>CAXKWD010000001.1:165977715-167177715 GCA_964059195.1 Ectobius pallidus | reverse complement strand
TGTTGAGGAACCATGAAATAGCATGTGACGTATTAATCAGAGCACGTTGAGGCCTTAGGTGTCCAGTAACGAGCTGACGTTTTATCAGATAAAATTACATCCTTGCGTTCCGAGAAAGGATATTACAAAGATAAACGATCGTGATTGGTCTACTTCCGAAGAGTTACTTAACGTTATTGGTCAATATCAAACACACGGTGTATGAGTGGAATAGTCTATGGAAAAGAAGATAATAAGAGAGTTTCAGAAGAAAATTAACCATGAAGAACAAAGAAAAAAGTAATAAAAGTAATTAAATAAGATAAAACGATGGAAATATGATTGTTAACTATAACAACTGTACATTTATGACAATACTAAAACGTTAAATTACCATACACTCCTATGAATTACCATTTTTGATAAGTTGTAGCAATTGTCTTGCAGTAGAATATTGTAAAAGATTGATTTCAAATAAATATATATATATATATATATATATATATATATATATATACATATATATATATATACATATATACATATTATGTTATTGGTGAATTCTTGAAAACAGGACTGTATTTACTCTACGAATAAAAATAATCTTCCTAATCTACTAGTTTTACTGAGAAGGCTACTTATAAATAAATTATTTGTATCATCAGTACAAAAATTAACTGTTTTATACTTAAAGCTTAAAGATGATCTTATAATATAGTTACAAGTAAGGGGTTCAATTGGACTATTTCATTCATACACCGCATATACGATATGCGATAAGATTTAGTAATGCCTCGGCGTGATCTGACAGAATATTGTCAACAAAGTAAGAACATATTTGTAATGTAAGATTTGAGGCTTTCCTGGCGAATCATATTTATTATTTACAAAATCCGTTACAATTCATTAATAGAATAGTGTTGATAAAAGCTACTCGAGTTAACGAATTTAATCAGATAAGTAGACAGTAGAACTTCGTTCTCGCAAATATATACACTCATAATTTCTCGTGGGATTATCTATGATAAAACGTCGTCTTGTTGCAAAATACGTAAAGATATCAACGTGCAGTATTAATATGTTGTCTACTGGAATTGTTACCAGTGCAAAAAAAAAACATTTTTATAACAACATGATTTATTTGGGAATTTAAACAATTTAAAAGAGCACGGATTAATTACACAATTTTGAGTAGGTGCAAGCCACTTTGTGACAAGAAGCTTTTGATAACCTCTTTGCTTAGTTACAGAGAATATAGGATTGCAAGCAATTGTGCCAGTTAGACTTGCATCGTTCCCTACTTCTTCTTAAAACAATAGTGATTTTATTTTCCGTTAGCAACACATGCAAGAAAGCCATTATTACTTACATAACGTGTTACATTTTATTCTAAGAATGGTCTTAATAAATCCCACTCGAGTTCGCGCTTCGCATCCATAAATCTGTCGACAATGTTTTAACCTATCGTGATAAACCTATGAGAAATTGAAAGAGTTAAAATTGCTATATATCAGTGGTTCCCAAACTATGGGTCGTGGGAGTAATTTCGGTGGGTCGCGAAAAGGACGGGAAAAGTTAAATTTGTTTTCATTATAAGGAATATACGGCATTTCGACACAGTAAAACTATTGAAAGGCATATGAAAAATATGTGCTATATTTTATATAGCCTACATTGGTTATCGTTGTGTAGTAATGGGTCGCGAATTTTTTATATTTTTTTATATAGCCTTTATTAGTTATCGTTATGTGGTAGTGGGTCGCGAAAAGAATTTCTAGGTGAAGATGGGTCCCAGGACAAAAAAGTTTGGGAACCGCTGCTATATATTATCATGATTAATGGCCGGTTTCTATAAACTCGCGAATTACCTATGGGTAAATTATCCAATGGACAGAATTTACACAAAAATAACACCAAACCAACACAAATAATTTAAAGGTAACACTCACATACACTTGTGGCGAGTTTCTAGATAAATGTCCTCTGGGTAAATATGAAAATGACAGAAAAAATGTTCCTACAAACCCGGGCTAGATCTTTCCAAGGGTAAATCTTCGGGTTAATTTATCCTTTCATGGATGGCTGGATAAAATTTAACCTTTCATATGATCAATAGTAATATTTAAACAATGAGAATCAAAGCCTTCTGAATTAAATTAACTGTACAACTCCAATGCCTTGATCATTGTTTCATTGTAGGTTAAATGGAACTAATTTGTCCATGGATAATTTACCCATAGGTAATTCACTAGTTTGTAGAAACCGGGCATAAATAAATTTGTTTCTATAATGTAAATCCTTATCATGAAGTAACGTTGACTTTGAAATCCTTATAAGTGAAAATTAAATAAACTAAGTTGTGGGACAAGGCAAGGGGCAGACTACTTATCAACCCTTTCCATACATCTTCAACCCCTTCTCGTTCGGGAGTACAACGCAACTGTACAATCTCCCACCCCACCATGTGCTATGGAAAGAGGGTGTGATTCATTTACTAGATGGCCGGGGATGTGCCTAACAAAGAACCAGTCTTGCACTAATGCAATGTAACGTAACATAACTAGATGAAACTCACGACTTCGGAATCAGAGTGCGGATATTTAAATAAGCTGCATGGAAATTGAAGGGTGTTGCTAGGATAGATGAGAGGGGACTAACAGAAGGGGATATTAGAACTGATGACGTCATATGTAGGGTGATTTTGTAGAGCGAGAAAAAGGAGAAGAATAATTTTCAGATCTGCATAACGAACACAATATTTAACTAAACCAAAAATGTATGTATAGGTTCTTCTTCCATTCTATATGCAAACATTTCACATTATTGAAACTTTTTTTGAAAACAAAAGTTTTACTTATATTCGCTATATATATAAAAAAACTTTCTTTAATTAAAAACCGATGACCCGTGGTTGATTTGGTCCTGAATTTAGCCACGCAATTACCAGGACTGTTAGACTGTAAATAATAATAATAATAATAATAATGATACATAATATAAAACAATTGAAATATGCCAATTGTTTATTGATTGATAATTAAATTGATTCAAATGATGTTCTTTTAGGACATAATCCTAACATATGGAAACTTTTCATGTATTTATACTATAATTACATACTCAATGGCAATAAACAATTCCTCAGCAAGCTACAGGAATATTATCTATTTTATGGAACCTGAAGGTTCATTGCCGCGCTTACCTGAGCCCGCCATTCAACCCAATTCTGTGCTAACTCCGTTCAATCATCCCTCGCAAATCCTACTTCCCTTAAATCTATTTTAATATTGTCCTCCTACCTACACTACGTCTAGGTCTTCCAAGTGGTCTTTGCCATTCCGGTCTCCCAATCAATACTTTTGAGATATGTCTTTCCTCCCCTATATGTCTTTCCTATATATCTTTCTATAGTATTTCTACTATAGAATTAAGAAAGAAACAAAAAGAAACTTTACCTATTCCCCGTAACAAAAAGTTTATGTTTGTTAACAGTCGGATATCTTGTAGTTGATTTGCTGCTGAGCTTAACCATTCAATTACTAGGACTGTTAGACTGCAATTGTTCCCTAACTCAATTGTCAACGCACCGTCCTGGACCTACAGTAAATTGAATTACATTAGCATCTGGATGGTCTGCTACAGCCTGACAGGTAGGCTTTGTTGAAATCCACCATCTTAAGTCCCTAAAATCCTTAGCATACACGTTTGCTATCAGTTGCAATGGTGTGTAAACCAGCATTCAGCTTGTAGCTGTGTATAGGAGATAAGTCGTATTCTTATGCCTACATATTATGTTTTTGCAAAAATAAAGGAATATTGTTGACGTGAGGAATTTGTTTGTAAATTCGTTCTGTTAATATTCTAGTTATCTCACTCATTCCTTCATATATGCTGACATAACATTCTCAAGAACTCGATAGTTTCTGAAATACGGCCTATTAACTTCATCTGACAGTTTGTCTCATCAGTTTACCTTATTTTATTCTTTAATATTTTCTCTGCTGAAGTGAAAAAACAACAATACGAGTAATACTTATCGAGTAAAGCTTGGTTAAGGTTAATGATAATATGCTTATTTCTGAGAAAATACTCACTGGTACAAAATGGTATTTTAATTTCGTGTTTGTTTCTACCGAAGGTTTAAGATGTTAAAATATGCGCACACTGTATTAAAGTGGGAGACCTGAATAGAATGTATGTATGTTTTACTATGATTCAGATTTTGATTAACTCCCTGACGATCCAAGTGAAAAACTCGTTAGAAGCACGTAACATCAGATATAATAATAATAATAATAATAATAATAATAATAATAATAATAATAATAATAATAATGTTTATTAGTCTAAGTCCATATAATAATTTCAGTAACATAGTAATACGTAACAACTGTTCTTATAGAACAAAGTCAACCACAAGAAATTCGTGCACACAGTAAAATGGTCTGAATTTTGCCCTAAAATATTACATTCTAATCTTCCGTACTATATAATTATATAATTCTCTATGAGGTTGAGCGAAGAAACTGATTTTTAATGAGACAAAAAGCCTCATAGAATAACTGAAAAATACCGTACATTTGCGTGTATAGGCCACGTGTAAATGTTCCATTAAGTTTTGAGTTCCTGGTAAAATTAATGCTGCTGTTTAGTCAGTAAAAAAGGGTTTACTGCGTAATTTTGTATTTTAAAGTAAAATTTATTTAAGTCACATTCTGAACTGCATTACATTAATTAAAACGTCAGAAGGAGAAATGCCAAGCTCATATTCAGGCTTAAAATCTGAGAAAGTACGGCTTCCAGCTATAATGTTACTACTCACAATCTCTTGGATTTTTATTTTAACATAAAGTAATATGACATGCGAAAATATTTTAAAGACTCTCGCTCTCTACGATAATAAATGTCTTGAATGAAAGATCCCGGGTTTTTACAAGTTCTTGTGATCAAATCGTTTGTAGGTAATAAAGTTTGAGTTGGTAGTAAAATAACCTCTCCATAATAAAATTACCTAATTAGATAATTAATAAAAGTACTACCGATTAAAAAAACTGCATCTACTTTTTACACCCTTATAACTAATTTATGTTCCTATCTAATGAACAATTTGCAGAAGAAACTGATTGAATAATATTTTATTGTTGATTACGTGTTTTCAAAGTTTGTACCTTCTTCAGGAGTGGATTTTAATTTTAAAATTATTGCGTTTTCTACTTTAATCGAATGTGTATTATGATGAGAATGTTGGTTTTAGGTTTTCCAAAATTGGCTCTTCCCTATCCCCCACTACTATAATTCAGATTTGCATGAATTCCCTTACGATCAAAAATAAGCCACTCATATTTAAATTCTTCGGACATATGACTGTTTGATTTAAAGGGTTCTTTAAAGATTCTGTTTTTTTTTAAGAGCAATATAGATTAAGCATTTAAAGTGTACCTAATTAAGAGTAATATTGTAGCTATACAATTTTTTCTTGATTATGCTAAATTAAAATAACCTATACGCTAAAATTTAATTATCTAATATTTAATGTAATACTTCGGCGCTTTTTGTTTCCTTGGATTTACGCCAAACTTTCAAAATTAATAACGAAAAACTACTATTTTTTACTATCGCATTTAACAGTTCCATGGAAACCCGTTTGAATGAATTCACTTTTATTACAATGATATTATATAACGAACTATATTAACTAATGTTATATCCTGCTTAGCGTATTATGTTCAAATATTTTCCAGGAATATGATAACTTTCCTTTCGAACTAGATTTGTATAAACTTCAGATTACTTTCAAAAGGAGATATAAATGTTTAAAGACAGGAATCACATTTCCGTGTTAAGTGTAGACTTGGAATATGTATTTCTCCTAATTTCCCTATTTTCTTCATGTTACCATAGCACGCTTTGCATTTAGACTACTTGCATTTGCTTAAAATTGTGAATAGACGATAGAGGTTTGACTGTATGCGTAGCATCGGGATTGATCGTGAGGGTGGTGGCTAGTCAAGCTTAATTTGTTAGAGAACATATATATATATATATATATATTTATATTATTGGTCCTTTTTTTAGTGATTATAAGAATAACTTACTTTAGGGATAACAGCGCAATCTTTTTTGAGAGTTCGTATTGATGAGAGGGTTTGCGACCTCGATGTTGGATTAAGATAAATTCCAGGGTGCGCGGGCAAAGAGAGTTAAGTCCACTTTCTTGTTACTGAGAATTAGAGTGACTTAACACACTATACCAGCCCAACATAGCTTTAGAGATGGATACACCCGTGAGGCACACATCCATAACTACCGTACAATTTTGAATATGACTTACTGTACTTAACACAAATGTAGAGAACATTTTTATCTATAACTCTATGGACACCCGCGCACCCGCGAATTATGGGTGAAGAAGTTTATTAAATTAGGTCTCTTCGACCTTTAAAATATTACATGATCTGAGTTCGAATCGGTGTAAGCCAGGTTGGTTTATATCTATAATTGTTTCTATATACAGTGGACTCTTAGTAATTCGAACCCCAAGGGGAATCAGAAAAAAATCGAATTATCCAAATTTCGAATTAACCAAAACGGTGACTTTTTAAACGAAAATGCCGTAAAAATGTCAAAAATAATAATATAGTGAATCTTACCTACGACTGCCCTCCTGTTGTTAGGATGTTAAATGTAACCATTTTTTCCCACACTAAAACCGTAAACCTAAATTTAATAAAGGAACTGGTGTATGCTCTACGCTTAGACATTTTCAAACACAGTCAAACTTGGAGGATAAAATGAAAACACTAAAATTTTCACAGAAGTGTTGAATCCCTCCAGGACTGTAGCGGACGGGGTGAACTTCGCATTCCATTGAACATCTATTCAGCAGGAGGAAGAAAACGGTGGTTAAAAATAACTTTAGTACGGTACCTGCTAGCTGCTACCGACTAGGGTTCTTCAGCGAAATAGAGAATTCTTGTGGAATTCCTGGAAGCAATGAACTCTTGGAATCCTTACAACATTAACTTGAGACAAATTTTAGCTTCGATTTATCCAAATTAAGCTTAAAAAATTCGAATTAATTGCAATTTTTAACATTTATTTATATAGGAATTTCAAGGGGAATGAGTATTTATTCGAATTATGCAATATTTCGAATTATCCAACGTCGAATTAACCAAATTCGACTGTATATATATATGTTTTTGTTTCGGGATTCCCACCATTGGAAAAAAGTATGAAACACTTAGGCCTAATACTTTGCTCCTCATTTTGGAGAGCTCTTCAACTGCGATGTTAAGCACTGGAAAGAATTTTAAATACCTTGGAAATGTTTTGAACATCAGCTCTTTTGTTTTCCAGTCACACGCCCTTATTATAAATTCTGTTTCTTAATCCACGGAGCCTGAAAGCGTTTGTCCTCGCCTGAGAGCACTTCTTGTGTTCCTGCAGAATTTCAGAAATAACTTGTACAAACGTCCTGTTGTGAAGTCAGAAAGAAAATTCAGCCGGACGAATGCTGAATGATAAGTTTCCGACACACACACATACACACACTTCTTGAGAAAACCTCAAACTAACCCCACAATAAATTTACATTAAACCCACAACAGAGTAAAAAAATTCCAAGATAAATGACTAAAATTCAAGTTTACACTATTCCCAATTGGATGAAATTATAATTTTTCGTTAACGGAATCTAAATGCTCCATATATGCAGGTTTACATCAACTTAAATTTTGAAGAAAATTATATCTACATCAGTAAAATCGTAAAGGCTAGAAAAATGTAAATATATATATACACATATATTCCTATCAATTTTGGAGTAAATGTGTGTGATGTGTTGTTCTATAATTAAGATATCCGTTCGAAATATTCCTCTACAGGTCCCTAATACAAATATGTTCAACGAGATAGGACTGAAAACTGTTAATTATTATTCGTTATATTTGAACTCTTGGGCGAGGTTCGAAGGGGCAGGAAAGAAAAAAGTAATATCTCTGTTAGTATTTATTTAAATAAAAACGATACTTGACATAGATTCTTAAAATAATAATGCCGACAAATAATATTATTTCAAAATCTTATTGATGGCATAAGTATTTAACAAGGTATGCATAATTCCATAACTTCAGAGAGTTATTACTGTTACAATCTAATTTTCAACGTTTACTAATTTTGTGTCAAATCTTCTGGTAGCTATTATAATTACAGTTTTTATTCTGGTAAAACTTTTATATCGATACTTTAGGATGAGCATCTAGCCGTACCATTCTGGCACTTAATAATCCAAATATGCACCAACACTTTTCATCAGATGCTTTATTTTTAAAATTAAAATTCTTTGCTACTAGAATACTAATAACAATATCGTGTTATTAAGTGGTAGAATGGTACTTTATGAGATTGTGTGGTGGACGGGAAAATGTCTATCCGTCTATCAGTGTGCCTTTACGCCCGATAAGTCAAATACGCTTTGTCGGATTTTCATGAAACTTAATATACGAATTTATTACGTCCATGGAAAGAACCCTATTGATGATGGACCAAATCGATTGACCGGTACCGGAGTAACGACTAATTAAAGATCACATGCTTTTTAAATGGGAAATCATCACTATATTAACAAAGCCGCGTTGCTAATCACTGTGGGCTTTGACTACAATGCAGTCAATACAGAACTTGTGCAGGAAACTTTCTAGGAGGTGTTTAAACATCCACCCTACAGCCCAGACCTCGCTCCCAATGATTTACATATTTTCCTACACCTCAAAAAATGACATGGAATGACAGAGAATGACAGAGAGGAGATGTTTGTCAAATAGTGGTTAAAATCCCTGGCGGCAGACTAGTACGACACAGGTATTCAGAAGTTGATTCCACGGTATGACAAATGTTTCAACTCCGGTGGAAAATATGTTGAATAATAGCTGAATACTTGCTATATCTGAATCTGTCCAAGAAATTTCCGTTTCTGTAAACAGCCCCAGGGAAACCTACTTTATGAACGCGCCTCGTCTACAACAGATGAGTACCGGTACGTAAGAGTTGATAAAGCGATGTAGTGAGTTGATTTATATGAGGCTCTGCACAGAAATTTTCCCCTTTGTGCACTTTATTGGATTATTCAGGAGTCTAGGGAGTAAGATTGATGGGTGTCTCTGTGAAAGCTATCAGAATAGCCTGCTTGTACTGTGAGTTATAGCTGGCATTATTCTGGAGCACGTCTTTGATGTACCAGAATGTGTTGATTGCGCCTGTTGACAGTCCTGTGTCAAGTAGCAAACGCTGCGCTGGAAAAATGTTTCCGAAGAAACACGCTTATCTTATTAAAAAATACATTCTCATACAAAAAGCTTCAACACAGTTCATTGCATCTTCCATTATATTGTCATGTTAAAAAACGTACGTCAAATCCATTAAAAACGAAATACCATATCGCTAACAACTTACCGCTAGAAATTTCATAAGAATTTCTTCAGAACTAAAGCGATCACAAAGTGGTGACTTTATAATAGTAAAATATTTGGGCCAAAGAGAGATGAAAATGGGGACAGGAGAAAACTGCATAACGACGAGCTTCATAACCTGTACTCGTCACCGGATATAGCAAGGGTAATTAAATCACGGAGGATGAAATGGGCTGGACATGTTGGGCGCATGGTGGACCCGAAGGGAAAAGACTACTTGGAAGACCTAGACGCAGGTAGGAGGACAATATTGGAATAGATTTAAGGGAAGTCGGATTTGCGAAGGATGGTTGGATGGAGTTAGCACAGAATTGGGTTGAATGGTAAGAGCGGCAATGAACCTTCGGGTTCTGTAAAATAGATAATAATTCCTTTAGCTTGCTTAGGAATTCTCTATTGCCACTGAGTAAGTAAATATGTACACAGCGCAGGCTGAACCTTCGAAATGTATGCGGATGACTTTACTTTGAATGATTAACGCCACTATATATCGGTTAGACTTTGAAAGGAATGCAGTCTTATGGTATCTCATTGAAATGGAGTCTGTTCTCTAAGATGCATGCCATCACCATTGGAAGTGTTGTAAATCACTTAAGTTTAACAGTTGCATATCACCAATGCATATAAAGCTATAGTTTTTTTATGGAGTTTATAGAAATCACTATAACATAATCCATGTTATTTAATATTTGGTCCTGCTGTAAGTTATAGATTAAGGAATTAGTGTCCTTGTAAGACACATATAGAATGTTAGATATGTAAAAACAAATATGTCCATGTTAATGAGATAAAATATATGTTGAAGTGTAAAATATCACTGAGATGAGAGGATACTTGACGCACCTGAAATTGTTTTTAGTTCATCTCTTCCTACCAAAATTAATAAAGAGACTAATGCCGATGTCTCACAATCCAATTTATAGCGCCAGCTGTTCTCCCGAAACGGAACTTGACAGCTACTACAATCGACACTGCTGCCGATATGCACACACTTCACACCAATAACATTTTCTACGGAATTTTCCTCATAATTTCCAGAGTACCTCAGAGCCGGTTGTAATAACGGTCATGGTTAATAATGTTGTAAATTCAAAGTCTTAGCATCTGTTAATCTTCTTGACTCTAATATGTCATCTTATATATTTTTTTCATCATGTTCGCTGATCGAGCGATCGCTGGCAGGGAGAGAATCAACTGTACGGAGGAAGAAGCCATGTTTCTACGTCATGCAGGTCACGCGGGGATAGTATGACGCTCGTTGGTTGATTTCATATTTTTGAATAGAAAACCAGAATTGTTTCTATTCCGTTGCATACAATACAAACATATGGAAAATATAGTATGAAATTGTGTGCAATGACAATCGGCCATGTCACACGATCCAATCTGACGGTTTGTAGAAATTTGGACCAAAAATTGGATCGTGGGATATCAGCTTAAGCCACATCCTTTTCCATAAATTTGTGAAGAAAAGTTTTGCCTGGGCAGAGCTCTCAAAGTTGGGACACAGAAAAGGCACAAACACGAGAGGGTTATCTTAAAAACAACCCCCGGATTCATATTACCTGAACTCTGACATTGCAAATCACGGAGTATACGAAATAACGCATACTATACCTTCAGCATTTTTACAAGTTTTTTTGTTTTCCACATGCCCAGCAATCTCTTTATATTGGCCCTTTCCAGGAGCGCCGACTTGAAAATATATTTTAGGGGGTTAAGAATTGGACTTTAAGTATTTTTACATCGGCCTAATGTATTACACACTAAAATGTTGGGAAGCGGCAGTAAGTACGTTGCAAAAAATTGAATTATTAATATTTTGTAGTATTTGAACATCCTCATTTCATGATTTTCCTTATGTAAAATATGTTAAGTCAGTGATTCCATCTGTACGAGCGGCTATAGGTTTAGATGTTAAGAGCTATATAGATACTTTCAGTTGGACTGGTTTATTTTCAAGCATGCTTCAGTACTTCCTCGGCAGTTTCGCTGTCCGGCTTGTTCTTTGGAAAGCATACATAATCACGCGTTTCTCTCTCATGACGTGAGTTGTACTAATGAAATTCATTCCATGAGAAATACAACTTTAGCCTACATTTCGCAATCCTTTTCGAGTGCTTTTCCTCTCTACACCACATACTGCTAATGAAAGTCTTTGCGCTTTTCCGCTGTTAAGCTTTGACGACACTCATTTGAAGAATGTTTTAGTTTCTGTGCAGTGAAAGAGTTTTACGATGAAAGAAAGTGCCGGTACTACAGTGGATATTAATTACATAGAAAGGAGTTACATGTATATTTTTTTTAGCAAGCCTGCACCACTATTCTTCTTTCTTTCAAGTCGTAGTAACATACCAATTTATTATGCTTGATTTGGGCTCCTTTTATACAATCAAGAATACTGCATTCTTATTATTGTAAAACTCAGATATTTAAAAAGACGTTCTTGAAGTAGGAGTTTAATTAATAAACAAAACATTTTCAACATTTTAAGAATGCGTAAGTTTACATTCGTAACCTTTAAGAAAGTCGCCATTATACGAAATATGCTATCACATGTCCATGAATCCTAGTAAGAATAAATTATTGTGACTCTTATTATTCAGAAATCCAAGACATTTGTTTGTTACAAGTGATTACCAGTGGTACTCAACTAGAAATAACCAGCTTTGAATGAACTTCCGCCATCTTACTTTGATATGCTTTATGTGAGTTCCACAAAGGGGTAGGTTAAGGAGAAAATTGTAAGTAAATACAGGGAAAGAGGCCTATTTTGTTGTGCTTATGTATTCTGCAGAAGTCATGGTGTTATAATGTTACAATCAAATGCGATTTTCTTGATAATTTTTGCATAGAATGTTGTAGTATTTAACATCAATTTCTACAGCTAATATATTATAACTCAACAAATCCATTTTAAGAACTCGTGCATGCATTCATAATCTAGTTACTGTAAGAGACAACTAGCATACTACACGCAAACCTCTCGAAATGAGATGAATGTGAGATGAATCCAAATTAAAGGGGAGCTTGTGTTGTAACAAAAGCTGCTGGAAATCTGCTCACCTGACTGCGCCACCTTATCTCTTGCTTGCAAGTCACGTGATCGTAAACAGAATTACACGCTTGTTATCATTATGTGGTGGCAAGTGTTGAACTGTGTTAAGTTATCTTGTACAGCTCTATGTGTCTGAAATGCAGGAAAAGTAACAAAGAAAAGAACAGCGACACAGGGATGAAGCAATGCTATACAACAGACTGGTATAATTAAGTGCCAGTATGGTACTTTATGAGATTGTGTGGGGGACGGAAAAATGTTTGTCCGTCTGTCTGTCTGTCTGTCAGGGTGTCTGTACGCGCCATAACTCAAATACGCTTTATCGGATTTTCATGAAACTTGCTATACGCATTTATAACGTTCATGGGAAGAACCCCATTGATAATGAACCAAATCGGTTCACCGGTACCGGAGTAATGCCCAATTTAGTACCTATTTTAATAAATTATATTAGAAAGGCGCCATAACTCAAACACGCTTTATCGGAATTTCATGAAACTTGGAATTCGCATTTACGACATCCGTGGGAAGTAACCTATTGAATTTGGACCTAATCGGTTGACCGGTACCGGAGTGAAACCTAATTTAGTGTCTATTTTAAAGGCGCGATATCTCAAATACGCTTTATCGGATTTTTATGAAACTTAGTATACGCATTTATAATGTCCATGGAAAGATGGCTATTGATACTTGACCAAATCGGTTGGCCGGTACCGGAATAATGCCCAATTTAGTGCCATTTATGGTAATATATCAGAAAGTGCGATAACTCAAATATGCTTTATCGGATTTTCATGAAACTTTGTACACCCATTTATAATGTACATGGGAAAACGACTATTAAAACTGGACATAATCGGTTGACCGGTACCGGAGTAAACCCAATTTAGTGTCTATTTTAAAGACGTGGTAACTCAAATACGCTTTATCGGATTTTCATGAAACTTTGTATACTTACTCGTATTTATAATGTCCATGGGAAGACGTCTATTGATATTGGATAAAATCGGTTGACCGGTATCGGAGTAATGCCAAATTTAGTGACTATTCTATTTAATATATCATTAAAAATGTAACAAATGCAAATCTCTTATCCTGACAACATATTGATTTACACTCTTCACATACGGCTTTATAATAGTTAGCCATAACCACCGCCGTCTCGAGACACATGGCACATCTCTTCACATTTAAGCTGATAAGGTGATAAGAACGAAGTAAATTGGAAGATCTTATTATCAAACTAGTCAGATGTTTATTTCGTTCATCAAGTTGAATACAGAATATACAGAAGATATAAACTCTGAAATAATTAGGCCTACATACATTAAATGGAGTTCTTCGCCAGTGTATTCTGTGAAATGTTGACATAATTATTTTAAGAATGTCTTATATCAGTGTATACGAGTTTGTATTAAGGTTAAGTATCAAACTTTAGACCTTTGTTCTTCCGTAAGTCCTGCTTAATGAATCGATCTGCAGCTTAACTCGGAATTCGATAACAAAAATAACTTATTCTCTGCATGTTATAATTCCAATTAACTTTTTATTGATTTAGCAAAGGCATACTGGCACTTTGTTACATAAGTTTACCTGATTTTTATAATTTTAATTTCGATACTGAAAGACGGTGTTTGCTAATTGCATTTAACCGTATGTACCAGTTAACTAATTACAAGCCTATAATTGAACATCATAAATGTAGAATAAGCACAAATCTGATGACTTTGCCAGCATATTTGCCTAAGTAAATGTTTTGAGAACGACTGTGCATAATTTTTAAGTACAGTAATAATTGCAGAGAAAAGGGGATTTTCCTTCGTGAAATCTCCATAACTTAATACAAAGCCACATGGCTGACTCACTGATTCACTCACTGACATTAATGTTTGATCACTTCCAGATGAGCTAGAAACATGAAATTTGTCACACATACCTTTTAGCCGGTAATCGACGGGAAAATCCAAAAAAGTTCAATTTTTTATTTTTATCGCTAAAAAACCTTCAAAAGGGCGGATGCGCTTTAAAGTCTCTGCTCAGTTTCCATGACAACAATATTGTTTGCAGCGTTCATATAGGGCTTTGGAAGTTGCAATAGACTGGGCTTTGAAGACATGCTAGGGATAAAAATAATTATTTCCGTAAACCGAGCGAGATGGCCGAGATGGTAACGTCTTGGACTCGCATTTGAGAGGTCCCTGGTTAAAATTCCGTAGCCGGACAGTATTTTTATGGATTCCCCAGTCGTAAAGGCAAATGCCGAATTGGATATTTACATACCATGAATTATTCTCACCATTTCATCCTGTGTCATCCATTTAAATTAATATCACTTGAAATTTAGTGCATGAAATACACCATTAATGTTTACCCACTTCCAGATGAGCTTCCGCTTTAGGTATATTGAAAACTTCAGCGATTTTGTACACATTCATCGCTCATGCGCAAGTAGGTTCCTTTATGTTAAGGGTAGAGAAAGTAAACGCCGCGATGCATCTGCCACTTCACTAGCATTTCTACAATGCGTGTTGTCTAAACAAAATCTTGTGCGCCTGATTTCGTCCGGCCACTTCTTCTGCTACGCTGTGCTGCGTGTAGTATAACCGAACACGTCAGGCGTTCTCAATGCAGAGCTGCAACTCCTGTGTTTGATGTTAATTTTCCAAGTCTTGGGTTTACAGTTCTTAAGAATAACTATTCAAAATTGTTAGTACATCAAATTGAAATTACAATTCAATAGGCTCTGTTCCTACTCTTCCGTTCCCCCCAGAAATATGCACCGCTATAAAAATTCTGCAGTCTTCGTCGGAACTAATTGAAATTAATATATACTTACTTACTTAATGACAATAGAGAATTCCTAAGCAATTTAAAGGGACATTATCTATTTTATGGAACTCGGAGGTTCATTGCCGCGCTTACCTGAGCCCGCCATCCAACCATCCCTCGCAAAATCCTACTTCCCTTAAATCCATCTTAATATTGTCCTCCCACCTACGTCTAGGTCTTCCAAGTGGATTTTTCCCTTCGGGTCTCCCAGTCAATACTTCTGAGATAACTCAAATACGCTTAATCGGATTTTAATGCCACTTGGTAAACGCATTTAAAATGTTCATGGGAAGAAGTCTATTGATATTGGCCCAAATCGGTTGGCCGGTATCGGAGTAATGCCCAATTTAGTGCCTTTTTATGGTAATATATTATAAAGAACTTAACAAATGGAAATCGGTTATGCTGAAAACATACGTTTTACACTGTTGATATACGGCTTTGGAATTTGCAATACAGATAGGCATAACATATTCCTTTGCATTTGATTATCAAACTACTCACATGCTTATTTCCTTTATCAAGTTGAATACTGTTTACATACAGAAGGTATATTACTGTGAAATAATTAGGCCTACGTACATTAAGTGAAGTTCTTCGTCTGTGTATTTTGTGAAGTGTTGACATATTTTAAGAATTTCTTATATCAGTGTAGCTTATATGAGTTTGAATTAAGGTTAAGTATGTTCTTCCACGAGCCCTGCGGAATGAATCGATCTGGAGCTTAACTCGGAGATCGATTACAAAAATAACTTATTTTGTTCATATCATAATTGCAATTAACTTATCACTGATTACATAAAAGCATTCTGGCACTTGGGTGTTTCAGTGTACCTGATATTATTATATATATAGCATAATTGGGGTGAAAGCAAACAAAATAATTATGAAAAATGAATAAAATTATAAGTTTAATTGCAAGGTTTATTCATCAAAAAAGATTTTAACGTAGGTTTTTGAACATAAAATTTCAATATCACCTAGAAGCACCTTAATTTTTAAGATCACTTAGAAGAAACATAGTTCGTTATACAGTGAATCACTAGAAGTTAAGCTTCGTACTTATATTAACGTGAATACTTTAAGCGGCTAAATAGGGTTGTAACCAGGATATTCGATATTGTAGATAGGTCAAACGTGACAGAACAACACTTTTTGGCACTGTTGAAATATAAGCTGAAGGCTAATTGTGATAAAAGTTGTTATACTATTTTATTCTGCAAAATGTTGCCTACAAGTATTACTGCCTGAAGCCTGTATTCTTTACTAAAAGAAAATTCATTAATTTCTTTCAGAATTCTTCTATCCTGGAATGGTACAATATCGATGGATCAACAGACCGACTAAGTAGACCTACGTGGAAACGAAGTCCTGCATACACTGCGGAAGGGTGAGTCAGAGATTATTATGCTACTCTTAATACTGTGATGCATGCGGATCATAAATTGTTCTAGTAGTCTAATAGCCTCACAAGTGGGGAGTCCATTATTTATCCTCTTATAATTAAGTATGATTTAACTGAATTCATAAACTATATATTAGATAGATGTAAATAGAACATTAGTCAATTAGCAATATGATATAACCAGAATTTGGGAGAGTAGATTTATCTCTGGGAGCGTTATTGTTTATTAGGTATTTAAATAGTAAACTTAAGGATTTTTCTCTATTAAAGTTCTTCTGTCATGTTAGTGAACGATTGGCCATCACAAGTTTAAATTATATTGGATAACGAAATCTGGTAGATAGTAGTTATTATTACGCTATCACATTTCTAAGTAACGGAAAATGTTAAGTGTGATGGAGTTCTGGTGAATTAATACTTGAGTAGAGTGAACTTCTTGTTTTATACTCTTTGATTTTAATTTCTTAAACATACAAGCAGTGTTTTGAATCAGCTGTATGTTGTTCTTTACACCTTATGGACTTGGTTTTTTGTATGAGTTATTCATTTATCTTTAAATTCTTGCTTAACCGAGCATATCACAATGTTTGAATAGGTCCAGAGGAAAATAGGGTAATCTACTCTTATACATTTCAACGGCTCTAAATAGCGTGCTTGCTCGCTCGCCCGCTTCGTGAGACATCGGGTATACTCGGCGATGTTCGTCTCTCGTTAAACTTTCATGACGACTACAAAATTAGGAAAACCGTTTCTTTATTATATAAGGCCTAAGTGAAATGAACAAATATTCTAATTTTATTTTTACTTACAATTTTCATATCTCTGAACCACAAACATTTTTAATACACTGCCAGTGTAAATTTCTTTAAAATCCTGGAGTCAATTAATAATGGCGGGTGAAGCCGCGGGCATGAGCTTTAATATATTGATAGTTTAATCCTCGAAGTATCGCGGACAGAAAAAATCCAAATCCATCACTCCTTCCCTTGAAAAATTATATAATTTCTGAAAATTACACTGAATTTATCAAATAAAATTCACATCATATTCATCTTTCAACAAACAGATGAGAAACGATACGTATTATCCACCGCCGTCTCGAGAATTACGCACGAGAATTATACAGTTTAGAAGGCAGTGGTTCACAGTTATCTTTGGAACTGCATAATCGAATCTGAGATCGTTTTCCGAGGTGGCGATTTCTAATCGTGGAATGTACTCTTGAAGCCGGAATTTTAGCTGTTTCATTAATTATTAATGGTTTAGTTTAAGAATGATTCGCGTGCAAGTGTTAATAAATATACTGCTTTAATACTTATTATACTATTAATTTTTAATTTTTCAATTAATTATCGTGGGCGTAGCCGCAGGCACCTCCTAGTTTATTACAATATATTTCATTGGCTGGTTATGTTAGGCAGATCTTAATTGTAAACTGCCTCCACCACAAAATACCGTAGCTAGGTAGAAAAAGTCATATAATTGAAACCCTTTGTTACCTCACGTTTGATTTCTACCACGCGGATACATTTAGTGCCGAAAGTGCGTTTCCTTACAGCTTTCACTTTTCACAATCCTACCCTGGATCAAACATTTGCGTGACCTACCCAAGATGTAAATGGCAATAGATGTAATGTATAAAACAAAACTTGTTACAGTTTGTCGATTCACCAAATGCCCTCACTCTGACCAGACAGAAACAATTCGATTTGTAGAGTGAATGAAGAGTTCCCCTCTCTTTCTCTTCAATTTAATGCCCACTCCACTTTCCGGTCATGTTTCCGTGAGAATTCGCCAAACTCTCTGAGATTGCTTGGAGGAGAATCCAATAAAGTGCTCTAGTATAAATCTATTTCCTATTCCCGTCGGAACTGATAACATCAGTATAACCGTCTGAATCAAGATAATAAACCCAATGTTCTACAGTATATCCCTTCACAATACACAGTCATTCTGTTGAAATGTGTTTCACAATTTGCGTCCATGAAATACCTCTCATACTGAAAAAAGTGAGAATAGAAAACTGATTTGCTTATTTTATTCAGACTTAAATTTTTTTCCAATCCCGTTTGCAAATATTTGGGGGGGGGGAGGCTAATTATTAAATTCCATAGTAAATCGTTGGAGAGTTTTCCCCTAATACTGTTGATATCGTTTCCAGTATTCTTCTTAAAATTTCTTTATAGGCCTACGGCTAAAACTGAAGAGCTGCACCATCTCATGATGGTGAATGAAACTCGCAGAATCCCCGTGGAACTAGAAAATAAAATTGACAATTTTCGTCAAATTAAATAAGGACTTTTTAGCTACATGAACTGTCCTATATTAAAGAGGAGTGCTACAGCATGATTCTTTGAACATGGGACATTTGTGGGACCATAAAGCAAAAATGCCCTTCGCAATTCTTAAATAAGACGTAAATAAGAATTGTAATAACCCACGCTTAAATAAAGTTCACACAAAACGTGAAACACGTGGGTAATAGCCAATCAGAAGAGTAGGAACTGTTACGCCGCTTAGTATTTTACACTTTGAGATTGTCTATAACTCCATCCGTATATACCTTTATAAGCATTGCTTTCTAATATTATGTCAAACATTTGGCCTGCACAATTTGTTAGATACCATCACATAATATCGGTAGTTGTCTGCCATCACTTCATGAACTCAATGGCATTGATTGTGGTAACAAGTTAAAGGTTTCATGCTATTATCTATGAATCGCTTATTATATGACCTAAATAAATTATGTTTATCGGAATATATTTTAATTATAAATCCCCAGCCTAAAATTCTGTCTTACTATGGTTGTATAACCCCAAAGAAACTGTTAGACTCTTTTCTCTGCAAAAATTAATGTATAACTTTAGTGAAAGAAATTCTTTCATATTATTACTTACAGACGTCACAATTTTCAGCATGTTATTCTGGAAATCGGTCAAAAAATTACGTAAAAGAGAACTAAAACTCTCTGACAAAATAAATCAGCAACGATTAAAGGTACATCATGTAGCTAACTCAATGCACTCGCTTTCTATTTAAAGGGTACGTATCACATGTATGTCACCTTTGTCGCATGCAAATACAGAGTAGTATACCAGGATTCTGTATTCTATTATTTAAATGTTATCTCAGAATAGTGGAACCTTTGTCTTTTCTAAGGACCCGGCTAGCCAGCACTTCCAAGAACACATGTTTCTAAATCAGAACGTTATTTTCACTGAGCTTTCTTCCTTCGTTCAGGACAATTTTTCCTCCGGAGACTTTATAAAAGAAGTCATGAATCTTTAGCTTCTAATTTAATAGTATACGATGATCTATATAATAAAAGGTTTCTTTACTTCTCCTGTCTTAGTCGTTCATTAATAGGTATGAAGTAGAATTAAATAGAGCTTTCTCCGGGATCCGGAATTCGCAACGGCAATTAATAGCTCAGATCGTTCTTCATTTCAGAGCGAGAAATAATTAAAACCGGCAAGAGGGGTCGCTAATTTCTCTTCATTCAGCTCCAGTAATAATGTTTAACACACAATACTTGTGTATTTTCATTTCCATAGCTTCATCGTAGGTAGGCTAGATGGCAAGGTTATCTTCTCTCTCTTGTATTGCAAATATGGTTTTTGTTTCTGCTCGAGCAGGGCAGGATAAGAGTCCCGAGGTATAATGACTGCAATATGTGTAGACCTCATTAACGACAGAAATTCATCAGGCTGTTTCAGAGTTAAATTTCACGTTTATACCGGAGTTTGACGCTTTATAAAATGTATTTTATTCCGTTCGTAAGTTACGCTATAGAGACTCCATCAATTTTATGTTAACGTTAAATTTACTAGACTATTATCATAATGAATAGAATGAGAAAGTGTGATGACTTCGCCGCTAATACAATGGTGGGTATAGGGAGAGCGGCGGTCCACCGAAACACTGGCAGCACCTTCGTTTGCGTTTCAACTTCTCAATGCTGCGTCATGATAGTTTGGCATCTTATGATTAAACTCGCAATCTTTAATTAACCCTTGGTCCTATTTCTGTGAAATTTGTGCAGAAATAATCTGCACAACACAGTCCTTCTGATGGTTAAAACAGAGACTTAAAAAATGCGGACATAAATGTTTTTATTTCATTATATAAACATCACCAATTACACAAAATTCATGGAGGGTGAAACGGAATTTGACTATGCGACAATTTTTTTCATTTTTGTGTCCCGTAAAAACTTCAAGCGAGAAAGTTTTAGGGAAATATTTCAACTTTATTTTAAATTCAGTACCACCTTTATATCTTGAATGGTTTACGAGTAATTGAATGGTAATTATTCCGAGCGCTCAGCTCTCTGAATTATGTGGGACGATCGTGAAATGTTGAGGGTGAAGCAAATTTGTCTATGCGACATTTATTATTTTATTTTTGTGTCCAGAAAGAGATTATGGGTGTAAGGTTTAGTGAAATATTTGGATCTTATTATAAATTGAGTACCACCTATATATCTATAATGGTTAACGAGTAATAGTAATTACTCTAAAGCTAAAGCTATCAGAATGGTATTGAGGTATTAGCAGGCATCTTTTCCATAAAATACCAGCAATAACGTAAAAAAATTTACATAATTTATTCGTAGTCTCAATAATAATACTATATTAACTGACTACTTGTACCCATACTGCAAGATTGACCCGCTGAGGGAAAGGAGTGAATGAAGCTTTTTCTAACTTCGTAAGTCTGCACTACTTTTATTTATGCATTTATTGGATTATTTATTTATCATATTTTCTGTTCACTTATGTTAGTAATTTTTATGTATAATTATCATAGCAAATGTCTTATTAGTTTAATATCTTGTTCCTTTTTTTAATAATATAATTTAACAACATGAGATGCACATAATTTACAGCGAACGGCGAATGGTCGAGGGTTTGACCAAATAGCGGGCTTTAGTTAAGGCAAGAGGATTTAATTTTTTTTTTTTGTAGCGCTGCTTATCAAATTTTCCGTACCCTGCAATTCACAAACCATCCCTTAGTTTATGTTATCTCTGTTCACATATAATTTGTACACAGATCTACACTTTTGACCGTGTTTCACCTACATAACTTACCCCATACAGCCAGGAGATAATTAATATTATTATAAATAATATTACTATTAATACAATATTAATACAAATTAATACTCAGTAATATTCTATACAATGTAATATTAATATTAATTTATAAAATATCCCTTAGCTGTTTTCTACCCTAATTATACGTTGTTATTTCTATACAAATGTACATTCTTTAACAAATTCTCATCAAATTATACTAACATACCATCTACCCTATTTTCTAGGCAACAAAATATTAGATCAAATCATCCCTTAGCTGTTTCATACCTATTGTTCATTGCTTGTGAACATCTTCGATTTTTTGAAAGATGTGGAACGAAATGTTACGGTCAAGCTTCTTGGAATCTGAGAAATTACTGTTACACACGGCCATGTTTATTTTTGGAGATGAGATCTTCCAAGACGTGTAAAGCAGCCCGAAAATTGTCAGAAGTATCTAACAATTCAATTTAGATAAGGTGAGTCATTTTGAAATAGATTAATGTATTATTTTGTTTAATAATGTTTGCAATTTTTCCTATACCGCCCGTAGTAATCTTGCTCCCGCGAATCTCAAGCAGAGTAACTGCTACCTAGCGGCGGAACCAGTGAACTACCTCAGTCATCACACTTTCTCCTCTATTCATTATGCTATTATTATGAATATCTTTATTTATTTATGTTTTGATATTGGTAAAAATGACATTATAAAGCCTTCTCTTCCACTCTATCATCAATATAAATTCAACAATTTTTTTTAAAGATTCATAAAACCACAATATTTGTTGCTGTATTAGTAATAAAACTTTGCCCGATATTAACATTTAATGACAGATTTTGTAATTTTGTCAATGGGGTTTTCCCATTTCCATACTAACATAATATTTTTTTATCCATTAATATAGTAAAAAAGATCTTTGTAAATGCACATTATAATGAAAGTTTTTCACTCCATTTATTCCAGTACACGATTTCTTCATTACAATTAAAATTTTTCAATATATTAACTAACTAGTTCCGTGGCGCTAACATCCCATAAGGAAGAAGGCCTACCAAGGCCCGATGGTCCTGAAGTCATCTGAATTTCTACCAAAAATTAGTACCGACAGCAACGCAGTGGGGTAGCCCTAAGCCCTAAGTAATAGGGATCACTTGTTGCAACGAGGTTCAGAAAACTAATAAACCATTGAGGACCTGTTGACGCCATAATTTGTGGTAAAACCGTTCTTTCGTCATCTTCACCCACAAAACGTGTCCACAAAATGGCACAACACATGTAGGCTATAATAGTTTAATAATAGTGTAGTGAATAAATCCCTTATGGTTATTTTACAGTGTCGTAGATAGGGCTACGTTCATTTTGGGTCCTCTTAAGCACAGGATTCCATATTTCGTTCTAAATTCTAGGCCATGTTGTTACAAGTGCTTTTCTGTATGTTTTATAATGTGTTGTGGTTGGTAGGAATTTCAATATCGACTACGACCAACTTCCAGACGTGACGGAGAAAAATGATTTCTATTACTTGTCAAATCCCAGACATGTAATTTAATGAGGTGTCACTCATAATACCGGTAAGTAGCTATAAATCTTTCGCTAGTAGTACGTGACAATGTGGACTGATTTCTCAGTCCCATGTCTTTTGAAATATCCGTGCTTGCCTCACTCCTTGAACTTCATTACGTCTATGTCTTGTATTCTTAATTCTGGTATCTTAATATAGCTTTTAACACACAACTAACCTAGAGGATAAATGTACTTCTATGTCTCATCCCTAACCCTAATGTACCAGTTGGTAAAAGAGGGTTCCGTACATTTGGAAATTCAATAATAATAATAATAATAATAATAATAATAATAATAATAATAATAATAATAATAATAATAATAATAACAATAATAACAATAAAGCAATAAAACAATAATAATAACTATAAATATATAGTTAAATCTTGATTAAGATTTTTCTAAGGAACATTCCTCTTTTTGCGAACATTGGTTGTGGGCACGGAGGGACAATTGTTCAGTTACCCCAATGATACATGTTTTTTCTTTGAATGAGAGTTTGGTGTCAGACATGTTAGAAATTATTTTCAAGTCTACACAGTTATGTGTATTTTTTTATTATTAGAATTTTCAAATACACGAGAATAATACGATAGTTAAACATTTTTGGAGCAAAAGTTATCAATCGTTGTTAAAATGTAAGTCAAAATAAACTAAAAGGCGCGTCCATAAAGTAAGTTTCCCTGGAGCCATTTAAAGAAACAAAACACAATATGATGGAAATGTTTATTGCAACATATACTAAAAGTGTCCAGCTATTTTTCAAAATATTCGCTACTGGAATTGAAACATTCTTCATACCGTGAGACCAACTTTTTAATACATGTGTAGGAAAAGATGGAAATCACTGGGAGTGAGGTCCGGGTTTTAGGGTGAATGTTTAAACACTTCCAAGAACTTCTGCAGGATACTTGCTGGGAGGTGTTTAAAATCCACACTTAAAGCCCGGCCCTCGCTTCCAATGATTTCCATCTTTTCTCACACCTCAAAAAATGACAGAGAATGACAAAGAGGGGGACATGGTTGCCACACAATGGTTCAATTCCCAGGCGGGAGACTTCTCCGATAGAGGTATTCAAACGTTGGTCCCACGGAATGAAAAAAATGACTCAATTCCGGTAGCGAATATGTTTAAAAATAGCTGAACACTTGCTGTATCTTTTGTAATAATCACTTCCATGAAACTGTGTTTTGTTTCTATAAGCGGCCTCAGGGAAACTCACTTTATAGACGTATACAAGTAACTTACAAAATAAGTTTCAGTTATTACTCTTCTGTTTATTCAGAAATAATGTAATAGTTATAACTACATGCTCGGCACATGAAGTTATAACAATTATTATAATGTGGAGGGCTAAATGAAGACAAATATAATTATCATACGGATGTGTCTGTGTAGATTATATGAAACATTAAGCTCTGAACACCGCAACTGGAGCAAGATGAGGTCATTACATGAGAGGAATACGGACTACGGGATGATAATTAAGAATATGAAAGCTTGTAGCTAGTGTGCAGTGCTCTGTACACTGCTCTAAACACAGTTACCTTAAGGAGAATATCACCAGTTAACCTGCAACACTGAATTTATCTCACTCACGAAAATGAATTATCAAATATTTGATTTTTTAAAAATCAAATAAAGTAACTATGAGGTTAACTGTGGATTTAATATCAAAAATAACTTTAGAAAATTAATCAAATTTAGAAACTTGTTGGCAGAGTAAAACTATCATTCCATGAAAGATATAATCTGTTGAGGTTACCACTCTACTAATAAAGATATTAATTTGACCATATCATTTACTCTTATTAAAGAGCGCAACTGACTATATCTTTTTCCAACTCTCAAAAAAGTTGTTGAAGATTTGATATTTATTCTTGTATTTTGCATAAACTTAAAGAATCCGCTTACAGATTTCAACAGTGACGAACAGTAACTGCCAAGTAGAATCAATATTAATAAATTAAATCAATGTGAAGGCACCAACAGTCAATATTGTCAGTTCAGAAAAAATACTAAAATTTGGAGAATCCTGTCTGCGATTGTAGTAGCGCTATGAATGACAAATCCTTTGTATAATTGAATTAATTTTTTGAAGTGTAAGAATCAGTTCGTAACCCACACAGCTGAGTCATACTTTTTAAATAGGTCAACAAGAATCAATAAATAGATTACAGTAAAATATAATGAAAGAAAGTCGGGATACATGAACAAATGTAACGTAAGTGTGCATTCATTGATCACTAATGCATTCACAAAAGATAAAAATCACAAAGAGCAAAATGTCGTACTAGTCTAGACATATTAAGCACTACCATAGACCTAAAATATAGATTTTAAAATCGAAATAAAGCTTAATACAAAATTAAGTATAAAGAAAAATCTTCATTAATAACCGTTCACTACGATTTAAATTTGGGACCTATGTGGAGCCACTATACTAAAAGCTGTATTAAAATACGCGTGTGATGTTAACGTAGTGTAGAATATATGAACATTTTGTGTATGTTAGTTTGCTGTTAGTCTATCTTTCTGTAACTGTCAATTTATTTGGTCAGCTCCAGTCTTTAGTCCGAGGCGTATTCGAAAGCTACGTTTAAGGTGGAGTGAACTAGATAGTTCACTAAAACCCGAAAGTACGGCAGAAAGGTGTAGCCGACTACGATAAGGATGGGACACCTAAAGGCAGTCCATAGTTCGTGTTAATTTTAATATTATACTAAATGGAGTTCTTTTCGTGTTGTAGAAATCAGAATTCTTATATTCTGCAAACTCGTAATCTCCAACATGAAAGTTTACAGTGCCTTAAGCAGATTAATGTAGAGTCAGACGACAGTCTATTTTATAAAGACGGCAGTTTCCTTAATGCTAAAAAGGTTCGAGACCATCTCAGAACTAAAGAATTTGATATATGGTGTAATCACCCACAAAAAGGGAAGGGTGTCATCTTATTTAAACAGCACACGCCTACAAACAGGTGGATATGGAATCATGTTGGTCTGTCTTGCAGTGAATGGCGTGACTGTTTGAAAATGGTGGGAAATGTTGCTGCAGTGCGCGCTGTGCCGGGTAGAGCTCAGGACAACCGTTGTCGGCGTTGCCACAACGAGGTAGAAACTCTTGCACATGTTCTGGGTTCCTGTCCGCATGGCGAGATCCTTCGAAACATCAGACACCATACAGTACGGTCAATTGTTGCAAATGCCCTTAAAGATGCTGATTATACTACTTTTGAAGAGGTGCATGGTCTCTCTACCACCGGGACTACGAGGCGAATTGATATCATTGCTTTTCAAAGAAACACACGATCCGGATTTATAATTGATCCTACTGTGCGTTTCGAAGTGAATGAGGCACAGCCGCAAGATGTTAACAAGGAAAAGCAAGACATTTATAATCCTACCATCCCTTACTATCGTGATAAATACAATCTCAAAGAACTTGAAGTCATTGGACTCATGGTAGGAGCAAGAGGAACTGTTACTACTTTCATGTTGAACACCTTCAAGAGATTGGGACTTCCTCCATCAGTTATAACTGAAGTTGCTTTAGCAACCCTCAGAGGATCTGTTTCAATACTGAGGAATCACATATATAAATCCTAATCGTAACTGTTAATGATTTTCTATTTTGTATTAATTTTTCATTAATTTTATTCTCTTTTTCTTTTCAATGTTCTATGTTCAATTACCTTTCTGTTTTTTTTCTGGTACTCTTTGTCTGTGTAGGCAACCCATAACTATGGGAAGATTAAATAAATAAATAAAATCAAGAAAACGGCCAAGAAAGAGTTTCGACTTGACCGCACGTCATCAGCTGCCATCTGTCGCAGAAGACAAGAACTACAAGAGCTTGCAAATAGCTGACTGTCGAGGTCAGCCGCTTTCTTTTTTTATGATTTTAATTCTCAAAACATGAACATTTAATTATGGCCGAAACAGTCGTATGGTAGACCTATTTGCCTATAATGATACTCATATGAAAATTATGAAACGAACGAAGCGAGTTTCATAAACATAGAAATGCCATTACAGGCTCGTTGCATAATGTACCATTAAGCAATCTCTGTCATGTATGATCATTTAGTAATGAAATGCCGTTTCCTTGGTAACTTCCACAAATATCAATATTTCGGAGTGATTATTTTTCTGTGTATTTGATAAAATCATATGAACAACCATTCATTTAACACTAATAGTTTAGTTTTGAAAAATACATATTTTAATGGAAAAAAATCTATTTTTTAAATATACTTATACTGTAGATATTTATAAGATTGTAGATGATGTTCATAATTATGATTTTTGCAAGTAGATAGCAAAGAAGTACTAAAAAATATTGCCACATGTTAAATTATCACGAAATTGCATTTTAGTGCACGAAACATTGCTATCATTTCGTAACGATAATTACCCATAACTGTAACAGTTTAATTAATCATTAAAATAGTATGTAATTGTAGAGGTAATCAATAAATAATAAGACAGATTACAGGGTTACAGAAAAATTTATTGCTGAGAGAAAAAATAATTAATTTTACCTATTTTTCACCTATGAATTTGACTCAAAGCTGTAATTCCCCGCTTAAATAACAATTTTTAAAAGTCAAACAACAGACCCGAGAAGTATAATGACTGGATTAGTACACTTCACTGAATTGTTTTTCTTTGTATGCAGTTGACGAAATTCATACATGAGTAACTTATCTGTGAGGATGTAACAATGTAGCATATTTATCTTTTATTCTTATTCGTTGTACAATATACAAGTACGAAACAACTTATACATTTTAAAAATAATCAGCTTCCTGTGTACAAGTCAAGTTTGTGTTCTATAACGATACTGTAGGGTTGCTTGATTTATGTTTCTTGAAATATATTACTTACTGTTATTGTTATTATGACCTACTTAACTTCATTCTATGAACAAGGAACAGTAGAGATTGTCTCGTAATTTCTTTTTTGCACTCCTTAGCTAGTAAGTGTTTCTTACGACAGTTGTTTACATGGCTCGTAACTTGACATTACCACACGCAATCTTGTTGCTAGGGGCGACGGGCGAAAAGTGAATTGTTGCTAGGGGCGACGGGCGGAAAGTTACTTTACCGCCCGCAAATGCTTATTTGCGAGCAGAAATGACCAAGGCCTCCCCGCTTTATAAATATTCGGTTGACATAAACAATAACAAATGCGAATCCCTCTCTGAAATAAGCACCATTCTTCAAGTCTGTATTTACATAATATTTTCAGGTAATATCACAATTAATATAATTAAATTGATATAAGTAACCGTCGTGCAAAAAATAGCATGCAACACACGGACCGTAAAGGCATTTACGGGTCTCGAAAACTTAAAAACCCTCGGCTGCGCCTTGGGTTTTCAATCTGTTTCCTCGACCCGTAAACGTGCCTTTCCGCCCTTGTGTCGCAATATACTATTAAGAGTTTTGTCTTGGATTTGTGACGTAATCGTGTTTCATAGAAACCTAGTGCAGCGTAAAATGAACTAGTTGTTGAATATCCAGCAGATGTAAGAAAGAAGAGAGATAAACCTGAAGCTGTTTGCTTAATCAACGAATTACTGAAGAGGTACATCATGTGGAAATGTTGCTGTATATATAAATAATTTCATTTCAGATTTCCTTATGCATCTTCTCCGAAAGCTTTATGTTGTGAACTCGGCGTAATAACAATGAAATAAATTAACAGTTTACCCAAACGTCTATTCTCATCTGTACTCTGGTAGATTATAAAAACAAAGTTTTCCTTCCGTCATTTGGACAAAGCATCTTTACTCAAGTGATTAAATAATAGGGGCAGTTTTTAACAAAAATCGTTGACAAAGTTTTTAAAAATACAGAAAATGATTTATCGCGATTTTATGCTTGATAAATTGTTGTTTAACATAGTATAACTTGACACAAGCGGTGGTATATAACATACAAAATAAACTAAACTCTGTGGCACTGCATCCCTGAAGGAACTAGGCCTACCACTGCGTCATCTACCATAGGGAAATGGCAGGAATGGGGGCATGTGATAAGCATGCCAACACCAACGACCGTTATTGATGGTTTCCGTGACCGGAGCCGCTACTTCTTCTATAAAGTAGTTCCTCAGTTTAAATCACGAGGTTGATTGCACCTCGTTTCAGACCTCCCTACCTCCAAGGAGGTACCGGGGATCTAACCCGGGCTTGTTAATCTGTAGCTAATGAAGCTGACCAGGAGAACACGAAGACGGTCATATAACATACACTAGAACAGTGGTCTTCAACCCACGGCCCGTGACTTATATTTTGACGGCCTGCAAACAAGCACTAATTTTAACTTCAATGTCGATATTAACGATTTAGTGACAAATAAACAGTGTCAGGTCTCATATTAAATTCAAAATTAAACTGTGCGTTGTGTTATTCATTAACATTGCAAAGTGGAAGACAAAATATGAAACACACTCATGTATAGTGTTAAGTAATCTCTACAGTTATTGTAACGTAATGATGATATATTTATGTTACGTATCATGCTATTAAAAAACGATAAATCAATAAATCAGTGTGGCTCGCTAGTCTTCCACCAAAAAGAAAATGGTCCTTTAGTTTAAAAAGGTTGAAGAGCACTCACTAGAGCGTCAAATTACATGCGGAAACAAAGTTGTCATGTGAATTATTCGCATGCTTATACTCCACAACAGTATATTGTAATAGGAGGATGGGAAGTGGAATGTATGTATTTGGCCCCTGAAGGGGAAGGCGGGTTGGGACTACCCTAAGCACTTCAGCCTTGTGGCTCATTGTGCCAACCTCCGGAATGGAATGATTTGCAAGCCCAACGGTCCCTCGACAACAGACCCCACCGCGAGCCCCCACGGAACTCCCCTACATCCAACAGATACCTCTACCATGCCACGTGTGCCGCTGCCTCGGTACCTCTTATAGAGCCCCCAGGTTGGCAGCACACCAGCCAGCAACTTCAGGACCACAAGCCACGGGGAGGACGGGAGAGGCCCACAGCAGGTGCTGGGGGCGAGGGTATACCGGAAACCGGGAAAGGAAACGGGATGATTATGAGGGGGAGTTTGAAGATGAAATGGAGAGTGTTGGTGGAATATGAGGGGGAGTTTGAAGATGAAATGGAGAGTGTTGGTGGAATGAGAGGGGGAAACGGGAGGATCCCCGAGAAAAACCCCCAAAGGTCACGGCTTCGTCCACCACGAATGACACGCCCGCCAGGCCCGGGGATTGAACCCGGGACCGCTAGCATGCCAGGCCCACGCGACGGCTGGGAAGTGGAATACTGTGTGTGTGTGTGTACTGTGCACGGTGTAAACAATCTGTATTATACACTGAAGATATAATTTTACTCGCTAAGAATTTTTGTTGCGCTTACAACGGTATACAGAAGGGTATGGAAACTCAATTAATGAATACTGTTTCACAAATTAACATTGAAAGTATCGCGCTAATTAAATTTTCAGGTGCTAAATTAATTATTACTGAAAGGGTTCTTCATAACAGTTTTACTTGTGCAGCATTGAGACTCAGTAAGTTGCGTGTGGAAAGCAGTGAAAGGTCAATTAAAATCTATTTGTTTTTCCTTTATGAGAGTGTGTACTATTCAGTAGGAATAGCCATGGCTGTTAGAATTTACCCTGTCACTAGGGATTTAATTTAATATAGGTTGCAGTCGCTAACCGAATTTTAATAATCTACAGTACACCCTCTACATGTACTCGTACGTAGTACCTATGGTACCTACATATAGATAAAACTAGCAGATCCCCACGACAGGTAATTGGAAGACTAAAAATTAAGAGAAAAATAATTAAAACATTATATTTATTAACACTTGCACGCAAAACATTCATAGGCCTAAACTAAACGATTAATAATTAAGTGAATCAGCTAAATTTCCGGTTTTGGAGTGAATTTCACGATTAGAAAGCGCAGCGTGGGAAAAACAACCTGAGATTAGAGTTCCCTGGCCCAGAAACTTCTGCATAGTAAGTTTCGTCTAAATTGAACAATGTTTGCATAGTAAGTTTCGTCTAAATTGAACAATTTTTGCGCATGTAGGCCTATATTCATTATCCCACTTCCGTCCAAGTTGAAAATTTCAGATGTCTTCAAAATTTCAGTTACCTGCGTGCCTTGACATTATAAACAAATGAATCGACCAGAGGGGGCTTACAAAATGGAGCTATTCTTTTATTTCCAAATTATGACAAAAAACGGCAAAGCCACCTGCAACTGATTTCACAGATGAAATGTATTACTGAAAACAGATGCTTGGATAGCGAAAAAATAACGTTTTCTGCCAGTTTTTTACTCATAGCTCGCGAACGAAAGCAAAAATAAAAAATCCGGCTTCGAAGTGCATTCGCCCACCCTTCAGTCCATTTAGGTTTAAAATTTCAGACGGAAAGACAAACAGCTCCTTTTATTATTAACAGAAAAGCAAACAAAATTATTTGCCTTAAATAGTTCAAGATTATAACAACAGATTATGTTCATGCAGTTAGTAAGCAGAGTAGGATTTTAAACCCTAACAGCCTGGAGCTTTGGTGTATGGCAGGAATTTCTGCACGTGTAGATAATAGCATGTCCGGAGTGTCAAGCCCACTCACGCATGTAATTTAACGATGACGGATTACTTCTCTGAATTATGTTAATACTTATTAATATGTATACCAGACCCAGATACATACAAAACACTTCAAGTTCCAAAGATTCTGGTGAAAAGAATATTTAATATTGAAACATATCGAAGAGTTATTTTGCGTACAGTTAGCATGAAATTCTGCTACGTATCTGTTCGCAGGATTGCGAGTGTAGTTGAGATGAGTAGTTTATAAATTACCCTTTAGAAAAGTTATTTAAAAAATCAAATTAAATGTTCAGCCCTTTTGTTACTGCTTGCAGTATATGAAGAGAATTTAAACAAAAACGTTCAAACCATTTTTGAGAAAAACAATTTAAGTACATTATTTGACTATTTTGTTCTGTAATGCTTCTAACGGATTGGGTATAGCCTAGTTAAGAGAACGCACTCCCGTTCTAATATCCAATATTTAATTATGGAGTCATTAAAATAAGGCAAATATTGGGAATATTAGTATATTAAGGGAAGAAAAGACCACCTAATTTTATTTACATGTTTCAAATATAATGTATTTCACTGATTTATTCTTTTTTAACTTATCTCAGAAGATTCCCTTATGGTTTTCCACGTTAGAAGAAGAATCAGAATAAAACGAGCAATAGAAAACAAGCAAAGAACAAATCAGATCAAACATGATTCCCCTAACACTGCGACCAGCTATAGTAAACCTGAGCCAACCTACTTTATCGATAGGAGGCCCTGGTTTTTAAGGGATGATAATGGGCTAGTTAATTAATTAATTAATTAATTTATTTATTTATTTATTTATAACACATGCAATTATAAATGGTAAACTCATAAAAAAGTCTATATTCACCTTTAATCATTATAGAAAGAGCTTAAAACTTACTGTGCTTCTACCTACAACAGAAAGAAAAAACTTTTTAAAATTAAAAGATGCTGAATATAAAAAAACTGAAATAACGACTCACGTTTAAACGTCCATATTCTACTTAAAATTGTAACTTATTTGCAATAGAAAGCGGGACTGATAACTGGCATTAGCACCCACCCAACAGATTTTCTACAAATATGATTTCACTGCAATAATTTAATTGTGGTTGTAAAGATAAAATAATTACAAAGAAAAAAAACTCTATCAGTAAGGTATTATTATTCTCTAACATCAAAGTTATCGTTCACGGTTATAATTTTTAAGGCATACATCTTTAAAACTTGCTTAATGGCTTTTATAGCATAGTCCATAGCCTACATGACCTTATAAGAGTTTTCCGAAGTGTTACACTCTGACGTAAACAAATTTCTTATGTATATTTTTCATTAATTAAGTACTTTTCTAGTTATATGTAACGTCTAATATCGGAGAAATAGGAAGAAACTCACGAACTGTCTATACGAATAATATGGATGAAGTTGAAAATTGAAGTAAACACGGACACATATGCAAAACTCTTTTCATAACCATTATGTGCTTTACACCGATGGGCTTATCACCTGTCCTCTTCCTCTGAAGATAAATAAGCATGGCTCAATTAGTTTTCAGTAACGAACCATCCACTAGGTGATCCAGTACTCTGTACGCAGTATGGACTGGGTATATCCATCCATCTGTTTGTTTCTTTGTTCAAGATGACTGCATATTCTGACTGGCATTATTAAATAGCCTATATTTTAGAGGCTTAATAATCCTCTCCAATTATGTAAGTTTTGTGGGAACTGTAATAATAGATCTCTAGTCGCAAAAAATCCTGTGAATTGAAAAACTCCTCTCTCTTTTAAGACGGAGGGTTATAAACAGTATTGTCATAAATGTCTTTGTTAGAAAGACATGCTTAGACATTTCTTCCCTCTTATAGCCCGTCTGCAGCAAATGCTTTCTTTCCTTTTCAATAAAGGTTTTGGCGTGTCTTTTTATTCTTATATGCATTTCTTGCTAAAAACCTAGAGTTTCCCATGCGGATTATGGGAATTTGCCAACAATAAAGCCCCGATTCCGTAACAGTAATTTAAGGCATGCGTTCGATCTTCGTCACAATGTTACTGGAGATCTTATTATGTGGGAGACTTGCCAGTGAGTATCCTCAAAACATCTTCATCCCCACTTATCTTGTCCTATTGCATTTTTAAGGTTGGTCTACAGGCCTTACTGAATATTTCAATATATGCTCATTTCCATCTTCTTTGTATCGTATTTTTTATTTATTTATTTAACAAAAGGTCCCAACGAGCCAATTGCTCACATTAAGGGACAGTATTACAAGGATGACAAAATTCAAAGTTATTATAATAAAATTGTTACAATAATTTACACAAATAAGTATACACAGTAAATATAATAGAAATATTGTTCACTTAATCATTTAATAGAAAAATCTTCAACTTTTTTTTGAAACTATTTAAGTTTTTTACAGATCTTATTTCCAGTGGAATTTCATTAAAAAGATTTGCAAGATAATTTTTCACTCCCCTTAGTCCATATGTAACCAATTCAGAATGCGTGATGAAAATATTTGATTTGTTTCTCGTGCCATAAGAATGCACATTTTCAAGAAAACGCAATGCAATGTTATTATGAACATGTCTGTTTACTACTTTATATATAAAGATTGCAGCACTATACTTTATGATTAATTCTAATGGAAGAATTCCTGATTGCTCATATAATACTTTGACTGGTGTTAAGTAATGACAGCCTGAAAGATTTCTTACAGCCCTATTTTGAAGAATTTTTATCTTATGCAAATATTTCTTTTTTGAACGTCCCCATATAAATACCATATACAATATGTAAGAGTGTACAAGGGAATAATAAAGAGATCTCATTCTAGAATGTGATAATATTCCACCCAATCTTCGTAATACTCCAATTATCGGCGCAATTTTACTACAAAGGCTTAAAATATGCATATCCCAGTTTAAATGTTCATCTATTATTAAACCTAAATACTTTGCATTTGATACCTGCTGTATAGGTACATCATTTATTGTAATTGCAGAATTAATGTTTAGAATGATTGAAGGTTTATGAAATATCATAAATACTGTCTTTTGAGCATTTAGTGATAATTTATTGGACGCTAACCATTTTTCTAAGATTCTGAGGTCTTTTTGCATATTATTCATTACGGCATCAATAGTATCGTCTACATAAAATATGGTTGTATCATCTGCAAACATTGTGACTGTACCATTCAGATTTATTTTGCTCACGTCATTAATATAAATTAAGGAAAGCAATGGTCCTAAAACAGATCCTTGTGGAACTCCATAATTTATTGGAATAGAATCACTATCAAAACCATTCACAGTAACATACTGTGTTCTATAACTCATATAACTTTGGAACCAATTTAATGCTAAACCTCTAATACCAACTGCTTCAGTTTTTCCAGTAGAATTAAATGATTAACTGTGTCAAAAGCTTTTCGTAGATCTAAAAGTAGTCCACTTGCAAACTTATTTTTGTCTAAAGCTTCTTCAACTTGAATAATAAAATCTACCGCAGCATTTAAAGTTGAGGAAGATTTACGAAACCCATATTGGAATTTATATAGAAAATCTATTTTTTCAAGGTACGATGTTAACCTTTTCTTCATACATTTCTCTAAAATCTTTGATATTACTGGTAAAATTGAAATGGGCCGATAATTGTTTAGATTGTTTCTATCACCATTTTTAAATACTGGGATTACACGTGAAATTTTACATTTTTTAGGGACTGCTCCTATTTTAAACGAATAATTTATAAAATCTGCAATATACCTACTAATGGACTGCATACATTTTTTAAAGAAAACGTTTGTTAATCTATCTTTAGTTATATTACATTTGTTTTTCAAGTTAGAAATTATATTTTTAATTTCAATTTCCATAACTGGTGCAATGAAAAATGAATTCCTTTCATTGTATTGTTTTTCAATATTTAATATGTTATTGCAATGAATCGATTCAGCTAATGTAGATCCTATATTTACAAAGTATTCATTAAATATTTGAGGAACATCTTTTCCCTGATAGTTTATTCCTTCTTTATCAAGTTCTATAGCTTCATTAGTAATATTCGGATCAGAAGAATTGCTTAGTATTTTATTAACCTCTTTCCAAAATTGTTTTGGATTACCATTAGTTTTTTTTTTAGACACTTCTCATAATATTCCTTTTTTAGAATTCTTTTTTTTGAAGTAACCAAGTTTCTAACTTTCTTATATTCCAACCTTAAACTATTATTATTACAATGTCTTTTAACATGTGCATGCAAAATGTCTTTTCTTTGGATTAACAATAAAAGGTCATTTGTTATCCAAGGAATTGTTTTCTCATAAGTAGGTTTAAATTGTGATGACGGTTTAAACTTAGTGATGCAAGATGATGAACTAATTCCGACATTAATAAATTCCATTAGTTCATCAAAACATTGATCAATATCACCTTTACATTCAAAGTTATTTTTAAAAAAATACTCATTCATCTTTAAAAAATCAATATGCCTGTTGATTACTTTTGGACTATCCAACAATTTTTGTTTTGATTTTAATGAGGGAATATGAGTATTTAATATTAATATATTATGATCACTAATATCAGATTTTACATTAAATATGTCATAACGATATTCACATTTATTAACTAAAATGTGATCAAGTAAAGTTGAAGTTTTTTCTGCTTCTCTAGTAGCATACAATTTATTAGCTAAATGAATACTGAAGGAATCACAAAATTGTTTGTAATTTTCATATTGCATGGAATTATCAAGAGTGTTAATATTATTAGTTGGAAACTCGAAAATGGAGTTGAAAAAGACAAGTAATATGCCCTAAAAGAGCAGCACAACGTGGGCAATTTTGATGACGATGCCGTTAAATAATAATAATAATAATAATAATAATAATAATAATAATAATAATAATAATAACATTTATGAGGTAGAACAGTCTGTGGCTTTCTATTATCAAGGCCCTGGGTTCAAACCCGGCTCAGGTAGATGGCATTAATTCAGTAGACCTGAGGTAAAGGAACTATGTACAAATTCACAATTTACGGAAGAGCTAAGTGAACGTTTTCCTACCTTATCACTAGCACATTTTTAATAAGTAATTTGTAAGTTTTAAATGTTACTCCATTTTAATATTCAGTCTTCAAATTTTGTTTTCATTTATTTCGGAAATAGTGGGATTGCAAATATTAAAAATGATGCAGCTATGACGTACGTGAAAATAGCAAAAACGTATTAATTATTACACCAACATTTCAATTTTACGACACACCTTGCTTAATGTAATGTTTGTCCACATACTTGGGCTAAACAACATTTTTAACATTTAAAATAATGGTATATGTTTTCAGGGACAGATTTTAATTCCGGGGTGCGCGGGCACAGAGAGTTAAGTCCACTTTCTTGTTACTGAGAATTAGAGTGACTTAACACACTATACCAGACCAACATAGCTTTAGAGATGGATAAACCTATGAGGCACACATCCATAACTACCTTACAATTTTAAATATGATTTACTGGACTTAACACAAATGTAGAGAACATTTTTCTTTATAACTCTGTGGACATATCTCAATTTTTTAGGATGGTGGACTTAACTCTCTTTGCCCGCGCACCCCGGAATTGTAGAACAGTGAAAATAATGTTTCAGACAAAAATAAATGTCCTAAATGCCTTAACACAGGTATGGGCAACCTTTGGAAAGATGCGGGCTAAACTTTACCATATTTATTTAGTCGCGGGCCGTAGATAATAGGTAATAGTGAATGAATAATCATGATACTTTTTTGTATTTATAAAGTACAATGCTAAAGTTTCATGAATGAGAACAATATCGAACTGATTAGGTACTTACTTACAATCAGCAGAAATTAATGAGAAGCTTGAGCTTGGACTTGAGAAACAAGATAATGTTGGCATCAATCCCACTAATATACAAGCCCAGAGTGTTTTCAAAATTTTCATCTGTAAATCTGGCTCGAAACTTTGATTTAGGCCTATTGCAGCTTTTTTCTAGCGCTGACCGGAAGGGACACCCTCGTAGTTCAGGCTTTCGTTTCCCCCTTCTCACTCTCTTGTTTGGTGAGAACCGAAAATATTTACTTTTTCGAGCGCGATTTTAAAATGTTCCGCAGGCCGGATCATAAGACGGGCCGGGCGTTGCCCACATCCGGCCCGCGGGCCGGGCGTTGCCCATATATGCCTTAACATATCGAAATATTTTGTGCAGGTTCCCCAAAACAAAAAATACATTTTAAGGGCTTGACGCCAGTAAGATAGAAACCGGTGGCTTGCACGATATAATGTGTGTGTATATATATGCATGTGTGGTTCATGAATGCATATAATATCCATCTTGAATGTTAACTGCACAATAACAGTGGAAGCCCGGTCACAAAAATTACTAATTAGTGTGCCGCACAGTACTGAATATGACATTACTTGTCTGTCAGATAAGTAGACCGTTAAGGGCAAATAGTTATAGGAGAGAGGTTCCATCTGGGGCTTGAAACATTGCACGGACAGCCAAAGGTCCTGGGTTCAAGTCCCAGTGTCAGACGAATTTTTCTCCTATAATATTCTCATTTACACTATATAAGTTGAAGAAATCATGTTAAATATATTTATTGAACATAACACAATAAAAATTAATAAGAAATAAAATTTAAAATAATTTTATGTGTGAGCATGGCTGGAGTTCCTATAAGCGCAAGCGCGACAACCAATGAAAGCGCGGGTTTCAGCTAAAGTTGGGGTAGGACTACTGGGTAGCTCAGTCATTTGCCCCTGTTCTGTTCGAGTGGTTGGTTATTCACAGTGGTGCTCAGTGCGTCCAATAACACAAAGTTACGCGCGTATTCAAACTTGCTTAACACTGTGCCTATTGGTAGTGGTCAGTGTTTAATTTATAATCAAGGAAAGGACGTCAACGGTAAGTTCGCAACAGAGATGTAAATTTTTCCCAGGAAGTTAAGGATTTTAATGTCTTCACGCTTTCATTAAATACAATTTATTAGTATGTATTAACGTTTGTTTATTTAGATTTGCATGCTTCATCTCATTTAACATCAATTAGGGTATTAATTCCGAAAGAGAATACATATTTTTTACAACAGTTAATACAGTCATTGTTGATGTTTCGCTGAGGCTAAGTAGATCTAAGCAGACCTTTTTAAAGTATCCAATGTCAAGTTCTTCATGCAAACATTGATTTCGCCAAAACATACATGCTTTAGGGCCCCCTGAAGAAGAATACGTATTGAGAGAAACGTAGTGCTTGCATATGAAAAGTATTAAAATACGGAAAAAAAGCACAAAGTTACTCAAGCAAGTAATTAAATTAAAATGCTATGCTATTTTTCCTTTTAAATTTTTATATGGACTTTCAATTATATCGATTTTAATTAAACTTGTAATTTATACATTTATTTATTTTAATTTCTTTCTGTCACCACAGATTGCAAAACACAAAGAATACCATTCAATTAAACAAACAGGGAAAAACAAACCACAGTAGAAAGATATGTAGTACAACAAACTCAACGAACTGAAACAAAATAAAACAGTATGCAAACTATGAAACATGAAAACAATCCTAGGAACACACTCTATTAGAAAATGAAATAAAGTACTTGTATGTAGTTTCAGTATAACCTACATTACGTACGAGAGTGACCATATAGATGGTTACGCATGATCTGCACAGAGTCCCTCAATACGAGCAGACTTATTTCAGAATACAGATGTTTGTGTAGGCAGAACGATCTGCAGAAGTCCATGAACATCTTGGTGATTGTTCCACGACTACCAATCATCAGTCCAATTACAGATATTTCTTGTATACGGTACTTTTCTTTCAAGTATTGGACCGTCCACTTGAATAAAAATAAAATTAAAGTAATATTATATTATATGAGGGAGAAAGAGAGAGAGATAGCCGTATGAAACCATGCTTTTATAGAAATATTTATAGGAATATTTACAAAATTTGCAGCATGCAACCATAAAGTAATCTCACATGATCTTACTGTACTGTACTGTAGAGTGTACAGTATTGTTAATTTGAATTGTTCTTAATATTCTTTACGTTATTGTTCGTATAGTGTTCTGTATTTGGTTGTCAAGAGAGTCTAGATATATATATATATATATATATATATATATATATATATGGACTATATATATTTTAGTTTAGTAGACCACTAAAATAAAATAAATACGCTAAATTTAGAGGAAAAGAAAAAAAATGATGGGTGACACGACAAAGGAAACAAACCAATGGGCACTTTTTAAAAGGACTGATAAGGAAGAATCAAGAATGGTTTGGAACCCCGGCTGATGATGATCATAATAATAATATTATAATATAATAATGTTAAAATAAAATTAGCTCACTGCCTCACATATGCTTTATATAGCCTTCCTTTTTAATAACACTGCAACAAAGCAATATTTCGGCACTTGGAAGGGCAAAGTTGTGATTTGTGTATTGAAAATCAACCTCAACTAAAATTTCATGTTTAATACTTAAATTATTTAAACGTGGTTGTGCAATGCGATTTCTTAATTTTTGTACTTATTATTGCAATTTTTTAGCTTCCAAAATTAATATTTACAAATTTGGCCCAACATACTTATTATTATTAAATTATCATTTTGAGGCTCCCTTGTAATCCGACGCCGGGTCGCCCAAGCTTTAAAATGCCACTGGAGATAGATGAACAAGATCTTTGTACTTTTTAAATGCTTCACTGGCTATTAAAATTGTTGGATATAAGAATTATTTTATTTTAAAAAGTCATCAACAGCTTAAAATAGCTACAGTCTGTTTATTGGTATTTTGTTATAAGTCAGATGCCCTGACATTTACTTTTTCAATGATTTTATTCGACAAGTTATTTAATATTAAACACAGTGGTAAAGAATATAGGGAAAAAGATATATCATATTTACTTTACTTACTTTTACTCAATTGCAATATATAGTTCCTAACAGTGGCGGATCCACTATTTTTTGAAGGGAGGTGCTATGCCAGATGAATCACCGGTACCAGACGTTTAATACAAAATAAAATTAATTCATCTAATACAAACATTTCTATACTGTTCTTAATAATAGACTATTGACCCATTTAGTACGTCCTACATTCACACCATCAAGAATTTTTTAATCGGGAATAGAACCTTGAACATTAAACGACATTAAACCTTGAACGGCATTAAATGGTCTACAACATTAAAAGCTAAGTTAAGTTATGCAAAAAAAAAGCAGCTATTTTTTTCAGCGTTCTGTGCATTGTAGTTATGGGCTCGTTACTGGAGCTTGTTCATAGTTTTAATATTTCAATTGCATAAAAAAGAATGAGATTTAAAAAAGTAAAATGATAATTTGTTGTATTTGTCGAACAAAATATTTCACATTGTTGACATTGCTGACACTTTGGCCAACCGACAGCAGACGACATAACTATCGAATGGTCTTCCTATTTGTTCTACGATCAGCTGACTGCGGCCTGCCTGCTGATAAAGTCCTGTACAGGAATTACACACTATCACTTCGTGTAGTCCATGTTATTTATCGGTGACGTATCTTCTCTGTCCTAATTTTATTACGGATAGTTAACAGTCTCTATAATTATATATATAAATTAAATTACGTTGCAAGTTCAAAATAATTCATTGTGTGGTTCCTTAATTCTTATTAATTTATATATTTGAAATTAAAAAGTGAATGTAATAAGTTAAGGGATGCTGCAGAACCAAATGGGCGGCAGCTCTCACAGCCCACCCCCTGGATCCACCAATGTTCTAAAAATTAGTTGATAGCTTATATTTGCAGCACCGCCTGCTACGAACGACTAGAAAACCCGCAATACACAACCGACACGGAATGCTGTTAAGAATTCCTTGGTTGCTAATGTTTGCAGCACCGCCTGCTACTACCGACTAGAAAACCCGCAATACACTTCCGAAAGAGAATGCTATTTCCTTAGCAAGGTAAGGAAGATTACCTATTTTATGAAACCCGGAAGATCATTGCCGCGCTTCCAAGCCCGCCATTCAACCTTATTCTGTGCTAACTCCATCAAACCATCCCTGGCAAACCCTACTCTCTTTAAATCTATTCTAATTTGGCTTCCCGTCTACGCCTATGTCTTCCAAGTAGACTATTCCCTTTGGATCTCGCAATAATAAATTTTGTGAGATATGTTCTTCCTCCCTATCGCGGAACATAATTTATGTTAAACTAATTCTACAAAGCAGGTCAACGTCAAAATCCACAGTGAAAGAGGAAGTAAGCTCAGTTAATGAAGGTTCAAATCATAAAGATTGGTCGACACATTCTCTGAGAGAGAATTCATTTTGAAATAATCTAGTATACTAATTAAAGTTATTCTTAGGCCTATTTGGCATTACGTCATGGCTATTCATCGAATGCCTAGTAAATTTTGCATTGTATATTGACCGAGAATAAAATGTTGCACTGCCTAAAAATGTAATTTTAGAAAAGTGACTTAAAAAGCGAAATATAGAGGACATTTGCAAAATTAATTATTGTATTATGAACTATAGAAAGTAGGAAATTTTGTAAAATGGCATCCTGGATATCATTAAATAAACTGCTGGAGATTTGGTGGAAAGAAGATGTGCAAATTTCATATATAGCCTTTCACTGATAATAATTTTCTGAAACCTTTAATGCGTAATGTACCTTAGAAGACACGGTAATTTGCCTGAATTGTAATAAAATAATGGAAAATTGGAAAAATATTTAAGATTAACATCAAATGTACAGAAATGGGTACAACAAATAAACTGTGAAGTTGTCAAAATCTTAGCTGAACTCTCCAGTAAATAACTGTAGATCTTACAAAGACTTCGTAGAAATTCACTCCTAAAGGCGTTACCATTTTTCTTAATATTAAAAATGGAGATAAGAAAATGTAGTTTTTCGTCTTGGAGGGAGTATATTATTACGTATAATCAGAGCCATGTTTCAACTCATTTTAAAATTTCATTGTGATTTGATTGCTTGTGATCTTGTGTAGGACGTAAAGCGATGCATTAAGATGGTAAGGAGCAATAAACACTTGTAACGGTCTAACCAGCAAGGCGAATGCCATCTCGAGCAACTTGAGCATGGGGAATTTATAAAGAAGATCTAGTATGTCGCCTCGCAGACATCTAGGTTAATGTAAGCTCGAAGCCGGGCCATGCATTTTAACGAGGCATTTTACCTGGAGTTATATTTCACTTTACCAGGATCAATATGAAGATATCCTTTTATAAGAATTAAACGCTTCGTTATAAAGAAATTATATCCGCCATAAAACTTCCTTATACTTTCAAGTCCAGTACATTGAACATCAAACAAACGACGTAACATACGCTAGTGCGGTAACAACTTACTAGAAAACTTGTGTTGTATTCCTCACCTCATATAATTTAATTATTCACATGTTTTATGGAAGTACATGTGACAGTCATAAATTAAAATTATTAGTAGGGGGCGGATTTCTATGACCTAAACAATAGGATATATGCATGCATTTATGACCTAAAAACATTAAAATATGACCAATAAAATTTTAAATATGACTTTACCACTTACGCATTGTGTATATTTTTTAAGTTTCATTACATTACAATTTATTAAAATATAGTGTTAATTATTTAAAATATCTGTAAATTCTCAAAAAGTATCATTATAATGAAAAATTTACAAAATATGATATGAAACTTCAAAATTTCTTTAATATGCGCACAAATATGCCAAAAATATGACCTAAATATGCATATTCATACTAAATATGCTACAATAGTTGAAAATTTCCTAAATATGCAGTTATATGCACAATAAAAGCCGTTCCATTTTAACCAGGATGCTTGGAATCGGGTTTAAATTAGTCGGAAACCTGAAACAATGCAAAGGGGGAAAATATGACATTTCATAGAAATCCGCCCCCTAATTATTAGGTATAGTCTTTTAAAGTGAATAGGTGACGCATAAGAACGTACGTATTTAAATATTAACCTCCTTATACCCCATATACACAACGTACATTAATGTTAAGAGAGAACTAAGAAACACTTAGCCAATAGAAATTTCAATACAATATGCAAAAATATACTTCTCAAACCCAAGGTCATAGGTACTGGAGCTGAAATGTTTAGTATTGAGAAGATGCGAGGATCAATGTTTACAAAGAAAGCACAGATGATGGATTCTGATTGAACGGGGGGGGGGGGGGTTCATTCATTTAAAACAAGGTGTAGACTATTAAACGTATTAATATCTCAAACCTGGATCGATTATAATTTCTAGGATTCCTATGAAGAAAAAATGTTCGTCATATCCTCTTATTTCAGGTAAAACCATCAACCATAAACAATTTGGTAAAATCTGTCATTTTTTACACTTTGATGCTATTACATACCTTTATTCTACAGCCACTCCCTGCTCGAATATCCATGACTGTGTTCAGATTTCCTGTTATGATTTAGATCAATGCCTCACAGGCAAATAATTTCAATCCAGCCTGCATTATAATCTCTTCGCTTTATTAAAGCAATTTCCTCATATTGCTCGCAGTCTTGTCCAGGAAGCGAGTTCACGTAAGGTTAGAGAAGCCCAGATGAGATTCTAATACAAGGACAACCAAGTTATTAAGTTCACATCCGACAAACTCCGCTTAGAGATGAAATCTGCTGTAGGCCTATCTCAAATCTACACAAGTTTTGCGTTTCGACTATATACCAGAACTATATTATTATTATTATTATTATTATTATTATTATTATTATTATTATTATTATTATTATTGTTATTGAATTTACAAATGTACAGAACCCTTTATTTTTACCAACTGGAAAATTAGGGTAATTGACTAAACACATAGGCCTATACAGAACAAACAGTTCACTACATATACATATTACAATTTTGCAAATACACTATTCAGGTTTTAAAATCTTTATAACTTTGCTTATTTAAGAAAAAACGATAAATCGGTCTAGTATATTTATTATTATGTACAGACCTCCGAAAAGAAACTGAAAATGTATTTGCCTAATTAAATGGACCTTTAAAGAGACGTAGCCTTGTAGAAACAGAGTATAATAAAAATAGTATATTTTAACTCATAGGGTATATTACTATTACTACTATTATTATTATTATTATTATTATTATTATTATTATTATTATTATTATTATTATTATACTGAATCTTAATTTATTTAACCCTATTTTTCCCTGTGGCATGTTAGGGATGAAGTTCTAAATAACTAAATTTATTATATACATTTTTAGATACTTGCAATACATAAGCCTACATCGATGTATTAATCGCAGATAATCACAAGCTAAAATTGCCTAGATGGGTATACCAATTATAAATAACTACAAGTTGCTATTGCATACATGGGTACACTAATTACAGATAATTACGAATTATTTAATACCAAGGGGTTTGCAGAATTCCCAGAACATAATTCATTATGACTGAGTAATGGCCAACGGATGGTACGATGTGACATCCGAGCAAGAGATGGCCTAAACTTTTCACATCTTAATTAGAATTCATTTGAATTTTGAATTCTGAAACGAGTAAAATATGTTCCAATTTTTCCAAGACTAGAAGTAAACTGAGTGAGTAGATAGTTGGGAATTACATAATTACACTTGAGCCTAGAAGACACTGAAAAAGTAGCTGAACTTACTGCATTTAATACTGAGAGATAAAGAACCGATTAATTCTTCTTGAGGTAAACAATTAAAAAGAAGTAAAGTGTTCCCTATAACAGGCCATGGAGGCCCAGAGGGTTCCAGGAGGTTAAGGCTCCCAGATTTTTAGACATTCGGCACATGAAGGTGGTAAGGTTGTCAGCCTTACGCACCGGCCGCCTTTACCCCCAGGATTGCTCCTGGTACTCATTTCTGTTGGAGGCTGAGTTGACCCCAGGGCCATAGTGCCACCAGAAGGATTAGGCCAATTGAAAAACTCCAACGACCTCATCAATTAAAAAGAAGTACTGTTGTTTATATATAAAGATATTATTTAATATTTCTATGCAGCAAAATGACACAACAGGTAAAACTCGAATATTTTCGCCCATTATACAGTTCACAGCTCTCACGAACTCTTAATATTTTCAATGCTGACTCTAAACTAACTACTCAATCTGTTTCGTAAAAATGAACTGATATAGAGACACGTAACAGTCATAGAGCGAAACATCTATAAACTATTTTGTTTCTAGCCGTTATTCTGCATCTGGATGCATATGAAAAGCAACTTTGAATGTGTATAATATCTTCCTCGTGAAGATTTAAAAATGAATAATTATTATATTTTCTATTATTATTTTTGGAGTTAATCCTCTTTCAGCGTGTTTGCTGCAAGAACTGAATACACCTGAGTTCGACTGTACGCGTAGAATATTGTATACTAGCAACACCAAACTGTGGATGAACGGCATTACAGGTGAAAAGCTGTCGATCAAATAAATCCACAGAAATACAATATAATATCGTAATAAAATATGTTGTGATTTCAGTCATTTCCTTCAGGCTTATAGCGTAATCTTGACTTGAAAACTTTATCGATACTAAACGATTAGCGATAATCAAACCGGTTCGAGCTCTGTCGATGGCGCGGGTTTTATGGACATAGCATGCCTATATTCTTTCGGGTAAAGTAGAGGAAGTGGATTTAGGAGTCGCTTATGAATTCCATATATCTACCAAGAAAGAAAAATCTCTGGGCAAAACAACCACAGAAATACGTCAATCGGATAATTCCTTTCCCAGAGCCCTTTCGTAAGGTAGATTGGGCCACCTTGGGTAAATTATCACTACGGGCGTAGATTGTACTAATATATAGAATTTAGAATTAGTCTAGTCGAATATATTTACGTAGTGTAAGCAGAAATTCTCTGGATCTCGAATTTCTTGTGTCATTACTTTCAGTAACTGGACTTCGCTAAATTTTTAAAAATTAATTTTCTGTAGACTTGTTGTGGATGATTGTGTGTTCAAATTTTATACATGTTAAATTAAACAAAGATGGCAAACACTTTCATAACCCTGGCTTTCTTGAATGTTCGTGACCTATTCTATGGGTTGAGTTAATTATTAAATGTCAAGTATGCTTGGCTAGGTAAAAAACATGTGGCCTCTTTCGTCAGATGTTCAACGCAAGCCAATTTTAAAAACTACATATTATTGCTCTACGTTTTATTTTCATTGCAAATTCTCTTTACTTAAAGAACGTTCTGCTCATAAAGTATAATAAATACATGGATATAGTAGAAATCACTTCACTAGCCTGTTTGGATATGAGAAGTGGCGAGTTCTCTGAAAGTTAATTTAAACATGTATGTTCACCTTTAAGGTTATTTATTTTCAGAAATTGCTCCGCTATGTCCACCTGCTAGTTTTCACAGCTTAGGAAGTTAACACAGAAATTATTTTTTATTTATTTGGAAACATAACACTGTTTTAATATAAATTTATTTCGAAGAGGAAACAATCTTGAAGCCTTGAGAGCGGCAAATCCAACTGCAAATAAACAACCTGTATTTAAAATAAAATAAATTTCAATATTATACTAAAATGATTTAATTGCATGTTTTAAAGTCCACTGGTTTAAGGTTAAAACGCCAAGAAAAGCTTCGAGTTCACCGCACGCCATCACCTGCCAACTATCGTAAAAGAATTACAGTTAATCACCGAGGTCGTTTCTTTGATGAATCTAAAAACTCAAAACTTAAAAATTTAATTATGGTTAAACAAAAGCAGTCGTATGCAGCTTGCCTATCATTATAGTTAATTAAGAAATCTCGTATGAAATTCTTGAAAAGAGCGAAACGATCGATATACGATATCGATCGATATCGTACTCGTGTCTTAATAAATGGGGTCGTTGCATAATGTACATTGTGATACAAGATAACGCAAAGAAATCCATGGCCCATATAGAGATCACTTTACCGCTATATGACAATCCACAAAAATTAGTGTTCTATTATATGCAGCTATAAGTCGAAAGGAAACATATTTTTTTAAATGTAAATGGGTGACTTTTTATTAGTCTAAAGCTTCCAAATTTATTCAAGTGAACACTGAAACTAGTAACTACAGTTAATAAAAAGGATAAAGTAAAAACAAATATCTATGAGCGTGTATCATGAAGAAAATATTGTGCTGTTTTTATCTTTAAACAAATTAAAGTGCTCATAATATTTGAACATATTGTACTGACTATGTTTTTACACCTGGATCTATTTTATTTCACTATATCCATTCGTGGAATTTTTGTGATGAAGCATGTTTTAAACCGCAGAGAATTGAGCTCACAATAAATGAAAAAAATGAAATATTAAACCACAAAGCAATTTTTACAGTTTTTCAATAAAGCTATTTTTATTACCAACAGAAGAATATTTACAGACCAGAACATGTGGTTTTACTTTTTTCATTTGTTTCTTGCTTATAATAATTGTAATAATAAAAACATCAACAACAACAATAAAAACAACATACAACAGTTATTATAGTACAGTGGTAAGTGAATAAGAATTGATCACCTTACCTCTCAAATTTTAATCAATTTTGAGCTAAGTCTTATAGCATTAAAGTGTATATGTAGAAACACTTTACACAACTCACCTTATGGTTCCATATTACTGCAGCGAAAGTGATTTGATAGAGATCTCTATTACCGGGCAGCAATTTCTTCAAAATCTTTTAAAGAAGTGCTGACTGCGCCTTGCAGTATGACAGTATCTCTAACACAGCAGCGAAGCGGGTCAATCTAACTGCAATCAATGTAACACATCCAGCACGTCTTTAACTCCACATCTCTTATCTCGCTCAGCATTCCACGCTACTGCAAATGTATTTTCTTGTTTATAGATCCCTAAGTTTTCCCAGGCTGGGACATAAAGTAAGTGAAAATGTTCCAAGAGAGTAGGTTAGGAAATAGACACGGAACTGTGACAGGAATATATAAGAGGAAATCTCGCACCTTCAGATAAAAGTCCCATTCTCACGCTGAGACTCCACAAGTTTCGTGATATTGTTCCGTCAGATAAGGAATTCTTTGCACTTGCATTTTTATCGAAACTGACCCAAAAGGCTATTTTATTGCTTCGTCCATTCTTTCGGTTATTTCCGATAACATAACAAGAATATAGTTTCTTGAGTAAATTCTTTTTTTCTTTCCCTTTAGATCTCTGTGTATAGATTTTCATATTTTTTAGACATTTCTTTAAGGCTATCGATGCGGCATTCCTTTGTTACTCAATGGGACTCTATACATTACATTATGAGCTGTGGTTATCAATATTCCTTTTTTTATATATAAACGAAGGACTTCAGTGCTGGAACCTTTCGTAATTTTACATCTAAACAATCCAGCAATATTTTTTTTTATTTTTTTTATTAGAATAATGATTTACTGAAGCATTTTGATGGAATATTGTAGAAGGGATTTTGTCACTTATAATTTCAGAGCGGATTTTATACATTGATTTAATACATGCGTCAGTGGCAATGAAAAGCTCCGAGAGTTAGCGCTATTTCCAAAGCTTTTTCCTTTATTTAATTCAAGTTGTATTCACATTTCAAACACAGTATTTTTCGTATTTTGGAGAAATCAGAAAGAGTTTAGAAACGAAACAGTTCTTAAAACATAAAACTTCTGGCACTTTTAAAGAAAATGTAAAATAAAATCGAAAATTATACAACTTGGAAACAAAGGAAAATATACCCAGCAGTCCTGGAACAAGATGATGGTTTACTTAAAAACACGTCATCAGAGAGTAGTATGAGAAAAATCTAGAAAGACAAAAAGTGCAGGTGAGATTTACTTTTGTAATTGGTCTTCTAAAGGAATGACTCGATTTCATGATAGTGGTTATAATGTTAATTATGACAACGGTGAAAAGCTTAAATTCACACAGGGATATAGGCATACTGAAATATACGAACAAAGGTTTATGTATACAATTAATAACAACACGTATTTTGTGCTATGCAAGCTGTACTGTACACAATGATCTTAAAAGGCGAAGGACTATATTTTCTTACTTCACACTTTCATAAAGGTCTAATAACTTTGTTATATAAATTTTCTTGGAACTGGAAACTAGCTAATGTCCTAATGGATGTAGAAGAAAGACAATCTTATGTAAATCTTGAGGCTTTCTCAGCTTTCTTGTTAGTAACGATGCCCAAGCTGAAATTACTGTAATAGCTGGTACCTACAGTTTCACTTAAAAGCCTTGTGTCCAATAGTGGCGGAAAGGTTCCCGCGAACCCCGCGGCGCGGGAGGTGTGCTTGGCCCCCAGAATAATTATGTTGAACCCAAATTTTAAAAAATGTATGTACTGGAAAATACTAATGAATATAACTGCTGAACCTTGATGCTCTCTACACCTTATGAAAGCTTTATAAGTAACCTAATGCGATATCCCTGTATTCGAAAATCCGAGCTTTTATTCTTAACTAACCTGCTCAACATTAGAATTTGATCTACTTAATGCTTCTTTCTTTGACTTTCTGCCTATTATTTTATTTTTATATTAGGTTTATACTTATGCACATATGTTATTTCTTAACTTCTCCGTCAGGAGCTTCTGCTCGTTGAAAAGCGCCTTAATGTAAAAAAAATGTTTATAATTACAGGCAAATTAAATCACTTTAAAATTTCAGAAGTTAGTAGCAAGCACAGTATGTTTATCTGCTTAGCTAATTTGACAGTAGTAACCTTCATCACATTAAGTCATTTGTGAATTTTATTAAATGTTTTCAATTTTAAAATAATTTGTTCTCCAGTTTTCTGATATACTAAAAATTGTTGTGAGGACACAAAGCTGTTAAACGCCACTGCTTATGATAACAGGGCTAGATCATCAGCGGAGAAAAATAAATTGTAGACCGAAAAAAAAAACTCTAGAACTGATAAATTTTCAACTCGGAAGTAAAGCAATTTTCCCCCAATTATTGTTTTATGACCATATATTAAACGAAATACATTCATGGTAAACATAATGCACAATAAGTGAAAATGTCTGTTGTATGAATACAATATTAGAGATCTTATCATGGGCGCTATGATGCTACTATGCTTTACAAACGAAAATAAATTGGCGATAGCCTACCGGAAGAAATTACTTCAATCATAGGGCATAAACCAGTTAACATTTTCATTACAGGAATATAACATTGCTTTAACGTAATAGGCAAACGCGCACAACTTTCCCGTTTAACTTCGTCTGTTTAGGCCTATAGAAGTAGATCTGTGTTAAAAAGCTGGCTTACTGATAATTTTATCCCCCCCCCCATTGCAACAGAACTTTTTCGCTTACAGGTAGAGGGGTGTTAATTAAAAACTGTGCAATAAAGATACTGCTACAAAAACCAGCTCTCCAGCTCCGATCAATGGGAAATTGCGCAGCCGGTGTCATTGTATTATATCGACTGAAGCTGACACAGTCAACTTGTTTCATTATGTGGTTATTACAACATTAGACTAATCAGAAAACTTGATGAGGACGAATGCAAGCTGGTATCATGTGTAAATGTGAGAATCAATGCTGAGGAAATTGCTTTAATTTTCCTAAACTGAGCCGTTCCTATACGTTAAATGCAATTTTTTTCGTATACTGACAATATTTTTCTCTAGTGACCTCATAGATTTTCATTTAATAATGTTTAATAATAAATAGATTATGAAAAATCCATTGATCTAGAGGCTAGCACGATACCTGTACACCATCGCGGCCGACACTTCTTTATTAGTACGCTACAAATAGACAAAAAATATATAAAAAATATCCGATCCAAGTAAATTACCAGTAATATAGCCTACCTGTAGCTTACGAATGTTTTTTCTCTTTGAAATAACTTTACAGTTAAGGCAGATTTCCATTAGGTATTAATTATTTAACATGACATTTATACACAAAATCAAGGGTACTCGAAGTCTTGTTTTCAAGGTGCCTGATTACCGTATGGAAGATACATAGTTCAAAATATGCTCAACACTAGTAAGATTTTTCAGACCATCAAATTAATAATTTGTCTTTTTTCACGCTAAGAATATAGGAGCATACTGTAGTTCGGATTTCATGTAAAACGGAAGGTATTTGCTACAGTAAAATTCTTTCAGCAGCCGTTAACCCACAACTCTCTTCTCTAGAGCAAAAACTAGCCGGACTCACCTTGAGGATTGTAAGCTATTTCAAAAGTTTCGTAAAATTATCTTTAGGCCATAGGCCTTTAATGAAAGGAAGAAGATGAAACTGAAGCAAAAAGAAGAAATAAGAAGAGATAAGAAAGAAAATATGCAGGAGATAAAGCAGAAGAAGTATAAACATCAGAAGAACAAATAGAAGATGAAAGAATTTGCACAAGATTGTCTGCTCTCCACTAATAACACAAAATATATCGACACAAGATTTTGTAGGAAATGTTTCCTGCTCTTTTAAGCTTGCATTCCCTTGGGTAACTTTATCTTGAAGACGCTATTTTGAGAGGAAGGCATACAAATTGGTTGCCACAGATGCAAGCATGTAAAAATCAGTTCATTTTGATGTATGTGGCACGGAATGCACGGAGTCTGAAAGGGAATCGGAATTCCCCAGGGAGTTTGTTTGTACCTGCTTGTCGGATCGAAGTTCAAGTAGTACATTGCCTTCCTTCACGGCAAAGAAATTCCTAGACATTGCTTTTACAAAGAAATCCTTGTGCGTATGTTTTTGTGTGTCTTTCACAAGCATATCGTGGTATCCCAGGCTCAATTTTATTGCTCCAGTTAAGTCCAATGCTAGTTTTATTTTCAGAATAAAATTATGTTTTTCGTTTTTAACTAAAAGATTGTAAACTTCCATAACCTAGTAGGTATAAAATATTATTTTAATGAATTTGGCTGTGTGTGTGTGTGTCAAGGATATAATTTGGCATTTGTCTCAAAATTCCTATTTACCTGTTAAGTTTTACTGTAATTCCCTCAACTCTTATTAACTCTGAATATATGGGATTTTTTCCGAAAGCTGATTCAAACAGAAAGTGTGAGTACTAGATATCCTTAAAATCTTGATGAGGAGTTATTTTGTCCTACGCCACTCCGAATTTTATGCTGCACTAAAGCTTGGAAGTAATAAAATGAAATATAGGCCTACAGCGTGCTTCATAATTCAACAAACCAAACTGCAATGACTGTGAAGGGGTCCTAGCGTTACCTAAGGTCAATTTATAACACCTACCCCTTTAATGCCTTGGCCCTCAATAATAATTAGTTTCCTGTCGTCTTTGGCAGTTCCCTCTGCACGAACTACCCTACCGCAATACTCTTGGTTGGAATTTACAATCTGGCCTAATCCTTCCGACTATACTAAGGACTTCGGGTAGACTCAACTTCAAACAGAAATAAGTCTAGGGTTAAAGTGGCCATTGCGAAAGGCTGACGAATTACCTTCCTTGAAGGATTAATTTGCAACTTCAAACATAGAAGTAATAATCATACCCTTAAACATTATATCCACACCTGAAATAACGAACGATTTCTTAATCTAACGATAATGATGACAATATAAGCCTCTAATCTGGAGGAAAGTTGTGCGATTTAACGGTTGAGGCATATAGCCATAAATCGGATTGTAACGGGTTCTTCCTCGATGAGGTCGTTGGAATTTGCCCTTTGGCCTATTTCTACCGGTAGCACTAGGACCTTAGGGTAGAATCATCTTCAAACAGAGATGAGCACCAGGGTTAAGATGGCTGATGCGAAAGGCTGAAAATTTAAGTCTTTAAGCAATGCTAAAGGCCTGTAACGGAGGTAAAAATGGGAATGCGTTACCCAATGATCTAACATTTCCGATACATGGGATATTATTGTTTTGGAGTAATGTTGATTTATATGAGCACCCGCCTACCATTATGGACTACAATTGTGCCCATGTGGCGAGATTAGTAAAGTGGTAATAGAAAGATTTGTGAATCTGTGAACTACGCTTTAATTGAAAATTTGCTACAGACAACAGCATTACATTTCCTTGTATACTCCGTTGCTATAACATTTTGAAATTTGCTAGTGTATGCCTTTTACATAATTATTTTGTTAAAACCGGGAGTCCACAGAAATTTCAAAATAAATTTCCATGACTTTCCATAACGAAAAACTTAAATTTCCCTGACTACAGGAATCAATATTTTCAAGGATCCTTGTAAACGAAACGAAAAAAAAAAAAAAAAAAAAAAAAAAAAGCCTTCTCTATCTCCATAAGAAATGATTAGCTCAAGTACTGAAAAGAAAATTTCCGGGTTTCAGCAGACTGGAGAAAAATACATGCCCCTCACTTTTTGCTCACTGGGGCTAGCTTTTTCCCTGACTATTCCATATTTTCTTTTTTTTACAAATTTCTTTGACTTTTTCCTTTACTTTACAAAATTTCCCTGGCCGATTTCAATTTTCCTGACTTTCACTGATTTTCCTTAGTTTCCAGAATGTGGAGCCCTGTGAAATTAGCCTGTACTGTACAGATAAAAAAAAGTATATCAAATAAAAGAAAACGAGTTACTGTATAATTCTGTATCACAATGCTTGGTAGATCTTTCTGAATAGTACAGTTTCGTGAAATATTCTATGAAGTATGATTTTTGAGGATCATTTTTAATATTTGCAAAATATTGCACATTATTTCATTATTCAATAATCCTTTATTTCGCTACCTCTATAGAGAGCTTACATATCTGTCAGATTAAAACTAGCTTATTGTGCAGATTATAATGCGCACAATTTCTATGCATTATTGTTTGCAGACAAATTCATACACACTACTAGATTCTAAAATAAGAAGTAATAATGGTATATTACATGCAAATACACATGCTTTTGAAAATCATTGGCTTTAAAAGAGAAAACCAATATACGGCCCTAATCAGAAATGAGGGGAAAAAACTGAATACACGATGTTGAAATGACGGATATCATCTTTGCAGAAACACGAATTCGTGCAGAGTTTTATGAGTTCACAGCTATATAATTCAAACATCAAATGCATACTAATATTTTAACTAGCCTTGATATAAGCTTTAAATTCCTACAATTAGAGATTATAGGACACTGAAATTTAAAACTGTTTGGCAAGATTTTTTTGCATCGAACCACCAGTAAAGTACTGGTTCTTTATGTAGCAATATGATGATTCTATGTTAGGATATTTGTATTAAAGTAAGGTCGTATTTCAATTTTATTTTATGTTCAATTTGACTATATACGCATTATAACAACATAATCTAGTTGAACTTATTATATTTCTATTGCTATTCTAGAATTTAGGATAATGTTTATTAAACCCTTTGGATCGCAATAATGAAGTTTAAAAAATTCTTTTGCGAAAGAAATGAAAGCTGATTTTATTGTTTTAGGTCAAGAACAGAAATTTCTTAATAAAAATTTAAAAATTAGAAATTCATCTTATAAAGCTTAAAATACATCCAATTTATCGAGTTATTACACAATTTCGCTATGTTGGATATGTGCCAAGCTTTAAAACCGACAAGGGATCAGATTCAGGAGGTCGTGGATTCATATTCTATGACCAATCGTCCTGAGTGTGATGAATAGTGGATTGGAAATTATTTACCTTCGACTTTGGAAGAGGCTACATATGTACCACGAATAAAAATAGACTAGAATGAACTAGTGCTGAAGATAGATATCTAATTATTAAAATCAATAGTTAAGATATTGGAATATTGTATTAAATAATATTTATCTGTCTTATGTTTTCTTTATTTTCCCCCACACGAATGATGGCACATCATCTGCATCAATGGTTAAATAATGTTTACGAACATCATTATCATTATCATCACGAACGTGATTAATGTTTGAACAAGGTACTATACAAAAGCATCTGGTACAATTACGGGAAGTCAGTTGTAACTTTACAGTATTAAGTTTTTTACTTTTATTTTTTATTTTTTATTACGCGTTATGATGTGATGTTAATATCTTAACGAGAACTGTACTTCTAGTTTTCTATACTTAATACTTGTGGCAATCGCCTCATGGGAAAGTCTAAATAAATAATTTTAGTCTAACTCCAAAAAAAAAGAACGTATAAAATGTATTTCATAAACATAATCTTTACGTTTATTTCTATAACGTTATACTTTTTTTAAACATGTTTCCTTTACTGCTTTGAAGACTTTCATGCGCCAAATAGAGACTGTCTCTTTCCCACATTTTTTATAGAAGATATCCACTTTTACTGAGGCCATCATATTAGCTATGATATACGAGGGGTATTCCGAAAGTAAGTTTCGTCAGTTTGTCACACGGACACTTTATTGACCCAAAAGCAATACAGCATGGCAGCATGAACTATACACCGTGCACTATTTTTCGACATAGTCGCCAGCGACATTGAGACATTTGTCGTAGCGTGCGATCAGTTTGAAGAACCCACTGTGGTAAAACTCGGTGCCCTGCGATGCAAGGAATTGGCGCACAGCCTGCTCCACCTCAGCTTCCTGACATTACTAAAGGTTCCATACAGACCATTTTGAGTGACAAATTGATGTTCCATAAGGTTTGTGCGAGATGGGTTCGTGGAGGCCGCACTGTGCGGGGACGGAAATCGGGAGATCAATTTCAAACAGCTCTATCTTGGACAATAAAAGGTTCAGCGGTTGCAGCAATGGCTCGTTTGAAAGAGGGGAGATAGCGGTACATGGCAGTGGCGCCAAATCTCTCGTGCCATCGTGAGCGGTACACTAATACCCGCGGGCACGCCAGTCTGCTGCGACTCGCTCTTCTACGGCGCAGTGCGCCTGCGTCATGCCTCCTCCGCTGACGCCACTTCCATCGTGGAACCAGCCACGGGTGGGGATTCGTCTGGCGTTTGTTTGGTTCCCCTGGTGAACACGCCGCTCCTGCCATACATTGACGAAACTTACTTTCGGAATACCCCTCGTATATATATCCCTATATTTCAGGTTGGTATATTCCAGGCTAGTATTACGGTGCACTTTTGTTTTATTTGTTCATCTTGAGCACAAGGATCATGGCTACAGAGAAATGAGGTCATACATATAAGGAAAATAAATGACTTTATTCTACACAAAATGTCCAAAGAGCAACGATTCAGAAATAATACCCGAGAAGGCATTCCACTTTCCCTTAATTTCGTTAAATGCGACAAGATAGCCTAAGCTGTAAGACAAATTCAATTAAAAAATCATTGGAGTTTAGTTGATCCACGTTACATTTACCACGAGATGGAGATTGAGAATGATGTGGAGTGATAAATATATGGTCTAATGAAATATAGAAAGTGTATCTAATCAAGCATGGAAATATATTTTGTGAACTGTTGAAACTATTGGTTTAGAATTTAAGATCTGATAACCATAGGAAACGAGCATGGACTACGACCCAGAATGTAAGTTAATATTTACACACACTCATATGTATGTAGGCCTATATGTACACAAATAGGATGATTTATGAGCTTTGTACAAAACTTCAGGAAATGAAAGCTTACGGCATTTCCATGAAGCAAACGTTTATTTTGCTTTTAATGATGCAATTCACTTTGACCCCGCCTTGGCATGGTTTATCAAGGAAAAGCTACATCAGTTGCGAATCGCGGTTCACTCAAGAATGAAGTGATATATGAAAATGTACAGAAGCGAGCGAAATATGACAATGCTATTATGAACATTTTTCATGGAAATTATGTCAGCTATTATTTCCTGAAGAATACAGAATTCATAAATCACTCTGAACAATGAATAGGCCTATGTATGTGCCACAGTAATTTGAGGGGGATCGAAATAACCAGGAATTATTTAAAAATAACTCTGACATTAGAAGAAAAAGCGTGTATACACGAAAATAATTCTCTTATGTTAAATAGTACAGCACAATAGTTCAGAAAACAAAAACAAACAGATTGCCTTAAACTAAAATATTCAAGTGTCTTTTGAAAGTAAAAGCTACCTAAGTTAAACATTGTAGAACCTATTTCAACATCAAAACAAACAAACAAAAATTCTTTAGATTAAAAAAAAAATTAGTGCCTTCTGTCTTAATGAAATGCATTTTTTTCCGAGCAGCAAAGTCATGTCGCCATCTAAACAGCAAGTTGTCTGTCGGCTCGCCTGGGGCCCCTTAAAATTCAACTTTTCAGAAGACCAAAATTGTTTATATAGGCTGTCAATAACATAACATTGTGATCAAAATTAGGTCAGTTCCTTCTCACCAAAAACAAACATTGAGACTAGAGTAGATATATGATCTCAAAATAACCATTACCGTACTTCAATCAATAATTTGTTACCTCCTAGTAATCAATTAATGCAGAAAAATCGATCGCTGTTCGCAAACAGCGTTATTAACAATGATTTTTATTCTTTTTGCTAATTTAGGAGACATGAGGTATTTGTTCTTAATTCATTCACAGCCCCGTATAAGGCACTAGCGCACTGAAAACTAAGGATTTATTTATTTATTTACTTATTGTTAATTCTAAAAAATTCTGCTTGGTTTTATGGGAATATCGAACTACCGAGGCTCGAAATACCGAGACTCTACTGCATAAGCTGTAAACGTATAGCATGAACATAAGCACACATACGACGAAAATTTAATAATGAAAAGGAAACTTGCCTAATCAACATTAAAAATGGATTTACAATAAAATAATCAAGCAGGAAACAGAGGCCGATTGTTGAATGCAACAGGCGATTTGTAGTATTTTTATGATACTCGGGACGCAGATAGTCTACTTATTTCGGGCAATCTTCTCAACTTTCTGTAGTGTGTATCTGGAACAACATGAATTATTGCATATGAGATAAGTTACTCGAGTTCAGTCTGCTTTTAGATTCATGTGGTTACGACAAAATATGTAGGGAAAGTCTGCTCGTGAAGCTTTAACTACATTTATAAATATTCAAGAACGAAGAGTTTCAAATGTTTGTACATCTCTAGTTAAGTTACAATAAAACAACACGGCTGGGTGCACAACAGAAGTCAAATTTCGCTTGCAAGCATATTCAAATTCAATGAGACTCTCTAATACTTCTACTCTCTCTCCCCCCCTCCCTCCCTCTCTCTCTCTCTCTCCCTCTCTGTCTCTCTCTGTCTCTCTCTCTGTCTCTCTCCCTCTCTCTCTCTCTCTCTCTGTCTCTTTGTAAGTTGCAGGCCTTCATACTGATGAATGCTTTATCCCTAGGATATCTGTTGTTTTAAGTCATCTCATGACTGCATTCGTCGGGCAATGGATCCCAAGCATTGGAAATAAAGTAGGCCTATGCATGAATACGCCTTTAGTCCAGTTATTCATTGCATGGTCAGGTGGCTGCAAAGGAATAAACCATTAAGTCAGTGTTCCTTTATTGATCTGATTCAAGCGGTCTTGGTTTCCGCTTTCCAAAACAAAAGCAACGTTGCAATATTCCATCATTGCTATCACTGATGTTAGTTCTTCCATCGCTTTAATCAATTCCCACGAGTTTTTGTTTACTGTAACTTGATCTTGCAACCTCGCATTTCACTCCACGCGGAGTTGCCGAGTAGCTGTCCCAGCCGTCGCAGGACATTCTTAGACTTTGATTGGATGGGTAACTAGCTGATTGGTGCGGTATAAATAAAGAACATGGGTTGAACTGGCAGAAAACTTTTCCCCCGAACAAATGGAAGCCGCTTGGCCATGCAATGAATAACTGGACTATATCTGTTGGACGATGCTTCAAGTTTCCATGGACCAGCACAATTTGATAGATTTTATCTCGAAAGTCCATAGGCATGTCCCCACATTCGTACACGACCTTGAAGTTTTAGAGATGGTCTTGGAATAATTTAGTTAAATATTTAATGTTTCACGGGTGGATAAATTTCCAACAATACTGTTGTGATTTTTCCCAAGGTAGCCATAACTGAGAAAACTTTAAATTTGGAAACTCTATCCTCTATGCATACATACTATTCACTTCAACGCTACAATTTTACTCATTGTAGCAAGTTTACTTGATACTTGATTACTTGATACGGAAAATAAGCAATACGATAAATTCGTGTAGCTTGAAGCGTACAATCAAAATATTTCAAAATAGTTAATATTCATTTGTTTATGTAGAGATAAAATAGACCTTTGCGTACGTATTTTTGACTTTATAGGAGCGTACAGAGTGAGTCAATATGTTTCTACTCTACTTGACTGTCACTCACGAAGTAGGTCAGAATTTCATGTTGTACCAGTCTGTTGCCATGGTAGCTCAATTGATAAGAGCAGCGGCACGGAGAGCCGAAGATCCTGGTTCAAATCCCTGCTATGGCATTGCATTTTTCAGTCTGACTTTACCTTTCCACCTTCGCCTACACACGGCCAGTGTAAGAGAATTATCATTCCACAGCTTAACTCCTTACCAATTGTTAGTGATAAGAAAATTTTAACCGTAATATTAAATTGCAGTGTAGTTCTCTAAAACGAATGTTTCTGAATGAAATATTTTCATATTAAATTGTTCAATGTAATGGAATTTTAAAAGACATATCAGACCAAGGGGATATAGGCCTAGTGTAGACAAATCTAGGATTCAAATACCATATGAATAGACATATCAAGGTTTACATGATTATATCATTATCTCAGGTGATAGTGGCAGAGAATCATCTTGTTAACCTCTCGATATATTTTTAACACATGACACATCTGGGATCTAGGAAGAAGAAGAAATGAATTCGTGTCATCATACGAGTAAATGATACTCTTTTAAAGATTGTGAAATCATTGTTTTAAGTTTTTTTGTGTGTTTTTAATGAATGCTAAATATTTGTGATCTGGACCAGATAAGTTTTTAGTAAGGGTATTAGGCTATAACTAGAAACTCCATGACGCTACATCCCTGAAAGAACATGGCCTACCACCCGACCGCTGCGTCATCTACCATAGGCAGATGGCAGGATTGGGGGCATGTGGTCAGCATGCCGACACCCACGGCCGTTAATCGTGGTTTCCCTGACCGGAGCCGCTACTTCTCTATCAAGTAGCTACTCAATTTGAATCACGAGGCTGAGTACATCCCGTTCCAGGCCTCCCTACCTCAGAAAAATCCTAGGAGGTATCGGGGATTGAACCCGGGCCGATGGATCTATAGTCAGTGACGCTAACCACAAGACCATGCCGGCGGTCTACTAGGCTATAAGCCTATTTTTTTTTTATCAAATTTTAATGTGTACATGATTGGTTACTTCAATAAACTGTTGGTAATTTATGGAAAACTTTCTGTAGTACATCTTATTTTCTGTGTATAAGGTTATCCCTCTTTACATAAAGTGAAGTTTGTCAATGGTGGTAAGTAGATTTCGGCCTCGTTTGAGAGGCTTTCTCCTTTACAACGTGATTGGCTTTAGTGCTGGTATGTTTTGAGTAGTAATTTCCTATTCGTTGTTGCGAGGACAAACTTGAATGAAGTTTACAATGGTTTAGAGGTTGCCATTAGGAGATTTGGATGGTAGATGAAGGAGAGGTTGAACATTCTGGTTATTCTTGCAATGCATTGCTATATCGGTTCAAATGTAATAGTTCATGAAGTCTGTCATTTGATTTTCCGTAAGTGAAGTTGGTGATGTACATAGAAATTTTCCATTGGATTGCATGTAGTTTCCTGAGGAGACGTGGTGCAGCAGAATTCCGTATTTCACAGCCGTACGCCATTTTGGAGCGTAAAAAAGATGTGTATAGTTGTAATTTATTGCTGTCTGTGAGCACGGGAGTTTGGAAGAATTGAATAAATCTTAATCTTTCATTATTTTAGTTTTTAAAGCGAAAACTCCTTCAATACGTATAATTGCAACAAAGCCTAGCTATGGACATTTTGTAGGAGCAGTGTAAATCACAGAGTTACAGTTTTTGGCAACGAACCAATGCAATGTCTGCAGTGAATTCGCATATTTGTCATTCGTGACACAAACAACAGAAATCACCTCTTGTGCTAACAGTAATACTCCAAAATGGTAGCTTGTATACGAATACTAATCAAATTAGTATTCCGCAGAAATACATTTGATGTTAACTTTAAATTTAATATTAGCATTAATGCCCTGGCATAATTCTCCATATCTCAACAAATTGTTTCCTATACAACCTCAGTACTTATTATATTTGCTGCATAGGCTACCTTAAACAAATACCTTGAATACATTGAATACAGTAACAGCTCTCCAGCATATTTCCTGTAAACAAATTTACTCTAGTTTACGATATTAATTAGTAATTGCAATTGCAATTTAAAAATTCTCTGTTCGCGGCAAATGAAATATTATGCTTGTAAAATCGATGGATTCCTGTCAGTAAATTGGAATCCAGATATAATTAAATACAATATATTAAATTAATAGATCCTATAGATATACATTTTTTTAATAATAAACGGTTTAAAGTACCTATGAACAAAACCTGAATATGAATAAAAAAATAACCTAAAAGTAGCATAATTGTACACATTGATTGTGTAGACTCTATAAGCTAAATGGTAACTGAAATACGCACCTTATTATTTTATTTATATCATTTTTATATGTTTATCCATACCTATCATACTGTATTTTTCTGTTCACCTCTTACATAATTTTTATGTTGTATGTGTTTTTCTGCTTTAGTGTTAGTTAATAGTGTTATTTAATATTAGTATTGTAAGAATGTTGTAATATAAGAGAATAATAAGTGACTGGGAAATATGTTATGTTCTCAAGAGAAATAAATAAATAACCGAATCTAATAAGATACCGGTGTTTAGTTTTGAATTCGATACAAATTCCGCTTATGTTTTTAAGGTAAGTAAAATTAATAACTCCACAAACTTAAACCCTTCAGTAACACAGTTGGGTTATTACAATTGTTCATCATTTAATTTGAGAAAATTAAGGAACTTTCTGCAAGATAGGAACTGTCATTATCGAATGTTTCAAGGAAAGAAAAGTTACTGTTTCTATAATCGACTTCTTATTTTAATGCTAAGACAACTGGCTATAAAATTTGTTTATATTAATAAAGCGTTAATGTATTAATGAATAGGTTGGCATTGATGGTGAAGGAAACTTTGTATGGTAAAATATTTACTTATGAACAATGAAGAAAAACAGTTTGGAGTAACTTTTTACATGTGAAGTAGAGAAGAATATATTAACGTTGTGTATAAATATTACCACCTATTCCCTCGTATAAAATCTTTTTGTTGAAAAATCAGCTCATAGCCTTGTCAACAAAAAGATTTTATACGAGGAAATAGGTGGTAATATTTATACACAACGTACAAATCCCTCGTAGGAGACAAATACCATGAAATTTATCAACACAGAATATATTAAGTTTTATTGACTCTAACATTGCAATCCATAGGATTTAAAACTCTCCATGTGGATTCCACTCGTTACAGCATGGAATATTACGTGAATTATATTCGGCAAACTCATTCAGTGACAGAGTGTAGGGTCCTATTACAGAAAACTCAAAATCCGTCAACCTAATTCGGGCAAAACTCCGGGAATTTTAAATTAACTTAAAAACACGACAATATTGCATTAGTTAAGTAAACACTGATGAGTTTTATGTTACATATCTAATGCAATCAAAGGGAAAAACTGTAAATGCTATGTAAAAGCTTTATATAAGATTTGAACTAAAAGCTGGTAGACAGGAACTTAAAGAGTGAATATAAAATAAAAATGATTAACATGTCCATTCTCATAGCAAAGTCTCATATGTTCACATTGCTTTTTTTAAATGTAATTCTACTGATGAACACACATATACAGTGTGTTTCAAAAATACTTTTACAAACTTCGGGCATGGGTTCCTTACACCAAAAGAAGGAAAAAAGTTCATATGAACATAGGTCCCATAATCCTTTGTTTTCTCGTTAGGAACTGTTCAACACATTGGTACACTCATAACACGCCAACACACAAAACTCATAACGAATGCTCAAAATGACCTCCTCTTGCTTCTAGACATGCATGCACTCGTCGAATCATGGGCTGTCCCACCCTTTCAAATACTCCGGGATGGTGTCGAATGTTTTCGCAGGCTTCCATGACACGTCGATGAAAAGGATTATGGGACATATGTCCATATGAACTTTTTTCCTTCTTTTTGTGTAAGGAACGCATGAAGTTTGTAAAAGTATTTTTAAACACCCTGTATATGTGTGTGTTTGTGTGTGGGAGTTCTGTTGCCAAGGTACAGCCTAGACCCAACCCTTTCTCATATACGTCGGTTCCCCAGTAATTCCACGAGATTACGGGATTAATATAGGCTCAAAGTCAATTCTACTTGGCGACAGAAATATAAAAAGTCCAATATAAGCTTCATTTCATTTATTGAAGGGAAACATCAGTTCAGATTGTGTTGATCCAGTAGTAAATTGCCTGGGTTTTATAAAGTTTTCATAGACTATTCCCTGAGGAAGTAATAATGGAAACAGCGTTGGTCGGAGACAGGACGGCTAAATTGGTACATCAACGACTTTTAAGTTGTCTAAAATCTATTAGGTCACGTCATAAGAAATATAGGTAGAAGAAGTGGAGCGTTCAATTGATTTAATAAACTTCTAAAGTTTTCTTATGAAAATGAGAGGAAACATACACATAGGGCCAAGAAACACTTATCTTCTATGTACTGGTAATTGTCAATACTACTGACAATGGTTAGGCTATCTGTATTCTGTAAGGAGTTTTCTAGAACACTTGGTACAAGAGATGGTTATTCAGTATCAAGTGATCTACTCTCAACTAAAGAAATTCTCATACGGGCAATTTTAATAGTTCTGTTACGCGTAATATAAGTTGGACATTACCACTATTATTATTATTGTTATTATTACTATATCATTTTATTATTTTTAACTTGTATTGCTACAGCTTTGTCATAATTATTGCTGGGGATCCAAGGATCTGAAAATCACCAACCTATGAAGAATAAAATACGTATTTGTGATATTAAATTAGGTAAATATATCTCTATCAACATATAATATGTAAAAATAAATATAATTCTGTTCAATTAGAAGCCTAGACTCACACCTAAGCTGAAACAACTTCTGCGATTGGTCTTGGTATTCTGAACTTTATAGATTACTTGTAAATGTGGCAGAGCTTAATCGAGAAAATAATTAAAGGACACGAAAAGCAAAGCACATTAGACTTTATTATCTTTAAAGTTTGCGTATGCTGAAGATATAATTGAGAAAGGCCGTAAGGGAGTAAATTTACTCACTATTGTAGTGGAGAAATCTATTGGGCATCTACACCTGCTGGCAATAGTCTATCATTTCATTTAATTTTATTAATTTTTATTACATTTTTAAATTTTATTATATTTTGTTTTATTTTATTTAATTTTGATGTTTTCTTGCATTTTAGGGTATTCTTTACCATCTTTCACAATATTACATATTACATGAAGAACGATTTTGTCAAAATTTTCTACACGAACTGCATGATATTGATAAATTATGCCTAATATATTATATAGTACACAGGGTTTTAATTAATAACACCGAAATATTTTACCTGAATATAAAGTGGTTATAACTTTCATTAGGAGATTTTTTTATCTATGACTTAAATTGTATATGCTACAGGGCATTAAAGTCAGTATAATTTGGTACTCATAAGTCAATAATTACGCGAAATAGGGTTAAAATTGTCATTAAATTGAGTGATCCATAAAAACCTGATTCTTAATCATTCATCTACAGGTATATCAAAATTTAGAGTTTTCATAATATGCAAAACAAGACTAATCACATGACTGGCCGTCATAACTACAACTGACTACAGCGTTAACAACGAAGTTCCTTTGTTTTGCATTTTTTCTAATGTTAGAAGTCAGTGGCGGCCATGCCCTGGGAGATTTTATGCTGTAACAGGAAAAATTGAATCCATAGAGCAAAAATTTCCTAATAAAAGTTGCTTGTCTATGCCCCCTCTATACACAGGTAAAATATTTCGGTGTTATTCATTCACACTCTGTATATCAATATTATAATATAATGTACAAAGAGCTTACCGTCTGCGTTACTCACTACGGATCCGCAGTTCTGAGCTCGATCCCCAGTACCTCCTCGGATTTTTATGAAGTAGAGAGTTCTGGAACGGGGTGCATTCAGCCTCGTAAACTGGAGAGCGAGTTAATAGAGCTCCGATTCAGTATGTCATCAATAACGGCCGTGATAGTCATCAGGCTGACCACATGCCTTTGCCCCCAATCTTGCCAAGTGTCTATGGTAGCGGTAGGATGGCAGGCCTAGTCCACAATGGAATGTAGAACCTTGGAGTTTAGTTTTTATACAAAGAGCTAAAACTGTTTTTATAAACTATTTTTAAGAAATCCTCTGGGCTGTAGTTTTGCCTCGCGAACAACGAAAGTTTGAATAAGACTGAAACAATCAAATGCGCTCTACTACAATATAAGTCATGTACTCTATCCTAGAATACCGGTATATTGACGGTAGAGGAATTTATGTGTTTCACATTATATATTTTTTAATCCTGTGGAATATAAGATGGAATATACCTTGTAGGAAAATATGTTTACATGAAAGAGAGAATTATACGTAAACTGTGTGGTAGTGGACAGGGAACATTATGGGCAACTTCAGCTATTTGACAAAATGAACTTTTGGAAGTTGCAGCAATAAAGTGCACGAGTGGTGGCTACAGCTGGGGTAATTTACGAATTTTAAATGGCTTTGGTTCAGATACAGAGAAGTTATTGCATTTTTCGCTCATAAATCGTGCTGTTAATTGCACAGGTAGGAAATCTGCGGTCTCGTGGTCCTGGGTATATCATTTAATATAAATGACATGCTCGTGGTCCAATTTGCTGAAACTTAAACATTTTAGCCTGCAAAAGTCTAGTGTTTTGCAACCAACATAAATTAAGGCTGATGTATCAATCCAAACCGTATAAGATATCATTTAAGAGGAGTTCATATATATTTTACAATGATGTTTGAACATTAATTAATTGATTAAAGAGTTTATATTTAATTTAAACTGTTTAACTTAAATTAACTTAATTATCCATGAAATTTCTTTATTACAACATACCAAATTTTAATGTCAGATTCAAGTAGAGGTTTGCCTCATAACCTTTTTAACCTCTTTTTCAGCTTAATATTCGTCTTCTTTTTTATCTTCTAATAATTATTTAGCTGCATGGATGTGTGCCTTGAATCAACTAACTGTTATGCTGAAAACTTAGCCAGTTTTATGCACGACTTAAGTCCATGGATCTTGGAACGAGACCATTTTTTGTTTTACAGTCACTTCAAACCTCGGATAAGCCTATAATATAACTGCTCACTAATACAATTTTGCAAACTGAGGACTGTCGTCAGCAAATAATTTTCTTGAAGGTCCCATTACTCCCAGTTTTCTAGGAACATTCATAAATCATTATATCTTTGATTCTGAGATACAGAACTCAAGATACCAATTACAGAGGTAATAATATTCACTCCTTGAGCAAGGTAACTACATTTTAGGTTTTTTGGCCTCTTTGCTCTTCAAAATTGCATTCAGTGGACGGAAATTGCACATTGTCGTTATCATTCTTAAGCACTAATTGCACGACACTTACAAATACAACTGAAGTTCATCGGTTCAAATCCATGCGTGGGTGTGATTTTTCAGGAGTAAAAATCAACTAATTCTTACAGATTTTACTTAACTGTATGAAGCATACTGTGTCTTTTTATATGTATTATGTTGAGAATATAACTGGGTCATTGCCCAATCACAATATTCTCTTATTAGTCCAGTCATTTGGTAGTTTTACCTGGAAAGTTTTCCGGGAGTTTTGAAAATTTGTGATTTAATAGATTTCGATGTGCTCTTTTCGAATTTTCACTTTGCTACCTCGTATCTTTGCCGCTCGCGCCGCCATATTGGAAAAATGGCGCCCAAAAACAGTTTTTTCACAATATCTCCTTTCCAACTCATTTTACGATGAAAATAGTTATGTAATAAATGAAACTAGAGAAAATTTACTATAATTTATGTTGTAACGATTTCTTTTGTAAAATGAATAGTTTCAGCGTACGAGCGTCGCGAAGTCTACTCCGACACGCGTTTTGGCCAAAGCCACGGAAGATGCGGATACGCCACTACCTGCATCATTTTGCTGTAAATCATTTAATGAGCGATTTTAACTAAATAAGGTCTCCTGATATAAAAAATGTCATTATTTTTGTTGTTTCACATCTAGTTTTCGTGTTTGCTGTTATGGCGGACGCAATTTTAAGGTCTGCGTAGACTTTTTTGGGGGCTTATAGTAGCTAAACGGTAAGTCGTATAAAAAAACCTGTTGCAGAAGCAGTAACGGATTTTGAGAGATCTACAAGTTTGGTCTTTTTGACGTACCTTTATCGGTTATCCCTTAGATTGAGTTAGATTTTTTTATTTTAAATAAATTCTGTATATTTTTCTCACATTATGTAATATTGTCATTACATACCATTATGTAATAATGGTATGAAAGATAGAATCATACAATTTGGTAGGAATTTGGACACATACAACAGTCCTAAGCGTGCTAAATTTGGTGTTTCTAGCTGCCCCAAAAGTATAGAAAAACTTGCTGGATAGCCGTGACATCATTCACATCTACGACAGTCTAATCTTCCACGTATTAACATTGATGTTTATTCACTTCCAGATGAGCTAGAAACTTGAAATTTGGCAAACTTATAGATTTTAGATTTATTAAAATACATGTTCAAAATCGTTCAGCTCGATCAATGTAATAAGATAATTAAGATACCATTTGCTTAACTAAAATATATTTTATAGATATTAGCTTATAACCAATGTAAAAATTCCCAAAAGTTCAAATCTTTAATATTTCCCCCTCCAAACAAACTTCGATTTTTTTGTCACTGATCATTTGTACGGCATCAGATGATTTGGCAAAAATAAATTTATTTGGCCTGCACTCACAAAAAATACTGGAATATATACGTATTGGACTGTTTGAAAATACTATTTGATTTTTCCCCGAAAAATATTATCAAAATTATCCTTATTTTTAAGTATTTTTTATCCTGTAAGCTAGTCTAAGCAATAACTTATATCTCTCGTTGTGAAGTACCTATTGCAAGAAAACATAACGTGTTACGTAGAAACGGTCAACGGATTCATGTTCAGTGACCCAAAATTGGTTAAGATCACCTATCACACCACTTACCGCAAAGTAAAAAGTTTCCAAATTCAGCATCAAAGCTGCATACAGTTATTTTATTATACAAAATGTCAAAATATTTTTAACAAATGTCAATTAACCAGATGTGATAGAGAAAAACGAAATGCATTTTCGAATTTAGCACAGCGAATTTAATCAAACACACCTATTTTCGTTTTTACCGCAGAAATTTTCGTCTTTTTTCTAGGCTGATATAATCAATATGGCAATCAGCATTTCATCTACATTTGATTCCGTAATAGTTGTCAGCGAAGATGTAGATCTTATTCTTTTGATGGCTCTATCTACGCGTTCAAACATAGCCTATATGATCTCAAACCAAGAATAGGGAAAATTTCGCAACGAATATATTCAACTCCATACCACTGCTAAACCTGGTGATAGGTTTGGAACGAATGTTGTCGTGCTACTGCTTCCGTCGGTGGCAGCGATGCAATATTAAATTTATTTTCATATGCTGATTTTGTGAAGCATGCATATCTATAGTTGTTTAACGACACACTTTTCACTGCACTGTAACCATACAATGCAAGGAGGAAGCTTCATCAGCAATGATCTTTGGATCTGCATTTTGGTTTTTGAATACCTGGACAAGCTCGTTTAATTCTGTTTTTTTTTAAATACATTTGCACATTTTATTTTTCTTTGTTTAAAGAGTGCTGATGTTGTATCACAGCCACTGAAGGCGTGCAGAAATAATATTATGTTATCTGCGTGTGTTTTATTTTTGTTGAATATATTCGTTGGGAAATTTTTCCTTTTCCTGGTTTGAGAAAAAAAATATATATATGCCTATATAATTATAATATGTGTGTGTGTGTGTCTCTGAACGCGTAGATAGAGCCGTCAAAAGAATAAGATCTAAATCTTTACGGAATCAAATGTAGATGAAGTGTTGATTGTTATTAGCGTATCCGCATCTTCCGTGGCTTTGTCCAAAACGCGTGTCGGAGTAGACTTTACGGCGCTCGTACGCTGAAACTATCCATTTCACAAAAAAAATCGTTACTACATAAATGATAGGACATTTTCTCTAGTTTAATTTATTACATAACTATTTTCATCGTAAAATGAGTCGTAAAGGAGATATTGTGAAAAAACTGTTTGTGCGCGCCATTTTTCCAATATGGCGGCGCGAGCGGCAAAGATACGAGGTAGCAAAGTGAAAATTCGAAAGAGCACGTCGAAATCTATAAAATCACCAATTTTCAAAACTCCCGGAAAACTTTCCAGGTAACCCCCCTTTTGAGCACCAAATGACTGGACTATATAGTAATACACCAGTTTTACAATACTAATATTAGGCAAACGTGCCTAATTTCGCCGTACCCCTAATTTCGCAGCATCTTTTTATTTTATTTACTGCAAAATCAGGAACAGTAATGGAAAAATAAAAAAAAATGTATAAAATAGAAGAGAAGATGCCCTCTTTGATGAATATGATGCAATAATTCCACTACTGTTCCCAATTTTTCAATAAATAAATTAAAAATATACTCCGAAATTAGGGGTAGGGGCCTACTGCGAGATTAGGCATGTTTGCTATATTTAAAGTAATTCTAAAAATATTTAACCAATACTAGAACTAAAAACAGAAAAACAAGAAACACGATACAAAAATTGTACAATAACAATTTACAACTGGCATTTAAATAATATCGTAAATCCCTTGAAGTACACAATATTTGGGGTGTATAGCGATTGAGTGTGATATCCTCTCAACGTGTTTTCTTTATATTGTTGGTAAATGTGTTGAGTTAAACAGATTTTAATGATAATAATAACATTAAACAACAAAAAAATACTTTGCATATGAAAATGTTAATATTCCCGTTCTACGCAGAAACCACGTCAGCCTTTTAAGAACAACGGTCGCGAACGTCCGAAAGTCAAACAATTATGTTTCTCTATTCTTAATTTGTTAATAATTATAGGCCTACCTATGTTGTATTCTATCTGCACATTCCGTTGGTCTGTATTATAAATGTTCACGTGTCCTCTCTTTCTAGACATAACATTAAAAAAAATTCCTGCCTGATCGGATCGAGAAAGGCCATACTTATCACGATTACTACTAAAACAATCTGAATTTAAATAGTCATATTACCATACCCCTAGTTCTAAAATTAATAGAAAGACAACAACAGTAAGTAAAAACGAACAAAGAAAGAACCAATTCTGCACAAAAATCATCATTTTCAAGTATCACAACGCATAGAGAATCTGCTTCAAAAATACTGAGAATCCGATTCAAAGAAACTAGAAACGATCGTAAAAAACATCAGGGCTTATATTCTTTTGCTTCCTCGGACTACTAGCAACTTATTTCCAGATAAAAAAAGAGAAAGAAAAGGAGAGTGAATTTAAGTTCGCTGAGCAGAGAATCCTGGTGAGAATTGTTTCTCTTTCCGTTTTGCTGGAGTCAACGGGTTGGGTTACCGCTACAGCCCCCCGGAATGGGACACATAACGGCTGGTATAAACCAGTCAGTTCCCAGATGTTGTAAAGTAGGGAATTTTACGGCTAGCGTTCGGTTCCTAAGGGCGACCGTGTGATCCGTGGGGTGGCTGGACCGTTCCTGACATGTACGAGTAACGTATTTTATGTGGTATGTGCGAAGCTTGGGAGATTTTGTATACAATATGCATTGAAAATATCTCCTACTTACATATGGTCCTTGAATTATTTATTTGGTCTATGCCTTTCTTCAATCAGAACGATGTCTTAGACGCAGCGTTTCTCAACCTTTTTGAACCCGAGGACCTCTAAAATGTGTAAAAAGTTTTACGGACCCCTAATTTTACATCCCATTTTTAAAGAAGGACTATATTCTTAATATTTGGGGTATTAATTATAGGCCATTATAACGAAATATGTGAAAAAAATTACTTATTTACTTTCCTCTTGCTTTATGATATTTTTAAATTACTTTAACGTTTTCGAATGGCAGAATTTCGTCTTGAGGAAATTATATTTATGAAGAGAGGTAGAATGAAATAAGAAATATCATTGTGGTTGAGTCAATAAGTTACATGATTTTCTATCATAATATATTCTTTAATTATGATTGATGGACTTTTTTGGCATAAATTTGATCAAATCCACCAATTTGAAGTTTCTTGTTGTCGAATTAAAGAAGTAAATCACCGAAATGCACTATTTAGGCTAGGTATTTAATATATTGTAACAAGGGCTCGTCGGGGTTCAAAATGAGAACACCGAATTTATAATTGAAGGATGGAGGTTTCTTTATTTCCTACAACAATTGTCGATACAGCCAGAAAACTCCAGACTACTTGCCAGTTCACTGTCCTGTTCAGTGCTCACACTCACTGTGCTCAGTCCTAATTACAGCACTGTTCCAGTCCAATCCAGATCATCCCACGTCGCGCCGGTCAACTCCACAGTCCTCGCTGCCGCTGTGCGATCCACCCGTCGCGCCGAGTTCCCCGGGACGGCACTACCTCAGCCCAGATCAGCTCACCAGCTCTTCCGTTCACCCTTCCCTCCGGTCACTAGTTCCCCGTTGACTAGCTATTCCGCTCTCGGGTCCCTCCGGTCACTGGCTCCTCAGCTTCCCAAGACACACTCACTTGAGGCCGCGCTGATCAGTCCTCTCCGTCCAGCTCACCCTCTGACGCTGACGCTCGCCGCTACTCACGGACTGCCTCTCTGACTGTTCCCTCGTTGACCCTCCGGCTCTTCACGGACTGCCTCTCCTCTGATGTACTGACTCTTCACACTGTACTGAACTCTCCTTGACTGACTCGGCTCGGCTGCTCGCACTCCTTATATAGCCTTAACGAAAGTTCCAGAGTCGAGATCTGGAAAGCTCCGCCCGCGCATGGTCTAGAATGTCCGCGCGGTGCGCCGTCAAGCCCTTAGCGCGTGGCTAAACCTCTGGCCCCTCCCACGAGCGCGCGCCGTCACTCACCGCGCCGTGCCAGGGAGTAGGCCGCACCCGTCGGCACGCGGCTCCAATAGCCGTGCTGCCGTCACGCCCACTGGCGCTCGTCTGCCGTCCATCCACTAGGGGAGCGCGATCCTTCTAGACTCCGTCGTTCTAGTTCTTTCTGGCTTACTCCTCCTTCTATCAGGCTCTAGGCTTTTCTGGCTTTGTCACAATATGATAAATTACCACCATATTTCAGCTGGATCCTATATAAGATCATCTTTAGTTACATTTGTCTCTACTGCCTAGGACCGCACATCATACCTGACGATTAAGTTTTTATCGAGCGAGAAATATAACAGTGTAAAAAGTTGCAGACTTCCTACCTCGTGCAGCGCTGTTATCAATGAAACGAGGAAGGCTGTAAACTAAATTACTGGCAACTTCACTCAGCTGTCCTTGGTTTTTTTCCCTTTCTTTTCCGGAAGTTTACTCACCCCAAATTGGCTAATGAATTCAAAGAAATGAAGTCGAAGAAAGCCTCATTAGAGGATGTGGAAATTGTGCTATGTTGTTTACGTTAAACCCATAATTTACTTCCACATGCTGTTTCATAAAATATAAGCTTGATTTCAATAACATTATTATTTTGTAATGCAGTTCATCTTCGGTGGTTGTGATGGCTAAAAGCATTCAACTACTTTACCATGTCCTTGATACCACTTAACTTAAAGTAGTTTTATTCTTCGCTGTTAGTGGCTCTGACGTGAAGATGCTGATAATTGTATCAAATAGTTCTTCTATAAGATTATAATACCAATGCAATAGTTGAAATTCAACAAAATCTTTTACTTGATGGATGGATAACGAATTAGTGAAACGGTCGAAAAGAAATATTACACTCGATCTTAGTATTGCTTTTGAAAATTTCATTCTGCAAAGGTCAAGTTAAATAATCGGCTGTTCAGTGATCCAGTTTTTTCGACGCCCCTGAAAACATCTACCAGGAGAGAAAATCATTTTATTTTCATTAAGCACTACTAACTCCGTCTCATGATCACAAAACAAGACACTGTTTTTCAGCAGAAAAATGAGCTCTATCTCTCTTGCTTGTGATTTAGTAGGCCTATTCTATGTGGTATAACCTCAAGAAGTACCTACTTTATGAAAACTTTTCCTCAAGTTTATTTCCCCACTTCTATTTCTTACTTCTTCGTCTCTTCTTCCTCTTCCTTCTACTCCTCCTAAGATTAATTAACATTTTAATTCGGAATATATTAAAAGTGATCAAGATTTTACAAGTCATTAATTTTTTTACAGCCTGAATACCGGCAAAACGTTTAAAACAAGGCACAGTGTTCCTGACAAGTTTTAATTCTCTCTCCCTCCTACGTTCTTTCTCTCTTGCTCTCACACATACACACTTGTGCGCACACACAGACACTCTCTCTCTCTCTCTCTCTCTCTCTCTCTCCCTCCTTCCCTCTTATACACGGTTTTTCCTCACCTCCCTCTCACCTTCTTTAGCTCTCCTCCCACGCAGGCATTCCCTCAATAACGCTCTCACACATTCACTCACTCTCAATGGCAATTATACTAGTTTTGCGCAATTATGGTAAATGAATAAATAATTTTCGGTTCAGGATTTCAGCTTGACTTACTGAACCAGAACAAGAAACAAGCATTTTCCTTGACTGAAGACTTTCATTTTTAGGTTGATTTTTAAAATCTCAATCTCAATTAATCTTGCTCTTTAATTTCATATGGGTTTAATATTTTCTCTAAGCGATAAAACATCCTATTTTACATCGATACCCAATATCGAATAACATTAGCATTAACAATTCGTTGGAATTTCCTTAATGCTGTAGCTCGATGATGAAAAATCTGTCAGTGTGATTATATTAAAAGACTTCTAACCAGTGGCGTAGCTTGACATTATGTTCTGGGTAAACTGTGTTTTAAAAATTAAATTTGAAATGACTGTTTAAATGACAGGAATTCTCAAGTATTAATAGTGTTTTAAGTAACGAAACAACTGGAATGTTTGCGCATCTATTCGATTTCATATAGGCTTATACCTATATAAAGCATTACTACCAGTATTATTATTATTATTTACATTTTATATTCCTTCAACACTCCATCCTTTTCCCCGCCAAATAGCAAATATAATATTTATGGTTGTAAGTACTAGTTAACCAATTAAATTTACTGTATAAAGATGTTTGAAATGTTTGGTTATTTTCATGCAAGACAATATCAAGCTCAATATCAGGAGTTGGTAATTTACCTTAATTTCACATGTTTTTCATAAGACAGAACCAAAAACGGGGTTTTTAATAAGCGATCAACTATATCGGTGGAATTGTCCACGCAACACTGAAAAATAATCAAACACACAGTTTAGATCAGCAATGAGATTGTAATGTTTATGTTACCCCAGTTTCAAGCGAGCAAGTAAATGAAGGATGAGACTACGATACCGAAAAATCTTTCTAGTCTCTGCGGTGGTGCCATATGTCACTCTTGCGCAAGGAAGTAGCCTGTCTTCTCTCAACGCGCAGGTTAACATTTAGATGGAAAAGTCATATAACTCGCACTTGAATGAGACTGTAACTTGGCTGACCACTATCTAGTCTCAACTCGCCTCCGCTCCCGCATCATGAAATTTCGAGCCTGCCTAAGCACACGGCAACACAAGTAGACACATAATAACAGTAGGAAGTGGGGTATGCAGCGGCAAGAAATATTTTAATGATTGTACTCATGGGTTTATAATGATTAATAACTTGGTTGCCGATGCTTTTATTTTTTTCTTTATGATTCCACTTTTCTTAGCAATTTATTTAGGTAGACTCAGTCTCAAAGTCTACCCTCACGCTACGCCACTGCTTCTAACACGTCAACAGAAATCGTCAAACTATCCACAGAGTATTTTTTTTCTTTTTTAAATGTACTTTGTATGGACCACGATTAACATAAGAGGGCTAGAGCTTTCGGAGACGCAAAAATCTTAAGTAAGGACAGCCAGTGGACTGAGACCTTGCAACACGTTTAAAGTATATGCATTTTTATGTAAATGCAATTGTTAAGTCTCATATCAATTGTAATATACTTGTTGTATAATAAAGTTAAAAAAAAACTTAGGCATGGGTCATTAAGTTAGAAGTTTACACCATCGATATACGTAGATATGAGATATAGGTATAGTTGAAGAACTACAGGTCTTCAGAAGTATATAACTTTAATAGTAGAATGAATTTTAAGTTGTGTGTACACGTAGATTTCCAATGAATCATTCAAGCTTATCATCCCAAGATGATATATGGTTCATGGGTCCGACATACTCTACTGTAATACATTTTGCATTGTTGATATTATCTTTGTATTGGAGAGGACATTGGACCATTGTATTTGTCATCCGTGATCCTTATCCCGGTATTGTGTCTTAGAATGAATGAAAAACCCTTTCCTTTCATCGAAGCATGTAATTCAATCCCAGATACAATGCTTGAAAGAATACAGAAGAAGGAATTGTTATTCAGAAAAATTAGATTGAGTTTTATATGGCTGAATATAGAAGTGCATTAAAATTGTAGTGATTTATTTTACAGTTAAGGCTTTGCTTTGCAAATTATATAGACCAAAGCACAAGAATTCTCACTTTAGATATGAAGTTCTTTGTTATACTTTCACTGACTTAACTCACTGACTTAAGCAAGGGAAATCCATCAACGAACACTGTAAAATATACTACGTTTGATGTTTTTCCTCGGTGTATTGAATCTCTCATTAATTACGATTTTGTAGCTATAATTTATGCCTTCATTATCATGGCTTTGAGACAATATTAAAACACATAAAAATTATAATTAACCATCCGTAATTAGGTATTCAAATTAGCAGTGCAAAAGTATATTCTGTATCATAATTTCCCCGCTTCCAATCTCAGCCAATAATGAAACTTATTGATACTCAGGCCATGTTCAAAATCCATGAGACTGAAAACCTGTCATTAAATACTTCTGAATGTTTGGTTAACTTTGAAATCTATAACAGAGTATGCATCAGGGTTTGATACACCCTCGCTGAGGTAGATAGGGGTCTAGAGGAAAATTTAGAATGGCATTGGAAACGTACTGTAGAGATCTATTGTTTTAGGTGTAAGCGTACAAAGTTGAAGTTATGGGTTCGATTCCCGCCCAGGACAAATTTTCCTGAATTTACCTCTGTAAAGTAGACAATACCAACAAGATTGTTTCATTCGCTGCACTAACATACTTCTCAGATTTTTTTATTCGTTTCACTAGCTTGTTTTACTTTTTCCACATAATATTTGTTGCACTTTTGATTTGTGTAAAATTAATAAACCTTCAGCTGCCTCACCTTATTTTACAATTCCTTCTATAATAAATACATATTTTCAATACCATTCATTACTAATTTATGAGCGAATTATGTTTCGGTATATTTCGAAAAACAAAATAGGTCTAACGGTTAGTAAGCAACAATGCAATATATTAATCGATCTGTACAACATCATAATATTAGATAATTACATTAAATTGTGCAAAGTGCTAACAGTTTATATTTTTATTTTGAATTGCAAATATTGTTTAACAGAACTCTCTCCGTCAATATAAATTCCATTTGAGCTGTAAAGAAAAGGCGATAGCCGATTAAGTGTAAAGTAAAAAGTACTAGCCATCATGATACTGAGGATATCATCAGATGTTACGTCGTTTTTTTCCCTTTCGTACAAATAATAAATAACTATACATACCGTTCACTTATCCACTACAGGTACTACTACGAGTATTATTGTGTTTCTTCTTCTTCTTCTTCTTCTTCTTCTTCTTTTATTTTGTGAAGCCTCTCTACACCCAGGTAGTTGCAGCTTCGTGGAGTATAAAGGAAGGTGTGTGAACAAAGTGTTTGTATGGAGTGGGAAGTGGGTGTTTCAAATTTTCATTTTACAATTTACTATATGTTTATGTATTAATCGGCTTATGTGTTTTTCGTCATTGTATATAAGGGAAGGAATATGCCATGGACCAAGGCCTTTTGTTTTGTAAATTTGTGCATGAAAAATATCATTTTGTTGTTTATATTGTGAGCAACCTAAAAGGATATGATTTACGTCTCCTATGTCACCACAGTCACAGTGGGGGGTGGCTCTCCTTTTAATTTTGAATAAATATTGTGGTGTAATGGCAACATGAAACTTGATTTTGGAAATTAAAGATACAGCAAATCGCGGAGTGTTAGTATTGTAAAACCAAGGTTTACTGTTGTAGTGGATGTTTTGTGCTTTAAGTGATTTAGTGGAAGCGATGATTGCATCGGAAATGGGGATAAGAAAAGTGTGGAGTGTGTTTTGACGTGTAGCGGCTTTAGCAAGTGTATCTGCTATTTCATTGCCCTTAATGTTGTGGTGTGCCGGGATCCAGAGAAGTGTGATGTGATTATGTCGTTGGTGTGTTTGTTTATGTATTAGGTATTTGCAGTTTGTTTCCCACCATCCCAGCTGGGGATGAGTGTGGCCGGTTGCTATGTTTTGAATAGCACTTTGGGAATCCGTACAGATGAAAATGTGGGCATTAGTTGTATTGATGGAAATTAGTGCCTGACGGATAGCAATAACTTCGGCCGTGTAGTTGGAAAATTCAGGACGAAGAGGGAATTGTTGTGTGGTGTTAGTGTTTTGGTGGTAGTAAGCAGCTCCTACCCCCTCTGGGGTTTTAGATCCATCAGTAAAGTAGAGATGTATATTAGGATAGTCGTGCAACTGACGATATTGTGTTAAATAATTTTGAAATTTGCATTCCAGATGCTGGTCAGTTTTGTGGAATTCATCCATATGAACGTTAACAGGGTGAAAGAGGACATCATAATCTAGAAAATAGATTGGAGGGCGAGGAAATTTTTGCATTTGTTGATTGTCATAGAATTGAGAGAATATAGAGAGAAAAGGGGGTAGTTGCAGAAATGCTGGAAGGAGATGTTGCATACGTTTGCGATGTAAGTGCAGTACCTTATTGTATAGTGGAGTTTGCGTGTGGTGGAAAAGGTGTCCAATAGTTTTAATGGTTGTGATTTGTTGTCTGTAGGTATAAGGATGTAAGTGTAATTCATGAAACAGCTTTGTCATTTTGGGGTTGCCAGAGACACCAAGTATGTGTTTGGCAATGTTATAAATTTGCGATTGGATTTTGTTTTGCCAATATTTAGAGGGACTTGTAATAATGAGATTGCCGTATGTGAGTTTTGATTGAATAAGGTTCTGGTATAAATGTAGCATATGGGTGGGATGGAAACCCCATTTTGTCCCGGCAATATATTTAAAAATGCAACTAGCTGATTGAAGAGCAGCATGTGTATGCTGAAAATGCACATTCCATTTAAGATTGTGTGTTAAATGCATTCCTAGGTATTTGGTGGTGTGTGTAATAGGTATTGGAATATGATCAATATGAAAGTGAGGTTGATTAGTCATTTTGCTTTTTCGAAAAAGAATAGTATGGCTTTTTTCAGGGTTAATTGTAAATCCCAATTGCTTAACCTGAAAGATCAGGGTGTCAAGATCCTTTTGTTCCGTGGTATAATTATATTTAAGTGAGTTATCTACTTTCGAGTACAACACCATATCGTCAGCATATAGAAGTAGTTGACTTTTGTTATAGGGAGTGTGGGTGAGAGTGTGAATGTATAATACAAAAAGAATGGGGCTGAGTGAGGATCCTTGGGGCAAGCCAATGGAGGTGAAACGAGAGAGCTGATAGGAAAAGAAAGGGGGAAAAGATATTTGTCTGTCGGTTAGGAGGCGAAGGACGGTATGACTGAAAATCTCCGGAATGTGGAGAGTCGTGAGAGTGTTTAATAGTGTGGGAAGGAGTACTGAGTCATACGCGTTTCGTAAGTCTAAGAAATGTGCCAAGAGTGCCTTGCGTTGTGTCCACGCGCTATAAATTTCAGTAAGAAGATGTAGTAAGGCATGGTTTGTTCCTTGGCCTCGTCTATACCCGTATTGATGTAATGGCCATTGTCCATATCGCTCTAAGTGAAATATTAATCGATGGGTGAGGATTTTTTCAAAGATTTTTCGGAGAGTATTACTGAGTATAATGGGACGGTAACTAGAGGCGTTTGTGTCTGTTTTATTGGGTTTCAATATCGGAATGACATAGAATTGTTGCCAAGAGTGCGGAATGTGGGATGTATGGAGGGTGTTATTAAAAATATTTATTAGTAGAGTAATAGTTATGTCAGGAAGGTGGTCAATCATATTATAAGTGATGCCATCCGGTCCTGGTGCAGTAGATTGTTTTTTCCTTCTGATAACTGCTTGAAATTCATTGGATGTGATGGGAGTGAGAAGAGGATGCGTGGGGGTGCATGAGAGGGGATGAAAATTAATTGGACAGAGTATGGGTGTTACAGAATCCGGTGTAATACTGTGTAAAAACTGTTGTTGGAGGGTAGAATTGTTGTGTATACTGTGAGTGATTTTATGTTTTTTGTTGGTAAACCATTTTATTTTTCGCCATGCCATTTGAGTAGTAGTGGTTTGTGTCACTGTCGTGCAGTACTCTTTCCAAGCTTGTCTTCGCGTCCTGTTAAGTGTCTTTGTGGTTAGTGCCATTTGGCGTTTGAGCGTGACATAGTTTTGAAGAGTCGGGCGATGCCGGAATCTTGTTAGGGCAAGACGGCGCTGGGCAACAGCATGCGAGCAGTCAGGTGACCACCATGGTGGTTTAAGACGTCTAGTAGAGTGAGATGGTTGTTTACTGGGACAGTGTTCTCGTATATAGGAATGAATAATGTGTTGTATGTCCGGAATGGTATATGGAGGGGGCTGTTGATTAATGAGATTTGTGGTGTATCGGGTAATTTCTGTAGTGTAGTGTTGCCAGTCAGTAATTCGCGGTTTGGAAGTTCTGGGGGCGCTATGTAAAGGGTTGAAAGTAGTGTTCAGTGCTATTTTGATTGGTAGGTGATCACTGTTGAGGGTGTCATGGGCAGTGGCCCAGTGGGTATATGGGTATAGATTAGTTGAGATGAAAGTTAAGTCGGGACTGGTGTGGTGTTGGTTACTATTGCCAAGCCGTGTTGGATGGTCAGTATTGAGTAGCGATAACCCAGACGTTTGTAAGAAACGAATGAATGTATGATTATGGGTGTAAGTGCGAATTTGTTGTGGGCTTAGTGGGAGATTGAAATCACCACAAATGAGCACATTCTGATGAGGGGGGATGGGAAATGTATTGGACCAGTAGGTGGAAGTTAAGTGATTGTTGTGGGTATTGTAAGCTGCAATGATGTCCAGATGCTGGATTGTAATATGAATAGCCTGGAACGTATGATTGTAATTGGTGACGTATCGTGTTTCGGTAATTTGAATATTCGGTTTAGTAAGTATGGCGATGCCACCCCCATGTTGTAACCGGTCATGTCGGATGATTTGATAGGAAGGTATCTTGAATTTATGTGCCGGTTTTAACCATGTTTCAATGATGATGATAATGTCCGTCGGAGTGTCGAGAAGGAAATGTTGAAGTTCGTGGGTCTTGTTTCTAATACTTCGGGCATTCCATTGAAGAATGCTAAGTGAAGGGATGGGAGTCATTAGTCGTGATTATGAGTAGAGGCTTTCATTTTCTGAAGTAAATTAGTTAGATTAGATGTGTGGGGTGAGTTGATAGCCTTTATACTATTGCTGAGCTCAGCAATAAGATCAAGGAATGTGAGTCTATTGATCGTGAGAAATTGTGGCATTGTGGATGGACTGGTGTGAGGATTGGATTGGCTTTCAGAAATTGTGTCATGGTTATTTTTTGTGGGCTTGACCATAGGAGTGGAGGGAAGCGTATCACGCTTCCAATGCGGAAGCCAGAAAGGAGTGTTGGCTGGGGGGGGAGGCTTTTTGGTGCAAGTTGGCGTTTGTTCTGAGAACTTTCTTTTAGAGGGTTGAGAAGGGGGAATGTAAGTCCGGGGCACTGGAAGAATTGTGCCTGATGGTGGAAAACCACCGGGTGGACCCAAGGCTTGGCTACTGGGTGTGAGAGTATTAAAGGGTTGTTGAGAATGCGGCGAAGCCACCACTGAAGCATACGATTTGCGGCCACGTAGTATTTGTATAGCCTCATATCGCGAGACACGAAGTTGGTTGATTTTAGCTTGGATGCTTTCTTCCATTTTGTAAGCTGAACAGTTTTTGAAGCGGGCATCATGCGCCTGTTGGCAGTTTATACACTTTGTTGACGGAGATTGGCATTCACTTGTACGGTGGGGTTCTGCACATTTTAGACATTTAGAGTCATTGCGGCATATTTTAGTCGAATGTCCAAATTTCCCACAGTTAAAACACTGATTGATCTTTTCATGGTAAGGTTCAATGGGGCAGTGATAGTAATACAAAGTCAGCATCTTTGGTAGCACTTGGGACCGAAAAGTGATGAGACACGTAGTCGTTGGTAGATATTCGACCTTTCCGTCTTGGTTGATTGTTTTACGACTAAATCTGTAGACATTATGAATGGGGGTGTGTGATTCTGTTTTTGCATGTTTTTGAATTTCTTCATTTGTGATTTCTAGGTCGATGTTCTTGATTATACCTTTAGAGTGAATAGCAGTAAAGGGTATATAAGAGGAGGTTTCAAATGTACTGTCAAAAGTTGAGTTCAGGAAGGAATTTGCTTCCGTATGGTATAAGAACTTTATCTCTAATTTGTAGCGTCCGATTTTTTGTATGTCTTGAATGTGAATGGTGGTGTTGTTTTCATAGAGAAGCTTGCCCAACTTCATAGGGTGAATTTGAAAAATTGAGTCTGCTTTTGTTTCTACCACTACTATATAAGGGCTTGAATCCCGATAGGTGTACTGAAATTTGTCCTTTGCAGCAGATGTAGGTAAGATAAGTGGAGTTGCGTCTTGGACAGATATATTTATTCCATTTTCTGTCTTGTTGTGAGTGGGTAAAGGGCTAGAGCCGGTTTCGGCAATTTCTTCATTCGTAGACTGCGTTTCCATCGTAGTCATGTCGTAAAATCTTGTGATTACAAAGTGAAGTTCGTGTAAGTCTGGATCCTAGCCGCCCTAAAGGGGGCAGGAATTGAAATGACACTGGAGACAAACTATGATAAAGATGGAAAAGTCACACACAAAGAAGTAATAATAATAGCGTTTGTCTCACTAAACTTGTGTTTCTAATAATCATTTGCCATTAAAAATAACATAAAAAGTTATTTCAGCATTGAGAATTTGGTCCAAAAACTTGATGGTATAAATGTTTTTGACAAAAAAACAAATGTAAACCAACACAACAGTTTCGCTTATAACTATTTACGACCTCTAACTAAACGCCTGTAACTATTTACCACAACGAAGGTTTTTTTTTTTCATTATAGTTAGGCATTTTCCTTTTAAATACCTTAAAGAGAGATATCCATTTCTTTATACATAGGTCACAATTCATTCTTTTCCTCAAATGTTTGTACTACTTTCAAACTCTTTTCATACAGTGATTTATTTCCAAACAAATTGTTGCCAACCAAAAGAGCATAAATTCCGCTTCCAAAGGAAATTATCCAGTTTTTCGGTTAATATTCTAAGCACAAGTTAAATAAAATTATTTTAGATTTAAAATTTACTGTTCAAAATAACATAAAACGTTATAAGACTTCGATCATTAAAAATAACTTCACAGGCTCACGCGAATAGAAAAACTCACTAGAGCCCGTGCCTCAATTACGAAGATTAAACACTGTATACATAAATATCTAATAATATTTGATGTCGAAAGCTATGTAAGCAAGACGGTATAGGCCTTCGAATTTCGAGGAAATAACAGAACTGTTAGCTTAATTAATGTGTAGTAACTACTAATAGGGTATCGTTTACAACATATTTACTTTTCCTTGTGTTAGTCTGGGAAGCTGTTAGGCTTGTTTCTACTCATCCCATGATAAATATAAACAGTATCTCGGACAGAATATTACAATACCTTCTCAAGTTCCAGGTTTCCGTGCTTGGTTCCTAGTTATTTACAGTATAATTTATGAGAAAAGTATTGGAAATTCTTTTTATGATATTATCCCACGGTAATTTTCTTTCAATGGCTCAATGTTTCAGTATTAAGGTCTTCTTTTCTCTCTCACTAATGGATTATGTGAACGTGGATTAAGTCAGCGTTGCTCTTAACATCAGAAGCAGTGAGCAGGGAAGAAGTTAATGACCCAAGTGTTGAAAACGATATTTTATTTTGTGAGTTTGTTATGCGTGCGAAACATCAGTGTACATTTTCCTCTTCGACAACATCGTCTTTACATTTCCTTCAAGTTGTTTCAGTAATAATTAATATTTTCCTTATTGGGACTATTACTTCTCCCACGGGTGTGCCTGAAACAACTTTCTTTTGCCTCTCCAAGAGCTGATGACATTAACTTACATAAATGAGTACAAAGATAGATAGAAAGTTGTTAAGATCAATCATAGAGAGATTGAGATTCTCCAAAGAACTTGGCTAAAGAAAGGTAGGCACAGAATAATAAAAAGAATATTCGTTGCTGCTGTGTTGACTATAAAGTCCTTTATTGCGAATTAGTAGTTATTTAGTTAGGTTTTCCGAGTATTTTCCACGGAAGTTATTATTATGATTAAGCATGCTATTCGAACTATTTACGTAGGCTACTATTGTATTTATAGTTAGGTTTTCCGAGTATTTGCCACTGAAGTTATTATTATGATTAATCATGCTATTCGAACTATTTACGTAGGCTACTATTGTATTTATAGTTAGGTTTTCCGAGTATTTGCCACTGAAGTTATTATTATGATTAATCATGCTATTCGAACTATTTACGTAGGCTACTATTGTATTTATAATCCAGCATGAAGGGCTTGTAACGCTGAACGAAATTGTTCTACTTAAGTTAACTTAGCAGATACACAATACCCAAGTTCCGGAAAACATAACTCAAACCTGAAGAGAAACAAGGAGAGAGCGAATGAAAGTAACAACTAGAGGCATGAGCCGTATTATTCCCTACTGGAGTGATGGATGGATTCTGCCCGTGCATGCTGAGGCAGTGTAACATACCATAGGTTTCATAATAAAAAAAAATTGAAATTTTTTTCAACCATCTGATCGTGCACATATTATACCATAACACCTGTCAAATAATGAAGAGGCAGCAACCAGACTACTCAAGTTGCGCTGGGGAGGACAAGTAGTCAGAATGAACCAGGACAGATGTGCCTACGCCACAACAGTACGGGACCCGAGGATAGGAAACAGAAGCAGAGGACGTCCACGACCCAGATGGCCACAAGACTTCAAAATAAGTGCGGGGGCGCAGTGGACGAAAACTATAAGAGATAGAGTGAAATGAATCAAATGATTTCTGACTTAAATTAATCATTAGTTTTAAGTATATACAGTTGTATATATTAGTATTAGTATTAGTATTAGCCCATAATGTCCCCGAGGGGCACGGGCCTCTCTCCTGGGAGAGGTGGCTTGTGTTCGCAATCCCGGTTAGCCATTCCGGGAAGGATCTTCCTATTATTACTTATGCCTATAGTCTATCATTTATGGTCCGATATGTAGTCTATCATTTTTTTTGTCCTATATATAATTCTAGCACTATACACTGTGGGTTTAGGTCTTCGCTTTTCGGTCGTGCACTGCTTTCCTGCTCCTTGCTATTTACTGTCTTCATCCTGTGTTGTTGTTTTGGATTGCTGTCTTGACTAGAAGTTGCCATTTTCCTCTGTCTTTAGCTGTGGTGGTCCATCTGTTGCCGAAAGTTGCCCTTAGTTCATCCGACCACCGTGTTCTCTGTCTTCCTACTTTCCGTCTTCCCATCCTTGGTTCCCATGAAGTTATTCTGTGAGTCCAGCGAGCAGGATCTTGTCTCATTATGTGTCCGGCCCATCTCCATTTTAGGTACCTGCTGTCGTTTCCTGCATCTGTTATTTGTGTTCTTCGTCGTATTACGTCGTTCCTTATTCTATCTCTCCATGTGATGCCCAGCATTTTCCTTTCCATTCTATTTTGGCACGTTTGGATTGATTTTCTATCTTTTTTAGTTGTGCTCCAAGTTTGTGAGCCATATATCAGCGCGGGTAGTATGCAGGTGTTCATAATGTGTCTTTTAATGTTTATATTGAAAGATTTTTCTAACAGTATGAATCTCAGCGCCCAGAACTTTGACCATGCTGTAGATATTCTTCTTGTAATTTCCTTGGGCATGCTTTTCTGGAAGGAGATTGTTTGTCCCAGATAAACTATCTCTTGTAAGTATTCCAATGTTTCGGGTTGCGTAATTGAGATGGCTTTCTCTTCGCCGTTTGTCAATAATTTGGTCTTTTTTGCATTCAATTGTAGTTCTACTTTGTTACTTAGCTCGTTCACTTCTGTCATGAAGGCCTGCAATTCTTCTGCTGTGTTTGCCATGAGAACTATATCGTCTGCGAAGCGTAAATTAGATATCTTCGCACCGTCAATACAGTTGTATATATAGTTGTATACAAAGCCCCAATAAGTGTGAAGTCTGTAAAGTAAGATTATAGACCCAAACAAACTCTAGTTACAATATTCCAGTGTGGGAAAAATATTAGGCGTAAAATAGCCTGCGTAAGTAAAAAAGTCACAGGCACTAGCTCATCCTGCGAAGAGTGTAAGAACTAACCCTACCCTGAATGGTAGGAGGCCCTTGCTCTCCTAAAGGATCAGTTGGGGTTGTTGTGTTTTTCAGCAGGACTGCTGAAACCCAAGCAGAGGTGGTATAGAAGGTTATACCAGGTGGGAATTTTTAATTCTACACATCTTCAGACGTACAGAATAATAAATTTCAACTATGCATTTGTCTAGGCGCACTTTTCCAAGAGCTGATATTTTAACACTGTAATAGAAAACTTTCATCTACCGAGGATCCATTTTGATGAACTTTTAATATGTTTTATACGACACTGCGTTTTGCATGACACCTGTAGGTTTTACTCAAGGAATTGGAATGGGCTGTTGTCTTGACATGCTAGCACAACGTTCATTTTTACCGGGCAGCTCAATACTGCCTGTATGTCGGTTTTAAAAATTAATTTTATTATAAACAGCAGGTGCTAGCGACTGCGCTCGCGTTTAATTAATTAAATCGCTAGATGTTTTTAAAATGTTTTATTTAGCAGAAAACTAAATAAAACATATTTACTAACGTTTACATGAAATTCATTCATAAACAATCAAAACAAATCATAATGACAAAATTTAAATATCCGACGCCCAGAAAAAGAATCACAGATTCGAATTCCCTGCCATAGTGAGTTTCGTCCAAATCGTTTTCACATTCAGGCCTACATTCATGATCTCCCTTCTGTTCGCCTACGTAAAAAGAAATCAGATCTCTCAGTACCGTAATGGTATAAACAAATCGATCACGCAGAGCGAGCTATACAAAATCGAAGTGATCGATAATTTCATTCGATATACTGAAAAAATCTATTTCAGCAATGATCTTTCTTTCCCGGTTGCTCTGGCAAGCCACCCAAAATTAATTTTGCAAATTAAACGAGTTAGCGGAAACATGTTGCTTCGATAGCACAAAAAATTACGTTTTCTGGCAGTTTTCGCTCTTAACTCGCGAACGAAAGTGAAAATTAAATATCCGGCTTCGAAGTACATTCTGATACCCTTCATTTCATCTATGTTAAAAATTTCAAACGGAAAAGAGACAATGAGGTGACAACAATTTTTAACAATTATTGTTTATGAGGTGGATGATAACAATAACAGGTACAACAAAACTCTGACGTTTCTCGCTAATTAACTCCTGAGCTCAGTTACAACAATACAATAATAATGTAATTAATTAGTAAGGTTTAGCGGGTAATTAGTTGTTAGTAATTATTGGTTGTGACGAACAGCTGTCAGACTGCTATTGTGCTGGTGAAGTTTCCGTGGCAAGGCTTGTTAATAATTACCATTCCACGTGTAATTAGTGTGCTACTCTATATGCACACTGATTTCATATAGGTTATTCGTTATGTATTTAATAGGAATGTAATTAATTGTTTTCCATGCAACGCAATTTAGAAATTTAACTGCTATTACTCCCGGAATGCATAAAATATGTATTTTGAAATTGTGTGTACGAAGTTTAAATTTAGCCCATATAGGACCTTAAAAATTTATTGAAATAGATACTACATCTAGGACTCGCGATTTCTTTTCTTATTTCTTTCCTAAGTTTATTTTTATTATCCCTTGCTTTCTTTTTCTTTCCCAGAAATCAGAATAAGTAGAAGTAGAAGAAATAGAGAGCAAGAGAAACATTTTTTTTCCTTCTGTTCTTCATTCCTTTCTTTTTCTTTCTTTATTTTTTTCCTTTCTTTCGTCAATCTGTCCACCCAGAGAGGGAGGAGGAAGAGAAGGAAGAGAAGGGAGAAGAGGAAGAGAAGGAAGAGGAGTAGGAGAAATCGGAAGAAGATGAGGATGAAACCGAGAATGAGGAAGTAAAATATATCGATGAAATTTATGCATCGTAATTCTTGAAGCAATGCAGTTTCACAAATAATGTATCCACGTTAGTTGTGATGGCTTCATACGAGCAGAGATTTTTGCCCACACTGATAGGTGGCAGGATTGGTGCATGTGATCATTGACGACTACCCGACCGTTGTTGCTGGTTTTCTTGTTCGGAGACGTCACTTATTTGTCAGCAAGCTCCTCAGTTGTTCTCATAAGACTGGAAGAGGTATCGAGGATGTCACGAATCAGGTTAATATTAGTCTATATCAGAGGTGCCAACTTTCCATGGGGTTATCCGTATCCTATGGTGTGAAAACTTCTCCGTCCATTATGTTTTTCCAAACATTCAGATCCAAAATATGTTAATAATATTTTGTATGTTTCTATTAATCAATGTGTCATGTACAGTCACCTCGACCAGTATGAGCTATAGAAAAAATCACATGAGCAAATGCTGCAAAACACGCGGTTTTCACCAACACGTGAAGAAACTACGCATGGTCACTCCTTCGTGCAACATTCTCGATATTTTATAACTCTGCTTTGCTTTTGCTAGTGATTGCATTTTGAGAACTAACACGCTTCAGTTATAAAACGTCAAGCCAATCAACTGAAATTGCAATGATCGAAAACACAGTCACTCTCAAGCTGGAGCACCAAAAAGGAAATGATAATTAATGGAAACGGAAATTCGATACCAGACATAGAGTAAGAAAAAAGACCTTCTACATAAAGGAGAGAGCCATAGGGAAGGAAATAGGAAACCAACGATAACTCAAAAACTACCAGCGGACTAAGAAGTTGTAAGTTTTGCTACCAGAGCCTCTGTTGTTATCGTAATTCCACTCTCGAAAACATGACGGAAGTGATGACTTAGTTCGCTTAGATGATGAACATAGGAAAGTGTTGACATTTTGATTTAACGATTTCCTTTTTTTAGCAATAATTTTAGTTTTCCGTAGTAATTTCCCCTCTGGCCGTAATTCCGTATTATTGAGTGGAAAACCGCAATAATTATATGGACAATCCATAATAGTTGGCACCTCTTTATATTAATAATTTTCAATCTGAAGTTCGCATATAACATTAAAACAATTGGACGACATTCTGTAGAAAGGAACCAACTCTCAAATTTAAAAAACCGGAATAGATGCTAAATTTTTGCTACTGAACTATATATTTACGTTGTGCAAACTAACCAACCCTCCTCATCCATTTATATGTCTTCTATTAAGCAAACAAAAAACACACTGAAAAGATCCAGGTGGCTTTTTATTTAACTTTAAATGCTTGTTTTTTAGCTTAAAATCATGTGGGCTGGTTCCTTTCTGCAGAATGTCGTCCAATTAGTTTAAACTCATCTTATGAAATATAGTACGATTGTTCGTATTGTTAGTTGGGCTACACAGTACTTAACGATAGTTCAATAAATTCAATATTCATTACTAGGAGGATATTGAATTAAGACATTAAAACTTATTTTAACATAATGGTTGAACTGTACTGCAAACTGTGTTTTCCGAGCGAGATGAAATGACAGAAAGGTGCATTGTATCTGACGGTCCGACGAAACTTTTTCAACGCTAAGCATCGAAGCTGTTATTAATTATTATTACTCCAGGTCTCATCTTAAATTCACACAAGAATTTCACTCACATACACTGTGTGGATGAGACGCTGTTGGTTAACAAACAGACTCGAGTACTTGCAAAGCAGGCGACCAGTTTCTGAAAAAAGTATTGGAAATAATGTCATCTTTCAAAAAGCTCTTTAGTTTTAACGGGATCCAAATATGTGTCTAGGTTCTATAGGAGATGTGAACTTTTATGAATTCTGGTTTTATGGGAAAACTAATAACTTTTTTCTCACGCAGAGAGCTCTTTATGAAAGTGCTGTCCATTATTTTGATTGATGTATCCATGGTGGAAAAAAAGTTCACTGTGGTTTGCATAATTACTTGTCCATTATGAGTTTCCTCACCCTAATCCTGGTGATCGAAATCTAAACAAAGCTTGATGGCTGCTTTGTATATTCTGTTTTATGAATATTGGAAAATAGTCAAAGTCCATTTTACTTTTTTTAAACATTTTTATTGATTATTTGCTTCACTTTATAGAGAGTGTTCTCGTTATTGTTTGTTTATGAATCGTGATTGTATTTGAAATGTTGGAAAAGATAATTATCAAACCCAATTAATTGCGAAAATATTGGAAATAATAATTAACAGTTGACAGTAAATAATGTTAAGGTTAAGTTCTAACAGCAGAAGTTATTAGCTAAAACAGAGCTTTTGTTGATATTGCCAAAACTCTCGCCTTGTCACAACAGTGGATCTTAATTCTGGCCACATAGTTGCACCCATCTGATCATCTCATTTACAAGCACATGAAAGGAAAGCAAGAACTCAATCAGTTAATTTACTGAATTAGAACAAGACAGTCGACTCGTTTATCAGACTGATGTCGCAACAAAAAATAAAATACTGTATTTAATATATATATATATAGTAGAGCACTAGTATTGTAGAGAAAGATGAGTGTTGAAAAGGAATCACTACTTAGTATTTGTTATCTGATATTCAATCGTTGAACAATTATACAAGCATATGTATAAGAACTTCATAAGATAGAATATAGATAAGTTTACCTCTGATTGGAATAATGATTATATATATATCATATACATTGTAACCATTATAAAATGATATATTCTGATGTCAAGTTTTAAATAATGTAAATATACGTTGACTAAAACAAAATTTCAATTCAGTGCAAGCCAGTTCGTGTGCTTTTATTCTGTTCTACTGTTACCTTACCTGAATTAAGTTAACTATCTCTTATATGCACCACTGCATTGGTAACATTGGATGGATGATTCATAGTATGCCGTGATCTTGTAGCTGTTATGTTTTTATAGAACTAAGTACGAAAGTAATTATTTACATAATCCGTTACATAATTTTTATTCATGGAATAGTCTTAATAAATCCAACTCGATCGCGAATCTATCGATAAACTTGTAAACTCTCGTAGGGTTACCTATGATAAAGACAATTTATTGTACGTTGCCGGAAACTTTTCAGAGCGTCATTACAATTACACTATCAAACAATGCAATTAAGAAAAAGTCTTTAAGATACTACTAAGAAAATACACTGTAACTTAACTCATTCGGTAAGAAAATTAAAATTATCATAGGCTTAAATAAAAATTTCCAGCACCAGTATTAGTGATGTCCAAAAAAGGTCACGTCTGCTTTAATGTAGATCAACGATACTAATTTATGTCGATAGGAATGCATGGCATTCTTCTATTAAGTGGCCACTTAACCACTGCAAAACATGGCATTTTATTATAATAGCTATTAACTTTAGTTGCAAAATATCTCATGGATGAGATATATAGTATATTTACTTTACTGATGAAATGAGATAACTTCTATCGGAAAAGACACACATTTTCCGTAACAAAAGTCAGAGAGGTGAAATGATATGAAGATTTTGAACATTCATAAGAAATCCATTCACTGAATGGGGACCTAAAGAAAGCGAAAGACAGATGGATGAAAGAAATTACTCGGCAAAGTAGAGAAGCTTTCTATAGAATGGATAGATGAGGTTTTCAATAGAGATGTGAAGTAAAGTGGACCCACGATAGCTGTAGATAGCATCATGGGTCCCGTTTAGAGCACCATTCAGAGGGGTTTAGAGATGTATCCAGCTTCCGTATCCTTTTAATAGATAACTCACCTACTTTACACTCGTGTGATCTGCGGCAAGATTGTTACTACTGCACTTACAATAGGGCGTGAGTTTAACACCATTCTGTAGAGTGTGGATCGGAAGAATTCTTCTGGCTAGGAAATAATTAAGTACCGTACCAGTACCTTGACTACCGGGGACTGATGTTCAGTTATGTTTGATACTTGAGATTTGATAGAGTTTTTTATTATCTTGGCTATCTATAATAATCCTTTAATATTTATTCTTGTCTTCTTCCGGCTTTGGTGATATTTTATTCAATGCCAATTTCCTCACGGCCTCCTAGTAATTATTATTTTTATTGTCAAAAAACAATTGATCACTAGTTCTTTTCTCTATTAAACTCACATCAACGTTTATTTTCGGTTTATAGTTTTATTATTTTAAGTACAGAATAATTATAAAACACATTTTATTTCATTCTCTTGCTATTCTTTTTGATTGCTTCACAATCTACGTTTTTCTTTAAATTTTTAATTGCTCAATCGTTTTATAATCTTCGCCCAATGGGATTGATTTTCTAGTATTGTTATAAGTCATTGTTTTAATTCAAACCATTCATTCCTTCGTCTACGTCCATTGTACAATCCTCTTTAAGGATTAGTTCATTCTGGACTTAACCAGCAGTGGTTTTTATCATCATAGAGCTTTATATTTCGCTTCCTGCGAGTTAAAGTTTCTTCATACTTGGTATTAATTGCACAGAAGCAATTTTCCACGTTTTATTCACTGAAGAATGGCTGAATTTGTTTAGTGTCTCTACCAGGCATTTCTTCAAGGATTGATTATCTTAATTATGGCCTGATTTAGACTTCAGGATTACTTCTTGAGTGATATTAACTACAAAGGAATCTTTATTACCAAGTGAGTGTTTTAAGACCTAAATTATTTCATACAGCTTGTAATATTGCATTGACTTCATCGCAACATAGCTGTATTTACATTGATACGCAATATAGTTCAGTAACATTATTATTGCGTTTATAATTTGTGAATTCAAGCATCACATTGACTGTGAATGTTAAATGCAGCATATAATTGCTGCATATATGTATTTATTATTATTCACATCATTTCTTGAATATTAATGTTCAAGTGGTCCTCCGAAGTTGTCATTAAATTTATCTTTTAAACCAGCAAGTTTCATTTATTGGCGGTAACAATCATCTCTGCTCATAAGAAGACCTTCAAGACATCAATGAAAACTCTAGCGAGTGATTGTGATTTAAGAAGAGCTCAGTGTCAGTGTTACATTGCCTATGGTCTCTTGTTTTTGTAAACTTATTATCGTGCTTTCTAAACGGAATGTATGGCGTGCATTTAATTCTTATCAGCCTTAATTAATTCTCATATGGTCTGCTGCTGATGCACGCGGTACACTGATGCATGACTGGTGAATCCTTCTGGTCATTACTTATTACTTAGTAATAGGGTAAAATGCTGACCACCTGCCCCCCAATCCTGCCATCTGCCTATGGTAGATGACGCAGCGGTCGGGTGGTAGGCCAAGTCCCTCCAGGGATGTAGCGCCACGGAGTTTAGTTTAGTTTAATAGGGTAAAAACCAGTTAATGACACAATAGTTGTGCTTAAGTTAAAATGGAAATTCAACATATTCTTGGTAAGCGTAACCTACATGCTCCAATTGAAAATAGAATAAAAATAAAATTTCAATGGAGATTTCGAAAGAAAATACTTGATACGGTTGCACACTTACTATTCCAATTGCATATATAGTGACTCACCCGCTGAGAATATAAATATATTATCTGGCAGCCTATGCCCATAATTTAGTATTATAGGCTTACATGTAACCCAACATCATCAAACACAAAATATCCTGACCTTAGCATATTAAGAGTGACATGTACCGTTTGGACAAATTTTCTGACAAATTTTCGAAGTTTCGAAATCATAACCTTCCGTGTGTGAACTTCGCCTATTGCTTTTACAATTCTTAGAGTATATTTCGTATTGATATGACGAAATGCGATGGTCATCCACTGTCTTGAGCTATCTTATAGCATTTCGCTTTTACATCGAACATCTTGGGAGTAAAATAACATAGAACTGAAACATGTAAATGTGTGAACAGAGCTGCACGAATATTCCAAAGAAATTCCGAGATTTTACATAAACTCTGAATAGCGCTCAAATTTCGTGCCAACTGGTATATATTTTAAATAATGAATCGGTATTCAACTCTTATCCGATTATTGCTTTTACCGTTTTATTTTTAATATCTTTTATAAATAATAAAATGAAAATCTTTTTGTTCAAATACTGAAAAACTTGGCAAATATAATAATAAGGTTATGAAATGAACGTAAAGTAACAGTGAGGTGAGGATGAAGAGTAAAAAAGAGAGAATGGAACGATTAATATACGCCTGTACATATTTACAGAAATGGAAACTTAAATAAGGAAGGAATAAATGTAACTTAATAGGCTGAATATACAATAAACAAAAAGAAGTCCGTATCAAAGAAGCAAACAGATAAACATACAAAAATTAACACAGAACAAAACAGGACGAACAAAATGTAGAAATCAAGCTAGCAAGCAAGGAACCAAGCACAGAACTCAGAGCAAGATAGTACAATGTCAGATGGAATAAAAACAAGTCTGAAATGGTGTATAATAAACAATAGCAGGCAAAATGAAAGACAATTATGTTCACAATTTAAATGAGTATGCAAGCAATAAATGAGTACGAATAAAACTGAAAAGGAGCAATTTAAGATTCAAGGGAAGAAAGATGAATAAGGGGAAGAAAGATGAATAACAAATACGAAAACTGTGAAGGAAAATAATGGATACAAAAAAGATTGTGCAAAAGGAAAATACGAAAAAGAAAGAATAGAAAAAGAAAGCTAAGAAAGTGGGAATGAAAGCACGAGAAAGAAGAAATAGATCCAGGAAGGATTGCTTCGCTATTAGTTGATGGATGATTCTGAAGGAATCTTTCCAGGGGAACCGTTTGGATAGAGTTGTTGAAGAAGCTGAATATTATACGAAAAGGAACCATTAAAATGGACAGCATAATGAGACGGGATAAAACAAATCATTTACTACGTTGTTTTTAATGACTTTAAGAAACATTCATGCAAAATTGGAATAAAATCAAACAACACGTGTGGCAGTGAAATGCCACATTGTCGATTTAAAACAAGACCTTCGCTCTGTCAATTATGTAATTATGGGAGAAATGAAAGAAAAATATGCCACTTGAAAACTAACCATTAAAGGAGGATGAAAAAGGAATGGACAAGAAATCAAAGACTAGCTGTTATAAACAAACAACTCAGGAAGCAGTTGAATCATGCCGAATCTTTCTCGCCTTAAAGCCCGTTGCTGCAATTAGAAACGTAAATTTTTTTCGTTTCCCTTAGGGTTACATCAAATTGTTTCCATACATTTTATTCATTCAGAAAATGTTAGTGGTGTTTCCACCTTTTGAACCAATACCAGGGCTTCTTTTCCATCAGTATTCTTGCCTCGTACATAAACATTTTTCAGTGCTCTGCCGTGCACTGGAATCCATTTTATGATTGCCAGCGGGACATTTACTCACCTTAAACATGTTACTCTATGAATTATTGGCATTTTAAATGCCATTTCAAACGGTAGTAAAGTCTGTATGACGTCAAAATGATACCTGATGTGCACTTTCCTAAATTGTTGTTTCTGTTTGGAAATATGTTTCTGCCAGATATATATCTTAATTAGTGTAGGCAGAGTTCCATCAGTACGATGTCCTCTTGTAAGAAGTCAGCTCAACTGTACGTATATGGATTTTTATCGCCCGTTCAGCTGTCCTCCTTCTACATTATAAATTTATTATCATAATGAATTACCTCTCGATGAAAGCACAGTTTTTCCCTTCCTATTCTTCCTCCTGATAGGCCATCCTTTCACCAATATTGGGTCTGAGAAATGACGAAAATTCAAAATATACGAGGGATGGGGCATTATTCATGGCAATTATTTTTTTCTTTTGGAATTTTCTCATGTTCAAAATAAGGCACAATATGGAATGTTTTACAATGCGGATTATGGGTACTAGATACAAATAGGAATGATTGCAGACACCCATAAACATCCATACGCGACAGCATCGTGCCACTAGACAATATTGCATAGTTCAAAGCATGAATGCACACACCCATCCTATGAACCCTCAAAGTTCGTAAAGGCAAGGCACTATTCCCTAAAACTTCCATCAACTCCTTGTGGCATTCTCTGCCATTTATCCTTCGGAGAACGGCTATTTTGACGTAAGAACGCTGTGCGCATCTTGCCACATCCATTCACACGACAGCTGACTCACAACTGAATTACATCTCCTCTGTATGTATAACCGTATTTCACACTGCCATCAAATTACTTGTCCATGTACTGCAGACGTCACATTCTCCAGTGACATACAACATCTCATTGCCTTACTTTGAGAAAGATAAACAACTTTCAATGACTTATGCTCTCTTTTTTGTAGTAAGGTTGCAGTAAAAAGACAAAGGTAAAGGCTGAAGCACAGAAAATAGTTAATTGTATATTATAATAAGAAATACTTTTATTGTTAATCTACAGGTAAAACTCGAGTAAGACCAATCAGCTCTCTCTCAAAATAATTTAGTTTCATAGCAAGCCAGTTTATTCTATGAAATGTGGGATATGCGTACGGATACATTAATACAACCTTGCTACAAATAGGCTAGGTTGCTTGCTTGCAACCTAGGCCTATATAAAGTGGTTAAATATGTATTTATATTTGCGGGAGGTTGTGTAAGCTGCAAGCCCTCACTCACAAGGGTTAGTTAAGTAAACACCGTATATTCCCTTGATCATGTGAGCATTACATGTTAGAGTAGTTAGTACAGTAATGATTGAGCTGGCAACATGTACGTAACTAAAGCATACCCCCCAAAAGTCTGTCTAATTTAGGTTCGATATAACAAGCTTTTACTAATATGGTAAGACAATCATGATATACTAGACGCAAAACCTTATAGCGATCAGCTGTCATGAGATCTATTGCACATCTCATAGGGAACTGACCGATATGATAAGGAATTAAAAGAACATAACATTAATTTCACTCCAGAAAATTCAACGATTTAACAAGGGATCAGTATTTAAAACGTCCCCATTGCCTTCAATAACTTGAAATAAAACAAAATCGTTAAAATATGTGCAGAAATTCCATTATCTTTTCAGTCCATCTCTTAATTTGATACATAATAGGGTCAACTGTAGAATTCAGAAAATAACTTCTGGTTGCATAGTGGACGCTCAGTTTATACTGTGTAGATTCTTTGTGCATTGCTTTGGATGGAATCACTTTGGAATCATGACCTTATTTTCAATTCAAATTTTTCTCAATTATATGCGGAGTAAGTTGTACAAATATGAATAGTAAGAACTACAGTAATAGCCTATATAGGAAGTTATTGTGAAATGAATAACTGAGGGCCATGATAAATCGAGCAACAACAAAAAGAGCCATTTCATTCATATGTATCACTCCACGTTCGACCAATTAAGTGATATGATCAGGATGAAATTCAAAATTTCAGTTAAACATGATTGACGTTCTTCATAAAGTATCACGTTGACAGTATTTTCATGTTTTCATACCTTCTGGTTTCATCGCAACCCTAGAATTTGTTTCCCTCGGTTAGACATTATTACTGCGACTGGTTTATGTAATAAACTGATTTAACACTTTCACAGCTAAATTTATATATTGATATAAGCAATTATAAAGTGAAGTCATCAGTAAGTTTGAAATTAATGAGAAAAATTTCAGTGAAATGGCTGGTTTCCATGAATGACAATCCTAACACGTGGATAAAAATCATCGTATTTCACATAAAGCATTATTCTATTAGTCTTAAATTTCTGATTTTATACAGTTGTATGAGATAAATGAAAATGATAACTTAAAAAATTATCACATTATAATGTGTTATTCCATGAACTAAACGAGGCTATAGATTGGAAATAATGGTATGATTCCAACAAACAGGAACTCATGGAAAAGCACCTAAAACTATTTCAAAACTATATAAATAATATAGACTTTGAACTCTTGCAAATAATTGGCAGAACGTAATTAATAAGATCCAATAATCATTGTACAGGAATTTTATATTTATAATTAGTAGTACATAAGCATGTATTATTACGAAATGTAATGGAGCATGCTGTAATAAAATGTTACTTAAAAAAAAAAAAAAAGTATGATTATACTAAAGACATATTCATGAATTCTTGTTTTTAATTGGCAAAAAGAGAAGTAGAGAGAAAGACATAGAGAAAGACATAGAGGAAGACATAGAGGAAAACAACAAGGAAAAAAATATAGATTAGAGCACAATTATCTTTTCGGCAGAATTAAATAGGATTCACAGATCATAACATACTGATCATAACATACAAATTAAAACATCGTTATTTGGTATTTCTTCGAAAATTAGTCCAAGGTAAATATTACTGCCATTACCGCTCGTTTCTATTGTGTATGTGAAGTAATCGTGAAAATTCAATTTTCTGTTGAAGTGAACTTTTGATTTTAATTAAAACTGAAAATTAAAACTAATTTTAAGTTTCTCGATTAACGTTTGAAAACACTTTTAAACTCATTCAATTCCAATTTCGGGGATGGGAGCGTTAACAACCTGTAAGCCAGATAACGTTTCTCCCGTTGTTCTGCTTCCTCTGCATATTACAGGGCGTAGTAATGAAAATTCAACGAGCAGAACTGGTCTATAGTCCTAATTACATGACTCATAGCACAGTATAAATATTATGTGCTCATAGTCTTTCCATTATTCCAAATGTGATCTAGAGCGCAATAACAGGCTTTCCATTAGTAATAGCATATAAACAAAGGCCGTACAAATAGGCCTCACCATCTCCGTTATAGCAAGTGTGTTTTGTGTGATATATCCGAATTATTATTTAGCTAGCAAATGAACTTAATTTATAACAAACACAAAAGATATTATAAAAAAAACATGTATGGTTAATGAAAATTGAGAGAGAAGTTTGTAAAGAAGTTACTGTACCTAAATTTGAGTTTCATACGTACATTTGAAATATCAACAACTGTTTACAACGACTTTGATTACCAAAAACTACAATAACTATTAACATTTGAAAAAATTAAGATTATGTGCCTCTATATATTTTTTCTTTCTTTCATTATTTCATCCGTTATTTATTTATTCATTTGTTTATTTAAACGGGAATCGAACCTGCCACTTTCCTGTTCACTAAAGAGAACACATCGTAATGAAAAATGTATCAATAACTTTAATCTTGATAGTCTTGATAGTTTTTTTACATTGTAGTCTTCTTGTTTAAAATCTATTTCAGAACGACTGAGTCTGCCTTCTATAACCCTTGACCTTGCTGTGCACTTCAATATTATTTCGTGTAATGAAGTACGATATTAAAACGCGGCATAGTCTGGTTATTCTGGGTATACTTAAAACACAATTACGGACACAAACATTTAAAAGGCAAGGAGAAACACACGAACATTTTGACGAGTTTTTAGGTATTTATAATGCACTTGTTTGCTTTGGAGCTGGTTATTGTAGATACCACAAAAAACAAATACATTGCGAGATTAAAATTTATGGTAACTCTTAGTTTTTGCTTAGTAAAGAGTTTAAAGTTTCTCTACAGTGGGATGACGTATTAAAAAGTTTTCTCTCCAGAAAAGGCTTTAACTCTCATACGTGTTAGTTTGGATGCCATTTGTAATGTCACACGAAACGTCACATAATTTTCAAGATGAAGAATGGTTCAGATTTATCTCGAAATCCTTCTAGTAAAGAGTCTGAAGTTTTTCCCCTCGTTAGAAAGTGTCAAACTTTTAGAGGAAGCCGTACATCACACCAATTACTTGAAAATCTCGTTTAGGAAATTAATCTTAAAAATGCCCTTCTTATAAAGAGCTCAGGTTTTGTGGACACTCGGACAATTATAGGCTAATATATATTTAAGATAAAAATGGTAATATACATAAATTTGTGAAACGAACCCATAAGGAGGAGTGTAGCAATCCTAAAAGCAAAAAAAAAAAAAAAAAAAAATCAGTTTACCATGCATGTCATACACAATTTTTAGACACCGTTAATATTTGTGAAATATTAATAAATATTACATTTATTTTAATGAACCATGGAATCATATTTCATCCTCGAACTGCCCTGCCATCTATTGCCGAATATACACATGACATCCGTAGAGATAGTTTATTGATTTTCTGGTGTGCGGCTGCCAACATAAGGAGTGGAGTCGACAACCACTTTCAAAAAGTATGACGATTTCTGCGATCACCGTGAGGAATTTAACATTTAAAAGGGGGTAATGAATTCTAACATTTTCAGTTTTTATGATAATGAGCCTAATTAATAACCATACACAAATATTCTTAACCAAGGGTAGGGTATTTTATATGTGATTGTAACCAAAGTGAGTTAAAATAGACAATTTAAAGTGGAAAGGGGGATAATTTATCCAAGGACTTCTTCCTTCAGAGTCGGCCAAGAAGCTAAAAACCTTCGGGGACCAACGGCCTTATGATCCTTCTTTTCTAAGAAAAACCATGCTATAAATAAGCTTATAAGCAACAAATACGCACAGAATTAGTCCTAAAAAATACTAAAATGTTGTATTTCTTGTATAATAGAATATAGAGTAAAGTGGAGTAAGACTGCGCTATATGATTTTTTTATCAAGAACTAGCGTGTGCCCGCGGCTTCGCACGCGATAATTATTTCAAAAATTAAAAATTAAGAGCATAAAAGTTAAATCATTATATTTATTAACACCTAAATCACGTGAATTACATACCACGATTAGATAGCGTCGACTGGTAAAAGCAACCTCAGATTCGAGGTCCTTGGCCCAGAAAACCCCTGTATAGTGAGTTTCGTCCAAATCGAACAACGTTTGACCATATTGAGGCCTATATTGATTATCCCTTTTATAATAATAATAATAATAATAATAATCCTCTTCGGTGCAGGTTGAAAAATTCATATGTCTGCGTGCCTTGACATTATAAACAAATGAATCGACCAGCGTGAGCTACAACATTCAAGCGATCTCGATAGTTTTATGTCCAAGGAATGACAAAAATAGCCAAAGCCTACTGTAATTGATTTGACATTGAATGGTATTACTGAAAACGATGCTTCGAAAACACAAAAAATACAAGTTTTTTGCCCGTTTTTCACTCATAACTCACGAACGAAAGGAAACATTAAAAATGTAATATGCCAGAAACCTTCCCGAGAATGCACTCAACAACTTCCAAAGTTTCATGGTGATCGGATGAATGGTGTAGTAATGCATAAAGGACACACACACACACACATACATTCATTTATATATATAGAGAGATATAAAATGACTGGTTGCTATACTGGTCGCCATGTGTATAACCAATCTAGGTACGGGGTGGACATTACCTGTTAGAAAATAAGTTTACAATTAGCCTCAATAATTTGTAATACAAGTACGCTTAAGTAGTTCTAGATATTTTATTTTTTGCGATTTAGCAAAACTTTAGATAAACTGTACTAAGCACTTATGATCAAGTACAGGATACGATAGTAGATGTGATCAAACTTTCAGTAAATTTATTGAACGAGTTTAGAGTAACTCGATCAAGACTATAGCTGCTCAATGCCTTAACTTGATCTGGGTTTCTTGTAACAACTACAGTATATTTTGTCAGAAGAGAGTGGCGCAAGCTAACAAAGCGATCAAGTCAAGCGAGTCAAGTGATCCGCTTCATAGCATCCTTATCTACCATACACGAAGAAAATACTATACCACTATAATATACTATACTGTCCTGTACTTAGCTGACCTAAATCAGCCATGCGTTTTATCACACAGTCCTATGTATTACATTATTTTTCAAACAAGTTAGACAAACAATTCATAATTCTGATAGTTAACATGTTTATACAGTGTTTACAGCTCAGCAAAAGAACTTGATAAATTATGTACTAGTGTATCTAGTTGTGTACTTTATCTACACCATTTCAACCTCAATTTCGGAAAAAGTAATTTCAATTTCGGAAAAAGTAATTTCAAATTCGGAAAAAAGTAATTTCAATTTCGGAAAAAGTAATCTCAATTTCGGAAAAAGTAACTTCAATTTCGGAAATACGAGGGCTATTTTTTAAAACATTCGATGGGGCATAAAATGAAAACCACAGTGAAAATCAAAACTGTTTTATTTGGAACATTTAGGTACACCTTCTAGCTACTTCTCTACATAATCTCGCTCCGATTGAGTCATTTGTCCTAGCGTGGTACCAACTTTACTATACCCTCTTCATAGCCCTCGTATTTCCGAAATTGAAGTTACTTTTTCCGAAATTTAAATTACCTTTTCCGAAATTGAAATTACTTTTTCCGAAATTGGAATTACTTTTTCCGAAATTGAAATTACTTTTTCCGAAATTGAGGTTGAAAAGGTGTAGAAATAAAACTATATTTACCGGTTGTGAGGGATTTTCGAATGAGACTAAAGAGTTTTGAAATGTTACACAATGCTATACGTAAGCCGGAGAGAGTTGAAGACTTTTTTGTGCACTGGTTGGCCTATTGTGGAGATGACTCAGTATCTTCTTGTGCTTAAGTAGGGTATTTATCTTGAAAAATGAAACAAATATAATGAAAACCGCATACTCCTGAAGGAAAACAACAAGTTCTTTACATGAATCGAGAGGTTTCGAGCAGTGATGTAAATGTAAAAGATTTAACCTTTTCACTGCTACTGACGTGTAAATTCGTCACCTTAAAATTGAATGAAAGCAGAGATATAAGATTGATGGGGTATTTCTTTATATAAAACGTAAGGTTCTTTTATTCCCAAGTGAGAATTGTCATTTACGGAAACCAACTATTTTACTGAAATTCTTCTCATTGATTTCAAACTTAGAGCCCAATGATGATTGTACTTTAGGATCCTATGTATCTGTAAACGGGGTTTAGTGTCGACTTGAATAAAAAATGTCTCGTAATGGTAGAATAATTTGAGTGTTGAGGGTTCGAAATAATAGTCTCCTGTTATCTGCATAAGTATTAGGTAGGTTTTTAATCTAAATGTAAAAAATGAATGGTAAATGTAAAATCTTTCTTTCAAACGCAAAATAAAAATACAGAAAATGTAGGTTTAAAACACTATTGGTTTAAAATGGTTTTTTCACCATTTGGCGCTATTCACGGGAAAAGATTTTGAACATGAGGTACTTGTGCCAAGAGCAAAAACTTAAATTTTTTCGCAAAAATTCCTTGAAGACTAGTTGTAAGCCAGGCACCGTTCATGGGAACTCAGTCTTGCCTGTTGAACGATAATCTAAATCTTTGCATAAAGTTGAAAAACTGAATACGTACTTCTCGCATCACTGCCTACTAATATATAACACTAGCTGACCCATCAATGCTTCGCATTGTTAGATTTATGTATATATAGGTTAAGTGAACACAATTTAAAGTCGATGCGATGTACTTCTATAAATCATCAGCCGTCCAGCCAACACGGTGGACGTATTTATATTCCACATAACTTACTCCTTCACCCGTAGTTTACTCTGATTATGTCTTAAAAAATGTAATCTTTCTGTTTCAATTTTGGCAAACATACAGTAAATAGTTGGGCGTAGGGGATGCGTTCGCTCGTCTCACGCAGCGGGCTCAGATTCGAATACTGGTCGGGACAAGTTACCTAGGTAGAGCTTTTCCCGGGATTTTTCCTCACCTGTGAGACAAATGTCTGGTAACTTTAGGCCCTAGTGGTCTCCGGATATCATCTGGCAGCCATTATTATCCTCATCCCATCTTCGCCTTGTTCAGAGTGAGTGTGAATGATGTATCTCGTCCTATATGTTTGTATTGTCTCGGAGGTGGCCCCAGCATTTGGCTGATAACTCATCCGGGAGGCCCTCCATGTCCTTGTCTGGTCAAGAAAGTATGTATGTGAGCCATAGATAATCCCTCTCCAGACAGGTTGCGGCCCTGTAAAGCCCGGGCAACATGGGTCGCTTAAATGACCCCAAAAGTTTGGGTAAAAACTAAGGTAAAAGATAGATAGATAATATGGTAAATAGAAATTAATCAGGAAATTATATCTTTTGATATTGTATGAACTACCTGGGGGTAAAGGCGGCCGGTGCGTACCGCTGACAACCTTACCACCTTCACGTCCCGATTGTCTAAAAATCCGGGAGCCTCAACTTCTTAGAACCCTCTGGGCCCCCATGGCCTGTAATAGGGAACGCTTTACTTACTATCTTTTGCAATGCAGTCCTAGGCTAGCTATAAGAAAAGAGTTCAACTCTTAAGAATAGAACCCAGGACCTTCTAAATTTACTTCGTGTCAAAAAATAGTTAATAATAATTTATAGGAATTCTATTGATAGCCTTTCTCATAATTTTATATCTATTAGGTCTACATGAAATCCCAAGCCACCTGTGTAGTTTAAAAAAAATTATGTTGTCATGGGGATTGTATACATGCAGTATGAATTCCTTTTGGTTAATTTCATAACTTTACAACCCTATTTTGGCCCTTATAGGCCAAAGATTTTGAAATCCTTTCTTAGTGCGCATGTAGAGCCTAGTAGCAACATGTGTACCAAGTTTCACGTTCCTAGGCTGTGTGGTTTTTGAGAAACTGTGATCAGTCAGTGAGTGAGTGAGTGAGTGGGTTTTGGCTTTTATATATAGAGAAGAAGAAGAAGATAATAATGAATTAAGGAAGGTGTATTGCCCATGCATGAATTATTATTTATTCGAAAAAAATGTTCCCAATAATATCTCTAAGGGATAGGCCTAATAAAGTTATAAGCTACTAATTTCATACACAAACATGGGGCGAATTATGAGACTTGAAGTGAAGCTAAGAAAGCTGAAAACTCACTACTGCAATACTGCCTTGTACTGTACATTGGAATTTATTAAGGCTGGAGGAAGTTTTGTTTCGCATAAGATTTTTTGTATTTGTGTTTTATTTTGGAATATGCAACAAAATGTTTTTATCTTCAAAGCCCACAGCTCTCTCAAAACAATGTTCTCCGGAGATGAATTAAGGTAGTCACTTACAAAACTCGTGTGATGTTCCCCGATGTTTTTTTTATATATGTCGTGGCGTATGCTGGCTTTCGTGGAACATAGATGGTCTTCTTATTTTCTTCCCTCTCTCCCTTCAGCTAGCATCCTCGTTTCACTTGTCTCCCGTTTTCGACTTGTTAGTATCGTATTCCAGTTCGTAGATGAAATTTCAGACCCAATAAGGACGTTGATGGCTTGTTACTTTGAATGCCGCTTATAATAACTATAAGAGTCATTAAAGAAAACGGGTTAAATACTAAATGTCATATTAGCTAAGTCATGTGAAAAAAGGAATTTTGCAATACAGGGATTGCCTGTGGCCTGCTATTAAAATTTGCCTATCTAGACCTCTTGACCATTTGTCTAAATTAATATTTTCTGGATTTAACATATATAGTTTTTATCAAATTTATAAATATATTTTATTAAATTACATTCCATAGAAATTCAAGCTTTAGATCGCACCCCCACGCATACGATAGAAAACGAAACCAAACAAATCCTGCAATTAATCTAAACCTTTAACATATGCAGGTCTAAAATATAGTTTTATTTTGCTCCCAGATTATTTTAAAATGACAATGAATGAATTAATCCGAACAATGACAAATTTAAATAAATAATTATGTTTATTATATTAATATTTATTTTTCATGTTTCTTCATTTTTTGATTTCCTTCCTGTTATTGCTGGGTATGCTATTGAAGGTATTTTTATGTGGAATAGTTTGTATTTTTGTTTGGTGTATTTATATCCATTTCTGGACTGTAACCGAACACGAGCATGTGCTCATTCTGGTAGTGTCTTAATAAAAAAAGTATTATTTTTATTACTATGATTATTATTACTCCTATAATAATGATTAATAGCCTACTATAGTCATCGTATTTCAAGCACGATATTTTCTTCGTGTTTTTAGCATAATTATCAATTTGCGAAGTTCTCATTGTGTTTTTCAATTGAGAGACAGTTGTTTAATACGATATTTCAACTAATTATTATTTATAAACAAACTGTTTCGCTTAATATTCGCAGGATTGCACTCGGAAAACTAATCTAGTGTATCAGGTGGCACTATTGGTATACCAAGCGTTCATTTCCTGTTATTTGACATCCGATTCCTCTTGTTCTAGCTCAGTGGAGCTCAGAAACAAAACGTAAAATCACATTCGTGTATGCATGGTCATGTTCAAAATATTCTCAGTTCTCACAGAAATGCACAGGCCACCATTCTGCTTCCTGATGGGTATTCCATGTTAAAAGCCGTGCTATAGAGACTTGCAGTAGCTTGCTTCGAGTTGCTTGGAGTTCGCTATAAAATAACCCTTTTGTAGGCGGATGGTGGAAACAGTTTCATTGATAATTAAAGGAAAGATAAAAACGGCGGACCGTAAAAGTTAAAGCGTGCCTGGTCCTTTCTATTCTTGAAACGATCACTTTTTTGTGATTAAATGAAGTAGTCTATTGTAGTTACAGTTGAAAATTCAGTATTATACAGGTAGTTAATATTTCGATTTGTTTAGAATACATAGGCCTGTTGAGAATTAAGAAAGTCTGTTGTAAAATAGTGTCTTGAATATTTAAGAAAGTAAATAAATTATTATTAGATTTTTATGCGAATGAAATTATTTATCGTGCCGTCCAGTAAATATCGTATCGCACCTGAACCATAAAAGATCATCTGACCGTCAATTGCAAGTGTAACTCAAGCAGTGAATTCCATTTTACTAAGAAATATGTAGAAAGTAGTGATTTAACAGAATAATCGCCCTAAAGGTAAAATAATTAAGGAAAGATTGTGCCACTAAATAACAGAAGTTCTTGCGTCTGAACCAACGGCTGGAATAAAATGGAAAATTCTGACTTATTTTCATGGATATGAATGGACTTCAGGAATAGTTTGGAGAAGTTTGTTTCACCGGTGTTAATTCAATTTCTTTCACTTTTGTTTACATGAATGTTTAGAATTTTAATGGAATTACATCATGTACGGAATCGTGCTATTCTGGTTTTGTCGAAAGTGAGTCCCAACTTATAAGAAAAATAAATTGCATATTAAACTTACTTCATTCATAAACTTTTACCTTCAACCAATAAACCATTTTTCAATTTTTTCGGCTCATAACCCCAATTCGTACCATCTTACTCTACAAAAGCAACAAACCCATTATTAAAATTACAATAGAAAGGAAATTTGTTGGCGTTTTCAGGAAATCCTGAGATAAGATCCGAGAGTTAAGTTAATCATTTCTATTCAAGTTCGTGCAGAAGTGTATTTATAATCACGCAAACTCTCGAGACTTTTATATGAAAGACAATTAAGATATTTATAGTTCCAAAGTAACCATTTCAACTATGCCTCATGAAAAGTTGAAAGAATTTCTCTTCTTCCTTCTCATCCTTCTTATCCTTCTAAACATCCAATCAAAGCTTTGAGAAATTATCAGAAAGTTATAATGATTGTCGTGATCATAGTGAAATTTCATATATATATATATTATTCTACCTAAAACATTGTCGTAGGTATCGTCTGTCACTTCAGGAATAACACCGTTAAGGAATAACTCGAGATTTTCTTAAGAGATAGCACAAAAAATATACCACTTCAAGTAGGATTGCAATTGCGACTCCTCGCTATGGAATGAACTATACTGTCTTCAAGAATAATTTAATTATTACGTTAAAGTTATGTATTCTCTTTAACTGTTATTGAAAGGTACCCCAATCACATGTTTTGGAATTCTGTACGACTTATTCTGGGAGTAGGCTACTATGATAGGAGAAGGGGCACTTTTCATAAGAAGCAAACGAAAAATCTAAGACAGTCCCAGCCTTTCTTAGGGAGAATATACGCCTTCTCTCAATAAATGAAAAATTTACCGCAAACGGAATTAAATGAATCAATGACCCTAGGGAGTCGAAGATGGGATCAACTGAATAATTGCTTTTCACCAAATTACCAAATTGCACCAAATTAATAGTTCTTAATGCCCCCATACTTTTCTGACGACTTAATTTATTCAGGAGATCCTTGCTTCCCTTTGAGAAATCATGTAGAATTCTGAATAACTGTATTTAAAATCAACTATCATCATCATTATTGTTTTGTAGCTGTTTACTTTCATTTGATTTTACTCAGCTGTCTAAGCTTTATTCGAAAAAAAAGCTTGACTGCAGTATTTATATCGAGAAATCATTACACAAATTTCATAGTAATAGAAATATTTCGTAACACATCTGTCTGGATGTTACTTGTAACCAATGCATCTTTTAAGCAAATCCAGCCTAATAATTCGAACTTTAGTACAATTATTACTGAACTTCCCGCATGTCATAATAATACGGCGCAATATGGTAAGAGTACCAAAGGATTTGAATTCATGACTGGCATTACTATAAACTTTAAATGACGAGGAATTCGGTTTGATTTCTAAAAAATCCCTTTAGGCAAGCCTACAGGCGGAGGTAGATTTCGAAGTGCTTTTGGTTTAATTTATTGTCGCTGCATAGCACTCTTCTTCTTTAGCCTTGGCATGGCAAACCTGCAGTAATAAGAACTGAATTCGGTAAAGAGGAAGAGCCTAGAATCATTTGTTTTGACAACATGAATAGGATATAATATTCTGGGAGGCCGTGCGCAAGATTAGCAATGAATAAAATTAGCAAAGCCGCTAAACAAGACAAAATTATGATATTATAATAATTCTTTTAAGTGTTATTATCTTCAAACATTAAAATCTCGCGTCATATGAGAGCTATCAATAAACTATTTATTGATTTGTAGAGTACTCATCAAGAGCTTTTCAACGATACCCCACAAGACGTGGTTTCAAAAGTTTCGAATTTTCATCCCCCACCCCCACCCTCACTCGAACCCCGAATCGTTGGTGTCACTGTGAACTCCATAGGGAGTACTCTAATTTATTCAAACAAAGTTTCCCTCTATACTTCATAGGGGCCGAGATATAAATGTTTTAAAATTTCAACCCCCTCCAACGACCACCCTCTTGGGCCAATTTTGCCCATTAACGAACTTGTCCGAACTATTGGGCCTAGAAATAACATAATAAAATTTGGTTCAAATATCTTCAAAATTACGGCCGCTATCGTGTAAAGATATATATATATATAAATATCACAAATTTTTTTTTTTGAACGGGCGGTGGTTTCGTGCTTAGGGGAGCATGAAACGTAAAGATATGAAAGAATTTTTCGAAAATCATGACATGGTATCCATTGCAATAGGTAGATTTTCTTCGAAATCTACCTAAAAGCGGAACATTTAATCATAAATTAATTAGGAGGGCAGTATTTGACACCAACTAATATCCTTTATGAACAATCGAAAATCATGCCGTTTGACATCTTAATTGAAGCAAATGTTATAATTTAGGCACAATACATGGTAACATCCACAGCGATTTTTCCAGTAGAATATAACAAAGACCTACATAACTACGGAATAAGGCAAAAGCAGAACACAAGCCCTATTCATTACACATGACATATGGGACGAAGGGTGTAAAATACGTCTATTACTTTATCAAAACATGTAATGAACTACCGACAGAACAAAAGAACTTATTAAATTACAAAAAAAGTCACAAATAAAACTATTTCCAAATTCTAATATATAAGTTTTCTGATGTAGTAAAAAGCAGATAAGCTATATTCATCACTATTAGTCTATGATTATTATGTAAGTAACTATGTTTTAATTTTCTTCATCTAATTCTTACAATCATAATATTTGTTTTATCCGCAGTAGGCCTATGTGATTTTCTTTTTGTCTATATTTATAAGTAATCGCTAATGGGAGGTCAATAATGTACAATAATGCACATCATATTGTATTCAGTCCCTTAAGGTGAGCGTTGTTAGTTAGTAAAAAAAAGGATGAGTAAATTCAAATTAATTCAGTATAATATTTTCAAAAGCTTCGAGTTTTTACTAAATCTTTCTACACTTACTTTAACTGGAACTACCACTATGTTGAAGAGTAATATGAATCAGTGACCACATCTTACCTAGAAAAGAAGAAAAGGAACATTAGTATACATGTTAAAACATTTCTGTGTACATGTTGGTAAATTCATAAATTAGTATATCATCTCTATTTTAACAGATTTTAATAAGTAAGTGAATGCAAAATGGATATTACATTCAATTTCGAAGCTGATTGCGTTTGCTATTCCACTTCAAATAAAACAAAACATTGCCTATAGCCAGTGTTGGGCATTAATCAATTAATTTTTCAATCAACTCGTTAATTGACTAAAAATTTAATTGCAATTAAATTAATTGCAATTAAACGTTTAATTGCATATTTCAATTAAATTAATTGCAATTAAATTAATTGCAATTAAACTAATTGCAATTAAACGTTTAATTGCATATTGCAATTACAAATTTAATTGCAATTAAATTAATTGCAATTAAACGTTTAATTGCATATTGCAATTAAATTAATTACAATTAAATTAATTGCAATTAAACGTTTAATTGCATATTGCAATTAAATTATTTGGATTAATGTATGTTAATCGTAACTCGCATTTAAAATAATTGCAATTAACTTGTTTAATTGTTCTATGAAACAATTAAAACTAACAATTAACTTACTTACCTTTACCGAAATCAGTTAAAAGTATTACAAGATTTCGAAAATTTAACGTACATTAATAAAAATCAATACTACTTATTGATAAAAAAACGAATATCATCCTTCATTATACCCATTATTTATATTTTAATGTATATTTTTAATTTGTGCAATGTTTTGACATCGTACGAGTACATAACAAAAAAGTCCACCGCTGTGGCTAAGGGGATCCGTTCAATCCTCTCCCGCAGCGGGCCCGGGTTCGATTCCAAGTTACCTGGGTGAGGTTTGTCCCGGAGTTTTCCCCTCACCTGTGAGAGAAAAGTCAGGTAACTTTAGGCCCTTGTGGTCCCAAGATATCATCTGACCATCATTATTATCTTCATACCATCCTCGCCTTGTTTGAAGGGAGTGTGTGTGTGGGTGTGAATTGTGTGTATCGTCCTATGTGTTCGTGTCGTCTCGGAGGTGGCCCCGGCATTGGGATAATCACTCATCTGGGGAGGCCCTCCATGTCCTTGTCTGGTCAAAAAAGTGATCCTGAGAATATTCATTTACTTCCTGCTCATTTTCGATGCTGTGCACATACGTTAAGTCTATGCGCAACTACGGACGCAAACAAAATTTTGAGCGAGCAAAACACCCCATTGTCCGAAATGCATGCTACAGTCATGAAGTTTTGTGGAAGGTTGCAGGACGACCAAAGAATGCTGAAATAATACACACGTTAAGCCGACCTGGTGAGACAAGATGGAATAGCTTGTTTGATGCGCTCCAGCAAATTCACAACATTAAAGAAAAACCTTGCTTTTACATATATCATTAAACATGAAAAATGCTATCAAAGAGAACGAATTTGATTACATACCCGAGTATTTAATAATTAAGGAATCGCGCACAATGTGCATTATCTTAACCTACTGACAAACACCCAGTCCTGAACCCGGGAAAAGGATTTTTCACTACTGTAAAATCCTTGACACGGCCGGGAATCAAACCCGGGCCGCCGGAGTGGAAGGCAGGCGCGCTACCGACTCACCCACGGCGATGGACATGACCTGTTCTGCGCCAGTGGCAGAAGCCCTCGACATAATGCAGACTGAGACCAACGCATATTATGGGATAGTCCTGCCGAGCTTTCAGGCATTAAGAAAAAAATTACACAAAATTGAAAGGAAAAACAACTTTTCTTTTTGCAACCCTTTGATCAAGGCATTACAGGGAGAGTGTCGAAAAAAGATTTGAAAAAATGTATGACATCAGCACTCCTGTAGCGGAAAATGCGGCTATTACGGCATTGTACCCAAGATTTAAAAATAAATGGTTAACCTGTTTAGAGCTCGCGGATCGTACAAAACTTCTAAACGTTTTCAAGACCTGTATTTCCAAACAAATGAATGACAACGTAGAAACATCAGTAGCAAAAAAAAAAAAAAAAAAAAAAAAAAAAAAAAAAAAAAAAAAAAAAAAAAAGTACCGAAGAAAATAGTTTTTTCAACTTGAACTCTGACTCGGACTCCCGATATTTCATCGACAGAAACAAACCAAATCTCCTTCGATGCACCACTGACTAAAGCCGAACTTTTAATGCTGCACTTTTTTGCAGAAGAAAGCCAGGATTTGCAACTCCTCAACAGATATCCTGAGATAAAAAAGTTTTCGTTAAATATAACACACCTTTACCATCGTCAGCTGCAGTTGAACGACTTTTTTATTTTGCAACAATGACAAATCTGCCGAAGAGTCACAAATTGACCGACAGTATGTTCGAAAAGAGAGTCGTGTTAAAATGCAATCTAAACTATTATAAGAAATTATAGTCTGTCGTTATCTGTGTAATCAGGTTTAATTAAAATCATTCATGTGTATTAATATCAGTGTTTTATTTGTAACTAAGTTAACATGTGTATTTCAGTATCTTACTTACGCATTTTGTTATGATACCAGGCCCGTATAGTAGTCCTTTTTAATTGTTAGTTTTTATTTAAATTCATAAAACAATTAAAAATAATTAATTGTTAATTGTAGCAAATTACGATTAACAATTGATTAATTGTTAATTGCTACAACTACAATTAACAATTAATCAATTGTTAATTGCATTTTCCACAATTACAATTGATCAATTGTTAATTGCAACCACTACAATTAACAATTAATCAATTGTTAATTGCATTTTCCACAATTACAATTGATCAATTGTTAATTGCTACCACTACAATTAACAATTAATCAATTGTTAATCTTTAATTGTCTTTACAATTAAAATTTGCCCAACACTGCCTATAGCTTCATGATAAATGTGAACAAGACATTTAAACAATAAACTAGTAATGAATGTTCGCATTAATAATTTTTGTCAGTACAATCGAAAGCAAACAGCATTATGAGGTTTACCAGTATCCCAGGTATTGTTAACATAGGTTAAGAATAAACCACAGACTCCAGAGAGAAGCATAACAGTTTGGTTTTGCTGGTTTAATATTAACTATGTACCTCATAGTAACTCATTTAGTTTTGTGAGTGATGCCCATTTTACTACTGTCATTCTTTCTTTTTTTCTTTCTTTCTTTCTTTCTTTCTTTCTTTCTTTCTCTCTCTCTTTCTTTCTTTCTTTCTTTCTTTCTTTCGTTTTTAACCGTTTTAGTTCTCCTTTTGTGTGGCTTACACTCCAGTGTCTATAGAGAAGGGTCAAACTGCTGGTACGCATTATTCTAAAGTAAGAACAGGGTCGTGATAAATACATTTGTAAAATAAGGTATTTTCATTTTAGAACCCTTTGATTATTGTAAAGCCGAAAGGTCTAAGGAAGGAATTTAAAGGATACAAACGGTATAACACTGAGCCAATGTTTATAAAGCCAACATAAATCCTGATCATATACATTAGGAGGGGAGGCCATTGGAGGTACTCCCTGGTGTAGTGTAGACATGATGCTGGACCTCGTCATGAGACCACTCAAACATGTGAGTACCTCGGACAGGTAATCTTCAAGATAGGTGATAAGAAAATTCCAATCAAGCCTTCCTGTTGCGAGAGGGGAAACCCCTGAAAAATCCCTTATCCAGATTGGATAGCTAGGAGATTCGAACCCACGACCTCCGGAATGTGAGTCAACGACGAAACAGACTCCAATACCTCACTGTAAGTGTCTGTATTCATCCAGTCAACGTTGGCTGTATAATTGGCAGGCAGAATATTAAGCTAAATTAGTCGTCATCATAATCATCATCTCTTCATGGATTAGGAGATTTATCCCATTCCGGGCTCACGTCTCTTTCCATCGGTCCCCCTACATCTCTTTTCCCATGTGGTTGATAATTATAATCATTTATCATTCTGGGATAGCGGTTTTTGCCATCCTATTCAAATGACTCCTCCACCTTCTCTATATTGTTTTATTTAGTCCTTTATTGGATCATTACCTAATTCTTGTCTTAATTCTTCAATTTTAATTTTATCCATTAGTGTGTATCCTTTAATAGCTCTTAGGTATATCATTTCTTCAGCACTAATTTTATCACAACCTTTTTATTAATCGTCCATGTTTCAAACCATATGTTAACGTGGAATTGCCACTGTCTTGTAAAACTTCATGGTAAATTAGTCCCACGCATAATTTATTTTATAACCAAGAAATAGATTGTATCGGGAGTATATATTTAGTAGAAGCCGGACAATGCATTAAAAGAAATGAGCTGCTATAACTTTAGGATAATTTTTTCCCATAGAACAAATCCAACTCACGGGCCTAGACGGCCATTCGTGCTTTTCACTATGCATAAGACAAATAGAGAGAGAAATGTAACACTAGTAATACAATACAATATAATACGACAACTTATAATAATGCTATACAAAGATGAAGAAAAGAAATAAAAAAATGTATAATGCCAGAAAAATATGACAATAATAATACATTATAATACATAATAATACATAGACAAAGACACTCCTCCTGTCCCTCCCTCCCATCCTTTTCTACCCTGAGCTGTCGGACTTTAGATATGAATTTCCCCACTCGTTCGGAGAATTTTGTGTCACTCAACAGCTCGAATATCGCCAAGTGACCTCTTCTAGAGACAACAAAAGAGTCCGGCAGATATCGTTGCCTAAGCATCTCAGTGACTTCACATTCAGCTTTAGGATATTTGCTAAATTGCTTTAATCTCTGTGAGTATGTAGCCTATACCATATGGAAATCTTGAACATTAAGCTTCTAAAGAGCGCAGGTTGCACATTATCAGTTGGAGAAAACGAGAGAGAAGCATTTTTAAATAGCAAATAAAAAAAAATAAAAAATCTCACTTGCCGAACTCTTATTATCCACTTATTATTATTAAACAGGTATTTCGCCTTGGAAAAATTGTATCAATGGTCTATTATTCATTTATAAAACTAGTGCAGTAAATTAACTTTTAAAAAAGAACAAAATTACAATGCAAGTGTCCTAACAAAAAGATGTCAACGTTGTAAATAAATACCATTTACACATACACCTACACATGCACACGTCACACAACGCCACAGAATAACATCTGTGCAACTCTTAGCCTTTATGCAATGTATTTTTAATCTTTAGCCATAAAATAATCAAATTATTACATCTTAAGATGTTTTCTGATATAAAGAGAAAAAATACAGCAGCCACGAAAATAAAAGCTTACAATTTATACGCGTCAACAACTAAGAGGATGTCATCGAGAGGATGTTATGAAGACAGTCCTATGCATGAATACAGAAAATTTGGTCAAACCATGTAATTTACTTAAATTATATGTGAAACGTGTTTAATGCCGCTTAAAAATCTGTGGGTTGGTTCTAAAAGGCCAATGTAATAAAACTTGCTTTTGAGATAACTGACTTCGAAGCCTTTGTAGAAGTAGCATTTTTAGCTGATAACTGCCATTTTTATTAAACGAAAGATAAAGACTAGTCGAGCTCAATAATGCATAGATCTCATGTTTGCAAGAAATTGAAATTGGCCCTTTTAGAACCAAGCCACAGAAATATGCTCCGATATTTAATTTTCTCTGTGAATAGAAAAAATATTTTACATTTCATTGTTTTATGGACCTAAAAGTAGAGAAGGCTCTTCATAGAATAATATATTTCACGGTACATTAGGTCATATCACAAGGAAACTTGAAACTGCACTTATCTTCAAAGGACTGAGAGATTGAAGCATGCGGGGTACAATTTTTATGGCTAAATCCGATTGACTTTATATTGAACGTTAACAGCCTATTCTACAGCATTGGTTTACGAGCCCATAACATGGAAAGTAAAACGTTGGGTTATGAATTACGATAATGCTTAACTTAAAAATCTATATCGTTCTCCTTCCCATATAGAGTTCATAAACTAATTCTCTTTCTCCTATGAGAACAATGTTAGCCTTATATTTTCAGATTCAATAAAAAAGAATATTTTCCTTTATTATGTCTAATGCAGTGGTTCCCAAAGATTTAAGTCGCATGACCCCTTTTAAATATGAGAGATGGGACACAGGTCATGGCAACTATTTTATTTGTTAAAATGTCATTTTTAAATATACAAATGGAAGTATGGGGTAAGGAATGTCTGTAAATTGCAAGATAATGGTAACCAGATGTAGGATAAAGTAGGAGTAGACACATATCAACACACATACACGACGGCATCGTGCCACTCTACTGCATTTCAGTAGTTGGAAGCATGAAAGCACGTATAGCCCAACCTAGAAAACCTTCGAGTTCGGTAAGGAATGTCCTTATTTCCGAAGCTTCTATCAGCTCCCTGAGGAATTCTCTGGCATTTTCGCTCCACGAAAAAGTTATTCTGCCGTTAGAACGCTGTTCCCATTTTGTCACATCTATTCTGCACGACGAATGACTCAAAACTAGGGGTCGGAGGTTGATGACCTAATAATGCCAGATAAATGACCTTAAATTTATGAAAATATGGCATGGAAAATCGAAAAAATTATTTAAAATTTATAAACATGTATTTAAAAAAGGCAATTTGCGGCAGTAAAATAATAAATAATAATAAACAAAGGACAAGGTTTAAGTACTGCATTACTACTTTTAATACTGTTTTCTATTATTATTGTTAAGTTCACTATATTTACTAATGAATGCCTCATAGCTAAGGAATTATGAGATCGCTTTGCCTGTAATGTTGGAAAATACTACTCTGAAAATAAAATAGGGAAAAATGCAATGAAAGAAAGAAACATTTCTAAAAAATTACCAATAGAGAATAAAATGCCAAAAAAATGCACACAAAAACTCAAAATAAAAGTAGGCTATTTTTGTTCGTTTTGAAGAGAGACAAATTTATACTAGGTCTACATCCTGCATTATCTGTGATGTCTCAGAAAAAAGGAGACATTTCATCAACTTCCGAGCCCTACTTATAACTTAATCCCTCTGTACGCATAAAAATCCCATTAAAATTACGTGTCTATGTCTCTCGTCAGTCACAATCTCTATTGGCCTTACCAGTTAAGACCTGAATGTTTGCGTATCACTAGAGGTCACAAGTTAATAACAGATCACTGGGGCTGGGAAGTTATACATTGTTAGTTGCTATATTCGAAAGGGAAGATACCAATCACCATTGATCTATCTTTATATGCTTGTATGTAACTTTCCTCATGTCATTTTCTTACGTGGACGGAATGCACGCTCAGCAATTGAATAGTCAAATGTGCGAAGAAACACACACAGATAATTAATACAAAGGATTCCAATAATTCATTCCCCTCTCTCTTAAGCTGAAGCACCCCTGGAACATTTTGAGCTACCGTAAGCAAATAGGAAGGGGAAATAGCTCTTTCAATTACAATATCTCCACAGACTTTTAATTTTACTCATATTGGGGTAGATCCATAACATAACACAAAAGGAAGGGAATGTATTTATGTTATGAAATTAGGGGTTATACCGTTTCCCCAAAATTCTGGTTTATAAAGTCGTTATTAAAAACTACGGTACGCATTTATGCAATTTATCTACAAAATGAGTGACGAAGGAAATGAGAAGAGAAAAACTGGCTGGGTGAAATATTTTCTTCCGATGTCATATGAATGCAAGTCTGATGACACAACCTACCTTATTATTATTATTATTGTTATTATTATTATTATTATTATTATTATTATTATCATTATTATTATCACCATCATCATCATAATCTTCATCATAAGAGCGGTGACTATAATAATATTATTATCCATTATTGAGGTGGTTCAAGAAAAGAATTAATGCAATTAATTGAGAGGGAATTTCGTGGATTATAGAGCTTTATACCTTTAAATGCAATACCAGATGATAACAGAGTTAATCAATTCATCTCATCTAACTGTCTGTGTAATATGCTAAAACAAGTTATAATTTCGTGTGAGGTTTGACGCAGATTAAAGTACAATTAATTGGTTTGTCAATCAGCCCAATCAATTGGTCAGATAACCATTTTGTTATTCAGCTAAAGCGATGTCACTATTATACGGACTCCGTACGTTTTCTCCTGCGCAACAAATGAATGAAAATAGCCGTCACAAGTTTCACATGTAACGAGTCATACTTAATTCAGCTTGACGTTTATCAACGCCTCTTTTCTTTTTTCTATTTGTCTGCCATCAACGAAATCCTACGACAGCATCGCTATACTGAAGCTTTGTGTTTCAGGTGGCATTGAAGAGGGAGTTACTTTTCTGACTCAGTTATGTTTCACAGGAGATGAATGCACTTATCTTACAGCTTTCACAGCGTAATATTCGCGATGTACGCTTCTTGACTTCAGTTTAGCGTATCTGAAGCTTTTTCCTAGAAAGGATATCGGGAGACTTCCTGGTGGGAAACTAGCTCCACTAAAGGCCACTTCCTGGCAAATCACGACATAGAGGACAAACGGTGGGAACACGTGGGGTAGGTGGAAAATAAGGTCCAATTAGGCATTCGAATTTGTGAGTGGGGACAAATCTAGAGAGAGAAAAAAAATACCTGCACAGATTGTCAGGCATATGGGAATAGAACCCGCATCTTACAAATGTGAGCACTGGACCGGAATAGAATATTTTTAATTTACATCAATACATATGTTAAGAAAGTCAATGGGACATAACATTCTGTTCAAGATAAAATTAACGAAAGATATTGTTCAAGAATATGGAAAAATAATCTTAAACTTTTTAGGTAACATCTTAATCCATGGAAATGTATTTGTGAATTGAACAGTATATAAATATCTGTCCGCGGTGTATTAAAAACGCAGTAGTTCTTATGTAAATGTGGAATATATCTCCTAAAATAACCTATAGAACAGATTATGCAAACAACTTCCAAACTAATTATAGAAAATAATTTTGATTGCATTGAAAAATCATTTTCATACTGAAATGTTACAAGCGGATTTTACGACCTGGTTATTAAAAACATCTAAAAATAATTTTCCACTTCAGGTCTCACGAATTTAGTGAAAATAATTTTCCACTTCAAGTCTCACGAATTTAGTTTTCTATTAAGCTTCCTGATTGGAATAAAAATGTGCTTAACCGATGTGATTTTACTAATATTCTATAAAAATCGGCTGAAATTATTTCATATTTTATATTCAAGATATTTTTGTATTTGTGTACCTACAGGACATACAGTACATGCTGGAGCCCCATTCTGAAAATGATCAAGAGATAATGATTAATATAGAATCAGTGTTTTAATCTCCACAAATCCTGGTTTCGGTGAATACAAATGACACAACATTAAACCAACGTTAGTTGATAACACTTCAATCCCATTTGCAACATGTTTTGGCTTGTTAATGTCAATTCACATCGTATTGACATTGGAATAGGCCTAGACCTTAATCGCCTTGCAATATAAGCCTACCGAAATATGTGATGGTAAATTATCATCTAGACTTGATGTGAATAGTACATGTAGAATTATTATTACCAATGGTATTACATTATTATTATTATTATTATTATTATTATTACCGGGAGCCATTGAATTCAACAGATTCAACTGGAGGGATTATAGAGTGGACTCAGATTAGCATTTTGCGACAAGAAAGTTATCGTTTACAACGACGACCGTGACACGGTGTAATTTCTTGTTGATCTGTGACTTTTTTTTTTGCATACAATAATTGAGGGAGCCATCAACAGTGGTCTAACCCCTCTGACATGGAAAAATTAGATAGTGATGCTATTTGCAATGACTTGGGGTGAACTCTATTCTTACATAGAGGTTGGATCAATTAAGTCTGCTGTCGGTAATTTTGAAGTCGAAACAGTATTCCTCTTGTATAAAAAAAACCCAAGTTTTTAAAACCAAGATAAATAAACCCAAAGATACTACAGACTATTAATGATCTTCCCAAACATGCACCGTTCATTTATCATTAATTTCAAGACAATCTCATTTCTGTAATTGAGGCAAGTGTTGAAGGAACTGTGGAGAATGATAGTGAGCTTTTTCAAGTACTGCATCGAGTTTAGAACTGAATATTATTAGAAATTATAAATAACACTAATACTTTCCTCTTAAAATAATGCGTTATTGTGATTCATACTGCTTTAAAAGCTAGCGCTTTAATGTGTAATTACCGCACACACATTCCTATACGAAATATGCTTATTAAGTCCCCTCTACCTACCTTTACATTTTTGACATATAGTTTAGGACCACCCTGTATAAATAAACCTTAATGCTTAGATTTAAGCCGTTCTCTTTAGGTAAATATTCTTGTTCCAGATATCGAGCTTCTTCGCAGGTCAATTAATAAAGAACCATAAAGTTACGTGAAAGATTCATTTAAGTGAAATATAAGAATTCAAAAAAGGATATACATTGATTTCTAGCAGAAGAAAAATACTTTTAATTATAGGGTTTTAAGAAGCTTTATCATAAGAATGTTTTTTTTCTATCCCGTTCTACCCTTTCAGAGCAGAATTTATATTATTATAATATATTATATCCATTTTGCGTTCACTTATTAAATACTGTCAAAATACAGATATTATACTAATTTATGAATTTACCATCATGTAAACAGAAACGTTTTAACATGTATACTAATGTTCTTTTTTATCTTTTCTAGGTAAGATGTGGTCACTGATTCATATTACTCTTCAACATAGTGGTAGTTCCAGCTAAAGTAAGTGTAGATAGATTTAGTAAAAATCTAAGCTTTTGAAAATATTATACTGAATTAATTGAATTTACTCTTTTTTTCTGAATATAGCCTATCTACTTTTTACTGCATCAGAGAACTTATAGTTTTTATAAACCACGTTTTAGTTTTTTAAACATATTAAATAGTTTTATTTTGGTAATTTAGTATTTTCAACGACTTGTTTAGTTCACTTTAATAAGTAGCTACCACTTTTCTTAAATTTTACTTCGATAAGTAAAATAAACACATTGAAAACTCATGTTAAATCGTTTTACTTTTACAAAAGCCCAAAACTATAAGAATACTTTTTGTATAATTTTAGAAATATCCCTGTAATTTCCAACTCCACCACATAAACTCAACAAGAACGATTTTCAATTCATCAATCAACTTTTAGAATATTTAACTTTCGCCGTCTTGCTGGAGAAAACACTGTGAATAAACTGCAAGTGTAAGCTTCTTAAGATTGCCCTTAATTCTAAAGAAACCGAGGATTTCGGTTCATTTGCGTTTTTCTCTACTGGGACATTGGGATACAGAATGACAAAATACATTGTTATATTTTGTAAGATATTTGGAATGTTTTACAAAAAGTATACTGGTAAGATGCAAAATGTAGGCATAGGCCCATATTTATAGATTAATTTTTAGTAGAACAATAATAATTTATTAGATTAATTACATATTATTAGTTTAAGTATTTCAACTATTTTAGTTAAAAAACAGTTTTAGCCATTTTTAAACGTTTTATTTAGCCATTTTTAGATGTTATAAGATTGCAATATATGACTTCCATGATAATGAAAGGGATTATTATGTTAAATTATCAAAGTTAGTTAGCGAAGAACAAAATAATTCAAAACCTAAGAACCCGAGCCCTGTTGACCATATTCCATTAAATGATAAAAGTTTAGGACTTCATGAAAATGTTCCTTAATTTAACGAGAAATGAAGCTACTTTTAAGTAGGGAAACAATCTTCGTGTATAGCATTAGACGTTATGTGTCTATTATTGTAAGTGAGCGTGAAATGTGAGCAAGTATACTCATTTTACAGGTTTATGAGTTATCGATCTTGTGCATTTGCATCGCTTTCACAAAAGACTGTGGTCTCCAGTGGAATGCCATGTCAATTCAATTTTGCGAGGGGAGAAGCGAAAATACCTGACAATGAATTTAGCGTCCGGTATTACAGATCTCCGACTGTGGATTTGTAATTGCATTTCAACGAACTGATGAAACTCGAACATTAGAATTGCTTTTATTGCCAGAACTAGCGTGAACATGCAGAAGTGTAGAGAACTTGTTCAAGTATGTTTTATAATAGTATTTTTATATCTACGATTTGATTACATGGACAGTACAACAGATACCGGTATAATAGTAGTTTGCTATTTCGCCTTTAAATCCCAGCATTTAATCCCCGATCTTCATATTAATGTTTTAGCAACTGAATGTTTCACACAGTGATAAAATGAAAGAGAATAAATTGCCTATGAAAATAATGTTATGTTTTCTAACTTAATGAACAATATATTCCCAGGAACTATTGCATGCAACTGAATGAAAATAATGTATGCCATTTGTGTCTGGTATAGAATTGTTCTGCTTTAGTAACATTGAACTGTATGTAAGGAATTCATGAATGCATAGTTTAATTTATTTTTTATTTTTAGACAAATGGTTAGTTCTATCATGAACCATGTGAGAGGGACTCCCAATTGTTTGGGCGATGCTTTCTAATTTCTTTTAAATATGACCCTAAATCCCATTTCAATAATGCGAAAGGATTATGTTCATAAAGCATGCACAGATGACCTGTAAAATGTTCGTTAATTTATGTAAATGTCTTTTTTATTTTAGAAAATAGAATAGGAGTTAATAAAGTTCATTATTCCCATCTGCTACAACAGTAAGAGAACCTCCGATAATGAGTTTTGTAAAAAAATACAATAAAACAATAAAAATAAATAAATAAAGTCTTTACAAAAGTTAATTTCCTTTCTACTTAAGAATCCTTTCGAACAGCTAATGCTATAAATATACTTGACGGATAAAAAATAGTTGCTTGCTCTTTGAATTATGTCTCCATAACATAATATATTCTGTAGGCCTGCATAATTTGATACAATGATGAAGCTTGATGTTGCCACTATAGTTAAGTGAGAATCAAGAAACGCGCCCTATTTGAGTTTCTTCAAGCTACCGTATAATGCTTACATTCGAGGACTGCAGCAGTAGTGTGACGCATATGTCTCGTTGTTTAGTCTTACATCTTCGTTCAGTGATTTTTTATTATCTTTATAACAATTAACCAAACTTTAATTACAGGGGATTATGTTTATTTCTCTGTATAACATACGCCCCCATCATATAAAGAAAATGTCTTACATTAAATTCTTTCAGAAATATTCTAGTACATTTACTGCAGAAGAAAGGCTCTGAGTTGATAGACGGTAGAAATAGAAGAGGATGGGAAAAGCGAAAGGGAATTTGGTTTAACGGATCTAAAACAAAGCTTCTTCACAGCTGATGTCACCATCGCATTCCTTGTTGTTTAATATAGCAGGGCTTAATCATTCCTCATCCATTAATCTTATAGGCCGATTTAAGAGCTCAAGAATTAATTAAGTTCAATATAGGAATCCTCTTATTCTAGATCTTCTAATTTTTAAAAATAATATAATACAATATGTGACTTGTTCTTAAGGCACTATATTTATACAGGTGTATAGGCTATGATTGAAACATTTTTACTGTATGTTATTCTGTGACGAACAAAGTAGAACATTTACAAGTAATGTAAAGTATTCCCTATATAGGCCATGGAGGCCCAGAGGGTTCCAGGAGGTTGAGACTCCCAGATTTTAGACATTGGGAACGTGAAGGTGGTAAGGTTGTCAGCCTTACGCACCGGCCACCTTTACCCCCAGGACTGCTCCTGGTACTCATTTCTGTTAAATGCTGAGTGAACCACCAGAAGTAACATTTACAAGTGAACTAATGAAATAATTTTCTAACCCACACAAGGAGCACAGGGCCTATTGGCGAATGATTCACTATCGAAAACTAATTTATTTACGTGTATTTTCCAATAAGGAGAAAAGTGATAAGTGGTGAGCCCATCGCCTCGACGACCATCTAGACCTAGAGGAAATCAAGATATGACTTGAACGAGAAAGGGCCTTAGAGAGACACTAATTTAGGCTAGGCGTTCTTTCATGTCATAAATCTAAGACGTGGGTCCCACGGTTTATAGACCCTCCCGGAGGACTTCTTTCCCAGTATTCATACGTCCTGAAAAAAACATCGACTGCGGCCAGTTTGGAACCCGCGACCTTCGGATCAAGAGGCGTGTTCGCAACCTCTGCAACAATGAGGCACAACAAGTAGTCTAGTATATTAGTAAGTTACTTCTTGGATCGTTACTGCGATTGAATAAAATGAATAATAATTATATCCCAGATATATACTGACATCGAAAAGGTTCCTATGAACCCTACATTCCCTATTTAAAAAATCTTATGTGAAAGTCACATAACTTCCTCTGCCCAAATAAAAGCAGTATTCACATATCCTTGTATAGAGTCGCAAGATACAATTTTACGCTTATTATGCTATAAATACCTTATAGCCCCTTCTTTGAATGTTGCGACTAAAAACGCAGGCAATGGACAAACAAACAAAAAAGAAAAACAAGTGACTGCAAACGTTTAATGAACTTTCCGCCGTTAAGAATAATTTCCGAAAATTATTGAATATTCCCCTCAGATATGTATTTAGTGTAAGCATGGCCAACAGTACAATTTTCTCTCTTCACCTGACCGAATAAATGCTATAGTTACAGTACCGGAACTTGTTTTACAGTATATGGAAAATATTACAACAAAATTTAAATTATTGAATTAACTTTCGGTTACTATTTATTTTTAAACGCATAATTACTTTAAGACCTTCTGATTTATGTAAGGACTGTTCATCTGTAAAACTGCTATAAATCTTTTCATGAAAGATAGTTTATTGTTTATATTATTACATGTCACTACTTCAACCACAAATAACATAAAATCCGTGCTTCAGTCAAGAGGGTTGTGGGAGGATATTGGTATAGCTTGTTGGAGATGAACTAGAGAAGAACAAAGTTGTGAAAACCTGAAATCACGCTTCGATGAGTTTTAGTCTGTGCTAAAAAAAAATTTAAGCACCGGAGTTGTTTGTTGCTTGTTGGTTTTCGTGAAACTTTTATACCTCCTTCCTCAAGTTGTAACCACAGACCGAAATTCTCAACATACACAGTAAATCCTTAAACTTCCTTCCTATGAGGATGTTACGAGAAAAACGATGGAACAGAAGTATGTATCCTTCACGTAATCTAGTGGTTTTATGATGTGGAGTAGGACGAAGTTTGCTAACCAGTAACTCCCATGAAATTCAGTTCAATTATATCTTACGGTTACAATTTATATTTTAGTTCAGTAACTATCGTAGGATTTATTGTTATTATTTTGTTATCAACTGAACTCGTGCACACAAATGTATAAAAACCGCAATATATTAAGCGATTAACCAATTCCTGTAACTTATAAATGTACAATATATCAACGAGAATTAGACTAAACCAGACTTATCAAAATTGAAAGCTGAACAATGAATGTTGCAAATTAAGTTCTTATTTTCCTTAAATTTGAAAATATTCAAAATTATTCATTAATGGTTATATTAATTTATACCTATTTCTCAATACCTGAGTGAATACAGGCGTAACTGACTTCACCATATTCACCGCATGAACCGTTCCAGAATACCCAAACAAATGATTCAATATATTCCATGTGGGAAACGATCTGTGGGCAGACCATTCCGGCGATGGAAGGAGACCGTAACAGGCCATTAGGCCTAAAACTTGAAAGGATGATGATGATGATGATTAAACAATATAATTAAATAATCTGGGGCCAAAAGAAACCTGTCTTTTAGACCTGCTGATGTGAAAATGCTAGATTACATTAACAGGAAATAAAAACAAAATTAAAAATCTAAAAATAGTTTCCGCCATGGAAGAATTTCCGAACCAATTTCTTCCACCTTTCTTGAATAGCACAACTCTCTTAAACTCATCATAGTTCATTATGGAAGAAAGTTGACTGGTATTCGAGGATTAGAACTATTAATCATTAAGGTAAATTTGCATTTTTCATACATCAAGTTGAGTGCGACATCTATTCTGTCTCGGGAACTGAATGGAAGAAAGAATGTTTTTGATTACGGCAGGAGCCTTAATAGCGTAGAAAGAGTTGCGCAGTTTTGAAGAGCTCGTTTGTCTCACCGCAAACTGGGAGCAATATTGCGAAGAAAGATAAGTAGCTCTTGACTTCCGACACGGGATTATCCTCAAGAGTTTCTTTTGTCATTCACTTTAAATTACATTTGGGCCTATGCCTAGTAATTCTTTAAGTAAACGAGAAGGTAAAAGAAGACTGAACACTACCGACCTTGTTTGATTTCACACAATTTGTATATAGGCCTACAATTATAAAAATAGAAGTATGCTACCGATAAAATATTTCTAATTTTAAAAAGTAGCTGCAAAGATACTGGATTTTTTGCCAAATAAATGTGCTTGCCTTCAACAAAGTTACTATTTGCCACCACAAATATATTTAGGATTTTAAAAAAGTGCGTTATTATGTGCTTAGGACTTAGGCTATTAATGTTCATGGCATGCGAGACATATTCGAGCGTTTAGTTCTTTTTCGGATGAGAGAGAAGTGAGAGTCTGCCCAATGTGCAGAGAAAATGAAACCTGGGTTCATATCTTGTCGGGATGTGGAGTTACAGAGTACTGGAGAGTTATGACTTATGATGCTACCAGACAAATTTTTAAACTCGCAAAGAAGTAGGGAGGCATGTCTAAATCTATTACTGGATGAGCACAATTGGCATGGGATCTGTAAATTTCTGCAGAAAGTTAGATGTATAAGGGAAAGCCTAGATTTGGATAATTAAGAAAATCTAAGTGGTTTTTTCTGTTTTGTCTTGTTTTAATAATCTCTATGTGTTTCTAGGATATTTTTTTTTACTGATTGGGGATGGGGGGTTACGTCTGTAGATGATCGTAGTTGTGTAAATAATAGTATATAATTTTTTAATTGGATATTTTTATGGGTAATAATTTAAGTGTATGAAGTGAGCACGTATGGTCGACACCGACCCGTGCGCCGGTTAATGCTAATAATGTGGTTTATATGTAAGAATTTTTGTGAGCAATAAATACACATACTATCTATCTATCTTTTCAAACCATGAAAGCCTCGTCTAACTCCACTACCAGGGCTGACTTTGCGGAAATGGTTTTCAACGAGTCCCTTCCTAATGAGGGTCGCTTATTGTTCGCTAATCCCAGAGTCAGTGTATTTAGAGAGTACACATTCTTCTGATGTGGCGCAGATGACCGCTCTTACACCTAGGTCGGAAAAAAGGACATGTTATAATACCTGAAAATCGGGATGTAACTGTCTAACACGACCAAGACAGTTGAGTGTACAATCTGCAGAAACGAAAGAAAACCTGATAGTGTTGCTTATAAGCATTTAATGAGGGTCGCCTATTGTTAATTAATCCCTGCAGTTAAATACCAGGGGGAAATGTTATCTGAGTAGCTCAAAGCTTTCATTTTTTGGAAAGAAATGTAGTTAATAAATATATTTAAAACTTCGTGTGAGCTGTGAATATTTATGACATATGTAGGCTATATCCTTAATACTTCCATCTGAAGCTTTTAAGTCAAAACTCATTAGATGGAATGTCAATTATTGAAATAAAGGTAAAGTGTGTCTACAGAACAAATGCAAGAAATGACGTTAAAAACTCTACAGTTCGCGATTTCAGTTGGTTCGATTATTATGAAAACTGGTAAACCTATAATAATAATTGACCGTCAGTTCGGTAAGTCAATTCTCATACAACCCCTTGTTCAATACAAGATAATTACACCCTAGGACATCGTCGAAATTGTTAGGTTGGCAGTTTCTGCTCTTTTTTTTTTTCTTGGCATACAGAAGTGGTCACTGGATTATAGATGTTGGGATTTGTGCACTGGGAGCAGCTCCAGAAATCCGGCTTCCCGCTCATAACACATCCGAGTGACCTCGTATCTTATCCTGCAGGAGAAAGCGCCATTACTTTCTCCGCTTCTTATTCTTGCACTTCTCTTCCTTCTTATCTTTCTCTCGAGAAACGTTCTGAAATAATGTGACATTGTTTGCTTTTATTTTCTCCTACATTCAGTACAAATTAAGATCTTGTGTTCGAGAAAAACAGAATTTTATACTGTGATCCACGAACAGAACACGAACTATGTCCATAATCTGAAATTTACGTCTAGTTATTCTGTTCATCGATGTGTGTGACTATTTTCGTCTGAGTTCTCCATTAAAACCCAAACTCATTCAGCCAATTAGGTTAGAAGATGTTATGTCAAGATACATACAGGCCTACGTAGGCATATAGCCTCTAACTCATTTTCCTAAAAAAAGATTCAAGGAGTCATTTAGTTATAAAAAGTGCAGATTATGTAAGTCAGGTGTAACTTCGATAACTTTTTATGGCCTCTATATACAATATAATGTAGTACCAGATATTAGATTAATATAAAAATTAATTATTTTACGAAACAAATCACTTTATTCATAAGGGAAAAATTATACGACTTGTCTGTGATATATTACGTCTCTACCAAACTAATTTTAACGTATATTTATAATATATTACCAACATTATTATCAGCATGAAAATTAATGTTTATTGTATAATTCTATTATTTAGCTAAAATTAGAGTTTATGTAATGGACTGAGCTTTTGTTCAAGGGGTCTATTTAAAAATAAATAAATAATTAATTAATTAATTTAAAATAAACAAATTTTGGAGCAGTAATTTTAATAAAAATGAACACTTTGCAATTTTTATTTCTATACTTCATTCGGTTAGATAAAACCTCGAGAGCAGGACAACAGAATGTCTGACTTCATCTGCACCAGGGAAAGTATTATTTTCTTTACCTGGCTACAGTATTATTATTATTATTATTATTATTATTATTATTATTATTATTATTATTATTATTATTATTATAGTTTTCGTAATCAGTCTTCGACTTACAAATCTTTACCTTCTTGTCTTAAAAGTTCCATTCGAAATTTATAGAGGCTGCATAATTTTCACATTTTACATGTGTTTATGCTGTATGGTTATTTAGGCAAAAATCTTTTATTATCTACAAATGTGTGAGTTCATGGTTTATAATAACATTTCCATAAAATTAATTTTTGGCTATATGTGTTTTGGTTTTAAGAAAGTACTCCTATTTATTACTGAATTTCGTTAAGAAACAAAATTTCCTCTAGTATTGTACTCTTAATTTTAAATTATTTTTATTCAATTAAAGAACTAAATAATAATAATTTATTCTTGTGTCGTAATATTAACACACTTGGCGTTACAAAGGTTTTTCGCCATAGGATGTACCTCCTACCATTACACACTAATATTAACATAAAAGCTAAAGAACTAAATGTGAATATGCATGTTAATAATTATTATGTTACAAGCCTGATTGATACTGTTCACAATTGTTCTATTTAGTAAGAGTGAAGACTGAAACATAAAGAAGGGAAATACGTTTTGCTTGGGGCTTTGAGCTATACAAATTTCGAAACGTAAATTCTTCGAAAAAGTGACATAGATATGCCCCAAACGTCGGAGTTCCTCATGGTTAGAAGCCTGGGATAATATATATTATTATCCCAGATAAGCATATTTTCTTGTTTCGTGTTCTCTTGTGACCGAAGCCTTCTTCCGAATGGACAAATTCCTATTTAAAAACTTGCCCATATGTTTCTTTGTTCGACTGTACTTAGTGAAATATAAGGCGAAGAATTAGACGAGCTTACATAGTTTCTGGGCATATCATAGCATTTGCACGTTATTCGGAAGCCAAATTAAATATCCCTCAACACAACAACACATACACCTTCATAATAGCAATTCTTCCTCAGCCGTATCCATAGTATAGCCCTTTTTATGAATAAGCCTATGCCAATGCTCTACAGTATAGTTATTGCTCACAACAGAAACACAAGCAAAAAAAAAAAAAAAAAAAAAAAAAAAAAAATGGAAACGAATTAATGTAATGAAATTTGAACAGAAAGCCTATGACAGAATGCAATCTTTGTGGCCAGATAGCAATGTATTGTAGTATAAAGAAAGCTGAGTTCAAAACCGGAATGAAAAGAGGGAAGAATAAAAGCAATAGGGGAAAGTTAATATTGCGTTTCTGCTTTGTTCCAGATATTCCCCATAGGCACGAAGTTGAAAGATGAAAGAGGTTTTTCATAGATTGCAAATCGGATAACGTATGCATATAATATATTTCAACCAATACCACAAGAAGAAAAAATACTGTGAACTGTGCCGAAGCTCGCAAATATATACGGACAGTTTATACTTACTGTAAACTAAGAAACCGAAATACACAAACGTATTAATTTTCGTTTAAATAACATTTCATCCATATCCTGCGAACATAAACAAAGAAATTACTATTATTTACCCTGCATGTATTGTGCCAATTGTGCTAATTGTATAACTGCCGGAAAACCTTTTCAGACAGATTGAATTAACAATAGAATTTTTAACTCAAGACACACGATGTAAAATTTGAACACTTTCGTACTAGTATTAAAATAGTTATTTATAATCCAAGTGTTAAGAAGGAGACCTTAATTAGCCAGCAGGTTAAGTTTGCGAAACAAACCCTTACTAAAGAATGGTATTACAAAATTTAAAGATCTTTCCCACAAAACTTTTTTTAAATACACGCCGAATTCATGAGGTCTGATGCAGTTGTGGCCCACGTAATTTAAATTCAACAGGCGTCTCCATGTTTTCCAATCACATGTTTATGCATATTGCATGGAATTACACAGCATGCAATCATGAGAATATTAACCATGTTTTAAAGCTCGGAATAATTATTGTTGAAATGTCAACGTATTGCTTGATGAATGTTGTTTTATAATGGTAACGATTCTGGTTCTTTCAGCCAATATTTAAGTAAAACAGGGCTTCTTAATGATGATACTAGAACTTGGGTTTTGTGATTTTTTCAGAATGATTTTAATACTTTACTTAACAAAAGAATTATAATACATTTTATTATATGCCCTATAGAAGCTAACCTACCGTTTCTTTTAAAGAAGTTGGTTTGATTGTTTATAGCCTATGTGCATTTAGAGAACATATAGTTAAGTACATTATCACTTAATATGGAGCTTTCAAAGTTATTTGTTTTCAATATATATTTTAACTGTTCCTGTGAACAGATTTTTAAGGTGATTTAATTTTTTAATTGTTATTTACACAACTAATTACTAAAGCTAATTTGGAACCTGTCTATTTAACAAATTATTTCTATAGTTCAGAAACGTATAAATTAGTATAGGCTACATTTTAGTCCGTCAAATCCTACTATAATTTTTATATGAATGAGAAATTGTTTCCGGGCAACGAGAAATGGACAAAAATTTGTTACTGAAGATTCCATTTTTTATTTCTCTCGAAAAACTAAAAATTACTAAAGATGAATTTAATGGTCCACCTGCTGTAATCTTAGAAGTAGTCAAATGAGTTGTTACTCGATTTTCAAGGACTGGTGCATGAGTAGTGGAGTAGGAATAAATGAAGATACAGTATTAGGATATTTTACGAAAAGTCCAAAAAGATTAAAGCAGTCTAGTCTTTGGTCAGAATATTCTAAGATAAAATCAATTGTTCTGATTAACGATAATGCTGATTTCAGTAAGTTTGAAAACTTAAAGCATTCCTAAAGAGACAATATTTGTTTTGAAATCGTATGTTTACGTTTTGAAAGGGTGTAAATACTTTACGCTTTAAGGAATATAAAGATTAACTTATGTTGCTTGGAAACAATAAATAAACATTCAACACAGTAACAGTAGTAGATAATCAAGATTTATATACTATTTCCAACTAAAGAATAAAGTAGATGTAAACAAACACACTGAGATGTATTACTCCGCGGCCACGTGTTCGTTGACACATTGCAGACGACGCAATTTCTATGCAAGAGGAACTCGTTAATATTGATCAAAGTAAGCTAGCATCTACAGAAACAAAGCTGGATTTCACAAATATTAAATATGCCTACGTTTAAAATGCTAATGCATTGTAATATTTCAATGTCATAATGAAAATCTACCTACTGCAAAATGTATTAAAAACATTCAAGATCACAGTTTTTTCGCCACTATTTAACTGCTTTTCCCGCTTTTGCTTAACAACACGAGGTGGTGAGACCTGATTAGCTTCAGCCATTGAACTGTATTGCTGTCTTTTATTATCTATAATAGCTGTGGTAAGCTTGTTTTCACCGTATGAATTAACCGTTAACTGTATTCGAGGAATACATGACAAGTGACTGTGTTATGTTTTCATACCTTTGTTGTGTTCAGGCATGCGCGTTGCATTACATTCAACCGATAATATCAAATAATAATATCGGTATTGCTTAAATCACATAGAAAGTGTTGCTATGAACTTGAGAAACGTGCTTAATTTAGTCGTAGATCATATACATTACTTATTTTTTATGTTTTGAAGAAACTACATTAATACTCGTAAGAAGACGACAAGCAAGAGCCTGGAGGGGTTGTGCGTCCAACTGCCAATCAGAACCCATCATGTCACGTGGTTTTGTTTACATCTACTTTATTCTTTAGTTGGAAGTAGTACGTTACAGACAACACTACGTTTCTTAGGTGACGGTATCTAGGGATGTGGATATATCGCATTAATGAAAATAAAGAATAATATTACACATAATGTTAAACGTATTTCCATGGTACTATTTTATTAGGAGAAAAATTCCTCCAACACCGGGATCCAAATCCGTGACCTCCGACTTTCCGTGCCGATGCTCTTTCAGCTGAGCTAGTTCGATTCATGGCGCCAGATGAAAGTTACAGTTTCATAGTTTTCTGATTGCCTTTGTCGTCGAACTGGCCTCAGCTTCACAGAAAACATTTTGAAAAATGACAAACCTTACTGCTCAATGTCCCACTTGAACTGTAGGGTAATTTCCCTAAAAAAAGGCATGTTTACTTAATAAAAGTTAAGCCCTTACACTGTAAGCGGTGAGAGCTAAATGAGAACATCAATATCTATTTCTTTTACGTGTTTCAACCGTATGTACTTCTGTAAACACAGAGATGTATTTGTATTTTTCCAGTTTCTTTCATTTACATTTTAAAACCCCTGAGATCACTTAACACTTCCTGTTCACATAAAACATTTCCATCTACAGCCACCCAAATATTTGGAGTGGTAGAGTTTTATCCCCTCATTATAAAATAAACAGCGGTTACAATGGGGATTTAAACAAAGTTCCAACCCTTCCGGAAGCATATGTTGTAGAATAAAGTTCAAATTAACAAGGAGCATTTCAGCGGATACACTTTTCATGCTTTGATCAATTTGCTCAAAGTAAAATTCTTAGCACATAGGCCTAGCTTTTATGAGGACGGTCCGATGAAGAGCAACCTAGAAATGGGTGTTCGTGGTAATGAGGTTACCGCCAGGAGGACGATGGTTACAATTTCATTTAGTGATGCCTCGGGATTTAATAAGATCCGCTCTCATTAAGGGCGATAATCAAGCAGTCAAACGGTAATGACTACAATACCTAGCATACCTTAGCTACTAGATCCTCTACAACAGGGCTTGCCAAACTAGGGCCGGGAGTCGAACCCGACCCTCAAGCTGCTATTGTTCGGTCCGATTACAAACTTAAACCAACATAAATAAATAAATAAATAAAAAGGGTGCGTCTGTATTAGATTCCTTTATTCACGAATAATGAACGATGAAATAAAATTAAGCACTCAGCATTTTAAACAAATGGTTCAAAATATAGTCTGAAAACTTTTAATTACTAGTAAGATAAACTTTTTCTCTCTACTATCTGTGTAAGCAAATAGAACTAAGCACCTAACAAAGCTGCATTATATTTAAAAAAATATATATATATATCTCAAGCCCATAAGGACAATATGAAAAGATGCACGTATGCCTAATTGTATACCCAAACATCATAAACACGTGTGTATATATATATATATATATATATATATATATATATATATATATATATGAAAAGATAGATTTGGGCATATTTGTTACAGTACAGATCCATAAAAATACCTATATTTAAATATATAAATTACAGCAGCCTAAGTGATATAATATTGTACTGACTTTTTTGAATTTTCTATTTTGTACGATTTAATTTATTGATCTCTAAAATCTAAAAGGATACCCAGACTACTTTATTTAGTCAGTATGTGTGTGGATAATTAACAGTCCATATATTATTCGGTAAATTCTTGAATAATAATTTTGAAAGACACATACTGTAACTCCCGTTCACATAAGAAATACTTATACAAATCTTTATACGTAAATGTGAGAAAGTTTGTGCAACAATTTTTTTACCGTTTATTTCGAATTCTTCTATCTCCAAATGGCAAAGTTCAACAACAGCTCCCTCCCATCGTCGCGTTAAGAAAAGAAAATAATAATTAACAAAATGTCACATCTTATTCATAGTCTTAATAAATCCTACTCGATGTAAGGGGACCCACTTTTAAAACCAACTTTCTTTTCATAAAAACCTAATATCACACTTATTTTGTTATAGGTAGTTCTCTGGAGAGGAGATGTCTCGACGAATGATTTGGTCCGACCCACCCGACCTAAACGATGCACTTTATTTTATAACACGATCTAGCAAAAATTAACGTCAATTCCGCCATATTTTTATCTCCGTATAACGAAGAAATTCATGACGTCATGACGTCACACCAGCAGAACACGTAGAGTTTTGGGAAACAGTTTCACAAACACAACCAACCTCGCGGAAGAGATACAATATGGCACATTTACGAAACTGGAAAATTCAGAATGCCCTACTAAATTAATATCACTGTTCATAACCTGTTCACTGACACTAACACTAATATCACCGTTCCTAACCTAACTGCCACAAGTTGGTCAACCTGCTTCGCTGAAAAACATCGCCCGTCCGTGGAAGCCTGCTCACATCGCGAGAAGGGTCCTCCTACATTGCGATTTTGCCGAAATGATTTGTACTACTATAGAATGAATTTCGTGATTTCTTTTACAGTATTCCTTTTCTCTACAAAATCCCCAGTAGAGCGAAAATTCTTTTCTCGTTAATTGATACAGCAGCTGTGGACGATTGGCTTAAAAACAGGCATGGCTACGTGTCGAGCAATGGCTTCTATGAATCTGCCACAAAATACACTGTTTCCGATGTCTGAGGCATAGGCGTAACGAGGGGGGGGGTTTTGGGGGTTTGAACCCCCCACCATTGATTAAAAAAAGGAAAATTGTATAATTTTTTTTAAGTCTGCCCATAAATTACTTAATACAAGTATAAAGTGTGGGAAGCTTAAAACTCGTTATTTTGCGTGTTAATTTTAAAAATTTTCCGGGGATGGACCCCGGAAGCTAAAAACTCGTTATTTTGCGTCTTAATTTTTAAAATTTTCCGGGGGGACCCCCGGAAGCTTAAAACTCGTTATTTTGCATCTTAATTTTTAAAATTTTCCGGGGGAGGACCCCCGGACCCCCCTCTCCCTGGGGGATATTCCATACCCCCCAGACGTTATAACCCCCCCCCCATATGGTCGGTCTGGTTACGCCTATGGTCTGAGGTAACATAAAATACTCAACTATAACTAATATTCTACTATTCCATAATCCAGGTGTGTTTATATTCCACGACTCTATGTTAAATACCTCCCACATACCTAAAACTCAGTCTCCATGTGGCTCGATATGCTCTGTAACTCTGCAATTGCATCCAGGGGAAGACGGGCTAAATCTTCAAGTTTATTCTGTAGTCACAAACGTATACGCATACCTTACACACTTACACAATACTTTACCATTTCAACAACCATAAACAAGCACTATACAAAGGATCATCACAAGGAAACGCCGTACCACAACAGCCATTGCGATGGCTTCACTCACACCACTACAGAAAGAAGCTACGAGAACAGTGACGACCCACCCATCAACGCAGGTGTGCGTTCTAGAATCAGCAAGGAAGACTTCTTTCTGCACTCCATGCCTTCGGTGGAGTTCAGTGTTTGCTGTGTTATGTCTTCTTTTCTGCTATTCTAACATTTCCTCATCGTCAATATAAGTTATAAATATAAAGTTCTATGTACAGATTCTTTCTTAGACCTTTATAACGATTACGGGAATAATAATACGACTAATAATAGGTCTGCACATATGACATAGTGCGCATACGTCGTGCAGCGAAACTGATGATGTGCGCATTTGTCGTGACAGTACAAGACTTGGCTGTGGGAACAAACTGAATACTTTTTAGATTGTTAGGTAGACTGACTATCTTAATGTTAAAATACATACAATATCAATAAAATGTTTTTAAAGTACCGGTAAGGGTCTATTTATAAGCTTATTACATCAGTCATATTCAATTTTTTCTGATTGAATTTGACAATAATACTATAATACCAAATTGAACCATTCTGGTTTTCATTGTATATCTGTACACATCCTATTCCAAACATATCCTGATAATTAACTGGTGACAGGGACGCAGCAAAGGAGGGAGCCCGAAGGGCTCTGGCCCTCCAAATAAAAAAAATACGAAAATACAATTGAATTGGACATAATAGAACATAAAATATATATTTAACTCACCAAATTAAATTGTTATTTTAATTGTATAAACTTAGCTTAAACATTTTTTTTGCCAACTTGTTTAAGACTATTTTATGTAAATCCATGTTTTGAAACAGTAAAAAGTTAGTTTATTTTGTCACTGTGAACACACTGATTCACTTTAAATAAAGTACTACTTAAGCAAAATGTATAATAATGCATAATTGTGTAACCCCTTTCCATTTCACTAAATTAAAATGTACTTCTCATTTAGTATTTTTTTAAAACTGTTCTATTATCTTAATGCCATTTTACATTAGGCTGACAGTTCCTATTAATTGCTACTCCATGGCGCTACATCCCTGAAGGGACATCGACCGCTGCATCATCTACCATAGGCAGAGGGCAGGATTGAGGGCATGTGGTCAGTATGCCAATACCCACGGCCGTTAATGGTGGTTTCCATGACCGAGTTCCTATTAATAGTTGTCAAATAATCCCTTCAACTTTTATTTTAATGTTTTTTTTTCCTTCAAAATGTTATTTTGAAACAGTAAAGAAGTGCTGCATGCATTTAAATCTATTTCGTTTGTAAATGAAAAAAGTCGTTAAAATGAAAATCAAAGCCATAATTTTACCCCCCCCCCCCAAAAAAAAAAAATTGGGGGAGAACTTCCCGGACCAAAATCCTGACTACGTCCCTAATTGGTAAGAATAAAAGTCCAGGGTTCAATATGTTTGGCCGTTACATTACGTAACAATTACAGATGAAATAACACCAATTATTCGATACAGTTAACTCTTGATAAAGTTTAAACTTTAGAGGGTATTGTTACAACTTATCTAGGGGATCCTGACCCTCCAATCTTGGCTTATGTTAAATGGATTATTTTAATGTAGATTTTCAAATAATCTATTGGTAGTTCAGGAGGGAAGTTTTTATTACTTATTCCCGGAATCATTCTTAAACATTTGTAACATTCCGGTGTTAAACAGAGGTTCTCGAAAATACCGAGCTTACTAATTAATCTGAAATATAAACAAATGTACAGTTTTTCCCTAAGGTTTACTCTTCTGAAAATGAACACTAAACTGTGTGTTTACAATGTACTGTATACTTCATAAAAGTTTCAAGTAATTCTGGTTAGTAGGTGTTACCGCAAGGCGACCCTTCCTCTGGTAGTGGACCGTATTGAAAACTATTTGTGGGTTCGATTCCCGGCGATAACATGCGGGGGAGAGAAGAATTGAGGAGAAGAATTGGGTTTCATTTCCAATCTTCAAATGGGTAAATTGATATACAAGAAATATGCACATGTGAACGATGACGTTGCTTGATCAACACAAACTTGATGGTCTGGAATATATGCACTTCTTGAAATCTGCAGTTCTAGTTGTATCCAAGTACACATATATAGATGCACTGGTAGAATGTATTAATTCGGAGGACCATTTGTTGATGTAATAAATATAGCCTGTCGAAATTGTTATTTCGAAACTAGAAGATTGTATTGAATGCTGAAATTTAAGACTATTCACAGCACTAGTTCAGAAAAAAGAAGATTGCATAAATAAGCTGTTAACACTTTATTGCCAAGCATAAATGTCTGTATTTATTTAACAATTCGAAGTTGCATGAAGTCTCTTTATGACTACTAAATCTCACCGAATTGAAAACTAATCATAGTCCTTGTCTTGTGAATTATATTACTCACAGAATTGAAATGATTGATATCTCCTTATGAAGGTTCAGTGTCCAGAGATAGAACGAAGCACCTTAGCGACGTCTAGATGAATCCCTGTGATGTTGAAATTATGTTGAACTATGTAAGAACATTGGAATTCTTAATCCAACACAAATGAAGATAAAGGGCATTTCGCCCGAAATTTAGCACTGTATGACGTGCTAAATGATTTGTTGAATAGAGCACATTGCCCTAGAAAAAGAGAATGGAACACTCAAATCGTTGTCCATTTTGAAGAAGAAGGATGAAGAATAAAAAGGACAATTGAAGGTTGAAACAATAAATAATCGCTAACCCAATAATAATAGCTTCACTTGTAAATAAGATTAATTAATCAATACATTAAAACGCACTATGCTAATATAATAATAAATAAAATAAAAACAGAATTGATAAATTAGTAGTTATTTAAAAAATAAATAAATAATTTTGGAGTTGAGATTAAAATAACAATTGCCAAGACATACATTGAATTGATTGACTGTAAGCCTATACAGACAAATGAAAATCAAAGCCATCTGAAGTAAATTTATGGCAAGCAAGAAAGAAGGTATTACATGACGTAACATATTGCCCGCGATTATTTCACTTGTGAAATAATCTAAAGTGATGTGAAGTCATGTGATACCTAAAGAATTATGATATGAGAAAGGGGAGTAAGTAATATAAGAAAACAAACTTAAAACTAAGAAATGAATTGAGGGTTGCTAACCAAAAAAGGCAACAACACCAAGGACATGATAGGGTTAGTCGTTAGCCTCAGAAATGGGAAGAGGAGCCAGTTTTACAATGGGTCTTTTAAATAAGCCTGTGGCAGTACGCACAGTAACAACACGAATAAGACCGTCAGGGCCAGGATGAGTACAATGAACAATCCCTAGGGACCACCTTTGAGGAGGGAGATTGTCCTCAATGATTAGGACTGGGGTACCTAAAGGAATGTCAGAAAGAACTTTGGTCCACTTAGAACGTCTTTGTAGTGTGTGGAGATAGTCAGTAGACCATTTCTTCCATAAATTATTTGTAATTTGTTGGAGAGTATTCCAACGAGAACGTGTGGTGTAACCACCAGACAAGTCAGGGCTTGGTAAGGAAATGATGGCTTTCCCAATCAGGAAATGACCAGGTGAAAGATAGCTAATGTCGTTAACGTCCTCATTCAATGGAATGAGGGGACGTGAATTTAAGATGGCTTCCACTTGAATCAGCATAGTAAGCATCTCTTCAAAGGTAAAGTTAAAAGAGGGCAGCATCCTTTTTAGATGAAACTTGACCGATTTAACTGCGGCCTCGTGAAGACCTCCCATGTGGGGGGCATTAGGAGGAAGGAAATGCCAATGTATATTCAAATGGGATGTGGCATCTTGAACCACAGAATGATGCTCAGGAGACTGCAATAGCAAAGCTAACTGCTTGAGGTCAGTCTGAGCGCCAACGAAGTTAGTACCATTGTCTGAGGTCACTGAACTTGGAAGGCCTCTACGTCCTGTGAATCGTGAGAATGCGGCAAGGAAAGCACGAGATGTGAGGTTGGTGACCAATTCAATATGAATGGCCTTAGTGGACATGCATACGAATATGGCGAGGTAAGCTTTGACAGTGATCTTGGAGCGAGGACCTCCAAATTTGATTGGATAAGGACCCGCATAATCTATGCTTACGTTGGTGAAAGGAGAAATGGGATTTACTCTATAAACAGGTAAATCAGCCATTTTTTGCTGAAAGGTTTGAATATTGAAACGAAAACATGTAGTGCATTTTCTTAGAACACTACGTACCACCTTCCTAATAGATGGTATCCAAAATCTTTCTCTTAAGTGAGAAATAACAAGTTGGGATCCAGCATGATTCAACTTGATATGATTGAAATGAATAAGCTGCTTAGTGAAGGCATGATCAGCTGGTAACAACATCTGATGTTTGGCTTCGAAAGGTATGCTGGATCGTTCAAGACGTCCGCCAACACGAATTACCGAATCCTTGTCAAGAAACGGGTCTAGTTGCTTCAATTTGCTTGAAGAATTGACGTCATGATTTGACAATAAATCACGGATTTCTGATGCATAAACCTCTTGCTGTATTAGCCTAACACAGCATTGAAGGGCCTTGTTGAGTTCAGAAGGCATTAAGGGGCCTTTTATAGAGTTATGAATCTTACGAGAGTTATTCATGAATCTCAATACGTAAGACATAACACGAATAGTTTTCAAATATTCAAATTTGAAAAGATAAGAGTTTAGGTTGGAGTTAGTAGCCTCCATTAGGGACACTACTCTAGTTTCTGGAACCAAGTCAGGCTCCATATGATCTAGAGCGATATATTCGTCCATGAACTTATGATAATCTTCACTAAGAGTGGGATTAGAATTGAGGCGTTTCTCCAATGAGGAGAATCTTTTATAAGCCTGGAGTTTTGTACTGCCCAGGGTCTGAGGATCAGACAAGAAAGGAAGTTTTACCACATATCTTCCTTCTGAGTCCCGTTGAGTATTATCTACGAAATGCTTTTCGCATATAGAGTCGTCGAGAAAGGAATCGGAGTTAGAAATTTTTTCTAATTCCCAAAACTGAGAAAGTTGCCTGCTAATGTCTTGATCAGCAGTGAGGAAGGCAGAATAATGTGTGGGAGACCCGCTAGAATGGTCGGGTTCCTTAGAAACCTTATTAGAAGGCCTTGACTTAGGTTGGCGGTTGTGCATATTTTGCAAAGCCATGTTATGTTCAGACCTGGCGGGTTGTGGTAATTTACCAGCAAAATGCCAACCCAAATGCGAGTTCTGAATTACAGGCATATTAGGAGCAGATATCTGACCTGCACAGACAATCTGTGAATATATTTCAACGCCTAATAACAAGTCTACGTACTTAGGAATATTGAAACTGGCGTCAGCCAATGAAAGATTTGGTGGAATATTCCAATTTGTAGTATTGACAGGCTTGCGTGGAAATTTCGAGGTTGAAATTTCCGGTACGATTATGACGTTGGTGTTGCAATGCCATGAAGTTGTGATAGACTTAATTGAAATCGATGTCATCTTAAGACTGTCTGCCTTAGATGACAATATACCAGCTAAAGTAGTGCGCTGGTGATGAGGCGATAATTTTAAGTGGTTGAATAACCTATTAGACATGAGGTTACAATCAGAACCACTGTCAAGCAATGCGGTGGCTTCAACAGAATGGCCATCCCTGTGCATGACTAAAACAGTGGCGGTAGGGAGCAAACAGCTTGGTTGAGGTTGGAAGACTGACATTACCCCAGCAGTATTGGCAGATTGGTTGCCGTTAATATGTGCTGGATTATGAAGGTAAGTGCCATGTTTACCCTTACAAATCTTGCAAGTATAAGTGCTACAATAGGGGGCGTGACCCTTAGAGTAATAGCACACTTGACATAATCGTTGTGTTTTGACAAAATTGTCTCTATTAGAGAAATCCATGGCTTTGAAAACTTCACAATGTTGCAGCTCATGGAATCCATTGTTACAACAGAGGCATTTAGGCTTGGAGGAGGCAACCTTGCCTTTAGGAATGGTTGTATTAGATACAATAGGCTTTACTGGCTGACTCCTTAAAGCTGAGTCAGTCATCTGAAAAACCCGTATCCTGGATTCTAAAAATGTGAATAAGTCTTTGAGACTAGGCATTTTACCTGGAGCGAGAGAGGATTCCCATTCCTTTATCAAGAATGGGGGAAGCTTGTCGAGTACAATCTTTGCTATAATCAAGTCAGACAGTTCTACACCAACATTAAGCGAGTTCAAAGCATGAACAGTGCTTATAAAATGGTCAACGAACTTCTGAAGAGATTCAGCGGAATTCCTTTCTAATACAGGAGGTGAAAATAGCTTCTCCAAGTGGGTATTAGCGATAAGTCGGTCATTATCAAACCTAGCCGACAGCGTGCTCCATGCTACATCAAACGTAGCAGCAGAGACAGGAATGTTTTGAATCACTGTCATAACTTCTGGTGCTAGACAGGACTTCAAATATTGAAATTTGTCCATGTTAGATATGTGTTTATGCTCTATGATTAGTGAATTGAAAGTGTCCCTAAACTCAATCCAGGTTGCTGGGTCGCCACTGAAATGAGGAAGCCGAATTTCTGGAAGTTTAGGGAGAGAGGGGACAAATTGAGGCGATGATTGATTAGCAAGGATAGCTTGGTTGGGCTCATAATGATGCTTGGTTTCATCAATTGAACTTCGAAGAATACCAATGGTTTCATGAAAGGCAGATTCGACTTGAAGCCTTTGAAGTTTGATAGATTCATTGAGTTCTAGTACGTCGATACGTGAGTATTCAGTCTTGTACTCACTGAATAATTCCTCGAAGGATGTGCGCAGACTCAGAGCCTTGCAATAAGATTCTCTATCTTCTATGACAAGGGCTTGAATTGCCTGAACATAATTGAAGAAACGTGTCTTTATAAACTCGACACTAGATAGCTTAGCCTGAGATTCTTGCTGGGCCGCAACTAACTTAGCCTCAGCTTCCTGCTGAGCTTGCCTTTGGAAAATTAAATTGTCTAGGTGAGAAAGGGCTTGGAAAACGGTTTCTTCGACTTCCTCCCTATAAGCCATTTCGGCATCAGAAAATTCTAACTCCTCGATCTGAGATTGTATGTCTTGAAAATCATTACTAAGTTTTGTCATTGTATCTTTGCGCCTAAGCAGGTCTTGAATAGAAATTTCACTAGAGCTAGCGATATCAGCTATTATATTGGCTTGGCGGGTAATTCGACTCTTAACAGGGGTTCTTTTAGCCTTAAGGGCCGCGAATTCAGGACCCGGATTAGTCATATTTGATGAGATTTGCAAAGTCTTTTACAATAAATAATTGTTCAGTGTTAAATCAATTGCCCGCGTTTCGGGAATTACACATAGACGTTTACAATGGTCATGATTGAGATAAACAGACAAAACAGTTAAAATACACTTGAAATTGTGTAGAATCTGTATCAGGTGTTTGTATTGTTGTCTGTGAGATTGTACAATATTTTACAAATTGACAAATATTACAATATGATAGTCAGGTAGCTCCGTACCTAGATCTCAAACGTGTTGAGGACACGGAGATATGCTTGATATTATTAAAACTTGATAATAATAGTGATGCTAATGTTTATGAAACAACACTTATGTTGTTGCTAAATGCAATACTTTGCATGAATTCAAACAGGCTTGCAAATGCCTGGAGAGACTTATGTATTATATAGTATAAGATGAATTATTTATGATAATCAAGCAAATGCACTGAATTTAATTCAGGTTCGGAGCAGCCAGTAATATCTAAACATGTTAGTAATATCAACGGCCTGATGGACCTTCAACATGTTAGTAATATCAACGGCCCGGAGGACCAACAACATGTTACCGCAAGGCGACCCTTCCTCTGGTAGTGGACCGTATTGAAAACTATTTGTGGGTTCGATTCCCGGCGATAACATGCGGGGGAGAGAAGAATTGAGGAGAAGAATTGGGTTTCATTTCCAATCTTCAAATGGGTAAATTGATATACAAGAAATATGCACATGTGAACGATGACGTTGCTTGATCAACACAAACTTGATGGTCTGGAATATATGCACTTCTTGAAATCTGCAGTTCTAGTTGTATCCAAGTACACATATATAGATGCACTGGTAGACTGTATTAATTCGGAGGACCATTTGTTGATGTAATAAATATAGCCTGTCGAAATTGTTATTTCGAAACTAGAAGATTGTATTGAATGCTGAAATTTAAGACTATTCACAGCACTAGTTCAGAAAAAAGAAGATTGCATAAATAAGCTGTTAACACTTTATTGCCAAGCATAAATGTCTGTATTTATTTAACAATTCGAAGTTGCATGAAGTCTCTTTATGACTACTAAATCTCACCGAATTGAAAACTAATCATAGTCCTTGTCTTGTGAATTATATTACTCACAGAATTGAAATGATTGATATCTCCTTATGAAGGTTCAGTGTCCAGAGATAGAACGAAGCACCTTTAGCGACGTCTAGATGAATCCCTGTGATGTTGAAATTATGTTGAACTATGTAAGAACATTGGAATTCTTAATCCAACACAAATGAAGATAAAGGGCATTTCGCCCGAAATTTAGCACTGTATGACGTGCTAAATGATTTGTTGAATAGAGCACATTGCCCTAGAAAAAGAGAATGGAACACTCAAATCGTTGTCCATTTTGAAGAAGAAGGATGAAGAATAAAAAGGACAATTGAAGGTTGAAACAATAAATAATCGCTAACCCAATAATAATAGCTTCACTTGTAAATAAGATTAATTAATCAATACATTAAAACGCACTATGCTAATATAATAATAAATAAAATAAAAACAGAATTGATAAATTAGTAGTTATTTAAAAAATAAATAAATAATTTTGGAGTTGAGATTAAAATAACAATTGCCAAGACATACATTGAATTGATTGACTGTAAGCCTATACAGACAAATGAAAATCAAAGCCATCTGAAGTAAATTTATGGCAAGCAAGAAAGAAGGTATTACATGACGTAACAGTAGGAACTGTTTAAATTTAAAAATAAACTTAGGGGAAATGGGAATAAAAGCTTTTATATATTTTGTAAGTTAATAATTTGTTAAAGTGCCCTTCTGAATGTGTTATCATGGCCTATCTTTTCTTTTAGTCTAGAAATGAATTTCCGATTATGCTTACATAGGTAACTTAACGGAAGAGGGAAGCCATATACATGCTCATCACATATCCTAGAAAAAATGTACAAGAATAATTTAAATAAAAATAGATTATCTAGCCATAACTATAAAAATACAAATCAGATGTTTCACAACGCTGTTTTCAGTATATTGCTAAACTTATTAAACTGGACAAAATTTATACATTCTACAGGTGCAAATGCTAAGCAATATTGCTAACAAAAAATAATAAGAGTGCACGTGTAATTCATGAAAGAGAGTAAACCTCACCCTTCTCCAACTAATAATCTCGTATTATAAAATTGAATTTCAAATCTTTATATCTATATGCACTATAGATTTATAGATTACAGATAACATATTTCTCCTTACAGTATCACGTGAGTAGATAACTGATTAACTTTCAAACTTCCGAGGTAATTTAAAAAAACACCGAGCAAGGTGGCCGAAGCAGTAACGTCACGGATTCGCATTTGGGATGCCCCGAGCTCAAACTCACGGCCGCTCAATCTAACTTCAGTTTTTAATGGTTTTCCCAGTTGCAAAGGCAAATGCCGAATAATGTTTTACTATGACTCATTGCCATCTAATGCCATAATCATATCGACAGAATTCGAAATAAAATGAAGACCACAGGAAGAAAAGGGGGAATGTCGCTTATTTGTTATAATTTAGAAAATAGTAAAAGTCGGAAGCGTAAGTAATAGGTAGAAGGAGGTCTCACTCTATCAAGCTAATAAACTTCATTTTTCTCCAATGAGGGTAGTATTATAATAAAATATAATATAAGTGCCCACCTTATACCCTCATTTAAAAATAATATCTTCCATAATTTGCCTTTAACTCCAAGTTTCAACAATAAAACTTGAGTTAAAGTTTAACGCCAAGTTTCAAGAATAAAACTTGAGTTAAAGTTTAACTCCAAGTTTCAAGAATAAAACTTGAGTTAAAGGCAAACCATTGAAGGTATTATATTTTTTAATGAGGGTATATGGTGGACACTATATTATACTTGATTATTACTATCAAACTAAGATACACGGTCACTTGAAGAAAACAGCAAAAGAAGGTGCAATGTCATCTCTGTTTAAATTGACAGGCAATTTAATGTTGCTCCAATGTAATGTTGCCCCATTGGCAACACAGCTTTAATAGAAACCACAATTATGTTACATTGATTACTATCTGTGTTGTTAGCAGTATAATGATTGTGTAGTAATATTGATCTTACTTACATTAATTCACAATATCTTAAACTGATTCAAGTGTGATGTCTAGTAAGAAGAGAAAGAAAATAAATTCAAGAGGTAAAGAAAAGTTGGGCATACTAAAAGTACAATAATAGGCCTAACTGATGTTCATTTTAATGAATAACTGTAAAGAAACAATAATTAGAGCAAAACGGAAATATTAATTACTACAGTTCGCTTTAACATTCAATTACTAAAGAATAATGTTAATTAGTACTAAGTTACGTTAGAAATAAGTATAAGAATGTTTATTTAATTATTATAAAACATAACATTAAGAATGTTGCTTGGTGATTGTGACATTCTCCTTTCTCTTCGTTATCTGTGACATTAATTCAATTAATTCAATTATTATTCAATTAATTATATTAAACAGTTATTAAATTAACCACGATATTATTATCGGAGAGAAATTCTTCCGATACTGATATTCTCATGAAGTGTCTAACAGAGAGGCACTAAATAATCTAAATTAACCACCATCAAACATACATGGTGGAATTTACCCTTTGTTGCACAGTTCTTGAATAAATTAGCTCTCCTGAAATATATGTAAATCTTCACATTCTCCCTTTTACCCTGGTCACCAAATATTAAGGATTCTGTTTTTGAAAGACTATGGTGTATACCCCATTTACGTTTCTTAAGGAAGCTTACCAAAAGAGTTTCATATGAAAAGTCTACATGCTAAAAGACAATCAATGCTTTGGTATATCATTCAAATAAATGAAAACTGATTTTTACGATAGCTATCTGCTTAGTAAAATTAATTTTATATCTCTAACATAAATACAATAATTAAAAATGCATTCTTACGTAAATAAACAGATAAAGAACATGTTCATCAATTAATAAAATAATGAAAGTATACAATAGGCTAAATTCAGCTGAAATCGACACGTGTCCTAAACGATATCTAAAAACCTTACAGAAAATATGAATTGGCCAAATTTCATGAAAAATCCTTGTACGATAAAATTAGAATCTTTTATTTAATATTTCTTTATGTATATTTATGATGGTGTAAGATTCTTCTTGCATGAAATTCTAAAGCTTATCGCTTTTATTATTATTACTGCATTATTTTGTGTTACCAATCTACACTTTTTATTACATATTAAGATTGTTTTATTGGACATATATGCCTGTTAAATGATTACGGTAAATAAAAATTAAATAAACAAATAATCGAGAGTGCACAATCGAAACATTCTCTCTATACTCAATCTCTTTCAGAGCAATTGTTTGCAAGTAATGTCCCTTGCATAAATAAAAAGCCTAAACTAATTTTAGGAGGTGCTTTTTGAGCTAAGCAGGGATAGCTTAAGGGTGCTAACTAGTGGAAGGGCGCGCCCATTAACCCCTATGTTATTGACTTTCAGAAGAACATTATGATAATGCGTTTAACACATGCAAGAAAACGTCTCCTTAATCGTTCGATGCATGTTTATCGTGACAACAGCTGACAAAAGGGAGTTATATAACCCAGGGAGCAGTAAACAGTGAGCTAAATTATTACTTCAATGAAATAAGGGACTGCCTTGTCAGACGGGAAGGAAATTCACGTGAAATTGACAATTACCCGGTTGTTGACTTAAGAAAAGGTTAATTAAGGAAGGCATAATAAAGTGAAGATCTAACAAGAGAAAGTACAATTCGACAAGCGACAAACGCTAAGAAAACTTTTTAGTTCAGAAAGAAATACAAGCGAAATTAAAGTATAAAGAAAATATGAAAATGTTAAGCTTCAGAGAAGGTAATAAAGTGACAAAGATAACTGCCAGAACCTTTAACTGTGTCTGTGAAATTTCGCAAGGTTTGTGGCGAGGGGATAGAAGAGACAGTGCAAGTTAATGGAAGTGTGGAGTGATAATGGGTAAGAAATTGGAGAGAAAATGAGGAGAAACTTTTGGGAAGAAGTCAGGATTCATAGGTAAAGACATGGAAAAACAAAAGAAGACGGAGATATTACGACTCTGTGGCAATCCCACAAATTACTTTCCTGCTCAAATACGAAATACGAAAACTGTTGGTAGTGTAGCCCATCTCTTCCATCTGACCGGTCTCACTTCGTTTCGAAAAGTTTTCACGCATCTCATATGCATGCTAGACTGACAATGAAGTCAACTGCTTTCTCTTAAGGCTGTACGTATTCAATTGGCATACATGTACCTCGTATATGAAGTTTTAATAAAGTAGAAGACCGGCTTTCAAATAGGGTTATTAGTAAGGCTCGGAACTTAATGCTGTATGCAAATATGCAAATATGCTCTAAAATTTGTAAAATATGCTCCATACTAATGAAGTATGCTCTATCCTATTGGCTACCTAATTTTAACACACTTGTTAGCTGAATTACATAATAGGATTTAAAAAAAAAAAACACTATAAGTTTTATATATTACGTAACAAAACATTAAAAAAACAAGTTCAATGCTAACAAGTTTTAGTAAATTGAAAACTAATGACAATTAATATCATACAATGAGCTCCGAAAACATTAGGCTATGTACCGTCAATTACTGTACAGTCTGTTCACAAAATATTCACTTAGCCAAATATGCAGTAAATGATTGAATTAGCAGAGATACGGACATGTCATTTTATGTTGCCTCATATAATATTTTTATTTTTAATAGATAGTATATTTTATAACTGCTATACCTATTTGTAACATGTCATGTTATGATAATGTGATTGAAATTAACAATCCAAAACTTTTGAGGAATAAGAAGCTCTGCTTAAATTAGCATTTCTTCTCTAATGTCTCCTTCCAGATTTCTCAGAAAATTAAGATTCACTTCCTACCTCAAGGAACCTAATGAAGGAAGCTTCTTGAGATTTGAAGACTTTCCATGTAATAAAGCAATTTATCACACATTGTTAGAACCAGAATCGCCTGATTTCTTTTTTGTTCTATTCTCTGCAGTGAATACCACTTTGAGATACACTAGTGATTAGGATATTTTTGCTGTAACCTTAAAAAGGGTCTTAAAGGAACTGACAGTCCCATGTTCGTGTGTACGTCAACACGTATTCTGTTAGGGAAGACAGATCTACTTGCGAGCTTCAGTTAGCGTGAGACTCCACTGGGAATTTGTGATACAAATTCTCTTGGCATTCTGGATTGCGTGATGAAATTTACCTTTCCAGTTCTAGAACTCAAAGTTGAGGAGGGAACTTAGTTTGAAATCGATTGGGAATACATCGCTACGCGCGTATGTGTATGTCTGCATTATCTGGTTGAGTGTTGTTGATCCTGGCACGGGAAGGAGGTAGTTTCCCAACGGCACCGACCAATTCGTAATGGATTGATTTTATACTTACGAAAGTTATGAGTTACTACATCTGTTTCAACAATGCATATTCTCATCCATGAATCCATGGGGCTAGGATCATTTCTGTGAATATGAGGTTTTCTCTGTGCATGAAATTGCTTCACCAAAATGTGGAATATCGTTGTCTACTTTGGAGGAGCAGGAGGAGGAGGAGGGCAGACTTACTTGGTTTTATGCCCATTTGGGTTCTTAACCTTGTATTTTCTTTACCACTGAAAATAATTAAATTTTGTATGTGCTTTCGTCCTTTTTTTACGTCTTGCTATTGTTCTTAATGCTATTAACAATGGCTACTTAGTTCCTTATGTCCGCCGGCGTGGTATTGTGGTTAGCGTCGCAGACTACAGATCCGTCGGCCCGGGTTCGATTCCCGGTACCTCCTCGGATTTTTCTGAGGTAGGGAGGTCTGGTAGGGGTGCACTCAGCCTCGTGATTCAAATTGAGAAGCTACTTGATAGAGAAGTAGTGGCTCCAGTCAAGAAAACCACCATTAACGGCCGTGGGTGACGACATGCTGACCACATGCCCCCCCAATCCTGCCATCTGCCCACGGGAGATGACGCAGCGGTCGTGTGGTAGGCCAAATCCGCCCAGGGGTGTACCGCCAAGGAGTTTAGTTCTTTTAGTTCCTTATATAATAATTTTGAAAGTTTTTCACTGCTGATTGCAGTCGGTAGCATGACTGTCTGCTATCCCGACGGCCCGGATTCGATTCCCGGCCGGGTCAGGGATTTTTTGAGATGGAAGATTTACTTTCTGGGTGTTGTATCTCCTCATTCCCATCCTACGAAAGGCACTGGCAAACCTACGCGGTATCATCCTTGCCGTGTAGCTCTAGGACGTTTGTCGTGGTCATCTCCCCGCGGCTCCGTTTCAGGAGCTTTGACCCATCGGAATCACCCATCATCATGTTTGTTATACAATTTTTTATGCCAACATGTGGGCAAGAAGTTTCTGTGCTTCCTTGTGTGAGTCTTGATCTTAAAGGTAATAAATTAAAACGTTACTTTTAAATATATTTTCTTGTAAAGAACACATCCTTAGCTTTAAAGACACTTTTTTTAAGTTTCTTTTTCGATTTGGGAAAAAGTTAAGATTCTTTTTCCAGCGCATGTCAAAATTTTTAAGGGTTCAAGTTAGTTAATCTTTTCCGAGCTAAATTTATACACTGGTAATAAGGAATTCATCAACTGAAGTCATCAACTGAAGTCATCAAAAGTCACTAATTTTGAAATCGATGGGGAAAATTTGCGTAAAATAGCGTTTTCCATAAATGGCAAACCCAACCCACAGATAAAGATCCTCACATTTTGCTCTTATGTTACATCTCTATTTGGTAGGAAATCTTGAAGTGACACATTTATACGTCAGGAGCAGTGATTCAAAATTAAAACTATGCACTTCAGCAGTAAAAATTTACCAAAATATTACATTCTGAGTTTTTATACTTTCGGGAGAGATTAAGCTATTCTTATAGGATATATTATATGGGTTTAAAAGGAGCTTCGAAATTATTTATAATAGCTAGCTTGAAATCAATTTATGCAAGAATCGATTTACATTCTGTATATAACTATATACATATATACACACATATATAATACATACACATATTATGTGTGTGTAGTGTGTGGTTAGCCGCTCGCCTTCCACCGATGGAATGCAAACTGGCTGTGGATGTTGCAAAGACCTCCATAGTGACAAACAAGATTTCATTATTGTTCGCAAGGGCTTTACTTAGAACTTAAAGACATGAGTCTCACATTCAAGAAAGCTATAAACACTGCGGAACTGTGGATCGTTTGAGTAAACATGAAGACATCTCTCAGCCATAATGACATTTGTATTCAAACTCAATTTCATAGAAAGCTTACCGCACTGAAACAACATTACCGTCTCCCTGGTGTTATTTCAGTTACTGTATGGATTATCGGATTTTCAAATTTTCATTTCCGAGAAACACTGTGTTTCATGGGGTTAGATGAATCTTTCAAATCCATCAATACTGAAAATAGCATTATTGGTATTTTATAGGCCTTCCTATACCACGGTCCAATAATCTGATAAAAGACAAGGCTTCGTTTATGTCATCACCCACTGGTGGCCTCATCGGTCAGTAGCTGAACAACGAAAAAATGGACTATCTATTTTCACTTTCTCTTCTGATTACTATTTTTCTTCTTTTCGTTTCCTCTTCGTAATTATCTGTTATTTCGGATCAATTATTTCTAATTATGCAAGCAATTAATTGAAATTAAGACTGGTAAATTAGGCCTGAACATAACAACTTGTAAAATGAAACATTTTGGGTACAATATCGCCATACAGTGTAGAAGTTCTTTAAAGTGATTAAAATAATGTGGAACATATTTGAAGGTATTCATATTTAACCAGTTTTAATTAATATGTTATTATTTGAGGCAGCTCGCCCTCTTATCCATTTGCTTTAGATACACATAAAACTATGTCTACACCGATCGTTACTCTACTCAGAAAATTTCATTTTAAAATAATTTAACATATTATAAATAAAACAAATCTATTATATGTCAATAACTAATTTTCATAACAACCATGGAAATCTTACAACATATTCTTAAAAATCCTGCTTTGAGCGGAATGTTACGGTAATTCTAAAAGAACAAAGGCGTAGATACGTGAAGTAAGAACAGATTTCGATCCAAGGCTTTAAAACAAAATTATTCATAAATCCATACCTTGTAATGGTAATATTAAATTAAATTTCCGTTTTTTGCTAATGTATTTTGCTATGATTTCAGTATAAGACACCCTGACGATTGCAATTTAATTCACTGCCACAAGCACATCCCCGTAATTTATCTCATCCTCTGAACTCTTCATTGTATCAGTTGCATGTTGTACAGGTAGGGGAAAAAAGCGGACCGACTCTTGTAGCTGATTTCAGAGCCTTGTGATACGTAAAGAAATGTAAGAGATGTAACGGAAACGTTTGTTTTCACAAGCAATTATTTCTCAATTCAAGCAATGTTCATTTCAATACATTCCCTGCTATCCTGTGAATACAGCTAGGCATGCGCAGTGGCTCATATCGGCAACTTAGATATTTTAGTCGGTCCGCTTTTTTTCCCCTACCTGTACATTCCAAAATTCCGTTTTCCCTTTCCGCGCCGTTCTTAACTTAAATACCTTTATCTATTCCATTTTTCCCCTACAGTGGTGGGTATTTCAGCTTATTCTTCTTCTGAAGCAATTGACAGTTATGAACCTATCCGTCACAGATAACATTTCTTACTTCATTCGAGATTGGAGAGTCGATTGATCAGAGGTTGGGGAGTAATTTACTTATAGGTATTTTAATATTAAAACATGCAAAATAGTTAATGAAAAATCAGTTTTAAAAACGTGATGTAATAAACTAACATTTTATTAATTTTGACAACACGAAAACATATTACTTTATTATTTATGATGTGAAGTCCATCATCAGTGTTACTATACACTAAATATTCAGCGCAACTGCAAATTGAATTCAGTCGCATTATCGCAACTCTTGAATTGAGTTGAAGCATCCATATACTACATGGAAGTGTGCATAAATTTACTGCTAACGTTTTATATTATTGTTTCTGTTAATAATTATCTGTAGCCATGCAGTTTTACTAGCTTGTATTTATTTTTCTCCATCACACTAAGATCCTATGGATTTTAAATATCGATCTTTCTAATTCAGTTTTGCAAGTTTGTAATGTTTGAATTGTTATTGACAAGAAGGTTCCATACAATTTATTATTACCGACGCACAAGAAATGTAGCGGAATAAAATTTTGTTTGTCGACAGTAGCTATTGTTTCTGGTGCACTTGAAATGCCAGTAGTAACTGACGGTGTGGAAATAGAGTTTCTACATAAACAATCTCCAAATTAGAATTCAGCTTCAGCGAGCTACAATTCTAGTTCTTGAATTGGATGTAAAATTTATAAAATGGAACACAGTTAAAAGTCGCTAGCGCTTGTTTTGTTCATTTCCTGCTTGCCAGTTGAGTTCTACATAATGATATTTACATCGTAAATAATCGTATCTTACCTCTGTTATGATAATTTCATATTTTACGTGTATTTTACATGTAATGAAGAAAGCCTTTGATGATGTTACTGGAACCAGATAACTATTATACCACAGCCTGCTTGGACTATTATTCCCACATATTTGATAAAAATGTTTTCTTCTTCTTGTGTTTCTCCTTTTTCATTTGCAACATCATGGATTTAAGAAAAAATTACAGAAAATATGGGTCTGTGCAAAATGTAACACTGTTACAGATAAGCCTACCAAAATCCAGACGACTACGGAGTCTACTGGAGTGCTGTGAACACTCTATAGTTTTTAATTCATTTTTCTTTCTTAACGTTTTGTCATCTTTGTAGAACACTCTTATTAATTTATTTCTCTATCTATTTATTTAATTATTCCTTTCTATTTATATTACTTTCATTTCCAATTACTGTCGTTCTTTCACTCAGTATATTCTGTTCTGACTTTTAATTGTACTTACGTGTTCTTCCTTCAACCTAAAAACCACAATAAAACAATAATTCGTATATGTGAGATCATTTGTGTAATAGATTTTGCACCATTCATTTCTACTTCCTTTGTTTCTATACCCCTTTTCTCTACATTTCGTCTTTCCTTTTTATCTTCCTTTTTTTTTTCCTTCAATTAGTCACGTATTCGTCTCCTTACTCTCTCTCCGTACTTTATCTTTGCTAGTATGTTTGTTTGTTTGTTTGTTTGTTTATTTCGTCCTATCATCTATATTATGATTCTCGTCAAGGCGAATGCTGTCAACTTCAAATAGACGTAGGAGACGTCATAATACTTAGGTTGTTTAAAAGTCCTGCATATTTTACAGGAAATCAGTAAGCCCCATGAGAGCCGACAATGACATGCTCTTTCATCGTTGCTCCCCACATGTTATTCAACCCTTGCGACGTTTTAAACCCTAACGATTCGTGCCATGATTATCTGTGTTGGAACGTGAGACGCGCGTGCTAGAGAGGATATTCGCTGCCAAGTGAAAACTTGCGAGACTACGGAGATTATGGTATTTATATCCTTCAAATAATTAACGTAGTCCACCGCTGAGGCGTAGGTTATGCGTTCACTCCTCTCATCAAGTGGGTCTGTGTTCGGATCCTGTTCGGGCAAGTTACCTAAATGGGGGTTTTCCGGGGTTTTTCCTCACTTGAGAGAGAAATGTCGGGTAACTTAAGTCCCTTGTGGTCCCCGGATATCATCTGATCGTAATTGTCATTTTCATAGTGAATCTCTGTGTGTGAACTGTGTGTCTCGTCCTAGTTCTTGTCGTGTTGTCTCGGAGGTGGCCCCGGCATTGAACTGCTCACTCATTCTAAGGCGATCATCCTAAGGAGCTGTATCCTAATACACCTCCTTAGGATGATCACCTTAGGATGAGTAATAAAGCACTTTCTGAGGCTATCGTAACACCCCAAAGACATAGATTTGTGACATATCGACCAATGGAGATTTCTGAGAGAGAAAGGGCAGTATTATGAGAGAAAAATCGACACGAGACTTGAAAATGCGACCTCAGGAAAGACGCACGTTTTGAGTGGCTGACTGACTTATAAAAATGTAGTCCATATACTTTACATTTTTCCTACAGACCTGTTCACATATTTGTCATATAGTGCAACATTTGATAATTGAAACGGATAAATATTAGTACTATCATAATTAAAATATCCATTCTCATTCAGAGTGCATTAATTTCGATATTAGACATTTCAGTACATTATCCACTTTGTGTCATGTTATACTTCCAGAATATATATTACGCGAACATTAAACTTGCTCTATTGTAAGTTACTTGTAACTCTCCATTGTATTCTCCTTAAGCCACCCTGAATTAAGAGACTGCTTCTACCCTGAGCAAACAGCCGCGGCAGACGCCTTAGAAGTTAATTATTCGACGAGCTTGTCTGTAACTAGACTGGCGTCCACGATTACTGACATAAGTATAAATAACTAGACTATTGACTATCAGTTTATTTGTACTCGTCGCAATAATTACGTCACCATCAAAAGGCAGGCGCAGTATTTACATAAAAAGCAGACATTTACATCAATAGATTTAATTATAGTCTAATACAAAATTCACATATGGATTTCCGTAAAAAACAAGACATGCTTAAGAATAAAATGAGGGCTCTTTAATTCAGTACTAAAACAAAACTAAACTCCGTGGCGCTACATACCTGGAGGGATTTAGCCTACCGCCCGACCGCTGTGTCTTCTACCACAGGCAGATGGCAGGATTGGAGGCATGTGGTTAGCATGCCGCACCTACGGATGTTAATGGTGGTTTTCATAACCGGAGCCGCTACTTCTCTATCAAGTAGCTCCTCAATTTGAATCACGAGGCTGAGTGCACCCCTGCCAGACCTCCCTACCTCAGAAAAATCTGAGGAGGTACCGGGGATCGAACCCGGGCCGACGGATCTGTAATCAGCGAAGCTAACCACAATACCACGCCGGCGATCCTTTAATTTAATACTGGTATTCAAAATAGCATGTAATGTCAAATGAACTTTGCATCCCTCATATAATGTTCCTGTAAAAATCTCCAACTCAGATAAAAAAAAAGTTTCTTTCACTAGTCCTGCAGAACTCTCACCGAACACTAAACTTAATTATGAGACCATTACGGTAGCCCTTGCCAACTGTGATGCTATTACTGACGTGATTGTTCCAGACAACGCTTTTTCCGCGTTAGGGTGAAGAGGGGAAAAGGTCATTAAGACCACACTGGATAAGGTCTTGCGATTGAAAGAGTTTTTTTGGTCATTGCTTTTTATTGTAGCCTAGTTGTGGTAAGTGATAAAGACAACCAGATTGAATATGAACTCCCACTATTAAAACACTTTTTTTTTTAAAGATAAAACAATATTAAATATGTCTTAGTAACATAAACCTTGTAGCTGCAATTAGAAGATGGGAATAAATAAGCAGAAAGCATGGGTCGTCGCCAGTCTTTATGTAATATCCCCAAAAGCTACCTAACACAAATATTATAAAATATCGTTTTTATGTGAGTTCTAATTTCTTATTTCCGAATTATGCTGTTATGCAGACACATAAAATAAACCTAAATGCGTTAGTAAAAAATTAATTTTTAGATTCAAAGAACCACAAAACGTGTATTAATGATCGACCACGAATTTCACGATTCAACACAAGCTTTTTCTGCCTTAGTATCTTTGGTACGGATTATGGGAGTGGTAATGGATTAAGAGGATTTATCCATTTTGAGTTACTGTAATTATTTTTAATATCGCCTGTTAGTGTAACATATCATTCTATTTTTTAAAATTGTTAATATTATTTTATGATCACGCCGTAGTGCAGACGATGTGTTAGCTCCTCTCACGCAGCGGGCCCGGGTCCTATTTCCTGGTCGGGACAAATTCCTAGGTGGGGGTTTCCTGACTTATGAGACAAATGTCGGGTAACTTTAAGCTCTTGTGGTCCCTGAATATCATCTGGCAGTCATTATCATCATCATCATCCCATCCGCGCCTTGTTCATAATTAGTGTGTGCGAATGGTGTGTCTATCCTACATGTTCATGTTGTCTCGGAGGTGGTCTCGGCATTGGGCTGTTCACTCGTCCAGAGACGCTCTCCATGTCCATTCCTGGTTAATAAAGTATGTGTTGTATGTGATCCATAGAAACACCTTCCCTCAACAACTCGCATAAACCTCCGTACCAAGGGGGAAGGTAAAGGCAAAGAAGACGAAGAAGAAAAAGAAGAAAGAAATAAAAGAAAAAAGGAGAAAGAAAGGAAAAATATTGTATTACATTACATTATATCAATGTAGAAAATTAATCCTCTTTATACACACATTCTTTTTCTGAAATTTTCATAATCTTGAAATTCATCCATCCATCAAAATTTCTCTGAACATAACATTTTCTCCTATAGACCTGCTTTGTATATTTAAGACTATGAATCTGTGGAGATAGTGCATATTTTCCTGGCTGAAGTTTTATTATTTTTTTATATCACCTGTTAGCATTATATCACTAGATGTTCTGTAAATCAAAATAGGCTACAAAATGTACCTTCGTTATACTACTATTCTAAATCTGCATTAATCTAAAAATATATTCTTCCATAAAAATTTAACACAGTATAATATTTTCCTATATTAAAAAGCAATAAATCGTCGCGACAGAACAGAATTTACGGAGTGATCTTTCATTTCTGTCTTTTAAAATTCCTCTTAATATTAAGTGAATTTAAAAATTGGATATCTGCTAACCTTTCAGTAGTTTTCCTACTTCATTCCTTTCATCATTGCTGCCGGCTTGCATGCTTGTTCATTTTCCTTTGAAAATACTGCACTACCATCAAAGTATTGTTCTTTCCAATTATTTCTAACAATGTTCTAGGATACGAGTTACCGTGTTTTGTTTGCTTCTATTTCGATCTCCCTTAATGAGTAGTGTTCGAAGAATTGCATTGTAACGATGTATCTTTGACTGAGAGATATCCTTTCAATGATTCAGCCTCATACAGTACTTCATTAGTGGAAACAGCAGCGAACAAACATTCCTTGTCATGGAGTAATAATTAACAGTTCTAATCGTAAATTAATAACTCATTGTTCCTGAAATGTGTTTAGCAGGAATTTACTATTGTGTAACAGTACTGACTGAATCTAGCATTCTGAGTATTGTTTTCCTAGATGAATGACTTCCAGTTACGAGAAATATATTTGTACATTTTATAACGAAATAAAGGGCAGTTCAAAGTTCATGAATGAGCAGAATCTAATAGAAAAATCCCTTTAGGCAGGCCTACAGGCTTAGGTAGATTTCGAAGTGCTTTTGGTTTAATTTATTGTCGCTGCGCAGCATTCTTCTTCTTTAGCCTTGGCATGACAAACCCGCAATAATAACTGCAAAAAAGAGGAAAGAACACTTACTCAAACATTCAAATCTCGCCTTATATGGTAGCTATCGAGAAACTAGTTATTGATTTGTAGAGTACTCATCAAGAGCTTTTCAACGATACCCCACAAGACGTGGTTACAAAAATTTAGAATTTCCATCCCCCACCCACACCCCCACTAGTACCCCCAAAACCCTCGAATCGTTGTTGTCACTGTGAACTCCATAGGGAGCACTCTAATTTATTCAAACAAAGTTTCCTGCTATACTTCATAGGGGCCGAGTTATACATTTTTCAAAATTTCAACCCCCTCCCCCAACCACCCCTTTGGACCAATTTCGCTCATTAACGAACTTGTCCGAACTATTGGCTCTAGAAATAACATAATACAATTTGGTTCAAATATCTTCAAAATTACGGCCGCTAGCGTGTATATATATATAGCAGTTTGAACTGGCAGTGGTTGCGTACTTAGGGAGGCATGAAACGTAAAGATATGAAAGAATTTTTCGAAATTCATGACATGGTATCGATTGCAATAGATAGATTTTAAAGATGAGACAATAACGGTATTGTTTAATGAAATACAGGTTGTTATTAATGCTTTCTTATGGGGTGGGGGATGAATTCCATTAAAATAGCCACATACACCACAGCTGCTATTCCCTCACTATTACAGACTCGTTCAAGCTCTTGTTATACTGGCGATGAATTTTGTCCTGCAAAGAACTTTTTATAAAAGGGATTTTTGCCTTTCATATTGGGTCTATGCCAGGAAGTCATTAAATTCATAAAACATAGCTCATAACCGACACTAATTTCAATTTCATATAATACATAACAAAGTGCTTTATTTTTATTCTGTGACGTAATGATTTGATTAATAAAATTTCCGTTTGGATAGCTACAACAAATTGTAACACATCAGTGCGAATTGTGACTTAATGAAATTAGCCATTCAATCTTTATCCAATTAGAAATAATTGTGCGATTACAAAACATTTTTTATCACATGGCTCGCCCTTTTTAATACAATTGAAAGTATGAATATGAATTAATGGACGTGTTATTACTAATATAGCACATTTTGAAAGCTATTTGCATTGATCAAACAAGCCTTAATTTGTTGTATGATTTGAGTAGAAAATACAATACAAAGCAAAAAAGCATTTCTCAATAATTTCTGTAGGCATAATTATTATGCTTATATTTTATTAATCACTGTTGTCATATTATTAATCGTAATGATTAAAACATTCCTTTGTCTTTATTTATTCCTTTAAAATGTTTTAATACATGCTAAAATTAGTGTAATTGTAATACTTCCATCAGTAAATAGACTTATATACCTGCAAAAATACGATACAGGCAGTACACAACGATCGCTGGTGCTGTGCGCCCATTTAAAATTTACTTACTCTTCTGGCAATTGGCAATGTGGCCAGCATCCCGGAAGCCATGGGGTTTTCATGACCTGAATGTTACTCTAAATATCTGTGCAGATAATACTTTTACAAAAAGTATGTGACAAAGATATTTTGAATTTTTCTATCGCACAACTGTTGCAAAACTTTAAAATATTTTTTGTTTGTTTCGCAGATATTATATGAACTACAGTAATAATTACAATAAGTAGACAAATTAAAAATGTAAAATTAGATAATTTAACTTGTTGAAAAATGTTTGTGTGCGATGCACGTAACATTTTATAAGATTTTTAGGAAAGAGGGTATTGTGGGTGATTTGGCGTAATCTGGCACCCCACAACTGAAGTCCAGAGCACGCGTACATTTAGAGAGGGAGACAGAGAGAGAGACTGAGAAAGAAAGGAAGAGAGAAAGAGTATTATTGTATCTAGGCCTATATTGATTTATATATGCAATATTTAGATTGTGTGAGTACCCTTATACTTATGAAAGAAAGGTTACCCTACAACTATGAATGTCTGTCATCATTTTAAGTAACCTGTGCAAAAGTAGAATATTTATTTCAACAGCTTAAAGCTTGATGCGAGCCAACGCGTATATATCTTGCTTTTGAAAATGTTTCTGTAAATTATTCCATTATGCAATTTTTTGAGACGATGGCTTTTTGCTTGATGCAAAGCGGATCTGCGTTATATCTTCAATCCCTCACGTCAAGAAACCACCCACTTAGCAATAAAGTAATTTATGCAGAACAAAACTAAACACGTTGTGTGCCTTGTTTCGTATTCCGCATGTTTGCCTCACAAACTGAACTCTAAGTAGCGTAATAAGAGATCTAGCATTTAGTTTAGTATGCACGGCGCTACAATATTACACCTGAATTTGAAGTAGTGAGCTACAATCCTCTAGGATTGCAACGTTACAACTGCAAAATCATGAGTAATTTCGGTCCAGTGCTCCTCTAGATTGATGGCAGTGCAATTTGTTAAACTGTCTTGCCAAGTGCGTTCTCGAATGACTTGATAATAGATCTCATTGAGTTGTGAAGATGACACTGTCATAGTAAACATGGAGCTCTGATCTTGACTGCTTTGCTGCCAGTCTTTAAACAGGGCTAGATGTGCAAGCAACTATATAACATTTTAATTTTCGAATGTAGCAGTGTATGTATGAAATTCCGAAAGCAAGTTTCTTCAACTGATAATATCTTTATGCAAATTCAATTATCCTAATTAACATTACTAAAAAGTATCCATTATCGGTAGTACCGCACAGAGAATTATGTACAGTAGGCTATACAACGTTATTAAATCAAGAAGGAAATGTGTCGAAATTTAAGACAAAATTTAATTTTCATTTTAAACACATGCTTCCAGGCCCTTAATTTCAAATGTGTGTCTGTAAAGAACATACCTAAAAAGCATAAAGTAGGTTAAAATTGAAGGTAAATTTTTAAGTTCATGGTTTTTGGATGCGAAGAAAGTTTATTGAGAGTTCTTAAAATGAGTTCTAATGACTTAATTTTTTTTCACTATAGATTTTGCGTGATATATTACTGTTGAAATCCTTGAAGGTGAAATATGGTAAAGTTATGTGTCCTATTATAATCATTCTTCAAAATCCAGAAATTGTAGTTTACGTGCACGAAAATATCTACAAGTCCCTTTTTTTTAACATTGATATCTGCAATGAATATCTTGTTTGGACTCGAGAAAAGAAAACTGTTTCAATAAATAATCAAGTTGTTACAGAAAATTTGAATGGTATAAAACTATCTCTAAACAAAGTACATGAGATCGATTTCATAAATTCCATAAGGATTTTATTAATAATTTGGAATATTAAAATGACCCTGATGAAATAAATTTCCATTGTTAATCAGAAAGCACAAAGGTTTGGATGTACATGAAGCAGTCGGTAAGGGTTTTGCTTTCAGGTCCCAACTTCGATTCTGACCTCAAGCGATTGCACTTATGTGTGCGTCAATACGACAGTCCCATGTCTGTAAACTTATCTACAGGTGGACAAAAAATAAGCCTTCCCTCAACCGTGGTAGCCTTAGTAGCAGTGCACAACCGTCATTAGATAGTCAAATAAAGAAACAATCAAATTGTTTTCATTATGACAGGGGGCAAAAGTATCAATCTACTCTACTATAGGATAATGATGATGATAATAATAATAATAATAATAATAATAATAATAATAATAATAGTTTTTAATCCCTAAAGGGCAACGGCCTCTGCTAAAAGGAGGGTAACTCGATTGTTCTTCCCACATTTGAGCAAAGAATGTGGATTTCTTCTGACTTTGTCCTTGGTAGATCGTTTGTCCTCATCTATGGTTGTTTTTCATTTTCGCCTTTTCACTTATTCTCACTTTTGCTGTCTTATTCAGGTCTGTCCTTGGTATTTTATGCGGTTTTCGTGTGCCTTCCAGACGTCTCGGTTCCTTGCCATCCAAGTCCAGGTGATGCCTGCGTTCTTCTTCAATTCGTCCGCCCATCTCGTTCTTCGTCTACCCGGTCCTCTCTCTCTTTCTCTTGGATCCCACATCGTTACAATGTTTGCCCAACGGTTGTTATTCAGTCTTGCTGTGTGACCTGCCCATCTCCACTTCGCTACTTGCGCTGCTGTCGCGGCGACTATAGGCTAATAGATCTCCATAAATATGATAAGAATCTATTTAATTGGATTAATCTTGGGCATGTAAGATTAAAATGTGCCAAGAGAATTTCCCATGACAGAGTACTACAATACCGTTTATTCTAGTCGCTATTCGTTCTAACTGTAGGACTGCAGTTTAATATTGTTGGGAATTTAACCGAGGTCGATCACGTTCTCTAGAGAATAGAGTGAAGGCTAGACAGCGTTGCTAAAGGGGAGTTTAATATTGCCACATATGGACGAGGAATACACCACTCGTTTTGTTTCCACAAGAGCAAAAACAAAAAGGAGACACATAATACGTATCTGACTGCATGGGCAGACAAGCTGCTCGGATTCTGTAGCACACTGATATGAGGTTTTTCTGTGTTATGTTTTCACAACTTCGACACGAGGAAATTAGCTCAAGCTTTAAATGCGACATTTACAGTTTTACTGGTTTTTGTTGTGCAAATTCAGTCTATCAATTTTCTATTCGTGTGCTTGCAGCTTTACATAGTTTGAAATGTCCATTATCATAAAAGTGTAGAGAATATTTTAGTTAAACAAAATAATACATATGAATGAGTTATATCCTCACTCAATACAAGGTGATTGCAAAGCACTTGCATCTTTACTCTTTCTTTAATGTAAATATAATAAAATTCAAACTGAAATTTCTCTATTATGTTAATGTAGGCTATAATGTATACAAGGTGATTGGAAAACACTTTCATCCTTACTCTTTCTTTAATGTAATTATAATAAAATTCTGGCTTAAATTTCTCTATTATGTTAATGTAGGCTATAGATAGATGAATTCTAGCACATTTTGGATTTTATGGATGCCATTATAGAACTGAGGCGTTAATTCTGGTGGACTTGTGGGGATACAACATCCAAGCTGATGAGTTCAGCGAATTGGTTGGTAAAGCAGTTCTTCCACTGTCACATTTCCTATTAGGTGAAGCATGTAGAAAGCCCCTTCGTGGATCGAATTCCACGTAAAGCTATAGATTCTGATCACAGCTCGTTTACTATTAACTCTTTCCCTTGGGTCGTATGCGTCGTGGCTATGAAGCAGATATAGAGAAATGTGACAATCTCTATAATATTATAGAGTCAGATAAGGAGAAATGGGATCTTCTCTACCTCTGTTCCACGGAACCAGCTAGCCACGACGCATACGCTTAAAGAGCAGATATTAATAGTATACGTCAGTGATCAGCAAAATTACGGCCCGCGGGTCAGAAGCGGTCCTCAGATAGGTTCTTTATGGCCAGCGACGGGAAAGGAGGAGAATTACATATTTCTTGTTTAAAAGAACTTCTAGAATTTTAACCTTGGATATTTTCAATATTCCATTTACTGTGGACTGCAAACAGTAAAACTGGCCATTCAGCACAAATTAGTTGAGTTGGAAGGTAACACCTACTTGTTGTTTGTTACTTACTTACTTACTTACTTACTTACTTACTTACTTGTTTACTTGATTACTTATTCAATGACAATAGACAATTCCTAATCAAGCTAAAATAATATTATAAATTTTATTAAACCCGAAGGTTCATTGCCGCCCTTACCTGAGTCCGCCATTCAACCCTATTCTGTGCTAACTACATCCAACCATCCCTCTCAAATATCTCCTAATTTTGCACCCCCCTCCGAACTTGAATTCAACAAGTCCTTACCGAAATCAAGTTTCAAAATATTGCTTTCTCGTGCCGAGGTTATCGCCATGTCTGCATATTTATAGCCTATGTACGTGAACAAGTGTTTTCTTCTTTGGAGTCTCGAAAAAGTTGTGTCAGAAACAGACTGTCAGGGTTCTGAGTTCACTCATGAGGCTCATCTCGTTCCAGTTGCAACCAGACTACGAAAACCTATAGCAAGTACAGTCGCAGTTCCACTCATCTTATACTTCTTCATACATAAGTAACAGGCAAAATAATTCTGATATTTGCAACATTTCAACAGTTCAATAAACATTTTCGGCCAGCCTTGTGTAATTTTTCTATCATTCGGCCCGCTCCCAAAGATGTTTTTCCCATCACTGGTATTATGGGCTAAAGGCAGTGGCATAACTGAAGGTCCAGCAAACCCTGAGAAGGGGGGGGCGAGATTCTAGGGGGCCCAAAATGAAAGGCTGGAAAAAAGAAATTTCAATAGATTTTCGTAATTATTTCCCAATTTTCTGCACTACTACTTTAACTATTACTACGTTTCTACTCCTATTAAAAGTAAATCGATCCTTATACAAATCATGAAGGCCCATAAGGTTCCAGAATATTGAGGCTGCCAGATTTTTAGACATTCGGGACATGCAAATGGTGAGCCTTACGCACCGGCCGCCTGTTTCTCCGTTAAGCCACCGGCTAAAGGCCAATTATAAGAGAAAGACAGACACTAGTGCTAAAACAAATAGATTTTGTATTTTGAAGACAAACCAAATACCAATCTTCCCTAGAAAGCGCTATGAAAACCTGATAATTTCATTCTTTATGTCTCGTGGTTTATATGTGAGAATATTTTTGTGAGAAATAAATACACACTACTACTACTACTACTACATAAGGGACGTATTCGCCTCAAGCTCATATATTGATTCTTCTTCGAATGCTATCAACTTAGCGAACTTCCCTTGTTAAGGTGAAGATAACCTTGTTTCCGAGGTGCTTCGTTGAACGTCATTGCAAGCTTCCAAGCAAATATCGTACGTAGTGAGTTTGATTTTGTTTCTTTGCTGCGGTACACATGTTCCATACTGTACAGCCTGATCTTCCTAACTCGACTTCTTTTCATGCAGACTTACACAAGAAGACAAAATTTTAAAAACAAACTTTATTTCTTACTTCAATTTCTTTTATAGTCAATACGAACTTCGCTTATTTTCTACCATATATTTTCAGTTTGACAATTTTTCAAGATTTCACACTTTATGAAATAGGTTAAAATAAAAGAAGATAATATAACCAGTTTATACTGTTCAAGTTCAGTGAGAATACATTACAAGAACTAGGGCGTACAGCTGGTGTTGGGTTTGAAAAAGTTATCTCTATTTATAGTTTCAGATTGATATGAAATGAAGATTTACTTCTGATATTGGAAGCAGCATTTAGCGACAGTGGTGAACTGTGATCAAGCGCTGAAGAAGCGAAAAGATAAAAGCAAGTTAAAAATAAAATATACAGAATCTGTGAAGATTGCCTTTAATTTAAACGGTGTTGGAAGTTATAATTTTATTATCCAGAGATTTGATTTCTTCTACATATGTTCAGGATTCAATAACTATGTTCATATGTTTCAAGAGAAGAAATCAATTTCCTACATACCCACGCACAAAATTTAAACTAAAAAAACCTATAAACGAAATATAGGTCCTTCAGGTAAAGACAAAATTCGATTCCAAGTTATGGTAAAAAATAAAGCCGTTGTTTGGTCTAGTGTTACTAACAACTTGTATTTTGTAATAATAATTCTTTCTCACTGGCCGTGTGTTGGTTAATGTGGAAAGGTAGAGTCAGACTGAAAAATTCAATGTCATAGCCAGGATTTGAACCGTGGTAGCTCAGTGGTAGAGTAGCGGCACGGAGAGTCGAATATCGTGGTTCAAATCCCGGCTATGGCATTACATTTTTCAATCTGACTCTACCTTTCAACCTGTATTTTGTTCTTATGAAACGTCAATAGGACTAGGTATCCGTTCAAAATAATTAAAATTACGTAAACAGCAGCACATGCCTTTTATTGTGTTATTTTTAGCATGGTCCTCCATGCTAAAGTGTATACACTTGTTCCATTATCAATTATTTTAATTTTTCCAATTGAGCTATTATGTTTCTGTGATAATGTAAATAATTCCACTTGTGCTCAATTATTAATTATACAATTATCTAGTTAAACATATATCTAGTTATAAAATCATTGTGAATGTAAAACAGAACATAACCTATTTTATTATTCGAATTCGAAATTTAATTTATATCAAAATCGTGTCATTTAATTTAAAATCTGGAAAAAGTTTTTTATAAAAAAATATCCTAAATACTTTAGTAATCGAAATTACAAAAATATTTGTAAATTAAATAAACCGTTTACCTGTAACAGGCTTGCAAAGACAGACATACTCCTGACAGAAAAAGAGACATTCCGAAAACACTTATTTTGGTTTCTAGTAAAGAATTTACCAGTTTATTGCTTCAGCTTCTAAAAACACGTAAAGTAAAAAGAAACAAGCACAAACAACGAAATTAACAGTTACGATAGTTCCTTTAGTGAAAAAAGGGGTCATGGGTAGATATCGGCCTTGTCTGAAGAAACTGAAAACCACTAATTCTAACGTTACTCAAACTACCATAGCAAACCAACCCTTTCCAAAGCTTCCATACATCCATACGAAGCTGAGTTTATTGGCTCGGTCAACATGAAGTATATGTGGAACAAGCTCGTATTTTGAGTGCAATTTTCAGGTGCATAATTTTACTCAAGTAGAAACTGCCACATTCCCAAATACATGCGGTGCATCAGTCTGTATACTGACAAATGTACGTACCACGCACTGCAGCTGCGTTGTAAATGAAAGCCACCAGCCACGCTTTGATGTACGCCTCTCGTTTGCATTTAATCTGATTTTTACAGGACATGTAATCGCCTGTTACGCACAAAAAATCCAAACGTGGAATTTCATCAGCTTTGGTGAAACCTTTTAGATAAAATTCCAAACCTGTCAAGTAATTTATGGTCACATTTTATGTTTCATTGGTTGTAAAGTCATTCGATTAGAATATATTGGAACATTTTTTCAGAAATAAAATTAAATATCTCTAGATGGAATTTTACAATGAACCCTTCAATTTCAGTTTGGTATATCAAATGAATATTCCAAATTTCATTTGTACAGTTTTTATGCTCGTATTTATATTGATTACAACTGGGGTCAACTTCATGTCATCTATGATTATAATACTTAATTTACTTATTACTTTCTGTTATGTTAAGACGCTAAGTATAGATGTTTTCTTTCAGGAAAGTAATCTAAATAAAGCTATGGCTCCACACCCCATTTATAGATGAAGATCCTTTTCTCTAATGATTCCTAAAATTTCTTTCGCCTTTTAATATAGGTCTAGGAATAATTAATTCAAGGTTTGTAGTCAAAATAACATTTGCTATATTCCTGATATTAAACATGTATAGATCTATGTGCGCACATGGAAGAGAAAGATTTTACATGATTTTTAAAACAAACCACGGAGGATGAAATGGGCTGCAAATGTTGCGCACATCGGAGAGGAAAGAGGTATCGTTAAAATATTGGCTGGGAGACCCGAAAGGGAAAGACCTAGACTTAGGTGGACAATATTAGAACAGAGTTAAGGGATGTATGATTTTCGAGAGATGCATGGATGGAGTTAGCACAGAATAGGGTTGAATGGCGGGTTCCTGAAAGTTTGGCAATGAACCTCCGGTTCCATAAAATAGATAATATAACTTGCTTACGAATTGTCTATTGCCATTGAATAAGTAAGTACGTAAGTAAGTATCCCTGACGGTATATCTCACATTTAAGTATTGCAGAATGCCTCGCCATAACTTAAAATGCAAATACATTTTTTACGGTAAAGGAATTTAAATATTCTCTAAGTTGTCGTATTTATTCATTTTTTCATTCAGTGGGGTTTTTCAATGCAGATTTTTTATTTGTATTTTGAATTATGTTCACTGTCTCTCAAGTTCTTGAAATTTCAGGATTGTGCCTTTCTTTCGTCCAGTATTTTCAAAACAGTCTGACAGTAGGCCTACTGTCTCTCGTTGTTTTAATCTGTATCTCATTGGAATCGCCAAAGATGGTCTTTATCTTCCTATTTTCTTTCAGCAATTACTGTCTGAATTACTTCGTGAATGAGAAATGGAAATGCTCGCAGGCTGAAAATGTAATTGCAAAATATAATAATTCCATTCATATGACGCGTATCTGATATTGGCCAATAAAGTTTAGCAATGCCTCGGACGTCAACCAATCACGGTCGTTTATCTTATAACATGCTTGCTAGGAACACAAGGATGCAATTTTATCTGACTTATTCCATTCAAACGGCCCCTGTTTGATATTGACCAACTGGCCAATCGATCATTTAGTTTGCCATGATCTCAAAGTTGACAGAAGTAAGAAAGTAATAATTATTATTTATATAATCCTTTACATTTTATTCATGGAATATTCTTAATAAATCTCACTTGAGATTACGAATTTCAACAGATAAATATCGACAAACTCTTAATCTCTCGTGAGATTACCTATGATAATTTATAATCTTATTATTAAAATTAGTCAGTGTTGTAAAATCCTTCCAGTTATGCAAGATGGCTAATTTAACCTGCTATACACTCCATATGAAATAAACCTATATCGTAAAGGAACATGTTGCTTCGGTATCTTTTTTTCATCTCTAACCTGAATGATGAGTGGTGGTGCTCTCAAAAAGCTTTAATATTGCATTTCAAACGACACGAGCTGCTGAAAAGGGTCTCCGGAAACCATGCACTTCTACATAATCCACGAGTGTACACTCAGCACGGCCAGGGTGGTACTTATGGTTGACGTTTACACTTTTGTGCCGTAAACATTTAATTGGCAATAATCCTCTGGTATATTTTCATTTTTAAATTCAAGCGGACATCATTGATTTCCGTAAGCGATGCTTACACAAGTTTTAATTTTGAACGGATGAAAAATGAGTTAATATGAAGAACAATGTAAATATTTACATATTCAATAATAAATTTGTAGCCGAAGGTTGCGGAAGAGGATATATGCCTGTTATTAATCTGCGCTAAAACAAACCTTAGTTCGGCATTTCTGTAACATGAGGGTTTATTTAAAAATCTAGTGTGATATAGTTTTATCATAAAGTTATCAAAAGGGATTTTGTGTGACATTCTATCTTTAATCCTCATGGCGCGATATCCCTTGCCGGACACAGCCTATAGGCCTAATCATCTGACCCTGGGTGAATTGTCATGGACAAATAGCAGGATTGGTGGCAGGTGGTCAGCATGTTGACTGCCACAGCCTTTATTGATGGTGTCTAACGTGTAGGCCTACACTGAAAAGACAAATTTAAGTAATCAAGATATTCTGGCTTTTCTGGGCTGTTCCTTGGGCATGATGGATGCTGATCTTGATGATCCTTTGACATTTTTTCTCTGCTTTAGAAAGATTCACATTGTGTTGAATATACCTTTAAGTGAGCAAAATATTGCGTAACACTATAAACAAATTATTTCCTCTTCAGAGTCTTTCTGTTTCTGGACAGTACTTACTTTATGTGGATATTAGTAAAACACTAAAAGGATAATGATCTTAATTTTTTTTTATTAGTCTGGATACTTTTAGAATTATAATGCTTATTCGTTTATGATACTGTAGTGGCTTCATTAGTTAAAATTAAAATGATTTAAAATAGGTATTGTACGAATTCCTAAACGTATCTTCCTTCCGGTCCTAGGACTGATACAAATTTTGTTCAAAAAGGTTCATAAAATTTTTCCAAATAAAAAATATTATTCTTGATCATCTGATTATTCCCTTAACAGATGCGAGACCCAAGTAAAATTTGTAAATTCTATGGAATTGATATTATTAATGTAAGCAAACTTTTCTTAAGTCGATGAATAAGCGTTATCTTTCTTATTGGAGCCCAAGATCTTTAGGCCATAACAGTTATCCTTTTCAAACCTAAATACGATATCTCTCGTTTTTTAGTCGGATTTCTGCTATACCTTTGGAAATCATTATGAAAGAATGTAACCGATACAAACAGCTATCCTTTTTGGGCCAATTGTAAATAATATGAAGAATATCGGTCCTTCACTGTATAAGATCGGAAGATATTACATACCTTGCAACTGTTCATAACAGTCGTTTTGTAATAGTTACCAGTCCTGGTACAAAGGTTTCAATGATTGCAGAATATTTAAATAACATCATCCGTTTGTAAAGACTCTTGTGACTTGTAGAACAGTTTAATAGTCGCTATCTCTGCCCAGGAGAAGAATATTAAACATTTTGTTGTAGCATTTGATACACCAACGGCCATCAGATGCAGATCAATGTTATCTACTCTCCCGTTTAAAACAGGTGAAGCTTTGGCCTATCTGAATACTTAAATATCAGTGACATTCGACACAATTGGTCTGTATTATTCAGCCAAATATGTCCATCTGCGAATTCTGTCAGAATAGCAATGTGAACCGGAAAGGGGTTGAGGGTTTGATGGAGAATCCCTCATAATGGCGTAGGCCTATCAAGGGCATTAGTATGAGATGAAATCTGGATGTGACAGAGAGCAAGGCTACGTTAACTTGGCATGTTAAAAACACAGTCACAAAAGTGCCAATCATGGATCATGTTTCTGTAACATACGTTCTGTTTATTTCCATCACTGTCTTCTGTTTTCAGTGGTAGAAGTTTCTAACTCCTACTCCTATACGTGATGCAAGAATTATAATACGTAAACGTATAGATAATTACACTGCGCAGATAGTGTACTGTAGCGCTAGGTGGATCGGTTTTTACCTACTGAACTCTAAATGCCAGGATCATGGCTTCAGACCCGCCCAAGGGCAGTAGATCTTTTTGGAGTGGACTTTAAATTTAGAAATTTTAGGAATCAGGAATATTTAAATAACATCATCCGTTTGTAAAGACTCTTGTGACTTGTAGAACAGTTTAATAGTCATTTGACATGACTAGGTTAATGACAGGATTTTACTCTTATGACCTTATCATACCTATATTGTAATCCATAGAGGAATATATATTCTGGTAGGGAATCGGAAAGAGGTTATCAGATTTGTATGCCGATGCCTTAGACCACTAGGCTCCCACAGAACTTACCCAGCCCCATTCTAAAACTCCCTTTAGATCCCTATTGACCTCGCTGAATCGACATTGTTGCAATTAGAATGTGGTGATAAATTGGAATTGGCTTCGTTCTATGAAGCCTAGTGATGTAAAACGTCAGTGTACAATGCTGAAAACTTGGATTCGATTGCCACCCAGGACAAATGCAGATTCAGGGCTTGTGAACAAAATCGGCATACCCCGCCTCAGTAAAACCTTGTTGCGCGAACAAGTGGCTGGTATGGTAATAGATCTAACCATGTCACATTAACAATAGTCAATGAACTAAGTGTAACAGAGTTCATTTGGGTGAATGGGATTGACAGTCATCCGAGTATAGCATTTTCGGTCAGTGTTACCGGAACTGCCAAGAGAAAACGAAATATCCATAATAGTGGTTCTGTGCACCTTTCAGAAGAGCTGCTATATCACTCACCATACATTTTAATAATTGACAAAACATGCCATTTACCAAAACATACCATTTACAAGAGTTTTCCGGGGAAGGCCATAGTGCAGTTGTTTGAAACAATGCGTTACAAACCGGCTGGTTCAGGGTTCAAACCCACTGAAATCTTTGGATTTCAGTCCTAATAGAAATGACCACCAAAAGTGACCTGGAAGTAAATGCGGTCGGTGCTTAGAAATCAAAATTTACCCCCTTCCTATACCAGTATAAAAATCAAAAATAAATTAGGTACGGTAAGGATGACGAGTAAACAAAAACTCTTTAACACGCCACTAATTGGATTTGTGTCAGATAGAGTTCTGAAACGAAATAGCATTTCGTTACCCAAGTATTGGAGGTACTATTTCTTTAAAGCATTGGCTTAACTTACACCCCCCACAGACCCGCGGGCTGAGAGCTAGAAGGGACTCAAATGTCGAGAATTTTATGGTATTTTGAATCACGAGCGTAAATCGATATACATTCGCATCTGGCATCAAACTTACCAGACCAATTAAAAATCAGAAGGCAGAAGCTGTTGTTCAGATCGAAGTGATAATAAGTACGTATAAAAAGTTATGGTAAAAGTTACGAGAAATTCCTGTTTGCAATTTTTCAGAAATGAAATACCTGTCACTTAATTTTAATTTTATTGAGTTGTAATTTTTGGCTATGACTTAAAGAAAAAATATAAATACAGTGGATGGGAAAATAAAATATATATACCAGTAAATAATTATTTATTTTTTACAACATCCTACTTTTAGACACATGTATTGAACAAGAATGCTTTTTCTGCGTATATTAAAAAGTAATTCGGGACCCAAAATATTTTTGCTGGGGGCCCTGCAGCAAAATGTTACACCACTGCCATAAAGATAATGTTTGAGAAAACTAAGGAATGAGAGAACTAACGTATGAGCTGAGAATACTGAGTAGACTCGTTGCACAGCACAATATTATTATTTTAGATATTTTGAGGTTGAAAATTGGTTTCGCAGTAGGCCTATATGCAAATGAAGCATACCTAATCTAAGAGTTCAAAATATACATTATCTTACTTTACGAAAAAACGTAGTTTCTTTACACTTCAATACTTAGGCGACGATTTGATACTAATGAAAGTATCGATGGCTTGAGAGACAGCGCTCGCAGATTTTAGTTTGAAAGGAACTCCTTCATTTTACTAAGGTTTCGTCTTCTCTTAGATGAAACAAACTTCATAGATGCTAGTATGGTGTGCTTTGTGAGTAAAAAGGTAGAGATAATGCATTTCCAGCTCGGTGGATCCTCGAAATATGAGCACGTGGAATATTCTCAATATTCTTATTTTGTTTGCTGGCAAATGTGCCGCACCAGTATCGACATGTAATGTTCATATCCCAGAATGCAAGCAGTTCTTTGAGTTCGTCGATAATACAAGCTTCACAGCTTCCAAACAGTTCATGTCTTTTCGTGAAGCTTAAAGAAAAGTAAATAAAACTTGAACATTTTCATCCGGTGTTTAATGTACAGTAGTCTAATTTACATGGTTTATACTCGTACAACCTATCAAACAGCAGATTATGATGACCGTAAAAGAGGCATATTATGAAATCCGTCCTTTTTTATGTAGACATGGATTCCGCAGTGGATCTACATAAAATAAAAAATATAAATAAGACAGGCTTCATAATACGCGAATTATTATATGATATTTTTTATCCTTATACGAGGGATGTTCTGAAAGTAAGTTTCGTCATTTTTTTTTCACATGGAAACTTTATTACCAAAACAAATACACCATGCAATCATGAAATATACCCCTTGCACTATTTTTCAACATAGTCTCCACCGACATTGAGACATTTGTCATAGCTTGCAATCAGTTTGAAGAAACCACTCTGGTAAAACTCGGTGCCCTGCTATGCAAGGAATTGTCGCACAGCCTTCTCCACCTCAGCATTGTTTTGGAAGTGACGTCCCGAGAGTGCGGCTTTCATTGTATGGAACAGGTGCCTTCCTTCACTGAACATGCAACACCAGCGACCAACAATTTGATGAGACATGACCTCTTCACCATACACAGTCTGTAGGCGTCCATGGATGATGGACACACTAGTCCTACATGCCCATTCATACCGGATAACAGCATGTACTTCCATTGTCGACCACGTTTTCAGTACACGTCCATCTGCCATCGTGATTTGTACTCAAATAACCTCGGGCACGTCAGTATACTGCTACTCTCTCTTCTTCGGGACTCATGCATCGTTTCTCCTCTGCTGACGCTCTTTCCGTCGTTGAAGCAGCAATAGGTGTCGATTCTTATGGCAGTTGTTTGCTTCATCTGCTTTACCATCTTCACTTTTTTTAAAAAACGACGAAACTTACTTTTGGAACATCCCTCGTAGGTTGTAAGAAAGACTGTTGCCCTTTAAAATATTTTTCAAACTTAAAAATAGAGATAAAAATTAATTATTTAATATTTTCTCCTCTTATTAAAGAAAATCAATACAGAAAATTCATAAAACTGTTTTAGTTACTGTGAAATGGGGCAAAAGAGGAAATTTTTTCACTCTAAATTTAAGTTCTTATCCGAGCGGAACCATTTACTTGAATATTTTATTAAAGTATAAAAAATAACAAGATACAAAATTATAGTTATTGAAGTAAAACCTTGTACAAACTCATAGTAAAAGTACAGTTAATTAGTAAAATAACAACTGTAGATATTGGGAACTTCACCACTGGTTCCCTAAAATGAGCATTCAAATAGAAATCCTGCTTCTTGTTAAACAAAACTTCTATAAGGACGTTTTATTTGCTCAGATACAACTAATGAACGAAATTGTGTTTTTGCAAATTAAAGGGAAATAAAGTGTCAGAAAACAAATCGTTAATAAATTGAAAGATGATAGTAAACAATATTAAGAAAAGAGAAATTACAACATAAATGCTTTATGCCTCAAGCAAGGATTTGCATATACCTAACACCAAAGGGGTATAACACATTTCACACATTATACGAGTGGTGAGTATGTTTCAGACAGAATGGAGTTGTCATATTCGCACACCTGCAAGAGAGTGCATTTCACTTCATGTGGTGTGAGTAAACAACACCCTATGCACGGTGTTATGAATCATTTTAATTACGGACTTGTCAAGCTCTCTGCGTGCAGTTGATTAGGGTCCCAAACTATAAAACAAATTCTACCTAACCGTTTTGCGATCTGAAAAGTCTGAAAACTTTCGCTACCATTATAACGCGGCTACTGACTTCGAACTGGCGGGTATTTTTAATAGCACATCAAATGAAATCTATTTATTTAACCTGTTATCAAACATGAAATTAATCCCCTACTCAAATTGTGTTATTTACATATCTTCGACGGCTGAACGTCTATTTGAGAAAGAAAAATAAAGGAAGTAATTATTTCTCCCACAACTCAGAGCCCACTGATGACTTTACTTGAATATTTATAGTAACGTATAGTAACAATATTGCTTTTTTATATAAATTTAGCCGGCCAAAAGCAAATTTTCCCTTAGTTATTTATCTTGTTTACCGTTTTCCTTGCTTTTCATTTTCCCAGCATTATTTTTATTGCTGTTATAACTCTGTTTTCCTTGTAAAAACACGAGCTTGGGCTGTATTATGTAGGTCAGTACAAATGTGAGGTGCAAATTATTTGTTTCCTATTCTACTGTTTTTCTTCACAATACGGATGTGCCTTTGTATCATTGTAAATAAAAGTGTCCTGCCTTAACCAAATAAGCGGTACTTGCCCAGGAAATAAACCTCTTTATTGTTATTATTATTATTATTATTATTATTATTTTTATTTTTTTAATTATTTTTTTTTACGCAGCCACGTTCCATCCCTCTGGCATTTTACCATTGTTATTTAATGATCTGGACGTATTCCCATAAGAAGTATTGCCAGAAGTACTATATATTTTATAGTTTATATGAATCATACTATGAGTGATCAAATAAATTATAAAGACTTTAAGACCTATAACTCGACAGTGGAGATTTAATTTTCATGTCATGGAGCCCTAGTATTTACTATGGTATACTATTCAACAGCCTGTCGCTAGCTATGTACTGAATATCCAATACATTTTTAAAATAAATATTCCACAATCACGCCGCGTTTATAGACAAAAATGGTAATTAAGGGATTAATATAACCTTAAGTTTTGTATTAATGTAATTTGATTTCTTGCCAGTGTCGTAAGTGTGAGTGGCCATATAGAATGAATTGAACACAATATAACCCACATTATCACTATTGTTAAATTTGTGTTTTAGGCTACTTCATCTTTTCATAGGCCTATGCATTTATTACTCAATCAGATGGATAATATGCAAGTAAAAAGATATGATTTTAGCTTTTATGGTGAGGAGAAACCCACCAAAGACGATGAAGGGAGTTGGCATGCTGACTATATGTTTCTAAACCTGCCATCTACCAATATATTCGAAGAAGTAGTGGTAAGATCAGCTCTGCCCTTAAACGCACGGAGTGTAATAGAAGGTATAGAAAAATCTATTTAAGAGTGCACTTTTTTCCCTAAGCAATACACTTCCCTTAACTTTTGTGTAAGGGGATTGAATTATATTGCATGGTGCTTCGCAATCTGTTACCCAGCCGGTTGGATCTTTAAGAAGTTCAAAGGATGTCGCAAATAGTCGCGTAGAGATAGAAAACACACAAAAGAGAGAGAGAAAAAATTAGCATAAAGTGAAGTACCATTTCCTGCACGACTTAAAGTAATGTATGGTTCTCGAGATATGGAGAGTATAGCCAGTATTTCCAGACCATGCTCCGAGCACACTACTTTACTTCTCATCAGCAGTAACTTTTTATGGTTTCGTCACTTCTAGAGACAGTTTAACCTGGTATTCAATTTCTCATTACACAGAGATGATTAGGAAGACAGGGTTACTCAAATGTTATGTGGAACAGCTAAATGTAGCGATAAGGAACTTCATTCATTTTTATCGGTCAAGATTTTATATCTCGAAACATGTAATACTTTTTTAAACCAATAACATGGCAAACCACCACGATATCACCAGACAGTAGACCTTTCAACATCCTTTACCAGTTGGTTGGTTGGTTATATGGTTATTTAGATAGGCCTGTGGACGTCATTATGTGACGGAGTCCCGCAGGAGTTCTTGACTCGTCAGCAAATCTACTGACAAGGGCCTGTAACATTTATGCACACATAAATGCCATCGACCTGGGTCGGAATCGAACACGCGATTTTGAGCACAAAGAGGCTGTTAGCCTCTGGACAAAATTTCTCGGTCCTTTCACGTCCAAGTAATACCTTAGTTTCCGGAGGGGGTTGAGAGGCGATGGGCTTACCACCTGTCCCTCTGCCCTCTCTCGGAAAAAGAAGCGTCACAAAATTCACACAGGTAACAGAAACCTCCACTTGGAGACCCTTCGCCCCAACATAGCGGATATAGGAAAACAGACAGATACTATACAACAGATGAAGTAGGCTAGGAATATAAAATAGATTAAGCAGACAGCCAGACTGAAAAGAATAAACAAAGATAAAGTAGAGAGAGAAAGAGAGAGAGAGAGAGAGAGAGAGAGAGAGAGCAGACAAAAAGAGCGTGATTGTGTACGAGAAGGTTATTTGTTGAATTATTTATTTTTATCTGAAGTAAATTGGCGCAATCGTTATTAGGTTTATTCTATTCCATGCTATTGACTAAAATAAAACAAAACCAATTGGCCTACTCTTTTCAAATGATGAAGCTGATAAACTATCCTTTTGAACAATTTTCAAATTAGGTCCTCCTAAAATATGAATGTATTGAGAGAGTTTGAATTTCCAATTTCTACTCCTGTCTTGACTGTCGGAACAAGTTGTCATTCACAGTCAACAATATTACTATTTCCGTAATTTAATTTTATTCCATTTAATTCTGTAATAATTTCTCTGCGTAGACCTATATTGCAGTGAAACAAATCACTTCTTAGATTTGTTTCTCCCTACATACAGTTACAGTTACAGTGAAAATAAATGCCTGGCTTTTGTTGTGTATTACTGTTATAGTTAGGAACAATTATTTCGAACAAACTCAATTTACAGTTTGGTTTTTTTTTTCTGCTGGTGAATTTTTAAAATATAATTCTGATATCACATATTGGAAGGGTTGTCAATAACATTTGTATTACTTTTTAAAGCATCGCCACACTACATTAATTTCTATTTATATTTCATCGTATTTAAAACTATAAACAATCAATAGATGGGATAAATATATGCTACGTCAACCCGACATTAAAAATACCTAGAAACCAGATGTTAGGCAAAATGCCTATAGCCTATTTCATTCTTTTGGATACCTTTAAAATTACTTAATAGTCTATATGTCCACATTATTTTAGTATTTGGGTTATGGTTCCGAGTTGGCGTTCCAAAACTCATTATGTAGCTTGGGCATCACCTCAGACATTGCCTGGTAAGAGATATACAAAAGACCTATCGTGGTTCGGATTCCACGTAAAGTCTTATGTCCCAGGTATTTTAATCAAAACTTCAGTAATCGTTAATCTACAATTGAGGGATCTTCTCTTTCCTCCCTCCCTTCTAGGAAAATAGTTTTCAGTCATAAATGGCTCATAGAGCACAGAAAACTTGACATAGACCTTTCAAGAAAGGGAGAAAAAAGACATGTTATTTTTAAAAATGGAGACTACTACAAATCAAGCTCCAAATTATTTTCAAGACTGTGGTAAAATAGTTCTGTTACCGATGCTACAATGAAATCGACAACAGCCATTTTAAGGAAACAAAATGTACGTCCTTTTGAGTAATGTACGTTTTAAATTAAACAAATATAAAATACAATTTCTGCTACAAAATCTATATAACAAATTATGTATAGATTTTCACGCAAATTCGTTCAGGCAGATTCTAACTACGGGCATAATTTATTATGAATAGGGCCCGGATTTTTAGGTTATTATAAAACGTGTATTAGTTTTTTTAACATATTAAAATAGTATTAATTTAGTTTCTACAATTCAAAGATAGGAGTTTTTAAGTTTCACTTTAATAAATACAATAAACACATTGAAAAATGTGTTCATTCATTTGTTTACTTGGGATTCTAAGGATTCCATGGCTCTGAACCACTAAACATAGGAACACTTTTTGATTAATTTTCAACAGTTATACCTAGTATACAGAATACAAGTAATGTTAGAATTACCCTTGCCATTTCCAACTCCTCCATATAATCTCAACAAAAACATTTTTCAATTGGGCTAATCAACCGACTTTTAGAATATTTTGTTTTCGACATTTTGCTAGTGCCTACATTGTGAATAAAATGAAAGTGTAAGCTTCCTAAAATGTCTTTAATTTGGTTCTAAACACCGGAGATTTAGATTATTAACGATTTCCTTTAATGGGATATTGGGGTACAAAATTTTAAAAAATTACAAAGTTCAATGCTCTGATTATTCTCTCTTACAAATAGGCAAGTCATAATGAAGGCAGATATTTAAAAAGTAATTTATTTTAAGTAAAGCAGAAAAGATTAATTATATATTATTATTTGTTAAGTATTTTATAGTATTTTAATTTAAAAAAATATTTAGCCTTTTTTTTAGCTTTTAACGTCTGATTTACCTATTTTTAGGTTTTATAAAATTGGAGTATGTAACTGTCATGAAACTGATAATTATGTTAAAATATCACGGGTAACTAACAAGGAACAAAATAGTTCAAAGCCTAAGAATCCGGGCACTAATTATGTATCGTAGTAGTAGTAGTAGTAGTTCCATCGGTTCGCAAGCGACCCCTGGTGATCCCTTGAGGGGATATTCTCAGCAAATTTGTTTCCGGGGTACGCCAGTCCCCTACCTAACACTTAAACCTAAAGACAACAAAAACGTCCAATCCTGAACCCAGGAAAGGGATTTTCCACTACTGAAAAATCATCAACCCGGCCGGGAATCGAATCCGGACCGCCGGGATGGAAGGCAGGCGCGCTACCGGATAGTACTTATTTATAAAAATCTGTACTTAGAATTTTTCTGCATGCGACTTTCTCCTGTTAAACTGAGAAAGAAAAATAAGATACAATAAAAAAATGCGCAAACAAATCCATAGAAGATGCAGAAAGAACTTAAAATGGAGAATAAAGATGGATTTACGGATTACTCGTAGTCTTTGCAGTTAAATTTGTAGGTTCAGTAACAATATGTCCCTCCAATCCCCCGAAGCGTTGGTTGTCCCAAATTCTAGATGCCACACCATCCGTTTTCCTTTTCCACATGGGATTATGCAAGCACAGAAGCTTGCCTCAGGAAGGAAAATTGGTTTTTGTTGTACCATTTGTTTCTTTGATGGTGGCTTGTTTGGTTAATGAATTCACAGCGTTTACCTCAGAGTTTGTCATTTGTAAGCCGCTAGATAAGCTCTAAATGTATCTTTGCAATTCTAAAGTGTTTAACTAGCATTTTGATGCGTTATCATAACTTCGCATCCGAGACATAGGTACAGAAATACTCTATATCTCAATATATCCGGCACATAAATGTTATATGTGTCACCTGTAGGATAACTCAATTAACTGAACTACATCGTCCATCTCAAACAGTTATTTAAGATACACGTTAGTAGAATAACAGACCTAAATTCAGTTTATAACTGTAAGCGTTCAATTTTATTAAAGGAAATTATAAACTTTTACCCGAAATGCTAATAGGGGATAAACCTTTTTCCGCCTAATCACCACTAATTTCTAAGTACTATTAATAATAAAGTTCTAACAACGTACTCATCGGAGAATTATCAGATAATGAATTTTTAGGAGTATATTAGTTTAGTTGGTTTAACATGTATAGTAAAAAGAGCAACAAAAAAAATACAAGTTGTAGGCCTAGTGTAAATAACGCATGTGGTTTGCGTACCGGTAGTGACTTTTTCTGTGTTTCTGTGTATTATAACATAATATGTTTTGTATTCTGGACCCTCGTGGTCAGCCGTAGTTGTCGGCCAGATGTCCTTGTTTTTGGATAGCCCTATAGCCTATACGATATATGAACATTAGGCCTAATATAAAATTGCAACAAAAGTTTAACAGAAAATATATCGTTAATTCGTGTTGTATAATATAGTTTTATTTTTTAATGCAATTAGGTCTGACGCATATAGAGTTATATAGCGTACGGAAGAAACTTTCTGAAATTTCGAGAGAATGCGGTGGCTAAAGAAGAAGGTGTGAAATGACTTAATGTAAAAGTATTTTCAATTAAGCTACATTATTCATTTGCAGAGAATGAAACGTAGCTTTCATAGGCATACTATAACATAAAACATCCGCAACATACCGCTAACTGAAAACACACTTAGTTAAACCCTGTTTCTATAGTAATTTATTATGTTTGTTACCATTGATCGTATTACATTAGCAGCTTAGTCTGCACAGCAAAACAGCTTAACGACTAGCTAGAATTTAAGAGATCCTCCTATATGCTGTGGTGTTTGAAGCCTTACAGGATAGGGTTAGTTTTCAATTAACTGTGTGAGATAAGCTTCCACTTTACTGCGAGTTCAACTTGCCTCCGGGTTCGTGTTTTGCGTTTCTCAGACTGCACGATCCCGGCTATTGAATTAGCGATTCTCTACTACTGGATCAACAATATCCCTAGCTTGCCCCTTTCTTGCTAATCTAGCAATTACAGCATGTTTTGCAGGAAATAAAACTTTACAGGGACAAGTAGTAACTTGGGTTATCAGTACACAATTTCTTAGGGCGATGAAGCACATTTAAGGTCATTAGGAAAGCGATCCGGAGGCTGGGAGCCAATGATTTCACTAGAATTGGGTCAAAGTAATCGGTAAAATTGTCTTAAATTTGCGAACAGATTTCTTGTTGGGGATAGATGGTATAACGGATTTGTCATTGCTGTCAAGATAACCCTTTCACTGCCAATGTTGCTTTGAGCTACATAAATTTCTTACACTTACTACATTATGTAACACTTAAATTTTAATCCAAACCTCAATGAATCTTGAAATCCACATGTTTCTAGTTTTACTTTCTACCAAGAGATAGCAGGTTTCACTAAAACAAACTGAATATAATAGGTGAAAGAAATTCATGTGGTTTCCAAAAAACATAGGGAAACAACTATTCACATTATGGTGATAGCTAAACTGCATAAAGCACTGAAATAAAGGCCATATTCAATCCTTTTTTCCTTAGTATACATCGTTCATACAAAAGTATACATTAGTACATCGAAAGCTCGATCTTAAAAGAAAAAAATTACAATTTTTGACATGCAAGTAAGTTTATGATTGGAAGTATACAGGTTTGGGTACAGAGAAATATGTGAAATAAATTATTTGTATTTAACCCGGCCGCAGAACGTAAAAATCCTGAGCACGGAGTCCTCCGGGAAGGACTTTCTGCTGGAGGGTCCGTGTCGTAGATTTACGGCACAAAAAAGAACCTCAAACCTAAATTAGAGCCTCTGGACAAAATCCCTTGATCATTTCACGTCCAAGTAATACCTTAGCTTCCGGGGAGGTTCTGAGGCGGTGGGTTTACCACCTGTCCCTCTGTCTTCTATCGGTGAATAAGCGTAACATAATTCAAATAGGTAACAGTAACTTCCATTTGGATTCCCCACGCTTCATCACTGGGAGCAATATGAAATATTATATAGGCTATATTATATTAATGTATTTCTCAGCAATGAATTGTTCTGTACCCTTGTAAACTGTTACGCTATTTATTGACTACATCTGCAGTTATATACTAATTTAATTAATATTGTTACAGTTACGGATGATTATCGTCGTGTTTCGTGCACTGAAATGTCGTTCCCGCGATAATTTCCACCAATATCAATATTTCTGAATGATTCTGTTTTCAATTTCTAAATATCATATGAGCAACATCTTTTTAATCTATACTAAAAAAATATATATATGTTATGAAGACTACACTTTCTTTGAACGCTATATTATATTTCCTGATACAAGCACAAAGCTAAACAGTTTTAGGAGATATCAAGTAATATCTTGCAGCTTCCCCTCGGAATGCAAGGGAAGCTTGCAGGAATGTGTTTGTGCATCAGACTAGAATAACTGATGTCGCCTCGAATGAAGGAACGAATTTCCTTTTGGAGTCTAAGTCCATTATAATATAATATTCATCACTCTCCAGCATTCCTAGATGAAATTATCCAGAAGCCACGTGGCCAGAGACCTGGTTTAAACCCACTCATCTGGGATACGAACCAATGAGTAGAACAGGGTTATCTTGCTTTGGAAGTTGTGTGTTGTATGTGTTTTATTGTGTCTGGCATGAGACAGAGACAGAGAGATGAAGAGAGCAAGAAAGAAAGAAAGAAAGGAGGAAAGACACATAAAGGAATAAAGAAAGGAAGAGAGAAAACAAAGAGTGGGAATGAGAGAGGGTATAGAGAAGGGGGAGGATAATAAAAAGAAAGAAATTGTTATGACCAAGTCAAATTAATGGTAGGTTTTCTAAATGTTTTTATTTATTGCGATATAGATCAAACTACTGGAATACACAAACAAGATAACTTATTTATTTATTTATTTAATTAATTAATTGCTCGGAATCCTCAAATTTATATTCCACCTTATAATCATATCTTTTTTGGACTTACATTTTCCTTCTTTTTTAAAAATTAAGTTGAAAATTTTTAAACAGATACAGAAATTTCTAACTATTATGAATGGTTAGCAGTTGTTTGCTAGATAGTCCAACCTATGCGAGTTTGACACACTATTGCTGTAGATCACTAGCATTATTCCATCCATGTAATTTTCTTATAGAGATATGGCTCACGCAACTTAAATTTAGCTGTAACCAACCACATGAAAATATAAGGAAAAATTAATAAATCATGTCTAACAATATTTAACTTTTCTCTATGTCTATAGCATCATAATACTGCTGTGGAAAACTCCCACAAATTACGGAAGAGAAATGTAGGTCTCTTCCCCAGACAGAAATAAATTTCGTATCCATAATATTGAGTTTCACGGATTAATTGAAATGTTGTTCCCAAATAAAAAGAACATTTGCACAAATTAGCAATCACAGACCTCGGGAATGAATAAAATAAAAAACTAATTCAGTTAATTCGGTTTCTTTTCTCACTCTCTGCCCCATCTCTCTCTTTCTCTCCCTCCCAGTCGGTGTATGAAATTAGCAATGTGATAACAAAAAAGTAATTTACCATGTACTCTGTGGAATACCATCGCTGAACGGAGGCCAGGAAAATCGCATTATGCAGTTTTGTTTGTATATTACCGCAGTTTAGGTTGTTGGTCCTGATGATTGAATACGAAGTTATCTTTACACGATAACTTGGATTGCAAAATCCGATAACGCTGTTAGAGTTATGTTTTCCGATTTTCACAATATTTTGTTAATAATTCTCTTAACAACTTCCAAGTAGTATATTGTTACAGTTATCGTAAATATATGTATTTTTCTTTTTTAATGTTCTCCAGTAGGCCTACGTCAATTCACCAATTTTTGGAAGAAAAGGACTAGGGCCTACATACATACATAGGCGTAACCAGGCCGACCATATGGGGGGTATAACACCTTGGGGTATGGAATAGTATTAAATAAAGCTATCACAATCCATAGTTCAAAACTTAAGATCGTAGCTTAGCTGTTTCTCTTTTCTTTCTTTCTTTTTATGTAGAGTTAAGTCTTTCGCTCGCTATGTTATTGCTTTGTGAACCGCAGAAGTAAAGCCTCTTATTTTCATTTTTCGAGCCTAAGCCTCTTTCTGCACGGGAATTACAGGGCTGAGACAAAATGAGTGTCCCTGGTAACGACCAATTTAATCCCGCGCTAAGAGAGATCCATGAGAAGGCGGTAGTTGCCCATCAAGTTCAGGAAATTGGCACCAGCACTTGAGAAGACACTGGACCTAGAGTGTTGTGTGCGACCGGGGAGATCAATCACTTATATCTTTTTAATGATCACTTTTGCACAGAATGATCCTCAGATCTTGTCAGTTCTTGTCTCGAAACTTAATAGTGGCCGGTCATAGAGAGGGCATGATGGAAATCCATGGAAACTTGACGATTAAGTGATTAGGTATAAAAATATACAAACTGAAGACTTTAAATAAGCATCCAGATAGCATTTTTTACTTCAGAAATTATTTCCAAAGGAATAATAAAATCAAGAACTTAGGCTCATAACATAAACAAACGGCATCGATATTACGGTTCAAAAAGGAAACGCGGCCAGTATCATGGGCACCTTTCCCAGTGTCTTCTCCTTGGATGAAGTATTCTAAGTGTACATATAACCTAACTTAATTACTGTTTCTGAATTTGTCATACCAACATAAAAACAGACAATTTAATTACAAAATGTATAAAATAAAAAATAACGCTAAGAGATAATAGAAGCCAGGACTTCAACATCGACATATCGGCCTATGATTACAATTTATCAAGTTGGAAATCTGTTATCAATTTGGAAATCACTTATATTACAGTCATTTCAATACGGTTGAGTGTAATATTTTAGCAAATATTTCCGAAGTGCTTTAAGCAAAAAGTAATGTGGAAATTTGGCCAAAGAGAGTCATCAGCTCGCTCAGCCTCACGCAAAGTCATGTTGTTATCAAGAATAACTACCCTACAGAAAATTTGACGAAAGAATGTTTTAGATAAGAGTTTTATGACTATAGTAGAAACAGTTTCTTAAAATATTAAATTTGTATTTCATTTACTCAGATTTGTCTTGCATATGAGAAAAACAGTACCGACTTATTCTTGAATTCCTTTCTATAGCACTAACAACCAAATTGATAGCATACAGATATCATTATAAATTATAGCCTATATCTACTAACCAGCTTTTCAACAATTCGGTTAATAGAGATATATTTTGTAATGGCAATGCATGTAATATCTCTATATCTCCATATCTCTCCATCTTGGAAAATTACTGTGTTGACAAAGTAATTAAGGTGCTGTACAATATTCACTTACGCTTTAGCAGTCTCTTTTCTTTCAAGTCTTCGTTTAGAAGATCTTCCAAAATGTAGATAAAAAAGAAGAAATTTACATTCAGTGGCACACCTGTTTGCAATGACTATTCCAAAACTTTAACATACGTCAGAAAGGTCAAATGTAAATAGCGTATACAGAATGGTCAAACAAACAACCTTTATATTGTACAAAGATACATATTTTATCTGAAATTAAGATTGTTAATGTGTTTATGTTCTTTCATTTTTACAAGTGAAAAAATCACAAACTTCGCTTCCTGCAAAATATAAAATAATTTTTGTCAATTGAACACTAGGATTGCCCGTTTGTTTTGTATAAAACGACTGCTGATCAACGCTTTATGTACATTTCATACATCAAATGCACATTGAGAGAACGATTTTATATGAAATTTCCATTTTTATTTCATTTTCTACTATTCTACTGGTTCCCTGAACCCGCCATGGTTAGTTTATATTATTACTCTCTTCAATTCAATGGATAGAGGTGGCCACGCAAAGTTCTGGAAATCAAGCGTAAGGACGAAGCATGAAAGAGAAAACAGAGGAATTGGTGTTCCGTGAGAGAAACGCTCTAAAATTGTTACCAATCAGGACGAAGCTTCTATTACCCTTCGTTTAATTGTATTTGCACCTTCCGTTAAGTGACAGACGAATGAACACCGACAAGTTAGTTTTCCCAGATTGCCGCTGGCAATCGGGTGGTTCATATTCCCAACGGAATCCAGTAACGAACAGTTCTGGCTACAGAACAACCAAATGAAATGAGGCAGAGCGACCGGCATCAATATTCCGATCAGAATGATTTTATCAGCTGATAGTTCGTGTTTGCGGAAAGAAAGAATAAAGTAGTTTGTCAATTCTGGATACTGGATGTCAAACGTGTATGATCTGACTGAAGAGTTGAGCGCCCGTACTTAGCGTTCGTATACAGGTTTTAAAATCCGCAACTTCGGGAGGAAGTAAAAACGTTGAGTATATCATGTAATATAGGCCTACTTATATAAAATATATTTGTTCATCTCTTGTCTGTTCTGTTTGACACAAAAATTACTCTAGTGATAGTGCTCAAATTTTACGTAAACATAGTTTTTACACCCGCAAGGGTTATAGAATTATAGTCGTTCACTCACCTCAGCTATATCACCTAATATCATAAATATTAACATTCAATATGTTAAAATTAACACAAATCATGGCACAACAAACAGATGCCCATCAATAGGCTATTTAAAGACCTAGTGGTAAAACCAAAGAGACCGCTAGCATGGTCTTATGGTTAGCGTCGCTGACTACAGATCCGTCGGCCCGGGTTCGATCCTCGGTACTTCCTCGGAATTGTCTGACGTAGGGAGGTCTGGTAGGGGTGTACTCAGCCTCGTGATTCAAATTGAGGAGCTACTTGATAAAGAAGTAGCGACTCCGGTCAGGGAAACGACCATTAAGGGCCGTGGGTGTCGGCATGCTGACAATCCTTCCATCTGACTATGGTAGATGATGCGGTCGGGTGGTAGGCCTTGTCCCTTCAGGGATATAGCGCCACGGAGTTTAGTTTTTTAGGTAAAACCAAAGATCCTATTTTCTTTCTCTAGGGCTGTTTCATAGAAGTGATGTTTTTAGTTGATAGGCACTATTTATTAGGAGTGTAAGAACTAGCAGTTAACAGTATGATAGATCATGTTTCATAAACAGATATCAACACTCTTGGATTTCATACACAATTTTTTAGCAGTTAGCTGTGTAGTGTCATTCAAAGATCAAGGAGTCATAAACAAACAAACAAATTATGTCCGTTAAATTTGTTAAATTTCTACACGGTACAAAAGGCTGAAGGGAGAAATGCTATGGATTTTTAACAAATAAAACCACTTTATCAACGAAGTCTCAAACATTTAATCTAGACGCTATGTGTCAGCAATAGAATAGCTAATCATCTTCATCTAAATAAACATAGGCTCACAAAATGCCTAAATAGTATAACATATCAAGGAATAAATATTTATAATAAGTTACCCGATGGGTTTAAAGCTCTTTCTAACAATGCTTTTAAAAATAAAGTTTAAAAAATCCTGTTATTGTATCAACCCTTTTCTGTCCATGAATTTCTTGATATTCAGATGGTAGACTTACCAATTTAGTTATGCTTAATTATGCTTTTTGAAGGAGAGATTTCCTCTTAATCCTAATATAAGTATTTTATATCTCAGTGTCAACAAGCTGTATCATATATTGTATTAGACTTAAGTGACGAAACCATGAATGTTGTAACAAGATTCTTCTGGTGAATAAATTGAAATGAAATGAAATGCAGAACTTAATTTTCATTGAAATATCGCGCTTTGAAAAGTAGCAAGGAAATCAGTAAAATGGCAGACAGAATATAGGGATTATTTTTAGCGGTTTCATCGCCAAGAATGGATTTAACTATCCTATCGTGTTCTTCAATGGCTGTTGTAAATAGGAAATGCTTGTGGTAATTTAACCAATTAGGGCTATTATCTTTAGGTGGATTTAGAAAATGAATATCTATGGCAGAAGCACATTTAGGCTGTTCAAGCAAAGAGATATTCATCATATAAAATTAGACCTCCTTGCATTGTCAAAAGATAAATCATCGCATGAAGAGGCACTCCTGTATTGTCCTGTACAGGGCATTGTACTGCTCTGTGCATATAGGATATGATGAGCTATGTCTATATATTTAGATAACGAGGTCACCAGATTCTATTGTTAAGAGTAAAATCAATTTTCTATGTCCGTGGTGTCGTCTCTCCTCCATTTTCCAAGAACAAATGTGTTATATGCTAAAATAAGTTACGAATCGCTGAAGATATAAAATAATGTTTCTGACAAAGTTCGCAGAACAGGGAATGTAACTTTATAATACCTTCAAGAAAATTCTAACTGAAATACTTTTGTCTTGTACTTAGTATTTACGAAGTTTCTTCGCAAAAATGTCAGCTTGACATACAAATGAACAGTACAATAGTAAGAACGGAACTCTGTATTTCAATTGTATAGAGCAGGATGCCCGAGTTGTGAAACTTAGTAGGCCTACATACCTAGTTGCCTGAGAAAACTTGCGAAAGGTCTACTGTTTCCTGTATTGTTGCTTCTGCTGCAATATTATGCTTTAAGATAAAGGTGAATGTAACAGATGTTGAAGTTCCCTTGGAAATCACGGCAACCTTTTCAATTCTACAGATGTATAATTGAGACATAAGACTAACAGCACAATACCTTGTGTAAAATGTGAAGATTTTTATTCGCATGCAAGTACTGTCATTGATAGAAAAAATTTGATTTTCTAAAATTTTCCTTATTGATTTCCAACTTACAGCCCACTAATGCATTTACTCGATGATAATTTATAGTGATATATAAACTGAGCTCTGAAACGGTTAATCAAAACTTTTCTTCACTTCGTTTCTTTCATGCTAAGAAAGCTTTAAATTGCCAAAAGTAAAATACATTCTGGAATTCTAGGTTTGCTTAAGATGACTTAGTCAAAATCCAAATAAAATCTACTCTTTTATTTAAGTTAAAACTATTCATTTCGACAATATGAGAGTCATTCTTTTAACATAATATAGATGCAGTCCAAATAGATTAAGATTTAGGCCAAATTGATTAATTATCTTATCTTGATGAATTAAAATCCTATGAAATTGGAAAATATTTTATTTCATAACTTCCTTTCAGTTTCTTTGGATTTTTAAAATAACATTATTTACCTACTCTAATTTTCTTAAAATCCTATCTTTTGTTTTTCTACTGTAGTACCCTCAGTGCCTGTAGTCCGTAAAGTACCGTACAATATTTACTCTATTCACCAGGAACCAGTTATTCTTATATGATATTTCAGTCTTAATGTTTTACTTTTTTATACACAGATCACGATGAAGAGTACACAGAGTACACAGATCACGATGAAGAGTATGTTATACTTAAATTAAAGACAGAAATATAAAACATAGTTGGTAAAAGTATATGAATCCAATTTATCTAAAATGAGTTACTTCTAGAGACGTGCATACCATAACTTTCGAGTGTTGGTGCACTTTGCCTTGAATTGAACCTACGTGATATTTTAAATTCCAAATGCACGTAGTCGAAACCAAAAGACGAGATTTTCTTTGAGGCTAGGCATATTTTAACGATTATAAATATTAGTAGCGTTAGTCGTATTTTTGTAAGCTTTTAAAAAGAGAAAATAGAATAAAAACTATCATTTTAATATTCAACACTCCTTAGTACGCGTATATATTCGCTATGTCTTTAGACCTTTTTTGAATCATGCATTAAAGGAAATAGTCTATTTTCTGGTTTTATTTTATTTTTATACAGTTCAAAGCTATATGCAACATACGTAACGGGAAAAAAGTCTTTACGGTGCTATGATTTTAGTTCGTTAGTATGACGTAGCACGATGACACTCCTAGATTGAGTAATCAAAAGAGAGAGCTTTATAACGAAGTATGACATTTCTAACCTTAATGTTACAATTAATGTACACGCTGTATGCCGTAATGAAAGAAAATGAGAAATTAAATGTAGGTTAGTGTGTAGTAATGTAATGATGGTCTCCTGGATGTTAGTGAATGTGGTAGGGTCGGCTATCATTGCCGCCTGGCAGGGATGATGCACTTAAAGTGGACCTTCCGGAAACTTGGACATGCAGCTTCTGTAAAGAGGAACTCTTATAACGTCACCTACTTATAACTGTGCTTATTGAAACAATATAATTATTTTCAAAATGGGGATTGGTTTAATTCCATTAAATTACACTATTATTATCACCGTGGATGTTATTATTGCATCTACCATGCCCGTGTTTGAATCCAAATTATTCGCTATGACTTATACTATATATTTCTATATAGAATTTAATTAAATAATTCCTAAATTTATTCTGCCGGAAATCTTTAACAGCGAGCCTTTCAAAATATAATATTTTACTCATGGAATTGAAAACTTTGGACAAACGATGCAAAGTATAGTTCACAAATACACAATAACTACGAATAAATAAATTCAAAATATATTTTCTTCTCTCATAGTCATTAAGGTGACCATAATATGCTACAACTACTGTTGAAAAGTGAGCATGGTGATCAAATGGGAAACACTAACCATAAAGACAGTTAACGTATAGAATGTATGAATGTATCAAATTTTTTTTATTTCTAAATTGAATTCAGATTTGGTGTAAGTAGAGATGGGCTAAGAAAAGAACATATAATTACACAATGATTGTGTCGTCTGGGTTTTATATTACTGTGGTTATTAACAGGTCCTTATTTCCATTAATTTTCGAGAAGTTCATCTCCGTGCCAAATAGATTGCTCTTAAACATTGCAGCAAGACAGGAATGCAGTGCTGAACAAATGAATCGCAGTCTTCTTCTGAAGGCAAATGTTATTATAGCAAGACTAAATAAAAAATAGGGGAATGAAATGGAAATGTATGTTGATAGTGCATTGTACATTCTGAACGAGTACAGTTTTTATCGTGTGTTGAATAGCTGCGTTCCACTTTACAGTAAGTATCAATACTTATGCATGCTGGCAGAATACAGCCGCACCAAATCTCTTTGTCCTCTATTCTGTACTTTGCAAGAAACTCATTACACTTGCCTTGACGTATGAACAATTATAATGTCACAGGGCAAAACAATTTATGAGATTAAACATTTAACAACGGAAATAAGAAAGACACTGAAACACATAGAAAGTACGTAAACGACAGGGGTACTTCTCTATGTTATTATAGGTGTAGGTCTTGCTCACTTCAGAATTTTTTTGTGAACTGAAAGCCAATACACGAGTCACCCAGTAGATGGAGAATATTTCATTGTTACGGACGACTACTAACTCCGTTTTTACACTTAAAGTAGAATTCTTATCAGAGTAAGCTTTCCATACGCATCATTTATTCAGAAACTGCACAGAGATGAGGCAACCGTCAAAAGCATGAAGAAAAATGTAAAACATACCATTTGATTTAATTTAATTTCTTTTCTGAAAACCTCACAACTGTAACAATAGCCCTTAGTGAAATAAGATGCCTTACGAATAATAGCACAATATCGTTCATAATAATAACAATAATAAAAATAGTCTAATAATAATGAGAGGAAGAAGAAGAATCACAAATATTTTCACCGATTCTCTTCACGTCCTGTAGAAACTAATTATTACTGAAACGATGAACTAATCATTATAGAGATGCCGATGAAGAGTACATGATTTCAAATTCTCTACATAAGATGTAATAGCTTTTAGTTAATTAATCAACGCAACGGAAGTGTAGGGATACAAATTGCTGAGTAACAGATGAGAGCACGATGAGTGAGCCTGGACATTAAGTTGGCATTGACATGTTTTTGACAGGTGCCATCAGGAGAATATTAATTTCGAAGCTCATTATTTACGTCCTAAGAGCAAGTCATGCCCTTAATGTTCCTCTGCTTGCTATCATGTGAACGTCACTAATGAAGAAATAATAATAAACATTTCAGGCAATGCCAGTGCTAATTTATCAAAATTTAACATGAAGGACTAATCATTAATGTTTCTGTATCGGGATGATGTAGTTGTAAGCAGTGGAGACTTTTGTTCACACAAGCAGATATTTCAGCAGCTTTTTGATAAACATATTTCCGGGGCTGTAAATTGCGTCCTTAGATTTTTACGTCAGACCTATTTGGTCCTATTTACGCCAGTTGTAGAATGTACAATGTGTCCTGTTTGCACCAGGCCTGTAATGTAAGAACAATTTCCATTTCTCACTAAAACAATTAGTCCATTATTATGGACATAGTAATAAAAGTTCCATTTCACGGTGGCAGCACGGAAGTATCGAAGGGACAGATTAGAAAGAAGTTATTCAAGAGTTACTACAGTAGAACTGCATGCATGGGGTAGAAATGGAATAAAATCTGTTCTGAGTGAGAATTGAACACAAGTTTTCAACTAGATACTCTGAAGACAAGACTGTTGAGCTCATGGGGAGCTTAACCTGTCCCCTTCCAAATTTCCTCTAGAGACATCATCAGATTAACACATTTACGACGAGTCAGGCAACATTTAGTAAATATGATGACATATTATTAATAGGAAACTTGATTGGTTATACTATAAATTACAGACAAATTTTCAGATATATCTTGAAGAGTTTCAAATTATACACTTTTAAAGGAAACATTTACCTAACTCCTTAACGCCGTGGCACTACATCGCTCTCACCATCCAAACAGTGCGTCATCTATCACATACAGATGGCTATTGATGGGCTTTGACTTCTTTATCAAGTTGCTCCTCAGATGGTAACACGATTTTGAGTGCACTCCGTTCCAGACCTCCCTCATAAAAATTCTAAAAGGTACCGGGGACGTGGATTGGCAGTCAGCAACGCTAACCACAAAACTACGACAAATTCTCCTAAGCTACATGAAATTAAAAAAAAATACGTTCAATGATTTCCATTCATTAAGAAATTTGATTGAAAACTTTTATAATTTGGTAAAATCTCAAGGGTAGATCCTGTATAGCAAAAAATGTAGGCCTAAAGCAAATTTAGTTCAATTTACACGGAAATCTCCCAATATATTAACTAATAAAGAAATTTAACATCTTAGGGTAAAAGTTCAAATGAAATTCTGGGAATCAAGTGCAGAGATAACAAAAATACAGATCTTGGCCTTCTTAAAATAAAACAATTTCGTCACAGCATTTACTCCTCTTAAAGAAACTCAATACTAAGTGGGGGTTTATAGAGCCGTGAAATTGCATGTGTGGGTGGCCAGTCTAGCGCATATAATGATTAATCAAGGAGCTAATATTATTACGGTGGTGGTGCTAGGCGACGGGGAGGATTTTAAAATTCCTCCCTATTCCCACATTCTGTACATGAAGTGTAGAATCAGGTCAGTCATGTTCATTATTCTTTTGTTTCTCGCTTAGTGTCAACCTGTTTTTGTTCAAGACTAGGGTTTACATAGAACTAATTATTGCTCCTGCAATTTCCAAGAAAACTGTTCGTACAATAGTGCAAGCTAAGGAGACCTGCATTGTAAATAAAGTGCTATTTCACACCTTTAGTGAATATATCTAACATGAATATATCTACCATGAAAGGCGATATGTAACATTTAAGATGAAGTATTTTCACTGCATCTGGCATACATTCGAAACAGGTTTGCGACCAACTACTCATATGAGTTATAAAATTGATATCGCTGACAGAGTTTATTTCATGGTTCGGAAAACAAATCTGAAGAGAAACACGCTTCACATTCCGGCAGAGCCACGAGACACAGTCTACCACGTTCCATAAAAATCCAAGAAGGTACCGGGATCTAACCAGCCCAAGGAGGGGGTCACTTATTATATAAATGTAGCATAAAAACTGAAGTTGTGTCCATAGCCAGCTTAGGAAGCTAATAATTAATCCCTACTTAATACTAGTGCAGGGACAAATATCTGAATAACGGGTAACTGAATAGACAATTAATTGCAGAAAACCTAAAACAGTTAACTGTTATTTGAACGCATAGTTGACTGGATTTTATTTGCAATTATCTGAATTTTATGTCGATTATCCAGACAATTAATTCCACTGCAGTTAATTCTTTTGACAATTATCAGGAAAATCACAAATAACTGGATGAAATGATGTCATTACCCATTTATCTACTTAACTGTTATTCGATTAACTGGACACGATATAACGGTTATTTCAACAATTATTTGCTAGTTAAGCAGTACAGTTTTTACGGATAATCCCACCTCTACTGAATACTTTATTGCTACATTTCGTGTATTTTCTAAATCACTATGTATATCTATTTCTTGCATATTACTCGGGAACATATAGAACAAAAAACAATAAAAAATATTTCTGGTACATAATTATGAACTTGCGAAAAGCCAATCACACGATTCTAGGAGTGTTGTCCAAGTTTTCTCTAATCTCGGCTAAGAAAATGAACGGACAATCCTTCACATCCAATATTAGTAGCAATATTGAATAGATTGGCTCATTTGTCGCATTTCGTTTCCCCCGTGAAAATATCTCAGGATCTTAGATATATGCATATGCATTCATGTACCACAGATTATTGCCTCTGTTGGACATTACATGATAATATTATAGGAGAAAAATTCCTCTGACACTGGGATTTGAACCCAAGGGCTTTGGCTATCCGTGCCAAAGCTCTTACCAACTGAGCTAGGCCAGAGTTCAATTCACAGCGCCAGATAGAACCTCTCCCTGGGGTTTTAGTCCCAGTGTCAGATGAATTTTTCTCCTATAATATTTTCATCTCAAAATCTTGTTGAATGTATGGTCCATAAAAACAAAGATCTAAAACAAGATTAAAACGCACTATTTGCTTTAAGAAGATAAAGTTAAAAGACAAGAAGATAACTGAAGATAAGTGTGTTTCAGCAATCTGGAGTGAAAATGTATCAAAAGTATAATCCTTAAGAAGCTTTTTTAGCGTCAAGAATAAAACTATCTGGAAACGAAGAATAAGGTATGCTGCACTACGCAAAGTCGGATGATTCCAACCAGAGCTTTTCTACTTTTCAATGGGAAAGATGTTAGATTGTCTTGTGCTGAACAAACAGTTGGGGTTTTAAAGTGCATTGCTGCTGTCTAGGTGTTTTTATTTTATTCTTCTGGAGAAAGAAAAGGGTAGAGGGTTGATATAGGAGACAGTGTTCAGCTGTATTTAATTTGGTGGAGCCCCAAACATGTTTGGACTGAATGAAGCTTGGATTTCTTCCACTTTCTTTTTAGTTTTACTATGCTTCTACATTCTTTTAAAGAGGGAAGATTCACGAAGGATACTACAAAAAACTGTTAATAACCTCGTTCAACAAATGTCAAGAATAAGACTATCGCTACTTACAGGATTAAAAATTTTAACTCATCCTATATCTCTACTGCATGATCAATAAGACTGATTTAATGGTAAACCAGCAATACAGTTGCGTTACTATTGATAATATCTTTAGTAAAATATTACTACGTAACAAAAATCGTTTGTTTATTTCTTTGTGTTTATTATATAAAAGCAACATGCTGAACGCGAATATGCCGTTAGTTGTTTTCAGAAGTAGATAGTTTTCGAATAAAGTAAGAAATGAGTCCCTTTTTTCAGAGAAGGAGATTCTGTTACCACCACTCCATAACAAACTTGGATTTGTTAAAACATTTCATCAGAGGTTTAGATAACAACAGTGAGGATCTGAGCCTCATCAGAATGTTCCCCAAGATTTCTAAAGCAAAAATAGAAGGTTGTATTTTCACCGGACCTCAGATTCCCGTGATGCTAAAAGGAAATGATAAAGGAAATGTTTGGGATGATTTTAGAATGGTAGTGCAATCGTTTCTGGGCTACAATAGAAGTGAGAATTACATGAAATATAAGACAAACAAAAACTTAATCAAATTTTGTTACGTAATGATATATATTAACGATATATGATTATTGATAACGTGTTACTTTATATACGCATTCGCCAATGTATGGTCTTATCACAATTTTGTTCAATATTGACAGTCAAGCTTATTCACTAATTGGGGACATCCTAATATGGTCTTTCAGGACTTCTTAAGAAAATTACGGCCTAATACCCCATAAGGTCTTCTTTTTTACTTCACCGGCGAAAACTGTATTTTTTTACAAAATAAAATACAATGAGTTATTAAACATTTTGATACAAAACTAGCAAATATAAGCCTTGCTGGACAATATTTCCTCGATTTCCTCTTCTAGGCCTACAGAGCAATTCATAATCTCTATGGGAATATAATATTAAGATAAATTTATAATTTATCAAATAATATTAATGCAGTAATTCCACCATTAATACTAATGCTACGATTAATGATGGCAGTCAATACACCATGTGAAATCTAGTGAAAATTGTGGAAATATGGAAAATATTTTGGTGGATTACTCTCATTTCGTTTGCCCTGAAAAGTTCCATTGATAGCTCCAAATAAGTGCAAATTGAAGACTGATTAGAATTCGAGATAATATTAAGATAGTTTTGCTCTTTTTAAATCAGTAGCAAGATCTACTTATTTTATTTCTATGCCGTTACAAAATTATCAGCCTACTTTCATAAACAGTCATATATGCTCAAATGAAATCCATGGCAGATTTCAGTAGGAAATTTCACTGAAAAAGATAATTATAGCACTAAAAATATGTTATTGGCTTAATATATTAAGGGAATTTATCAATAAAGCGGGCCACTACTCAACTGGAATTACTAGAAGGCTGTAGACACAAATGAAAAGCAATATAGTGCTTGTACCTTTCTTCCCAGAGCACCCATATATTTATTATCTGAGGCGATGTACTTTCCCCGCTCTTAGGAACGACAGGAAGCCGTAGATAACACCGTGAATCTGTCTTAACCTAGAGCGAGGATATAGGTGGGTGGGTTTTGCCATTGCGTGGAAGTCCATACAAGCCTGACCACGAAGATCATCCTTCTGTTATCTGAGTAAAAATAGGTCATCCGTCATTTGTCACCAGATTCACTATTATAACTCACTCCACGATCAATATCTGTCCATCCAGTGCTCACAGGACCACTGGTAATATATGAGTGATAATGGCAAAAGCTTGTCAGTTGTTTATTTCACTAAGTTATTAACATCATAAACAACACGTTGACGACATCAACTAATCAAAATATGTTTTAACGTTGACTGGACTTTAATGTATGTAATACTCTCTCTCTCTCTCTCTCTCTCTCTCTCTCTCTCTCTCTCTCTCTAATCCTATATCCCCTACGTTGGGGCGAAGGGCCTCCAAGTGGAGGTTTCTGTACCTATGTGAATTTTTGTTACGCTTATTTTCCTAGAGAGGGCAGAGGGACAGGTGGCAAGCCCATCGCCCCTTAACCCCCCTCCGGAAACTAAGGTATTACTTGGACGTGAAAGGGCCGAGAAATTTTGTCCAGAGGCTCTAATTTAGGCTTGGAGTTCTTTTACGTGCCGTAAATCTACGACACGGGCCCCCCCCCCAGTCCCTCCCGGAGGACTCCGTGCCCAGGATTTTTACGTCCTGAAAAACCCATCGACTGCGGCCGGGTTTGATCCCGCGACCTTCGGATCTAGAGGCGGGCACGCTACCTCCAGACCACCGCAGCCGACATGTAATACCCTCACCAGGATGAAAATAGTCAACATTTCGAGGAAGGAAGTAAATAGCAGGTATTTTTTTTATGAATGAACATTACATTGCCACTTTGAGGGACATCTAGGCCTAAGTATATTATTTAAATAAACCATTACTCTTATGACACCACCGGTCTGCATCAAATTATATTAATCGATTTTGAAATTAATTTAGCTTAGGCCTATGTGAGCATGTAATTAAATAAAACAAAAACAATAAAAAAACTCATAACAAAAATAACTGTGAATCTGTAAATAAATGGTCTTTTTTCCCTGAGTTTTAATTCCCCCGTTGTAGGGACGTTTTTGCGGCTCACGCCGTCCGGGCCTTATAGGACCACGACCTGTCGGGGAAGGGTGTTCCTATCGATCACATACGTAGGCCTATAGATTTTGACCACACAGAACGTGAAGGCCCTCTCTGTCGGGGCCCCTTCGAGACAATCCGAACACATAGGACGAGACACACCATTTGCACAGTCGCACACACTCAAGCCGAACAAGGCACAGACAGGATGAACTTGATATGATGGCCAGATGATTTCCGGGGACCGCAAGAACCTAAAGTTTTCAGATATTCGTCTCAAAGGTGACGAAAAGCCCCGAAAATACCCCATCTAATAAACTTGTCCCAACCAAGAATCGAACCCGGGCAGCTCCGTGAGATGAACGAATATATCCCCTACACTACAGCGGTTGTCGGTTAAATGGTATTAACAGCGTAAATGAGATATCGACATTGAAAATATTTACAATCGATATTTTCTAATAACAACAGTAATAACGATAACTATGATGATCATCAATCACCTTAATTATAGCCATCATGGGGAGATTCTTTGTTTCCTATACCACGCAGGAAGTCTTTGAATAGATCCTTCATCACATTTAAAACACAAAATGTAAAAAAATATATCCGGTGGTTTATTTTCGCAAAACGTCAGTAAAATAATTTATTACTTTTTTTAGTTGTTAGTATTTTCATTTTTGTTATTGTATTATTTAAAAATTTTTATAATTGAATTTATATACTGTATGACAAAACTCTACTTACAACGGCGAAGCGAATTAATGAGCCTAATATGCTCACCACTCTTTCTTGGGAACCTCTTTTTCAATCAACTCCGGCTAATTGCAAATCCTTCAGCCTCATCTGAATTCTTTCTCCATTAATTAGCCATAAATCTCAAATAGATGGAAACCCCTCAACGAGTGGACGATTTCAATTAATGGCCGACGTTCTGTAGGGATTATTCTAAACAAATGGCGATAGAGGGAGGGAGAGTAACCAGCTCGACTCTGCAACCACCAATGTTAGAAATCATTATTTTTGTTCAAATGATGTTATGGATATAAATAAAATTCTACCAATCTGATATTGAATAAAATCAGGTAAACTGATGCAAAAAAGTGCCAGTATGTTTTTGTTTAATCAGTTATGACTGCAATTATGATATGCAGAATATGTTCTTTTTAATTGATTTCCAAGTTAAGCTCCAGATTTATTCATTAAGCAGGGCTTACGGAAGAACAAAGGTCTAGTTTTTTTTAATCAGATTAAAATCTTCCAGCATCAGCTGAACTGTACAGATTTTTGATATCTTGACAATCGCACACTCACATAAAAAATACAAAAAAAAGTGAAATTAGCCGGTTTCGGGATTTGAACCATAAAACTCCATAATGTGAGACCAAGACGTTACCATCTTGGTCACCTGGGTCAGTTTAACAGTCTAGTTGGATAAGCGCATGTAAAACAATAGTGTTTTTGGTCATAGCTAACTCTATTTTAATTTCCAAAGCCTTATAATATCACAGTAAAACAATTGACTATGTTGTCAAGATAACAGATTTGCTTTTTTTAAATAAACTCTTTCGAATACGTATATTATCATAAAATAGGCACTAAATTGAGCATTACTCCGAAACAGGTCAACCGATTTCATCCAATATCAATAGACGTCTTCCCATGAACATTATAAATGTGTATACCAAGTTTCATAAAAATCCGGTAAAGTGTATTTGAGTTACCGGGTCTTTAAAATAGACACTAAATTGGGTTTTACTCCGGTACCGGTCTACCGATTTGGTCCAATATCAGTAGACGCCTTCCCATGTACATTATAAATGGGTATACAAAGTTTCAGGAAAGTCCAATAAAGCATATTTGAGTTATCGCGACTTCTCATATATTAACATAAAAGGCAATAAATTGGTCATTATTCCGGTACTGGCCAACCGATTTGGTTGAATATCAATAGACATCTTCCCATGTACATTATAAATGCATATACGAAGTTTCATAAATATCCGATAAAGCGTATTTGAGTTATTGCGCCTTTAAAATATACACTAAATTGGGTTTTACTCCGGTACCGGTCAAGACATTAGGTTCAATTTCAATAGGGCACTTCTCATGGACGTCATAAATGCGTATACCAAGTTTCATGGAAATCCGATATAGCGTATTTGAGTTATGGCACCTTTATATTAGATTTTTTTTTTCTGGTCAAAAAAGTAGTCTCCTTCTCCCAACAAGTCGCAGTCCCTTAAGGCCTGGGCGGCGTGGGATGTATAAACTTCCCTACTATGGGAGAGAATAAACTAAGAGAAAGAAGAGGAAGAAGAAATTGTTACATACGTTTTACCATGATATGTTTTTATTGTTCTGGAACGCCAAAATCACTTTAACTTCCTTTAAATACAATAAGTTCTATTCAATAAGATAATTAGCAAGTCCTTTTTCTTCTCTCCCACACAATATTTCACTTACATGACGAAACAGACAAGACAAGTAATACAAACAGAGACTACTACATAACATCCGAGGACCAACCACCTGAAACAGACAAGGCGACGAGGAATACAATTAAGAGACTACCACAGAACACGCAATTATAATATAAAGAAACCATCACCTGATGAGGAATTTCCGTGTGGCATGAGAATTATTGATAATATCTTCTTCTTCTTCTTCTTCTTCTTCTTCTTGTGATGTAGGATGTCATCCTGTTTATTTCCCCTTTATTCCTCAGATGAGTCATGTGTTCTGTCTTTCCATCTCGTAGCAGGTCTTCCTCTTAATCTTTTTCCGTCTGGTCTGCTTTCTTGAGCCTTTTTTGCTAGGCGATTGTTTTCCAATTGATTGATAATATCTTGTGCGTAATTTATTCGTGTGAATAAAACACTTGAAACTTAATGTGCTGTATTTACCTCTGTAGTTAAATGAACCTGAAATTTGTGTGCGGGATTCGGCTTTACCGATCAACAGATAGTATTTCAAGATGGAAGAGAATTACATTTTGTTCTGAATGAGCAGCGCGGTGCATATGCTGTAAGGAGATTACCCTCAAAGAGGAAAATACGGATTGCGGCGAGAAAGTAGTACAAAACTAAGAGAAATGTAATCTAGTAACTGCGTAACGTGGTTTTAAAGTGCTGTAATGCCAAGGTATTAAGTTCTACACTTCCAGTTTCTACATTTACGATCGTTACTTGAGAGATATGTGGAAAATGCTGTACCAGTACAGTCTTGGAAGATTAACTGGTCTATGATAAGATACGAGGGAGAATCAAATGAAAACCGCAATTAATTAATTGCGGTTTTCATTTGATTCTCCCTCGTATATAATTTGTCACGATATTTATAGCTGCCCATACGGTTGCCTGCCCGTTTACTTTTTTGCTTACCTCCTACCTGCTATTCTACGTATCGACCTACTTACCTATTTATTTAAATACTGTTATATTCAGCTTTACGTATAACTCATTTATCCCGTCTACCACTATTCATCAATCCCTTTATGCACCTCCATCCGCCCGACAATCTCTCCACTAATCCATCTGGTTCTTGAACAGTCTGCCTGTCCCTGTCTGCCAAGTTTCAGAAATAAGTTGGTAAACAACGAAGCAAAAATGAGGTTAAAAGTCACATTCGGTCTAGCAATTTTTCTGCGGTAAATAACTGATAGACATACACACATCAAATTCTAAAAAAAATCTTACATAATAAGAGTGTAGGCCTATACAAGTTGAGCAAATAACAATGAACTAACCCTATTTATTTTCTAATAATTTTAATAATACCTTCAATATTAATAGTACAGCCTGCATTGGGTAGACGTTTTTAGAGAAATTTTGCAGAATTTCATCTGGCTATTTAAAGTAAAAACTTATTAGAGAACTGAGTATTCCCTTAATTATTAAAAGAGTTTACTGGGTAAGTTTAAAATATGTGTTCAACGAATTTCAATTATAACTTTAAGCCATACGGTATTACTCCGCATACATTATTCATCAACTACCTCAAATTACTATTCTGTCTGATTTTCAGTTAGTGCCTTTGAATTGTATCGTTAATTCGATTAACTTGACTCAAGGCCTGGATTTTAGGATTAATTTTTAACCAGTATAGGTTATTTGTGGGGTACGCCGCGCCGTAGCGTAGTGGTTGAGGCGTTGCGCTACAAACCGGAAGGTCGCGGGTTCGATTCCCGATGAGGTCGTTGAAGTTTTTTCAATTGGCCTAATCCTTCTGGTCTCCGTGGGGGCTCGTGGTGGAGTCTGTTGACTGGGGGGCCTTAGGGCATGCACATCATTCGTTTCCTAGGGGGTGTACAATGGGCCCGCCTATGAGGCCTACGTGCGCGAGCCCGTAAGGGCTCAGCCCCTGAGCCGATAAGATAATCCTTCTGGTGGCACTATGGCCCTGGGGTCGACTCAGCCTCTAACAGAAATGAGTACCGGGAGCAATCCTGGGGGTAAAGACGGCCGGTGCGTATGGCTGACAACCTTACCACCTTCATGTGCCGAATGTCCAAAATCTGGGAGCCTCAACCTCCTGGAACCCTCTGGGCCTCCATGGCCTGTATAGGGATCAGTTTAGTTTTATAGGTTATTTGTGCAGTTTCATACACCGATGTTATCGAGTTTGCAGAAACAGATTCTGTGAAATTTAAATATGAATGTATTGGCAGGACTATGTGAATCCATTCTTCTACTGTTTGTGGAAACACGCATCACGATTGATTACTGAGGCGAGAATATTAATTACTTCAAAACATAGAAATTTATATTCCCATGAAACAAGTCAAGTAATCTGGTTTTAAAAAATCGGCTCAAACAAACGGGCATGCGCACCGGCGTATTTGCAGTGTAACTTGTTTGATTCGGTTACGGTTGTCGTAATCAATTATGCAAAATGCTTCTGTTTCATTTCAGAGATTGCGTTTTGCAAATCGTGTTTACTAATGACATTGTTTATTTTGCGTGTGTTGTACTTATATTTTTAATTTGCATGAATATTCATCACCAAACATGCTACCTGTTTTCGCTCGCAAAACGCAATGCGGTAGACTTAAGTCATAAGTCGACAAGCAAACTATTGTTACACAAAATTGCATTGTTGAGGGAAAAACTGGATTTTTATTTTCAACGAATTAAGGAACAAATAATTAGATAAACATACATTTGCGGTCATGCTGTGTTTTTTGTTTGCAGATACAGGATGTACGGAGTACAAGAATCTAACGAAATATTCAGCTGCAAAACTCAGACTTGCGTATCGGTAACCTGTGTTTATTAGGTGATTTGCATAGAGAGAACATGTGTTTTGCTTGAGGCATCGATATTTTCTGTGAATTAAGTTTTGAAATTTTGGCTTGTTTGACCAATACAGAATTTATACATTTTAGTTCATAGACTTCTGGCTTATGGTATTTGTTAAATAGTATGTTCATTGTTCTTAACGCTACTATGTATCCAAGTTTTATGAATGTGTTGGACAAGTTTCTGTGCTTGCGTGATGAACTATATGAACTATTTGACGTAGAGTTCGGAGACATTTTATAATCCATGTCTAAACTACATGTCATGAGCTATATGTATATATCCATATTTATATTTTATTTAAGGCTTTGCCTCTTCCTCATTCGAAAAGGCGAATGCCGGAATATACTTAACATCTACATGAACATTTTCCGCCGTTGTCTGTCCATGTTTGTGTTCTCTTAGGGGAAGGATCTGCGTCCTGCTCACACATTAGGGAGTCTTTATGTCTTACCTGAATGTATGTGTGACCAAAAGAATTGTCCCTTCCCTAATGGGTATTGGATTGCAAGACCCTGAAGTGGGAGGTAAATTGGTTAAAGAAAAAAATTTACAATCTGTGAAAGGTAATCTATTAATACAGTATCTCTAAAAGCGTAAGACTTTAATTTGAAAGTATAATAATTGAAATCATAAAAGGGGAGTAATTGATTTGTGCCAAGTTATATTGGAAAGACAAAAAAAGCCTAACTATGCAGACTACATGCCGGGCATGTTATTACGCGTCTCCCAACTTAAGGAGAAAATACAAGGCCATTTGGAAAACAAATTATATGGGCAACTGTTCCAGATGATGATATTTTAATTATAAGTGTATCAACTAAGTTAGCTGATCTACCTTTAATGAACGGTCTACAGCCATTAGGAATTACCAAGACTGCCAGAGTAGAATGCTCTATTATCTCGTCTAAGAACTTAAGGAGGATTCACTTTATTTCTATAAAGAATCTGTGGTAACCCAGAGGAAGTTTAACACATTCTAGTTTAGAGATTATTAGTTTCAAACAATGTATAAAAAATAATATAAAACTGCACTTTCTTCCCAAAATGACAAATATTTTCAAAAAGAGCGAACTGTTAAGTGACTACCTCAAGAAAGCAATTAGAGAATTTTCTAGTTTTTTAAATATAAATTTAGTCGACCATAAGCCAACCATTTTATCTTATCACACACAAACACCCATGCCTGAGAGGGGACTCGAGCCCACAGCCTCCTTCACCACAGCTCCAATGTCTTAGCTACGGCAGCTAAGGAGATCTCCTACTTCGTTCACACGAAACTGAAAAGAAGACACGAGCTTGAACCGGTAGCTACATACTTCTAAACTCCCCCCCCCCCCAAAAAAATGTTAAATCAGATCAAATTGTATTCTCTTTACAATCTACTTTTCTTTTTATCCATAACGTTTTCACTGTGTAAGGTGGGACTAAATTGTATTTTCTTTCAATTCAAATTGGGTCAACAACGTGATTACTGATTACAGTACAAAGTTGATAAGCTTCTGATCATAGATTGGAAAATGAGAAAAAATAAATTAAGTTTCTGCAAAAGTAAATTCACTACGCATAAATGGAGAAAAAATATTTTAGAATGAAGTAATCGCGATTCTGTAAACATCGAAGTGTTCTGAACCATCTGTTTTATATGGAGTTTGGGAAATGCTCCTTTATAGATTGCACTAGCATTAAGGAATGGAGTCTCTTGGCAACTTCCTTAGTGGTATATAGTGTTATACGACTTCTATCGTTTCACCTCAATTCACCCGGTATTAATTGGTCTCCTTGAAAAGCCATCTATATCCCAGTCCTTTCTTGTTCTAGGAGATATATACCAACCCATTCTCTTTCAGTAGAACTGACTCAGAACTCGGTAATCTCGCGGTATAAAGTGCTCAAACGCTCTTGAATTTAGTATCCATTGTATTTATTATTATGAAATAACCTTCACTGGACTTACAAACTAGAGGTAAAGATATACGTAGTAAGTGGCAAATGAGATAGTGGTTCTTGATATTCCTTAACTATGGACGTATATTTCTTTTATTATAACACACTCGGGTCAAAGTGTTATTGTAAGAGCGCTCAAGAAATATAAGGACTTAGTGATAATCATGCATTTAAAATTATTTAATTTAATAGTTTTAATATTGTAACAAACACTGAATAGAATATTATTACAGTAAATAATATATCGACTCAGATATTTTCTTTCCTAAGACCCTAAAAAAATGTGTTTTATGTCATGTTATGTTGTGGAAAAATTCAATAATTACTTTAAGTGAGCTTTTCTTCATACCTAACTTGTAATCAAGTTATTATCTAATATTTAACTTACTCTTCATAAGATGTGCTCCTGTATTCCCAAGCAGAATTTGTCGCATAACGGTAAATGATTTGTGCTGGTTTATTTAATTAAAACCGTTGTTTTACCTCTCCCATTGTAGGGACTTTTTTCGCGGCCCACTCCGCCCGTGCCTTATAGGATCGAGAACTGTCGGGAGAGGGAGTTTCTATGGTTCACATGCATATTTTTTTAAGAGAGAGATACGTGGTCTTCCCAATGTGTGATCAGCACAATGCCGTGCCACCTCCGAAACAACACGAATACACTGGACGAAATACACCAGTCGGGCACACACACTCACAAGGCTCTCTATCCGGTTAGTAAAATCTCTGTCGATAAAGCTTATGCATCCTATCTTATAAGAAACAATTCTTTCCTTCATCATTTCGGCAGGTCCCTATCCTGTGAATTTCCGCAAAAGCATGGATTAATTAGTAGAGTTATTGCTTTTATTATAATCTAAATTATCAGTACTCAATATCACGAAGTTCTATGTCTGATAAAAGTACACGAAACATGACCACACACATTTTTAAACTTCGATGTAAATTGATTCTGTCTTCGTATTAGAGGGCCGTACAATGGCAGAAGCAAATTTTCGCTGCACTATGAAAAAATAAAAATAAAAACCATTAGTGGTCTGGGGGAGACTTTCATAAAGTAGAAGGAATATTTAAACTCCTTCACGACATTGAATAGGTTACAAGTAAAGCGGAAATAAGTTTGAGAAAACACTGAAAGGAATTATCTTCAAACAGTTGCTTTAAAATTTAACAAAAATATATACAGTAGGCCTATACTGTTTTCTAAAAATAGAACAAAAGACGAAAATCTTTATGAAAAATGAAGTCTGAGAAAATTATGAATATGACTCCAAGTGACATCACCGGCAGATAAATGGAATACAAAATTTTATTTTTATATGGTAATGGTAATTACAACCTATGTTGTTAGCCATACAGATTTAAATGCAACAAACATTTTTTTCTCGAAAAGTAACAATATTCGACTTTGGTCACCTCTAAATTTATTTATTTAATTATCTTGTTAATTTATCATACTTTTTTTCGGCAAAAGTAAGACCTTAGTTATAGGCCTACCATTACAATTCTTGTCACGCCGCGCGGTTAAGTTTAATGCTGATAGACAAAATGTCATGCAACCATTTTATTTGTACAGATTACATTACCTACTAGACAAGCGAACCGAGTGTCAGGAGTTCAGGTTAATGATCAGGGGTTCAAATTTCCTATTCCTCTGCGATTTCCTTGACTCATCAAATTTTCCCTTCGCCTCTGGAAGTGGCAGAAAGTAATACAGTGGTTCGCATTTTGAAGTTTAAGTTGTACTCGTAGTTCTCATCTTACAATCGTGCAGACAGACTAACTACCACGTTCATGAAATATTCAAGGAAATCCTCAATTAAAGTATGGTGAAGTGATAAGTCTACGATAAGAGGAAAAAAGGAAAAGAAAAATAATAACTAAGAAGTAATAGTAGACTAGTAATACTAATGCTAACTGCAGTAATATTACTTGTAGTAGAGCAGGTGTAGTAGTGCTGAAAGTTAAAGAAGACGGAGGAAGAAGCAAAAGAAGAAGACCGTTTACGAATACCAAAATGATTTAAATGTGCCATTAAACATTAGGTAAGCAATGGATGAAGTACGCAATTTCGGGAGCTATAAACTGAAAGTTTAATCGAACAGGAAAACTTTTCTCGTTTGGGAGATGAGTACTCCTTGCACTATAAAGCACGGTTAAAACTCTAGACATGAATATTTAACAGTCTAATGGCTATGATATAATTTTTATTTGGCGTTCAGTTTAAATATTATTTAGTACTATCAGTAGCTAACGCGGTAACTCTAGCATAATTGCATACAAAAGAATGTTCCAATAGCATTAAATTTTAGTAGATCATAAAAACATTTCCTATACAAAAAATAATCCCTTATGATATAAGTTGTTTTCAAAAAGTAGAAGAGTTCGGACAGGGACTTCGAAGGCATTTATAGCCTATCTCCTGCAGGAGGTTTATTAAATAATGGGAGAAAGAAAAAGTAACATTCATTATAATAACGTATATTTATGCTATTTGAAGATGTGCGTGGTTTTCTTCTCTACGTGTATGCAGAGAATGCCTTGAGTAATTGGGAAGCAAAGAAAAGCTCCCTTCATACTACTTCAGATTTCTTTTTGTTTACTGTCAAGAGTTTTTCAGCTTTAATTTGCTATCGATTTGAAGAAAAGTAAGCTATGAAGCTTTCTTTCTGTTTGATGCACAAGTTCAGTGTCCCTCTCAGTTTTCTTTCCTCCTCTCCTCTGCCAATCTCTCTTCTTTTCCTCTCTGCTTGTGTCGGTTGAACCCCGTCAGCCTCTCGATCTGCCTGGATCTTTGTTAACTGCTTCTCTTCTTTATCTCTAGTAGACTCTTTCTCCGTATCCATCTTCTTCTTTCTCTTCCTTGATTTTGTTATCTCTCTCTTTTTTCTTCTTCTCTCCCCATCCTCAACAATACACTCGACATCTGAACAGTGGCTGCTGTGAAATGTTCCTTAATGAAAAATAACATAACGAGAAATTAAGACAAAGCGACTTTAATCTGAAATAGAATTAGTTTTTGTACTATTAACATTTTAAAAAATCTTCAGATTTGCATAGTATAAAAATATAACATTTCGCGTAACTATTCTTTGAATCTTTTCAGATGGAGTGATGATCATCTGGGGACATTCCTTTCGTCTTTGTATAAACCGAATGTAATCGATTTTATATTAAAGCGTGTACTTTTCAAAATCCACCCAGAATCAAATTACATAACACGGGGAAAATATTAACTTCTTTTATTAATTTAAGTACATTCCTTTTCACACTCTGCATCCAATAATTTTTATTAAAAGCAATAACATAAGTCAATTTTTATAATGGGACACAGATGGAGATAGAAGAAATGTAATAAATTTATTTTTAAAGAAAAGTATCTTTCGACAAAAAGAAGAAAACTTATCTAACGATAAAAATGAAACTTTGCATGTTATTATTTGCGTAACATTCAATTTAATATAATTGCTAAACGAATAGAAATAGGAAAAATACCGACCGGTGCTTGGCATGCCGATCGAAATAAATTGGCTACTTTCATCTAGTTCCATCCATTGATATACCGGTAGTTATTGTTAAAGGGTGTCCTATGGATGATCGATTTGTTGCATAAAAAATGATTTTGTTATAAAAAATCAATTTCTGGAGAGAAAAAAGTTGAAATAAAACAAACTCAACTATTTTATTTTTATGAATTTGAAACAATAATTAGAGGTAACACTGCAAAGAATCCGGTGAATTAACACAGAGATTAAATTTTCCATTTCCATTCGCTCTGATAGCTAGTTGATACATTCCTACCACAGTAACTACAGAAGTCTTAGTCTTTTAAAAATTTCAACAAAGAAAAGCATGTTTAATAATAATTATATCCGTGTAATTAGAAGCACTTTAATCAAACTATAAAGATGATGTTTAGAAGCAGAGTCTTGAAATTTTCAAACATAATAAAAAAATGAATTTTTCCTAAACTAGTCAGATATTCATTGAGTTTTCCTTTACAAATGCTTCAAATAATAGTTATTTATGAAGCAAGTGGTTAGAGAGAGATTTTATTTTGCGAATAGGCAGATTGCGAAACGAGCAGTGTAGCTATCCTAGGAGCGAAATAAAATCATGTTATCATGCACATCACAATGTTGATAAAATAGTCAAATTGACAGTCCTGTGAGTTTAAAAAGCAGAAAAACCCCTTGGCAATGTAAAATAACTTGTTCAAAATCATATATATTTCGGCCCACTTGTAGCCATCCTCAGTGAATTAAAACATACCTACAGTGTGTCAGACCAACCTAGAAAGTAACTATAATAATGATGGTAATATCATCTGTCTAAAACTGGTAACACTAAGATAAGCACTTGCTATGATACATAATTAATGTGGTTAGTGATCATGCGGCTATTACTTTCTAGATTGGTTTGACCCACTTTACCTATGCTTTAATTTTTACTTCACTGAGAATGGCCACAAATTGCCCGAAATTTATATGAATTTTAACATTTTATTTTATATTGACAAGGTGGGTTTCCACATTTTAATCCATGAACATGGCACACTATTATTAAGACAGCCGTTAATAGGCCTATCTGTGAAACAATAACAAATATATTTCTCCTAATGAATTACGTACCATGGCGCCATAATGAAAATCTCAAGTTTTCCCTGCCATATATTTCGCATATAGGCTACACATGCACATGCGCAGACAGAGGTTATTGATTTTTTGGTGTACAGTTGCCAACGTAAGGAATGTAGTTAACAACGCTTTTCAACCACCAAGAATGACGATTTAGGCAACCACCAAGAATGTTCTACTGCGAAACTGCGTCTATCTTGTGTTAGAAATTCTATTTTCAATTTAGCCTGTCTATTTTTTTTTTTTTATTCTAACCTGAGTCCTAACTTGATGGTTTCAAACTGACATGAAGATGGTAGGAACTGTCGCTAATGGCTGTCACCGGTCTTCGTGTAATGAAATAGTTTCATCGCTCCTAGAAAATCTGCTTTGTCTGGATTGAGAGATCTCAATTCGTAGCGCCCTGATTATCTTGAGCCCTTAGGCAAGCAAATCCCAATTTAGCTCTTGCAATCTTAAAGAAACACTGTTTCCGTAGCTCGGAGCGGATCTCATCGTATTTGTAACAAGCGAGCTCCATTAAGTATTGCTAAACTGTCTTTCGCTAACTTCCATTTCGTTAACAGTATCATCTATATAAAGTCTCATTGCATTAGAAATTTCTATATGCATGTATAATTAACATATCCTATCTTGAACAAGTTATTATTAATGGAGGTTATTCTATTGAGTTTCTTCAGTTACCTCTAGGGCTCCGAAGTAGATGACCTAAAGATGCCTGAAAGATTACCTTTAAAATGACCGTGAATTTATGAAAATATAACATCAAAATTTAAATCTAAATATGCATTTAGAAAAGGGAACATACAGTAGTATAATAATTAATAATAAGAAACTTACTTTTTTGACTAGACAAGGACATGGAGGCCTCCCCGGATGAGTGATCAGCCCATCGACAGTGTAACCCGGAAAGAAAAATAGCATCAAAATGAATTTAATATTCTAGTTATATTCCGAGGATGTGCCATAAAGCACATTCCCTAAGTGTCCTGTGAATTAAAAATTATTTAGTAATGATATCATTTTTATAAAGTCGCGTACGGATTAATACTCCTACATTGAAAAAATGTCGTTTATGTATTGTGATTAAGGGTTCGGTTTATGTAATCACATTTTCCTTTTTGCGGCTTTATTTCCAAGCACTGTACGTCATTCAAAATTTTGTTTTTTAAGGGTTTTGTTTCTAACTCAACTTCATTCTGTTGTATTGGAAGTAACAGTATTGTTCCCAGCTTACAGGATAGAGTACAGGGGTTGTTCGAGGGGCTGACATTACCTAACTTTCTCGTTCAAGCAATAACTCATGTCACCCTTCAGTTGAAATGCAGTGATTGGTAGTGTAAAATGAAAATACTTGAATAGATAGGCGTTAGAAGTTTTGCTACGCGGGGTTCACCACAGGTCAGTCGACTTCCAAAAACACCTTGAGTATGAAATATTGGTTAATGGATCCCTAAGGGAAAATAGAAACAATGAAAAACTTCTAGTGGTTCACAGTCACGTATTATCTTTTATTACTAAATAAATAATTAAATAAGTAACATTTAATTCTGTTTTGTTGTGTATTATCTTATATTTATTTATTTATTTATTTATTTATATTTCCCTCTGGTATAGTTCAGGCCTTAAGGCCTTCTCTTCCACTAACCAGAGGTGGATACATTCCAACCTTACCAAATAATCTAACTAAGAATAAATAATAATGATAATAATGATGATAATAATAATAATAATAATAATAATAATAATAATAATAATAATAATAATAATAATAATAATAATAATAATAATAATGAGAGAAACATGATTATTTTATAAAGTGTAGATTATGTTAGTGAAAACTATAATTAAGACTATATTAAACTATAGCCTAATAATGGAAATTCATCATTGTAAGTAGAACAAATTAGAGAGAAAAGTAATAATAATAGGTAGAAAAAGAAGAAAAGTAAAATGAAAATAAATTAATACAAAAGCAACAATTTTAACATGAAAGTAGTATATAATATAATTGTTAATGGTTGGTAGTCAAGTGATCAACTAACTTCATCTTTTATATCCTCAGGTAAGGAATTCCGTAGAATAAATAACGTTCAACTGTTTCTTCGGTTACAGTTATCAATCGGTTAATGTTATCACATTATTTGCATCACGAAGTGATCACAATAAGCGGCGTGCACTGTATTGAGTGAAGTAAATATTGTAGTCTTCATTTATTTACAGTGCATTAATATGTATTCTGTCCATTGCACTGGATTACAAGAAGACGTGTAATACGATACCATTATGAAACTTCATTAGACCTGTAACATTTAAAGCGCAGAATTAGTCCTGCGTGGTGACAGTCCTAAAGCACTACTTGCTAAATAATGAGGTTGGTTCACCACAAACCGTGGCATGTTGCTGCTTTTACGTTGTCTAAACAAAACGAAAATCGATACATAGAACAAAACAACTTAGTACATCAACACGCACTCCAACGAGAATTAAAATTTATTATACAAGCACTCATTTCAGCATGAATCTCCACTGCCGGAACCTCTCAAAACTTTATATTTCATAACAATCATATTCATATAAAATATTCATTTCCATGCTGCCCGAGATTTTGCTTAGGAATTGGAAAAAAAGCTTACCTCTTCCCCCTTGGTTTAAAGTGTATTGTTCAATTCTAGATACATACAGAACACTTAAAGTATGCTTTCACGTCGAAAAAGAGACTTTTGGTGAAAAATGGTTTTTTATTACATAAAAGAACCACATTTTTCTGCTTCGAAATGACACATAGTTCATGTGGAAATTCAAACCGGAAGTCATTGAAAAATAAGTTTAAGTGTCATAGTGTGCAAATATTTTACCATTTTCTACCCTTCAAAAGAATAAAACTATAATAAAAATGGAGTTAGAAAGTTTATTTATAGCCCATATCAAATGAAAGCTCATGAATGGGGGAATGTTGTGAACTAGGAGTTTCCTGACACAATGAAAAATATAACTGTGAAGTAGGTTTTCGTAATGCTGTTGGGGATCTTTTCAATTTTGAAACCAAAAATATATAAATTACATAAGCCTAGTTCATAACATTCTTTTCATAAAAAGGAACAATAAGTGAAAGTGTTTTCTGGATTAAGTCATTTTTTTGCAATTCTATGCTATTTTTGATATTAGCATATTTTTCTACTTTAAATTTTTTTGTATTGAGGCAAAAAGTGAAAACTAAGTTTCTGATGTATAAACAACGCAATATCATCTAATCTACTTTCCCGACTGAATTTATAGTTTATACACATGAATAATAAAGTTGTCATGGAGTGAAATCGTTAGTGAGCTCTTAAGTTTAAAAACCATGAGGAAATTTTAATTGGAGTAATTTTTTTCTATGATTGATAGCCATGATAAGAAATAAAAATTCTCACATTTTAACAAAAATCATCAATCCTTTAATCCTATATCTCTGCTTTCATACAATTTTAAGGCGACGCATTTATAGATCAGTAGCAGTTTTAAGGCTAATGGGGAATTTATTGTATTATTAATGTAGGGTATTCGATAACTAGGATGGGCATAAGATATAGTGAAAACTATATTAAACTATAGCCTAATAATGGAAATTCTACATTGCAAGTAGAACAAATTAGAGACAAAAAATAATAATAATAGGTAGAAAAAGAAGAAAAGTAAAATAAAAATAAATGAAACTAATACAAAAGCAACAATTTTAACATTAAAGTAGTATATCATATAAATGTTAATGATAAGAGTTGTAAACCTGCGAGAGACTTTTTTGTTCCTCCATACTTTAATAGGCTTATTACACGTGACGAGTGTCATAATGAAAGCCATTGCGATACAGATTTTCATTATAACACTGGTGTGATATCGATTATTATCGAGCTTAGAATTATCTTGAAACCTTGAGAGCAAAACGAAACTGCGTATTAAACAACATGTACGGTACTTAAAATAAAATCAATTATGTTCGTGTTAATTTTAATATTATACAAAATTCAGTTCATTCCGTGTGCTTTTAATGTGTGTCGTTCGACGTTAAAGCTCAAGAGAAGCTCTGCGGCCTGCATGCCTTGTAGTCGGTCATCTATTGGAAAAGACGAGAACTACTGTCTGTTCTAATACCCAAAACTTAAAAATTTAATTATGGTGGAACAAAAACAGTCATATGAAACTTGCTCATAATGATAAAATTCACTCGTATGAAAAGAGCATCATATCTTAATAAATACCATCAAAGATGTTTTGCATAATATATTATTAAGGCAGTGTTGCTATCAATTCCAGTAACTCCAGCAATACTAAAAATTGACACCTTGGTGAGTTAGGACATTTTAGCCCATATCCATTGATACGAATATACATAATATAGAAAAGATATAAACAGTATGTTGGACCGAAAAAAAGTTATTTTGTTTATGGTGTTATTCCGGGATAATTTTCCTTCAATATCATTTTTATTAACACAGGAAATAGATTACCAAGTATTTCATTTAATAAGACTATTTCATTTAGAAGGTGCAAACTGAAGTTGGTAAAACAAATACTTTATTTATAGCATAATCAAAGTTTGGATTTTATTCTTTGCATTTGTTACACACAGTAGATATTTTACTTCAGTAGTCTATTGATATTTATTCAATCCGCAAAATTATCACACTAGCAAGCCGATCATAGTAGGGATAGATTTTAAGACATTCAATACTTTTTAGAAACAGGTTTCTACTTTTTGAGAATTCCAGTAAGCAGTGGAGAAATTACATAAAAGGGGAAATTGAGTCAAGCGGTGAAACCTTATGGAATCAGTTCGATGCGCTGTGGTTAAGGGCAGTACTAGGTCAAATCTCAAAGCACTTATCTAACTGACAGCCGATGATTTAGTTGCTTAGGTGATATAAGTGTTTAATATTTCAGCTTTTGAATTTCAACTTCTACACGATAAACACATTGTTTTCTAAATAATGAAGAACACTAGGCCTAAACCTAATGAATTGCAATGTATTATATCGTAAATTTCTTTTGTTTATTGCATATAGCTGTACTTTTCTCTGGTGTTAAAGACTTAGCTGAAAAGTCGTATCTTTTTTAGAAATGGCTAATTTAGAATTTTATAAGTCTATATGTAGCATATGAGTGAAATACGGAGCGACCATTTAAAAGAATCAAGATATAAAGAATGAGTACAATCTTTATGTTCCGCAATATAGACCTCATAATGTATTAAATCCGCAATTTAATGCCCTTTGAGTGCATTTCCTATCAAATAATTTCCATACGATCCTCTTGCATTCCCGGTAGGATAATGTAGATTCCGTTTGACATTAATATGAAAGAATTTAAATTATAGCACAGATAAAAGCATATGGACCATCATCATTTTTACTCTTGGAAAATAATAATTCTATGGCTTTATATTCCGTCTAGAATACCTCATAAACCTTTTATGCCTTATGGTAAAAAAAGTAGACAACTATGCTGAAATCACGAAGATATGAATGTTGTAAAGAATAGATTCTAAACTTGCCATGAAAATAAAGATTTATAACCAACTGATAAATGGTTGTGAAAAGATGAAAGCCCGGAGGAAAGGCAATGCATCTCCCTATGTGGAGGGAGACGTAGTTGACTTACATACTAAAGAGATGGTCATATTAATAAAATATTGCGCAGTCTATTGCAAGCCCTTTTGTACACTTTTCCATTTTTATCTTGGATTTTTAAGAAAGACGTAGGGCTATGACCTATTTAGAAAGCTGCATTATCGCTTATAGTTGAAATCCTTCATGTAACATAATTTGTAGGTAGTGTATTACAGTTTATGACATATGTTAGCCTACATATCTTATGTTTCACGTAATCTAAAACGAAGGAAGCGTGAATTACACTAGTAAAATATTTGTTTAGTGCAAGTTCTGTAAAACAGCTGCTTCTCGCCTGTAAACACACCGAAAAGTAGCAAGTTACCAGCCTATGCCGGTAAAGTAATTTTTACCGGCCTAGGCCGGTCAAGTCGTCATGGAAACTGAAACTAACCGTAACAGGGTTTCAAACAAAATACTTGACCATAAAACAACAATATATAAGGCAACATTGTTTCCTTTTGTTCATCAGAAACTTTACCAGGTTTTTTTACAAAACATTTAATAATATAACGAACAAATATAGGCCTAATCCAACATAGCTATATTATTAATCAGAAACCCACTGCCATCTACACCTGCATTTCGTATTGGTTCATTGCATTGAATTCAGCCAGCTATGAGAATATGGCATCAACAAATTGCTGGCTAGCCTTTTATAATTAATTATACGATATTTTTATTTTATTTCATGTAATTTACAGATCTTTTACAAAGAAAATATTAAATGCACCACGTACGCAAAACTTTAGCGGACTCATCCAATATTTCGGCTTCGGCTTACGCTTCAGCCACTATACTAGATTCGTCCGCTAAAGCTTTATTTTGGGTACTTGATACAGTAATAACTATTACCGTACTGATGATAAACAAATGAATGTAGTATGCATTCAGTTGAAGTCCTAGTATTATAATTGCGTTTCTATGCGGTGACCAACAAAGACTTTACGTATAAATTGAGGGGGTTAAAGCCAAAGTAGTGTAAGTCATGTTTTATGCGTTTAGAGAAACAGAAGGTTTTGTTAGATGCATTATAATAATATCTCCTAATATTGTCCTCCCACCTACGTATATATATATAGTGTACTAGCATGTGCCCGCGGCTTCGCCCGCGATAATTATTTCAAAAATTAAAAATTAAGAGCATAATAGTTAAATCATTATATTTATTAACACCTAAATCACGTGGACTACATACCACGCTATCTATATCGTCGCCTGGTAAAAGCGACCTCAGATTCGAGTTCCTTGGCCCAGAATACCCCTGTACAGTGAGTTTCGTCCAAATCGAACAATGTTTGGCCATATTTAGGCCTATCCCTCTTCCGTGTAGGTTGAAAATTTCATATGTCCACGGGCCTTGACATTCTAAACAAATGAATCGACCAGCGTGGGCTTACAACAATCTAGCAATCGCGATGCTTTTATTACCACGGTATGACAAAAATAGCCAAAGCCAACTGCAATTGATTTGACATTGAAATGTATTACTGAAATCTGATGCTTCGACAGCGCTAAAATCACGTTTTCTGCCAGTTTTTCACTCACAACTCGCGAACGAAAGCTAAAATTAAAAATCCGGCTTCGATGCGCATTCGCCCACCTTTCAGCCCATCTATGTTTAAAATTTCAGATCTCTGCGTTCAGTAGATTTCGCTGGGCATCGTGGACAGACAGACAAACACGTCCTTTTATTATTTTAAGATAGCATGTGCCCGCGGCTTCGCCCGCGATAATTATTTCAAAAATTAAAAACTAAGAGCATAATAGTTAAATCATTATATTAACACCTAAATCATGTCGACTATATATCACGATTAGATAGCGTCACCTGGTAAAAGCGACCTCAGATTCGAGTTCTTGGCCCAGAAAACCCCTGTATAGTGAGTTTCGTCCAAATCGAACAACGTTTGTCCATATTTAGGCTAATATTGATTATCCCTATAATAATAATAATAATAATAATAATAATAATAATAATAATCTATATTAATAAAAGGAAGTGTCTGTCCTCCGTCTGTCTGTCTTCCGTCTGTCCTCCGTCTGTCTGTCCTCCGTCTGTCCGCGATACCCAGCGAAATCTACTCAACGCAGAGATCTGAAATTTTATACATAGGCGGACTAAAGGGTCGGAATGTGCACCTCGAAGCCGGAATTTTAATTTTCGCTTTAGTTCGTGAGTTATGAATGAAAAACGGGCAGAAAACGTGTATTTATTCCGTTTTCGAAGCATGAGTTTTCAGTAATACAAATCAATTACACTAGGCTTTGGCTATTTTTGTCATTCCTTCGACATAAAAGCATCGCGATCTCTTGAATGTTGTAGCTCATGCTGGTCGATTCATTTGTTTTTAATGTCAAGGCACGCAAACATAATATGAAATTTTCAACCTACACCGAAGAGGATTATTATTATTATTATTATTATTATTATTATAGGGATAATCAATATTAGCCTAAATATGGTCAAACGTTGTTCGATTTGGACGAAACACACTATACAGGGGTTTTCTGGGCCAAGGAACTCGAATCTGAGGTAGCTTTTACCAGGTGACGATATCTAATCGTGATATGTAGTCCACATGATTTAGGTGTTAATATAATGATTTAACTATTATGCTCTTAATTTTTAATTTTTGAAATAATTATCGCGAGCACATGCTATCTTAAGATACTAAAAGGACGTGTTCGTCTGCCTGTCCACGATGCCCAGCGAAATCTACTGAACGCAGAGATCTGAAATTTTAAACATAGATGGGCTGAAAGGTGGGCGAATGCGCATCGAAGCCGGATTATTAATTTTAGCTTTCGTTCGCGAGTTGTGAGTGAAAAACTGGCAGAAAACGTGATTTTAGCGCTGTCGAAGCATCAGATTTCAGTAATACATTTCAATGTTAAATCAATTGCAGTTGGCTTTGGCTATTTTTGTCATACCGTGGTAATAAAAGAATCGCGAATGCTAGAATGTTGTAAGCCCACGCTGGTCGATTCATTTGTTTAGAATGTAAAGGCCCGTAGACATATGACATTTTCAACCTACACGGAAGAGGGATAATCAACATAGACCTAAATATGGTTAAACATCGTTCGATTTGGACGAAACTCACTATAGGCCTACAGGGATTTTCTGGGCCAAGGAACTCGAATCTGAGATCGCTTTTACCAGGCGACGCTATCTAATCGTGACATGTAGTCCACGTGATTTAGGTGTTAATAAATATAATGATTGCTCTTAATTTTTAATTCTTGAAATAATTATCGCGGGCGATCGCTTGATTTTGTAAGTCCATCCTGGACGATTCATTTGTTTGGAATATCAAGGCCCGAAGACATATTAAATTTTCAACCTACACGGAAGAGGGATAATCAATATAGGCCTAAATATGGTCAAACATTGTTCGATTTGGACGAAACTCACTGTACAGGGGTATTCTGGGCCAAGGAACTCGAATCTGAGGTCGCTTTTACCAGGGGACGCTACCTAATCGTGGAATGCACTCCACGTGATTTAGGTGTTAATAATTATAATGATTTAACTATGCTCTTAATTTTTAGTTTTTAATTTTTGAAATAATTATCGCGGGGGAAGCCGCGGGCACATGCTGTTTGTCTGTCTGTCCACGATGCTAATAGAAATCTACTGAACGCAGAAATCTGAAATTTTAAAGATAGATGGACTGAAAGGTGGGCGAATGCACCACGAAGCCAAATTTTTAATTTTAGCTTTCGTTCGCGAGTTATGAGTGAAAAACTGGCAGAAAAAGTGATTTTAGCGCTGTCGAAGCATCAGATTTCAGTAATACATTTCAATGTCAAATCAATTGCAGTTGGCTTTGGCTATTTTTGTCATACCGTCGAAATAAAAGCATCGCGATCGCTTGAATGTTGTAAGCCCACGCTGGTCGATTCATTTGTTTAGAATGTCAAGGCCCGTAGACATATGAAATTTTCAACCTACACGGAAGAGAGATAATCAATATAGGCCTAAATATGGTCATACATTGTTCGATTTGGACGAAACTCACTGTACAGGGGTACTCTGGGCCAAGGAACTCGAATCTGAGGTCGCTTTTACCAGGCGACGCTATCTAATCGTGGTATGTAGTCCACGTGATTTAGGTGTTAATAGATATAATGATTTAACTATTATGCTCTTAATTTTTAATTTTTGAAATAATTATCGCGGGCAAAGCCGCGGGCACATGCTAGTAATAATAATAATAATCCTCTTCGGTGTAGGTTGAAAATTTCATATTATGTTTGCGTGCCTTGACATTAAAAACTAATGAATCGACCAGCGTGAGCTACAACATTCAAAAAATCGCGATGCTTTTATGTCGAAGGAATGACAAAAATAGCCAAAGCCTAGTGTAATTGATTTGCATTACTGAAAACTCATGCTTCGAAAACGGAATAAATACACGTTTTCTGCCCGTGTTTCACTGATAACTCACGAACGAAAGCGAAAATTAAAATTCCGGCTTCGAGGTGCACATTCCGACCCTTTAGTCCATCTATGTTTAAAATTTAAGATCTCTGCGTTCAGTAGATTTCGCTGGGCATCGCGGACAGACAGAGAGACAGACAGACAGACACTTCCTTTTATTAATATAGATGAACATAATTGGACTTACACGACTCTTCCTGCTAACATATTATTATCTCTACTGCAACATTGCAATGCAATACTTAGGTTAACATTTTTTTAAACATGACTTACACCACTTTGGCTTTAACACCCTCAATTAACAAAAGGGTACTCTCGAAAAGTGAGAAATATTATATTAAAAATCTAAATTATTATGTCGGCGCAAAAATGCAAAATGGGCCGGTAATCTCTATCTATATTAGTGGCTTTGTCCTGACTGACTGACTGACTGACATACAGAGAACCAACGTAGAGCCTAAACTACAATAGGTATAGCATTGGAATTTTGACAGTACCTTCGTTTCATTATATAAGTGCACACTAAGAAAGGATCGATCACGTTTAATAGAGAGCAGATGACACAATAATAAATCTAAAGACTTTCATAATTCATAAAATCAATCATATTTGTAGAACATATACTGTGTATTTTAATACAATTTTCTTTTGACAGCTTGGTAATTCCATTTTCGTTAGAGAAAAGGAAATTTCATGTTTCGCATCCCAGCTTCAAAGGTGGATTTCCGGAGGTAATGCAACTTTATGTGTCAACCTGTAACTCATGGAAATAGAGCAATAATGCTACGTGGACATTTTAAAACTTGACTCTTCAATGGGATAACTCTTTTCTAGAACAGGGTACCTTTAGGCTATCGATTTGAATTATGAATTTTACTCACATATCTATGTCATTCTCTGAATGCCCTTTCCACCGGATGATACAAAGAAATATGAAAAACGATATCATCCCTAACAAATGACAAAGCAACCATCATACAGCGTGATTTAAAAAAATACAACGAAAACAGCCCCCTGGGAGCATTAATTGTGTTTCCCCTCTCATCAAACAGAAATTTATTCCATCAAAATAGAAAATAGTATGGACCTTTTCGTTAACTGTAGCCATAATTATTGTTGTTGTTCACGAGTATAGTCTACACAATATCAAATGTTATTTTTTTTCGATCACATTTTAATACTCTTATTACATTTGACGTATCATAATGATAACCATTTCGTAACAGATTTTCATTATAACACAAGTGTGGTATCGATTATTATCGAACACGTAACCATCTTGAAACCTAGAGAGCGGCAAATCAAATTGGAAAATATACAGCCTGTATTTAAAATAAAATAAATTCTGTTCGTGTTAATTTTAATATTATAATAAACTGAGTACATTTCGTTTTGTAAAAAATCCGTTCTTTTCAAGATAATGGCCATGATCAAGCTTCGACTTGACCGTACGCCAAAAGCTGCCATCTCTCGCAGAAGACGACTACGAGAACTCGCTAACAGCCGAATCTAAAATATCAAAACTTAAACATTTAATTATGGTCGAACAAACACAGTTGTATGCGATTTCCCTGTAATGGTAATTAAAATACTCGTAGGAAAATTTTCAAACGAGTAAATCGAGTTTCATTAATATACTCTTATCTTGATAAATATTATCATTATAGGTTCGTTGAATAATGTATTATTGTAACAACCCCTTCTGCATTAAGCGTCAAAGAAAGTAACTGGATGGATATGTAGTACAGTATTGGCAACGTTTTAATAATCTTTCTTTCCTAGAAGTGATTACACCATTTAATATTTTCTCCTTAAACCATTCAGTCGGTGATCACTCAACAGTTATTCGATTAGCCATATGCGACAGATCTTAACTTCCGATTTCCAAGAACCACCTTGTTCCAGCCTAATATGTAAAGACTTCGGTCCGTGCTTGAAGCCTACAACAATACCAGAAAGGTTTCGAGCTGTAATTCATAGGCGTAACCAGGCCGACCATATGGGGGGGGGGATTATAACATCTGGAGAGGGGAGTTCCGGGGTCCTCGAACCCCCCCCCCCCCAAAAAAAAAAAACCCTCGTTACGCCTATGAGCTGTATACTGAAGAGAGGTGGTCATACTTTTTTCACAATAAAATATATTTAATTTCAGAAATGGTCGACCATTAGCCGAGGATGGGGATGGTTGTTTTCCCCGAAACTAGACCATAAAAATGAGACGTAAGTGGAGCTATAAATGTTTATAAGTTGACCATTTTTAATAATGATTCAATAGATTTACTGTTTATATCACTTCCATTTTTATTTGTTTCCAAACCCATGTTCTTCTTAGCGAGAGGAGAAACCCTTAGAGGAAACCCATATTTAGAATAGCCTCCTGGGAATTCAAAGACCCGACCATCCAAAAGCCTCTGCCCCCTTACTCACCAATTAAAATATATTACGATAACTGGCAATATTAGTAGTTATTTTACACTAATAGCTTTCTTTTTGTTTGTGCAGGTTTTCTGTCTGAAGTTCAACAGCAGCTTTCACCAGTATCCAACCCACAGGATTTACAGCACCCAGATAAAAAGGTAAGTCGTTAATTACTCCGACTCGTTAATTTTTCTTCTACAGCTATGTTTGAAGTTATGGTATATATTTGGAGTTTCGAAAATATTAACTACCAAAAACTGAAAAATTAATCTAAGCTTTTTACAGATGCGTACGAGTTGTTAAAAATAAAAATTGAATTAAATTATGTTCCATATTTAGTTTCTTAGATCTTGAAATCGAGATACAACTTCTGTTTTAGATATCTATTCCTTTGCTTCCGAACAAATTGGTAGAAAAGTGCTAATGTTTCGCAGATTAAATCTGGTTTTAAAGGAATTTTTCACCTAACAATTCTCATAAAGTGGTAAAAGAAACTTGGATTAATTTCTTAAATTCCTATTTCTCCACTAATAACGTCACTAAGTATATAATCTTCTATTTTGCCATTGTTTCTTCATTGATCTAGTCCATATAATAGAAGCTATAGATTTTTACTATAAATTTAAAAGAGCAAGAAACAGAGATAGCCTATACAAAGAAGAACAACATAACAGCGCCAAGCAAATTTCCTATGGGAAAAAGTTTTATCGTGTATAAAACTTTTAATTGCCTACTCTACCGTTCTTATGAAACACTGCACAATTATTCTGAAAGTTAACTATTCTTTCAAACACTAAAGGGGAACTTTTTCTTAATTTTCTAAGGATCGGAAATCGTCATAACTACAGACAACCATACAAAGACGTTCGAAAGAAACATTGTATAAGTATGAAGTGTTAGTGCTTGTATTATATTTGCTTTGTTCTAATTATATAATTGCAGTAATAGCCTATATTACGTATCAGATAGAGAGAAAATGTACCCGCATAACCAGAAACGTCTCGTCGATCTATGGGGCTTTGGGCGAAAGAAAATAAGTGATAAGGCTAACCAGCTTTGTTGCATTAGGTGCGGCATTGGTCTATCTGACCGCTACAGTCCTAACATTAAACAAACAAAAAAATCGGTGTTATCCAAGAAATGAAGGAATCTTCCGCTCTTGTCTTTCGAAAAAGGCAAGAACGTAATATTTAATAAGTATAGACATATTTCGTTTGCATCATAGAATAGTGTTTAATTATACAAGTGTGCATCCTAATTTTATAGCTGGTCTGATTTTTCACGCCGTCAATAGAATTGAAAATGAAAACAATTATTATTGCACAATTTATTTAATTATTTCTCCTGCTTATAGTCCTTAACCCAAAGTTATTTAATGTAAAAACATACACCTTTGAAACACAAATGGTTCAAATTAGGTAGGCAAAGATGCCCTTGAGATAGGGCGAATATTTCAATTCAATATTCAGGTGGGCTCTGTGGGTGTGCGTTACCAGGAATAGGTAGTCGCTGCCAACAGATTTTAATAATGTAGAAGCGAGATGAAATGCTGCGTAATGTTGAGTAATGTGTTCTAGAATTTAATATAGGGTGGCCAATCCAGTACGGAATAATTGTCTGTCCGCAAGAGGTCCTCGGTTCACCTCTCTCATATACAGGGAACAGAAAGCTAGTCGGAATATTCGATTGTGTCACATGATTTCTCCTGGAGAAAATATTTTTTAATGGTAAATAATGATCTAGTCAGAAAGTTTTGGAAAAATGGTAAAGTCAAGTTTTCTAGACGTACGTATATTAAAACAAAAACACAATATATTTAACAAGTGTTTTAAGGGATGTAAAATAGACCTAGTCAGTATTCTTGAAATTAACTAAGTACATCCCCAAGTATTCCGATAAAAAAGAGAATCAGGATCATAAAGTTGGTTAAGTATTTCTCAAAGGGTGAATTTGGAAATTATTTATTTATGTCTTTATAATGTTAATATGATATCAGAGAAAGCTGCAGCAAGTATCTATGAATGTTAGCTGAAATAGGCAATAGCTAGGCCTATCTGAGTGATGTAGTAAGAAGGCGTTAAGCAGGTTTAAATTTTATAAAAAGGGCAATGAAAATCAAGTATTTGCTATTCGCCATGAAGTCTGTAATGTTTATATCGTACTGTCCCTATATATAGAATAAAATTGAATATTTCAACATTAATTTTTGTTAATTACCACAAGAGTTTTTGAAAATATTTACTGTGGTAGTGGGCAGAAAATTTTAATAACTTTTCTTAGTATTCAATAAATTAAACTAAACTATGTCACATAGTTTAACATACACATATTGTGCTTTTAAAATAAACAGTGGGTTTGAAACTTGAATTGCATTACTATAAAGAAGTCTGAGCTTATTTTAAACGCTCACAGAGGAAATATTCGTTTAATTAAAGTAAATATTTCAGAATGTCGCGGGATAGTTCTAACTTGTGTTTAACTAAACCCATCATAACTTCACTCGGCCATGCGACAGTTTAAACTATACCAGTTCAGCAACAGCAGCAAGCAACCATGTACATAGATACAAAAAAACTCTCCTGCATGGGCACATTATTTCACTGTGAAATTTAAAAATTCCAGACGATAATTTCTTGCTGCAAAAATGTTTCTAAAGCAGTAAACACTCTGAGAATTCCAGATGACGGTATCACAGTGACGATGGTGAGACTATACCATTGGTAAGCCAGTCATGACTATACATCAATTTAGTTTAAGAATTGGTTCGATTAGTATTAACGGTGTTCCTCTTAACTTGTAGAGTTGCTAAAAATTCCTGACTATAAGTAATCGGTGATACATGCTTCTGTTAATGAGCGTGGCGTATTTTAGGGAACCTAGAGGAAGATTTGGATGTACTTGCTAAGTCGGTGGGAAATCATCTGAAGGTAAACAGAGATTAGAGTTTAATTATCAGTACAAGAAAAGCTTTCTTATGTTCGTTGGATACTCATTTTATGTTTTTGTTGTTATTGTCATTATCATCACCATTATCCTCATCAGCACCATCGTACAGGTGGTTAAGAGTGGGTTACATCACTATTCTAATCCGGCATCGCAAAATTAGCAACGTTGTTGAATGTCTAGGAGAGAACCGCCTTCTGTTTTATGAGTACATAATACGGTACTTCCTTGGAGTAAAAACATAGTCTTCTTTCACTTAAAGGGGCCTCTGTTTTATCGTCTCTTTGTAATATTTTCTAGAAATCTGGATTGAATCCTAATTATACGAGATGGAAGTAATATAAATGTGCAGATATTAACAGCTTATTCATTGTACAGAAACAAAAAAATAATAATTCCAGTAGCATTATTTGCTCCAAGTGTGTATTGTCCTCAGGGGAAAAAAGTCCCTAAACTTTCAAGACTTTCGCTCATCCCCTTATTGTATGTCCATACCTTCGTCCTCCATCTATCCATCCATCCATCCATCCATCCATCCATCTGTCCAACTGTGCTTCCGTATTTCCGTCTAATGTAGACGGTTTTCTCTAGATGGTAAGTTACATTTTTTACTTTATTTTCCGTGGTTTATGTGTTTTTTTTATTTATTATTATTATTATTATTATTATTATTATTATTTGTATAAATACTTACTGATTTCTATCGGAGACTTTTAACATACTTACAGTTATTGCCTGAAATCAGTATTACATTTAGTTGTGTTTGAACTAATCCACAGATAGGTGGGTTTAAAAAATATAATTACAGAAATCCAATCAAGACCAATAGAAGTAGAATCGTCCCAAGCTTTATTTTTGTATTCCATTAGCTGTGCGCACGAAATATAAATCTGATCACGCACTAATCCTATCTCGTTCATTTGGAAATGGAAATTAAAATCATGGGAATGTATTTCCGGAAGAATAACTGGCGAACTGAGATTTCAAGATACCACATATAACGCCACAGAAAGAGAGAGTGGTTCTACCAATGAAGTGAATAGAAATTGCAAATCAATATTATGTCACAGTTGTTTTATATTTTCGCAAGCATTCAAAGGGAACTGTACTCGAAATATGCTTAAACTTTAGTCTAATCCATTAGGAAATTTCATGTAACCTCACCTAATGGAGAATTGAAGAGTGAAAGCTGTTCGTAAGTATTTGAACAGCTGTATTAAAATATATACATATAGATTGAAACCACAATTTTGCATGTGCATTATTCAGAGTGTATGTCAAATACGAGGGTTGGAAGTTTTATAGTGGCAACACATCTATAAAATCAAGGTGAATGGCAGGAAGTTCAAATCGCTTTTGTTGGGTGTTGGTTGGATACCCAACATACTTAAGAGCAAGTATGAAGGAGCCTTCTATCACTACAAATGCCTTCACAGTCACCAGAAGAACATGAGCTGGCTCTATCAACCTGTCTAAAATGAATTTTGGTTCTGACAGAAAGCCAGTGATTAAAAATAATTCAATACCTAAAATTATCTTCATTTACAATAATTCCATAACGAAAAGAAGCAAGATGGGTCGAAGTCTGTCAATTGTTCTTCACTTCCTTCCGGCGGGGGTTCAATCATGCGTTACACTCAATCGTTCATCATAGTGAGTAAAATTTGTTAACCAATCTTGAAAGAGTTCATAATTTTAAGGTTTTGAATTATATCATCAAAAATAAATTTCTTTCCGCTCAGCATCCATCATTTTCTGGAGAAATGAACTGTGTAAAAGGAAACAAGATTAGCTGTTGAAATAAAACCAAGTTATGTTCTATCCGACTGCAGGGTACGAGGGTACGGTAAAAAGAATACCGAGTCAAGATTCTGGAATTGTGCGAAATAGCACAGAGATCCAATACTAAAAGCTATACAAGTTGAAAAAAGCAAAACCTCAACAATTCGTTATTTTCCTTTTGAAAGTTTGTAGTTCTATGGCTTTAGTGGCGCCTGGCATCCATAGAATTGAACTAATTCCAGCCACTAGTGGAAAATAAACTAGAAAGCAAAGTGCTTTCCGAACTATGTAGCCCACAAAGAAAACCTTATTTATAACTCAACACTGTCCCCCGTAATAGATGGTGTAAGTGACGACTGTAAAATACGAAGAATAGGACTATTGAAATTGTCTATATCTCGTTGTAAATAGCCTATTACATGATTGTATGTTAGGATAAATGGAATGGAGATGTACATTACTCGTCTTGCCCACTAGAGCAATATCTTCTTTTTTCTATTCTAACAGTTTCTGTTCCAAGGCGCATGATTTTTACGATATATGCAGGATCTACTAAATGAATCATTAAAATATACCAGAATTGGTTAAGGAAGAACTTGCAGAAATCCTGTAACAGCATCCAGTTCGAACACATTCTTATAAAACGAGAAGGATTTGAACCAACACACTAGAATAAAATAGCTAAATGCTTTGCTCGCCTATATTAATTTAATTTAATTGACTAATAGACTAGTAAAATTTTATATACAATAGATAGACTATTAAAAGGTTGTTACTGTTTATTAATGCTGAAAACAGGCCTGTTCGAAAAAACTAAAATTAGCATTCTGATATAATAAACAATTATCATATCCAATTCTTTTACTTCAGAAGAATTTTCATTACAATATCATACAGAAGCTACTCCCTTAGTTTAGATCTTTGAAATTCACTGGTTCATGTTCTAGAAATGCCGCTTTCTTTAACTTAATTCCGACGTGTGAATTGTTAATTGAGGTATTTGGAACTGCTTAAGGCAATTAGAGTCTTTATGAGTAGTTATCACGTTATAAGTTACTGAATTATTTCTATGGGTCTATAAAGGAATTATAAGACATATTATTACTAAGACTGACATGTTATTATTTAGGTATTTGAAAATTAACTTCCACAATGTGTCAGTTCTTTTGCTGACAAACTGTCGATTTTGTCTCTAGTTATCATTGTATCACATATACAGTGTACCACTATGCTATTTCGCGTGCTCCATAAATTACAGATTTAATATTGTGTTAGGACTATAATACTTAAGACATTAAACTTATTAAATAAAATGAAATCTATCATTCTACTTCTCTGAATGACTGAGATTCTTCCACCCCTTTTGATGTGGTTCTGATCCATAGACCCCTATATGGTATCTGCTTAGCATGTTTCTAACACAGTTCTTGATATTAGGTTACTCAGCAGTGGGCGTGGTCCTACTTACCTGAAACAAAAGAAATACGCAGTTAGTAATCTCTAAAATCAAGCTGAGTAATTACATGCTTATATGTAATCAGTCGCGGCTTACGACGAGGATGTACTGCATATACCATTTCATAGGCCTACATTTAAAATAAAGAAAATTTTTAAGCCTACTTACATAATGAAGAAGGTATAAGTAATATTTATATAGCCTAGTAAAATTAAAAGGATTGGACAACGTTGGACTTCTAAATACAAAGCAACTTAATATCGGTAGCCTTATTTCAGTCTCTTTAAGAAAAATTGATAAATAGATTTTGTTTGCTTAGCCTGTAATACCAGTACACATATGCACATATTTTGAAAGCCAAGATATGTTAAGAAAGTTTCTGTTGAACATATAATTAACAGACTTACGGTACATCCCCAAGCATGGTTTTTATTCAAGTTATGTTTTCGCTAGATTCATTTCTACAAATTCGTATTTAAATTTGGAAGTTCGCGAATTCAAATGTATGTAGTTATGCATAAGTGCAAGTCCAATTTTTGTAACTTTACGGCTCTACCCCACGGATCACTATTCCCGAATAACAAACAAAGCAAGAGAGTGCATTCTGAACATCACACCCGCAGATCCATCTGACGACGACACTACATCATCCTACAACGAATGCTCGACTCATAGTGGCTACATGGATCATAGCACATTCAGATCTGAAACGTAGGAAAGCCAACAGAGCATGCACAGTCGAATTTCACAGTAACGTGCGTTTTCTCTGACTGACATTGTAGCGGCTGAAGCCAAGTCAGTACTCAACACTGTACTTTCATACTTCCTAGTTATTCCAGAGGGAGAGCGCTACAAAATAAGTTTTCGTCCGTCTTGTTTGCATAACGGCTCGCATTCGAACAGAATAGGCGTAATTTTAGTGCAGCTTTTATAGTGTGCTATAGCGGATTAGCACATGATCATCGGCCGCCCCGGGTTCTTATTCCTTTCAACCAGTTTTGAAACAACTTATACGTAGCATATATAGGTCACATTGGTAAACTCTATAAGAGAATGTCGTTGTAAAGTCTTTCTGAACATTTCAAATCACCTTTATCACGCAAATGGCATGAACGTACCCTGTGTTTTAATGCTTGTACATGTTGGTGAAATTACAAGAGCTCATAGTATTATTGCTGCAAGTGTATTCCATGCAGTATGATTATTGAACTTGCAATACGATAGTAGTGCCGATATGTTTGCTCAGTACTAACGAGACGATCTCTAGGGACGGTGTCCCTCTCCCTATTCAGCATATGCACCCCAGAGACACCAATTATGTTTCACCTATCTATGCTCTACAAAATTAACACGCGCGAAATTATTGCTCTGGTATAATGTTAAGCTCTGTTAGCAATTAGTATTTTTTGGGGGCGAAGTTTGACATATCAAAGTTGTTCGGCAGGTAACCACAAATAGTTGCATAATTTCTTCTCTCATCAACCTTGGAAGGATCCCTAATAATAATAATAATAATAATAATAATAATAATAATAATAATAATAATAATAATAATAATAATAATAATAATAATAATAATAATAATAATAATAATAATAATAATAATAATAATAATAATAATAATAATAATAATAATAATAATAATAATAATAATAATAATAATAATAATAATAATAATAATAATAATAATAATAATAATAATAATAATAATAATAATAATAATAATAATAATAATAATAATAATAATAATAATAATAATAATAATAATAATAATAATAATAATAATAATAATAATAATAATAATAATAATAATAATAATAATAATAATAATAATAATAATAATAATAATAATAATAATAATAATAATAATAATAATAATAATAATAATAATAATAATAATAATAATAATAATAATAATAATAATAATAATAATAATAATAATAATAATAATAATAATAATAATAATAATAATAATAATAATAATAATAATAATAATAATAATAATAATAATAATAATAATAATAATAATAATAATAATAATAATAATAATAATAATAATAATAATAATAATAATAATAATAATAATAATAATAATAATAATAATAATAATAATAATAATAATAATAATAATAATAATAATAATAATAATAATAATAATAATAATAATAATAATAATAATAATAATAATAATAATAATAATAATAATAATAATAATAATAATAATAATAATAATAATAATAATAATAATAATAATAATAATAATAATAATAATAATAATAAATAACAATAATAAGACTAATAATAATAGACTAATAATAATAATTATTATTATTATTATTATTATTTTGTAATTTGCAATTGAGTGCTAGGCAATTAACTTAAAAATGTCTTTCTTCTTTCCCTGGATTTTACCTCCCCGTTATAGGGATGTTTATGTGGCCCACGCCGTCTGAGCCTTACCGGACCGCGACCTTTCAGAGGAGGGATCCTATGGATCATAAACATACTTTTTTGAACAAAGAAGACATGGAGGGCCTCCCCTAATAGGTGTCAATAAAGAGTATAAGAGTTTAAAGTACTTGTATAAAAGTCGTCAACATTTAGGCCTATACAGAGGGTTCACAACAATATCTTGCACAGTCTGTCAGCAAATTTTAAAAGCATTTGCCTGTGCAACACTTACCATTCTTAAATTTCTACACATATTTAAGTCTTTCTCAGATGAACTATAAATCTTTCTCACATGGGCTGAATGATTAGAGAAAATAAAAAAGTATTTGAAAGCATCCTTCTTATTATAACAGGGTAGAGTATGAGTATCTCGCTATCAGAATGTGATAGAATAAAAATTGTTGGAAATATTATGCTAAATAACTTTTGATATCTATTAAATGAAGAAATTCGGCACTGTGAAATCTCTACATAAGGAGAAACTGGAATTTTTAACACACACAATTTTAATATAATAAGTGGCTGACTTGATTGTTTTACAATAATACGAGACATCTAATAGGCTTAAGAAAAACCACGGCTCTTCAATAAACATTTAAGTTAGAAAAAACATTCGCACACTAGAAAGAAGTAGCAAGAAGCGGTCGTAAATCATGAATATTTGAGATACGGAGTAGGCCTATTCTCTCTGATGTCTTATAAATTTATGGCTTCACTAAAATCAAATATGGTTTCCGTATTTCGTTGAACACAACACACAGAGGTTTTGCAAATAGCATTCAATTTGTGTTACGTGAGTAGACTGTTAGTAAATGTCGTTAAGCACCGGAAAACAAATGCCATTAGTAATGGTTTATGTGCTTGTATTGCCGTAATTCCCGAGCATTTTCCTTCGTTGGAAGTAAATTGCCCACGACAATGTGATTTAGAGCGGCTTTTAAACGGGAACTTAGACCTCTCTACTTCACTTAAGTGCGTAGACAAATGTGTAGTGTTTGGTTTGCATATTAGCCATCTATCTACGCACTAAAACAGAGGATGCTCTGTGTTATTTTCGCGCTCTGAAACAAGTCATGCTATTGCTAATAAGCCTCCTTCTATTTTTGTCGCTTTAAAGCAAGTAGATTCCAGTTACTGTACTTCAGAGTTGTGGGTTCTTATTATTTTTAAAGCCAAGAAACGAACATCACACCTTTAAAGTTTGGTATCTGCGAAGAAGTAATTGTTCAGAGGTAACAATCAACACTAAGAAAATTGAATTGGGTTGTAAGTATACGACATACAGTAAAATAGAGGTTAGGCCTACTAGAATCTAGGTGTCAATAAAAAAAAACACACCTTTTTGTTTTGTTTCTATCAACACTTCTATTTATTTAAGTAGGCTATTTCTGATACAGCCAATGGTATCCAAAAATATGTAATTTATGAAGAAGTAGATTCACCATTTCTGACTGAATGCTGGGTTATTTGAGGCAGACCTTCGTAATTTCAATGCGTGATTTGTCATAATTTATTATAAGAACAGATCCACTAGTTGAAAATCAAATTAAGGGAATGATATTATGGTCTAATTGATGTAGTTTTCATGTATACGTAGTTATAGTATAGTTAGTTACATTATTTCTGTCCCATTACTTCTAGCCTTAAATCGGGTTCAGCGTCGTGGCGATTTCGGTTTTTATTTTTCAGTAAACCTAATGTTGAAAAAGTTTGTTCAAAGAGATATTATAAACTATAAAATTGAAATACGGATGCTTCAATGCCTCTTTAGCTATTTTATTATTCACTTGAAAAATACCTCCACCCAAAATTATTGATCAACTGTACACTAACCTTTTGACAGCTATTGACAAATAAATACGTCGCTTTAAAAATTTCATAAAGGCAGAAATATAGGATTTGTAGGGCAATGCTATATGAAAAATACGAGGATTTATATGCTTGTGCTATGACTGGAATGTACAGAATTCAGCGATTTTACTGAAACTTTCTATGTTGATTTGAAACTTATACCACGTCTATGATTTCACTTTTTGATTGCTTATATTATTGTATAAATTCGGCCTGATAAAGATTGAAAAAGTATTGAAGAGTTCAACAAGTAACTTCAAAAAGTTTATCTTCCCTTTTAATTCAACTTTATTTGTTCACTTTTGAGCCCCGAGGTCATATCAGGAGTTCAGGTTCTGTGCGTAATTTATACCAGTAAGCCATGCAACTATAGATATTTTCTATTGTTGGTTGTATATTATGGCGAAAATAAATTTTAGCTGATATTAACTTCAATTAATATAAAACAGGATGAAAATATAGCGAGGATGAGTCATTTTTAGTAATTATCCAATTCAGCATTTGCCTTTACGACTGTAAAACCATGAAAAACCCAAGTTAAATTGGTCGGCTACGGAATTTGATCATGTGACCTCCCGAATGCGAGTTTCGTACGTTACTAGATCGGCCACCTCGCTCGGTAAGTTGATCTTGTTCCTTTTCAGAGATACGAAAGTATTGCCGCGGACCCACAAATGTGTTCAGTTATCCCCATGAGCCGCCCTCAAGGCTGAGAGGTTAAACCGCTCGCCTTCCACCGCTGGGACCCAGGATCGAATCTGGGTGGATCCATTTGGAATTTGTATGGGGTCGGGGCAGGTTTTCTCTGGGTGCTCCTGTTTCCCCTGCCATATATAATTCCACCGTTGCTCCATTCATCATAGTATGACCATTCGGTTGCTATAAAGAATTATTACTATCCCCATCATAGGCGTAACCAGGCCGACCATATGGGGGGGTTATAACATCCGCGGTGTCTGGGGGTATGGAATACCCCCCCCCCCAGGGGGAGGGGGGTCCGAGGGTCCTCCCCCGGAAAATTTTAAAAATTAAGATGCAAAATAACGAGTTTTAAGCTTCCGGGGGTCCTCCCCCGGGAAATTTTAAAAATTAAGACGCAAAACAACGAGTTTTAAGCTTCCCAAGCTTTATACTTGTATTAAGTAATTTATGGGCAGACTTCAAAAAATTATACAATTTTCCTTTTGTTAATCAATGGGGGGGGTTCAAACCCCCAAAACCCCCCCTCGGTACGCCTATGATCCCCATGGTCCCTCGGATCACCAAATGAGAAACACTGTTCTAAAGCTTACAGTACTCAATTTGTTTCTGTCTAGGCCTTTCAGTTCAATAACTGCAACTTCATGCAATCTATGATGTTGCTTTCATTGCTGTTGCTGCGCTTTAGACACGCTAGACATTAACTGAAATCTATTTAAAACTTATTTCAAGAGCAATGGCTTTGTTAAATGTTAAAATCATTTCACATTCATATTTTTATAGTCCTTCTATACTGTACACTATGCTCCGTGTGACGAGCACGATTAGATGTAATGTAATGTAATGTAAGTGTTTATTACAGTAATTAACTTTTTACAAATTCCATTGCAAACAATCGCATAGATGCCACCTCGCAACGTAACGGGGAGGTCTTCTATAGCAACAGAACGTTGTAAGAAGATTAAAATGTGACAGTGAAGTGTTTTTAATTACTTAATAGAGATTTTTCTTTTTAATGGAAATTAAATAGACCTTAGTGTATCTTAGTTAAGTAGTGTCTCCTAGGGAAAAAAATTGACCATAATGGGTAATATTTTTTTAAAATTTAGCAAAACTTGTATTAGAATATTTAAATATTACTGATATAGCCAATGGTACCCAACAATATGTAATTTATCAAGAGATATGTTCACCATTTCTGGCTGATTGCTGGGCTATTTGATGCAAAACTTGGTAATATCAACGCGTGATTTGTCGTAATTCATTATTCGGACAGATCCGCTAGTTGAAAATCAAATTAAGGAAATGATGTTACAGTCGAATTTGTATAGTTCTTATGTATGCTTACTTATAGTATAGTTAGTTGCATTATATTAGTTATTTTTAATATTGAATTTATTCACCACTGCTACCGGATGTATTTCCAAATGTAGTGAAAATAATAATAAACATAATATAAAGAAATATAATTTTTGTTAAAAAATATTTCTTTTTACTTATTTTGGTTTCTTATTTACACATAAGTTCTCACTTTTTCTTACTAGCGTAATAATTAATAACATTGAGTTCCTGTAAATTTTATATTTCAAAAATATTTAAATATCTCTGAATTATTACATAGAAGAAATTGTGTTTTGCAATTTTTTGTATAAATTATTTAATAACAAAATAGATGCTACTAACATTCTTCAAGAAATATTTATTTTAGGTTCCATATTATATATGTTATCGAGTGCATATCTGTTCCATCCCAAAAGCAAATACTGATTCCTATAATAATATTATCGTCATAAAAGGTATTCAGTCTATACAATAAAAAAGCATAAAACGGGCAATAGTCCTTTATATTATATTATACAAAAAAGTTGATTTTCTTTTAAAAATTATGATTTAAAAGAATATAGCAAAATTATTTTCAAAAAGTGTAGAATAACATGCTTTGATTGACTGATTGTGTAAATTTTCTAAATGGAGACGAAAATTGGCTCCTTGTCATTTCTTATATGATTTTTTCTTCTTTTTAGATGTCCCTCCATAACTATTAACTGTATTTTTTGTTTAAAATATGTTTATTTTATTATGTACTTTTATATTGTGTGTCGTTAGTTGGATTTAGTATTTGTATTAATAATTAGTATTAGTATAAATGTTTAATATTATTATTATAAGAATATTGTAATAAAGAGAACTTTCCATTCGGGTAATGTGCCTGTTAGGTTTCCCAGAGAGACAATTAAATAGTTGTCAATACTATAATGAAATTAATATTTCTGTTAGGTCTATATTATTGTTACCATCATTATGTTTAATACATGCATAGCCTATATGATCTTACAGAATGTGCGACATTCTTGAATTAAGCGGTATGTAAAGCTATTCACTGAATTCAAGAGGGCATGGCATGATTGGGATGGAGCAGATAATTCCTAGCCCGAAGCAGCCATGCCTAGCGTGTAGAATATTGGAACGAGAGTAAAATTACTTAATACAACAATGGCACGTGATCAATGGTTGGGAATCCCCGGCATGCGATTCAGTTCACTGATCATATCAATCAGCATCTACCTGTTATGAATAACCACGCATGGATGCATGTCTCATGTTCCTATATCATTTCGTTTCAATGATTATATCCGCGCTTATGGGTAATATCCGGCAATCTAAATTGAACCACACGTAAAGATACCTTTTATATTGAATGGTCTTCATAAATATCGTAAATTTTTTAACAGATAGGCCTATTATAGAAGAGCAGAAATCCACAGAACGAATGTTTTTACTAGGCCAAGGCATTTGATGATTTTGCATCTTTTATATATGAAGGTTAAAAGATAGCTCGAATATATATAAATGTATATCATGAAATAATTGAACAATAAGGGCAATTTATTTTTGCATTATTTTGCTTTATTTTGCATTTTTCGTCATTTTCTAGAATAGGTAATTTTTTGGAAATTTATAGGTCATTTTCGACATTTTTAGGTGATTTTTGGCATTGTGAGGTAGTTTTCGGCATTTTTAGATCATGTTTCAGTGGAGGTAGAGAGATTTTTCCATGTACAAATCGTTACTTTCAGACAACAGACAATCGTTTTTATTTGAGAACCTCCGCCAAGTGTTCTTAGTTTTCAATCCAGGTTTATTGTAAACACCACAGTTTGTCTTGTAGCAATAAATATTTTTTCTTTATTTTTAAATGGCACATTTTTGTTAGGGGCAATTTGATGGGCATCCCAGTTCAGAAATAATTTCGTTTTCGCTAAGGGTGTCCAACTAGCATAAATCTACTTATTTCTTTAGTAACAAAATAAGTGTGTTTTATAACATAAATTCATATAAAACGCACTGGCATAAATTGAATTTAGCAATTCATTACTTAAAAAAACTAATTATATAAGTAATAATGGTAAATTTATTGGGCATTTTTTTTATTTTGTGTCATTTTTTCACTATTTTAGGTCATATTATGCATTTTTTTATTTTACATTTTTTCACTATTTTGTGGTCATTAAATGCCTTGCCCTAGTTATTACTTTATTAAGTAGGCTATTAATGTTTTAATTTGGTTTGTTGTTTTATGTTGTGTTGTTATGCAGTCATAAATATCTCTTTTGTTCTTTTTCCTATCGGTTTGGCAACGAAGTGGCTTTCCGTACTCAATGTCCCAAGTTCGATTCCGGCCCAGGTCGACGGCAATTGCGTGCACGTGTGTGACTGGCTCATGTCAATACATTTAAAGACATGTAAAAGAACTCCTGTGAGAAAAATTTCGGAAACACAATCGTTAAATAACCATATAACAAACCAGCCGATCTCCTATTTTAAATTGGTCAAACCATCTGCCATCTGAGGCGTTTTCAGGGGCACGATCCATTCACTATCATCAAAAGAACTAAAAACATGTTTCAGCAGTGAATATTTTCTAAGGGATGTTCTACTATAATTTTCAGAACAACAAATTCTGTTGCTAAATATGAATTATATGATTCTTCACTTGTGTTTTTTCGTGTTTGAGATTACTCCCTACACGCAATACAAATATTTATAACGGCATTATATTTGGGATTAGGCAATCTCTCGGAAAGCATTGCGGTAATGCATGGGTGAGCTTCAAGTACTCATTCTCAGTAGAAACTAATTATGAATCGCCATTGTCTGAAATAGACTCCGGAAAAGCATTTAGACCTAATTAATATTTATAAATGGAACTATATTAAAAAATAAATTTAATTAGAAATGTCGTGTGTATTCCTTACATGTTTAATGTTCATGAACTACATGCTTTTTAAAATTAAGTACTCTGTGACTTTTTTGTTTAATCAAATCATTATAAAAGACGTCTAAAACTTTTAAAGATGTTGAAGAAGGGGTTTCAAACAAATAATCACTAATGTGGTTATTTGTTGACAAATTTTCGGTTATATCTCACTAAAGGTCCTGTAGAACATCAGAGTTAGATGATTCCTAGCTATATTAAATATTCTTTAATGCAACGTTAATTCTACAACACAACGTTAAAGTCGGACACAAGAATGAAAAAATTTAGATTATGAAGGCATTTCGGCACACCCGAAATTGAAATTTAAGATACGTTATTATGATTAAGATATGGGTTTATCTCTTATAGGCCTACGTTATACTTTGTACTTTAAAAAATTAAAGTATTGAATGATTTTCATATGTATTAGACTTTGAGATATGTTAACATAATTACAATGTTCAATACATAACAGCATTTTTAAAATAAATAAATGATCAATTAAAATTTTAGGGGGGTATTTCTAGTTAAAAGACTAAATTCCAGTAATTAAATCCATGTAGTAAACCCTGAATCATAGCGAACTACTGCACACTAAAGCATTTGTGGTAAAAGGTAATTCCTGTGCTAAATAATGATTATTTTAGCTTATTGTAGTAAACGCTTTTACTTAATGCTAAGCCTATTATATATAACAGAATCGTTAAGTGTTTGAAAATCGTCAAGCACATAGATAAGAGAGAATTGGACATGTCCTAATACTTCAGGTGCTAAGAAAATATTCACTCTAGTTATATATCATAAAAATGCTGCTTGATTATCAGATCTTTAGTCTGCTTAAGCTTCGTGAAGACAGAGCAATATTCCTTTTGCAGTCAGTTATTTTTAGTAACATGATCCTGCATCTTACGGTGCACTTTAAAATCTCCCCCAAGGTCCATTTCCCTGAAATATTATATTTTACATTCGTTTACGGTCTTATGGGTATAAAACAAGTGCAACAAGTAACTTACATAAATACAATGCATAAGATATTGCAGACGGAAGTGCAGCAGAATCTTGTCTCTAAATCTTCTTTGCAAAATTACGGAATTGAGGTCGAGATCTACGTTACAACGTATCCTGCGATTTTGTATGGACTATTCAACTCATACGCCGCGTGTTTGATATTGACCAATAACGTTTAGCAATTCCTCGGATATAGACCATTCACGGCCGTTTATCTTACAATATTCTTGTAGGAATCGCGAGGATGGCATTTTATCGGGTAAAATGGTCTGGTCGTTACTGGAGACGCAAGTATCAGTGTGCAGTGATTAATAGTCAGATGGTGCCACTAAGCGGCACGAAAACAGATTATCTCATACAACATAATTTGTTTGGAAATTGAAATAATAGAAATGTACATTGATTAAAAACACAATTTCGGTTCTGTGCAAGTCAGTTCGTGTGCGTTTATTCTGTTCTGCTTTTAGCTTAATTGAATGAAGTTAACTATGTCTTATATGCACTATGTAAGGTGGTAGCACTGATTACACCAAAACAGCTCGAATCGATTCATGGACGGTTGATTCATAGTATGCCGTGATCTCGCAGCTGTTAGTTTTGTTTTTGTAGAACAAAGCACGAAAGTTATTATTATTTGTATAATCTGGTGGATTTTTATTCATTGAATAGTCTTAATAAATCCAACTCGAGTTGACGATTTGCATCAGATAAATTCGTCAACTCTCGTGGGATTACCTATGATAAAACTGAACAAAGATTTGCGGTAGTGAACTACATAACCTAGACTTACTCAAATTATTCAGCCAATGGAGGCAGCGATTGACCTATGACTGTTACATTTTCAGAATATGATCCAAAAATAACTCTGACTATTTTTTTTACATTTACATTTTTTTAACATTACTTACTAACATTACATTATTATTATTACACATTTAATACAAGTAAAAACAAATAAAACCAAACATGCCCCTATATGAGTAAAGCTCGTGTTGAGGGGGTTTAGTAGATTAATATAAATATAATTACATATCACTGCACAGTACACTATATACGAAAAATTCCAAATATATGAGTACAATGTAAATATAAATAATTTTTTAGCATTAACCAGTGGTTAAAATAGCATTTACAACAAAAAATAGAATGAGTTTATGAGTTCATCCAGTTTATGAATACTGTATGTGGAATTTAAAGCAATCGTAAGTGGCTACTGTCATTGTCATGATTTATCAATTTATTTTTATAATTTTCATTTTATGGCACCTACATGCACTTATTTTTATGTACAGGTAGGGGGAAAAAAGCGGACAGACTCTTGTAGCTGATTTCAGAGCCTTGTGATACGTAAATAAATGTAAGAGATGTAACGGAAACGTTTGTTTCCACAACCAATGCAAATTACGTGAAATTATTTCTCAATTCAAGCAATGTTCATTTCAATACATTCCCTAGTAACCTGTGAATGCCACTAGGCATGCACAGTGGCTCATATCGGCAACTTAGATATTTTAGTCGGTCCGCTTTTTGTTCCCCTATCTGTAGATTCATAAAGATTGAACACTGAAACATCTTCATACCTGTAGCTTCTTGATCAAATACAATTACTCATTGAACACAGTGACTGACTGGGTATATATAAGTTATATATGAGCAAAAGAAATTATGAAAATATTGTACAATTTTATGTGTGTTGAAGTTTTCTACATTTCGCATGACAATAAAAAGTAGTCCTGAAATATGAATAACACTTGAATGCTTAATAGGAAATTATTTAAAGCAAGAACAAATCAGTTTACTTCTTTGTGAAAGTTCTGTGGTTCTGTTAGGGTCCATGTGCAGTGGAAATCAAGATGGCAGGCGATTCTAAACGTTTTAGATGAATATAAAGAATATTTAGTAAGGACAAAAGAATGTAAATAAGTAAGATGTCAATGATTTCATATTTGAATTCGCTAATTAGTCACAAAAAATATTCGAGGTCCGAATTTTCTCAAAATATTTTCACGTGCAATGAACTGCTCGTTATATTACTTTTGATTAGATTATGCTGAAAAGATTTACAATAATGATAATAATAATAATAATAATAATAATAATAATAATAAACAGATGTAGAAAATACAATAAAAAAGAGTGCAAAATTATAAGAAACGTTTTAGAATACAGACTTAGGAGTAAAAAGGAAATAAAAACATATACAGACATTCATAGTGATATCAGAAAACGAAGGTTAAAATTTTATGGACATATTAAATGAATGAATTCAAATAGGCTCACAAAACAAATATTGGAATTCTATGAAAGTAGAAGTAAAGCAAAAATAGATACTATGAAGTGGATTGGTGAAGTAAAAAAGACTTAAAACTGGCAGAAATTACTCCAAAAGATATTTTGAAAAGAGATAGCTTTAGAATCAAGGTGCATAAGTGGGAAGTTGACCAAGAGGACAGACCGAAGGAAAAAACTGGAACAACATGGACAAACGAGAGGAAGGAAGCTCACAGCCAAAGGATGAAAGCAATATGGAGTCAAAGGAAAACACAAAAACGCCTCTAAGTACTTTGCGTAGTCCTACATGGGCTCATGCGCATGTTTAAAATACTTTATATATAATCTCTTTTAAGATTAAAGAAAGACAAACAGTAGTCCACAATTAAAACTTACCATATTAAAATAAAAACAAGTAAAACTTTATCCACTGTACATAATATTTCAAGAGAAACGATTTAGCCATTTGAATGTCATCATCATATCGGAGGTTTTCTAGCAATGGCTGTTTAATCTGGTAAATAAATTGCTATGATCACACTCTATAAGGAAATGGATTGTCATCAAAGATCTTAATTCTTAGAAGGTATCCCCAAATACATCCCTAATATTGTTATTTTTAACTAATGACAAATGACAAATTACACCTCTGTTTTTAACATCATTGAATGTTAGCCGTTTGTTTCTACCGAGGCAAAAAAACTGTTAAAATCTCCCCTGTGTATCCATACAAAACGTTATTAAAAGAGGGATAGGGTAGCTTGCAATTTAATAAACTCATCATTAAAATGTATTAAAATTAATGTAGCATATTTTAAAACTGAGCATACAACACATATAGCCTATGTATACAAAAAGTGTTTATTGTGCGGATGCCGTATTTAGAGTAAATTGAAAAAATTGCCGTTTGTGCAGAAAGAAGACATTTATATTTTAATCTTTATAAAATTTATGTGCCTCCACGGCCCGATAAAACAGTGAAATCTTGGCTTCCAAGGTATATATCTTCTAGGCAGGCACCTGGAAGCCAAGATGATTTTATTTATATTTTACTACCACACTTATAACCCTAGAAGAAAGACTTCCTCGAAGAAACACTTAATACAACCGTTAAAGTGCAATCTGACATTATAACTGAAGCAACAAGAATTGCTTCTAATAGCGTCTGATATTAATTTTTAAAAATCGCGAACCATACACATTTCCCATCTATAACACCCTATTCAGCTTCTGAGTAAGTTGGTGAAGCAGTTCTCCATCCATATGTGTAAGCATTAGATACTGGCGTTGGTTGCTTGCCAAAGTACGGCGGTAATTGACTGTATGGCTCGTATATTTCAGTCTCCCAAATAACAATGCTGACCTCGTTGCAACTACAGACTGCATTACCGTAGAGTACGAACGTATTTACATCAGTTTACTTTACCTCTGTAGGAACCATACTGTACGTTTTCTTGTTTACAGGTTTTCTACCAGTCCCTCTTGGGCAATTCTACCGTTCAAGATAACGAATATATCCAAGCTTCAGGGGCGTCTTGGTATCATTTCATTTGCTTTAAAGTGCTATCTCACATGAGGTGTAAAATAGACGACAGTTGCTTGTTTGGATAACATCTTGTTTAAAGTTAGAAATAATTTTGCCCCAAAGGGATTTAAGTTACACGTTTTTAATCGACATGTTTCAGTTATATATCTCTGAAGATTTGCACTATATGCTGTTAAGTTAGAGAAAAAGTGTCCTAGATGGTAATCGAACCCCAGATTTCAGCTTGGCACATTGATGCAGAGATCATTTAACTCCCCGGCCGCACCCATTCCAGAATCTAGAGAGACCCTAAAGACCTCATTACAAACGCCGGTGCGCTACAATGTAGACTGGACGCATCCAACCCTGAAGCCAATGTGAATGTTCCTGCCAAGAAATTAATTACAATCTGTAGAGTGTAGAGTAAAACATCTCTCTGCTACCCGGGCTTTCCGTGCCGATGCTCTACCAACTCGACTAGCCAGAGTTGACTCAAGATTGAACTTATCCCCTAGAACTCACTGAAGGTCTTGTATAGGTCAGTCAGTCATGTAGAGAGAGTTTTAAGAAGTATGGAATTTTAACTGTGTATGGTTTATATATTTTAAGGTTATTGGAATGTGTACATGTAAATGGCAGAGATTTTAATACTAATGGTCAGGATCACGCATATTTTACTAATAATAGAAATCATTTTAATATTGGGAAACATAATTTAACAGCATACAGCAAATCGCCAATGATCGTTGGAGTGAAAATATACAATAGCTTACCTCAATTTATAAAGAATATTGGACAACTGAGAAATTTCAAAAAGGAGGTTAAAAATTATTAATTGAAATCTGCCCATATTCATTAATTGAACATATTTGTAATACTGTGTAGTTTGTAATTTATTAGTTTCTTTTAGTTTTATGTGACTTTTGTATCACTATCCAATGTATACTGACGTTTCCCACAGCCAAAGGCTCTTACTGGAAATAAATTATTATTATTATTATTATTATTATTATATACAATATTGTGAGGCACACTAGTTGAGTGAGTTTCCACTATCATTGTAAGATGTAGATATGTATTCCTGGACCCTCAGAGTGTTATTTCTGTTGAACATTACATGAGAATATTTATTTTTTTAATTCCTGTGTGTCTTCTGTCTGCCCTCCTATAATAACATTACCAATATTAAACCTACATGCGCAATACATGGCAAAAGGAACAGGATCACAACATGTTTGCGAACTCGGAAGCATTAGATCAGCAGATAATATGACCACCAAGGTATATTTTGTTGGGGAGCAGACCCTCGAATAGAATAAAGGATGAAAAGGGCAAATGATGTAGAAGTTCTTCCCCGCAAATGCAGCCCTTATTTGCTTCCCCTTATCACATGGGATTAAATCACGGCGTTGCAGACAAGGAGCCTTAATAAATATCAGGCAGACGAATTAGGCTGTCAAGAATGTCATTTGCTAAAAGCATTTCCAATATTACGGATAGTAAAAGTAGAGGAGGGAATCACTACTAGTATTACTGGTTATGATAATAATAATAATAATAGTAATAAATAATAACGACGATGTTGATCATGTTGATGATGATGACGATGATGACTATGCTACCAATACTAACAATAAAACTAATATGGTAATTATGAAGACAATTTAACTTTTTCGTTTTGAGCCAATAACTTGTAAGAATTTGTTCGAAGTCTATAAAGATAATTATATTTTCCTATAGAAGCGTCAAGCTAACTTATCGGTGCTTCATTACTTCCGGTTATAAATGTATCAAACAATTTACAAGGCAAAAAGCTGAGCCAGCTGTAACTATAGAAAAAAAAACATACGTATATCGTACTTTAAAAATCGTTACACGAAGTTCCCTTTATCGTTTCAAATGTATTTTATGATATATGTATTATTTCTTAGCTTAGATAAAGGAAATTTTTCCATAGAAAAATACATTAAATACTCCGAGCATCTGAAACTATTGTCCAACAATTCTTGTATATTTTTTCCTATGATTTTTAAAATTATTATTTCATGTTACGCAGTAATGAAATTTGCCTCTCATTGGTTCATTATTATTCCTGCTCAGGTTAAAAATGCTTAAAATACGACAACTATAAATTTGAACTACCCTTGGACCACAGCTTCGACTCGTAGGAGGTAATAAAATATACATGAAACAAATTACCTAACATCAGTCTGCACATTAATAGAGCTTAGATGAATAGGTTATTGCATGCAGTATAAAATATCCCAGTCAAAAATACAAGACTGTTCACACATTTCGGCTCGATATGAATTAGGATATGACAGTAGTATGAGCATTATTTTAAGTAAGATTTTAAACTATTACAGATTCATCTAAGAAAGGGATAATGAAGCTATAGTGAAAATTTGTTTCCCAATTAAATGAAAATGGTAGCCGAAACGGACTTCATAATATAAGAAAAATACTAGATGAGATGGGGTTTAAAGTGGATATGGAATTCAGTATTGAATTCGGGGTGAAAACATAAATACGGTGTCAAAGATAGTTTGTAAAATGGACGTAATCATAACACTTTTGACTTATTTTGACCGGTGACGGTTAAAGGACTAAACAGCAGTCACAAATACCTTTAAATAATCATCACAAACAGAGAATTTTCACAAGTCAATGAATACATACTAGTGAACTGGATACCACAAAACAATAAGAAAGAAACGAAGGCACAAGAAGTATTTATAAGCTTTTTGAAGGAAGCAAAATATGTTCCCGGACTTTTAAACGATCGTGAACAGATTTTATCTGACTTTGTAACGTTATATGCATGAACTAAAAAATCTCACCCAAAAGCGGCATTTTAGAGAGATTATCCTCTTAACAACTCTAAGGTAAGTAACTTAAATACACTTTAAGCATCAGTATAATCTCTTTCCATTGGTTCTTTAACTTAACAGCTTGAGAGAGATAAAACTACCGCCAACAAAAAAGTTGTGCAACTTGTAAAAGAATATGCGTAGAAAGAGATAGCTCGGGAACTTTTATCTCTAGTTTTCAGAACGTGCCCACAAAATTGCGAAACGTGCGAACAAGAATGCGTGCATGCCTGTTCCGAGCTTAATGAATAAAGTTCTGATGTAGAAGTTTAGAACAGAATCGATCAGCACCATCATAGATTTCAATACAGTGTTTAAAAAACTCATCCTTCCGCTTTACACGGAGATTAAAGTTACTTATGCTGGATTAATCCCTTCGGAAAATAAATAGCCTATCAGTGAACTTCTTTATTTATTTTATTTATTTGTTTTACACCATTAAGCATGTATATGCAATAGGAATAGTCAGCATGTTAAAAAAGAAGTAGCCTAATTACATAAAATCAGTCGCTAGATATTCTCCAACAGTGTAAAAGTTTTTTTTGCAAAAGTAAAGTCTTAACTCTATACTTGAAAATTCTAAAATTCCTGATATTTCTAATTTCTAGAGGCAATTTGTTGTAAAACTTAATACCTAAAGCATTGTGACTTTTAAGAGATTTTTGCAGTCTACACTGTGGAGCAACCAAATTATATCTCCCTCTAGTGTTATAGTCATGTACATCATTAAAACACACAGGATTAAAATCATTTCCATGAACGAATAAAATAGTTGATAGAACATAAAGTGAGGCCACGGTTAAAATACTTAATTCAATAAAAATAGGTTTGCAATGCTCATATGGGTCACAGCCTTCCAAAATTCTCACAGCTTTTTTTTTGCAGTTTAAAAACATCTTCAATGCAATAGGTTAAGAATAATTATGCTTTCTTGAAATCCTGATTTAAGATTGTCACGGTCATGCAATGGAACTTTTGTAATTTAAGCTGAAGCAATGCTTGTCAAGTACTGTAATTAGATTTTAAAATTTTGATGGAGTTTCTTGCTCACGTTTCTAATTCGAAAACTAACTGACTTTCTGAATAGTAATATACGAAATGTGAACAGTGTAACAGCATGTAATTAACTAAAAACTTCATTACGCCTACTGCAGAGCATATAAAGTTTATAAAGAATGTTACCTACAAAGTTATGAACCTTAATATATGCAGTTAAATTCTTCATAGTTCAAAAAAAGTGAAGAATTCATTTTCAACACAATAGCGGAAACCAGAAGTTTTCAAATAATATGATAATTCGGATAAGTGAAGTCATCGGTATTCTTTGTGTCACACCCTTGGAAGATATTTCTACACATACACTTATGCATAGGCCTACATATACATGATCACTTTTTTCTCAAAACAAACTCAAAGTTTTCAAACTTAGTGTTTCTAGCGAGAAGTAGGTGAAATTCAGGATGAAATCTCTCTCTCTCTCTCTCTCTCTCTCTCTCTCTCTCTCTCTCTCTCTCTCTCTCTCTCTCAATATATATATATATATAGCTGACCTGCGTGGTCTCCTGGTTACCGACACTGGCTACGGATCCGCAGGCCTGGTTCGATCCCCGGTACCTCCTCGGATTTTTCCGAGGTAGTGTGGTCTGAACGAGGTACACTCAGCCTCGTGATTCAAACTAAGAAGCTATTTGATAGAGAAGTAGCGGTTCCGGTCCAGGGTCGTAGCAAGGTCCTTCTGCGCCCTTGGCGAGTTTGACAAATCTGCGCCCTCCAAATGAACAATTTTTTTTAATTTCTGTAAAACTGATTTTCTTAAATTCGCTTGCAGGAGGATTTTTTTTGTCCCATTTCTTTAAAAAACCACTGCCTAATAGATCAAAACTAATAATGTAGACTAAGCTATGATGGTCATGGTAGTTTTAGTTGGCACATTTTTTTTTACTGAAATCATTCTTACCTATACAACAGAAGCAACGCCAACATCAACAAGAGACGAAACAACACAAACATTAATATTGTTTCACTGTTTAATTTAAAAATCGCTTAGTTAAAAAATACAATAATAATCAGAGCCCGGATTCTATTGACATGTCATCTTTTTTATTGATGCTGCATAGACATTGCCAATTTTTAGATAAATCATAATCATGGCTTCTAGGTTATAGAAATGCATTTTTATTAGGTCATTTTTTGACATCGTATGCAATTTTATATTTTAGGGCATTTATTTCGTCCCCAGCGGTGCTGTCTTTGAAGTGTTTGTTTAATGCAAGAAGGACACACTCTATGTTTAAGTGTTGTCAAGTCTCAGTCGGAATCGAGAATCAAAGGTACGCCAAAATGTTGTATTACATTACTGTTGTCATTAGATTGACTTGGCACCAGAGTCTGCCACCTGTTTATATTTGAGAGTGCAAACTACTGTTTACCCTCAATAAACAATATAATCCGGCAGACCGCAAAAGGAAATGCTGAAGTTTGACTCGCCAGTGCCTCAGTGCCAGTATAAATTTCCGTAAGGAAAGAATATTCACAGCAAAAATCAAAAGTTTTTTAGACCTACAACATCCTCTCTGAATTTAAGGTTTTAACAATTATGTACAAATTATTCTATAATTTTGTGTGTACAATAATAATTTTTAATAAATAAAATATCAGTTTTTAGGTCATTTTTTATAATTATTAAGTCATTTTCTTTAAATTTTGAGGTCATTTTATAGGTAATTTTTCAAATAATTTTAGGTCATCAGAATCCGGGCCCTAATAATAATAATACAGTATAATATAATTAAAAATAATAGCAGCTACTATAATATCAGCGCCGGCCTTAGAAGGGAACTTGATCAAAACAAACAGCATGTGTACTGCCAGCTGGCAGAGCGTGCATCGGCCGCGGATCACAACACATTATTCAATGTAAAGTTACAGAAATTAATTTTAATGTACATTAATACATTGTGTGATTTAAAAAACTAAACATTTTTAAAATAAGAAATTTTAGTTCACACTTAATTTAAAATAAAATAGTAATAACAAAAGGAATTGAGATCTGCACATTCGGCTTTTTCTGTTGTAATAATATAGTTGGTCAGTCATTTTTGCATGTAGCATGTAACAGTATGAGCGATGCCATTGTTGATCGCTTTGTAATCAATCCTGCCGACAGTAGTAGCACTGAGGACGACAATCGCTGGAAAGGGATTGAGTTGAATCACTTTCATCACAATTATAACGTACATATTAATTTTCATTGTCGTTATATCTTTCCATACTGTTCATGATTTATGTTTTACTCTGTCAATATGAATCGTGTTAATTAAAGGACGTTGCATGACTGCTTTTTGCTTGTAGACAATCGGCATAATACTATAGGTATAGATAGTTTACGTGCATTAATTTTTAATAACCTGAAAGATTTCTTCCACTAACGTGGAATTTATATTGCTTGGTAAATTGCACCAGCCTAAAAAAAAAGCGGGATTTTTCATGGTTAATTTTGCGCCCTTCGACCCTGCGCCCTTGGCGGTCGCCCACCTAGCCACCGCCTAGCTACGGCCCTGTTCCGGTCACGGAGACCATCATTAACGGCCGTGGGTGTCGGCATGCTGACCACATGTCCCCCAATTCTGCATTTGCATACGGTAGAAGATGCAGCGGTCGGACGGTAGGCCTAGTCTCTTTAGGGATGCAGAGTCACGTAGTTTAGTTTTATATTTACTCTAGAAAAGGTACGGGAAGAGAAATTAAAAGCTATAGGCCTACCCAAAAAAACACAGAAGGGATATCACAGGAGACTGCTAAATGGCGATTGTTAAATAGGAAATTCTCTTATAAGCTATCAGTTTAAAATAGGGAAAATAGTATAGGCCTAAGTATAATGAGGTGGGTAAGAAAAGTTGTGATACAGTTTTGTTAACGTTGTTGTTGATCGGTGCCCTTTGTCGAGTGAGAGGCGGGTTGGAAGCGACCACGAAGACTTACACGTCTTAGGTCACTGTGCCAAATCTGAAAGGGATAGACGTGAATGCCTACAGATCTCCTGGACTAGCAAATCCCGCAAATTTAACTTCATCTGACAATGAACATTACCATATCACGTGCACCATGGTTCTCTGTTTCCATCATGGTTCTACAAGATGAGTCTTTGGTTTACGAAAACACCACGAGCAACTATTTTTATGTTGTTGATAAGCCAGAAAATGAAACGGGATGATGATAAGAAAGGCGTAATGTAGGGTAAATTTAAGATTGATGGCGGAATAAGTAGAGGGAAATGGAGAGCCCCGAGAAAATACCCTTCCTCCAAGACTTCTCCACCAAGAATGGCACGCCTGCCTGCCCGGAGATTCGAACTAAAGAAGGCATCTGTTTATGTTAGTAAATATCTGAGAATTCACTAGGACTTTATGGATTTTTTTAAATTTTACCAGTTTTTAATTTATATCTATTAGTATTCTCTACTTTTGAAGTAAAGATACTAGCTTGTGGATTTCGTTCCTGCCCAAGGCTTTGTACGCCTATTATGTCATCAGGTCAGGGCTCATAAAGTTAGATCATTGTGAGAATGTGCTCTAACTTGTAGAACATCGCACTCTAGAGCCTGTGGTTGGAGTTGTGTCAACTACAAGCCAGTAACCACAGCTTGTTAAATGACCACAACACTATACTTCCTTATAATTAACTGTGGGGTCCTGCCTACAACACCTCTGTCTCTAGGCATCAGAATTAAGTCTATTCCAAGCTGTTTATATAGCCCAACATCTAAACTTTAGCACTCTCACATTAAATGCCTAAGTTAGAAATTTGACATCAATCTGACAAGAAGAATTAAAAGCTATTACCTAGGAAAATCACCTGTTGGGGTTAGGTGTCGGACAAGAAATTCTAGAAACTTATAATTAGTTAATTCTATAGAGCAACTTGAACTACATTGTATCAACATAGCTCTCTTCTGAGGACTTTATGTGTGAACCATACATGGAGACACCACTCTCTGGATAGCGCCGATTTAACTGAGATTTGTTTAATACACTTGAAACATTAGTATACGTGTTATACTAGCAGGTGTCGCGGCTTCGCGTGCGATTATTTCCTCATCCGCTATATATTTTACAAAAATCATTTATTTAATAATAATTTAATAATAAATCATTAGAACATTATATTTATTAACACTGAATTTAAGTTGAAAAATTCTGCGATGCTCTTTCTGGCCCGGTTGCTATTGGCAGCAGAGCAAGACCATTTTCAATTAATTTTACAATTGAAATATATAATAGGCTATTAGATTAACCAAAACTGGTACTTTGATAGCACAAAAATCACGTTTACTGCCAGTTTATCGCTCATAACTCGCTAATGAAAGGGAAAATATTAAAAAATATTACTTCGGGATTCATCTATGTTAAAAGTTAAGATCTCTGCTTGGCATAGGTTTGGTTGGACGTCGCACACAGACAAACGAAAAAGAGACAAACACTTCCTTATTGCATTCATAACATTCATGATTTAGGATGTGATTACCCTCTCCAAAGTTTTCACGAAAACTAAGTTGGTACCACTGATGGTCTATTCTTTAGAATGCACTCCATCCCCACTTCCAGTCGGTACAACCTCGGAAAGTATAATATTCCTACCGAGTTCGTCAGCTTGGGTGGTGCAGTTAGCAGGATGCTGGCTTTTTGTGCAAAAGGTAGCGGGTTCGATTCCGCACCACGTCGTTCGCATATATGTATGCGTAAATGTGATAGGCCCATATCTGTATTTATTTATTTATTTAACCTGGCGGAGTTAAGGAAATAAGGCCTTCTCTACCACTCAGCCAGGGCAAAAACATGAAATACATAATAATAATAAAAATAAATGAAAAACAAGAAATGATGTACCTGAATACAAGAAGCGTAACTTAAATATAAAGACAAAAATACAATCATAAAATACTTAGATAATATATAGTGTAATACAAATTACTAAAATAATTTACTACATTTACTACTACGTAAAAGGCCTCTTGTGGAACAAAAAGTTTCAGTCTCATTTCTACGTTTGCAGTACACCACCGTTGTATATCATAAACCATAAACCAACCTACTGCGTTCTACTGTTGCAAAAATATGAATCTTGTCTTTCTTAAACCAGCGGTGTTGAAAAAAATATTTAAACCATGGTAACAGTGTCTGAAAATATTCTCTTCTACCACACCTCTCACTATCAAAATAAATTTAATAAAAGAATTCAGCCACTTTTTAAAAAATAGCCAGATTTCTTTAAAAGTTGCTATATTTCACGAGCATGGCAACTTTAATTTTGTTGAAAATGGAGGTTCATTTTGAAATTTTGAAATATACAAATGAACGGGCAAGTTATGGAATGTATGTATGATGCAGATTATGGGTACTAGATGTACGATAGAGTATGGAGCAGACACACATAAACATGCATACGACGGCATTGTGCCACTCTACTGTATGGAGTAGTTGGAAGCATGAAAGCACGCATAGCCCAACCTATAAAACCCTCGAAATTCGGTACGGAAGGTCCTTATTCCGATAGCTTTCACCAGTTCCCTGTGGCATTCTTCGGAATTTTCGCTCTAAAAGGCTATCACATCTTGTCACATCCCTTCTGCACGGAGGTTATTCACATCTTAATCACTCTGTGCGTTCAAAAATGTCATGGACACGTATAAAAATGCTATGGACATGAAATTTGATGGCATTTTTATAGGCACAGAGGGTTATCATAATTTTTCTCTTTGTATTCGTTTTATATCCCCTATAAAATATATGGAAGACTTCCAATTGCGGAAATTTCTTACCCTCTGTTTTGAAAGTTCCTCAATTGTAACGTTAAGCTCTGAAAAGAATTTTAAGTATCTGGCGAATGTTTTGAACACCAGCTCTTTTGTTTTCCATCCACACGCCTTCATTATAAATTCCGTTTCTTAATCCACGAAGCCTGAAATTGGAGAGTTTGTCCTCGCCTGAGAGCACTTCCTCTGTTTCTGTCGACAACATTTCAGAAATAGTTTGCCCAAACGTCCTGCTGTTAAAGTGAGAAAGAAAATTTAGCCGGATGAGTGCTGAATGCTAAATTCTACACCGCACTCACTTTTAAAGAAGAAATCAGGATAACCCTATAACATGACAACGAGTGAAAGAACAAGAGCTACTTCACAATGCGTCTACAGTAAATGAACACCCGTTTATATTTTATACCCAAATATCGATCCTTCCCTTTTGTAGTTCCTAGAAGTTTCATATCTACATATTTAAAACATGATTTTAGATAAAGGTTATTTAGATAGATAGGCCTATATGCATATGGATTCATGAATAATAGATTATTGTCTCTGTTGAACATTACATGATAATATTATAGGAGAACAATTCCTCTGAAACTGGGATTTGAACCAAGAACCTTTGACTATCCGTGCCAATGCTCTACTAACTGAGGTAAATTCTACACGAGTTCAGTTCACAGCGTCAGATGGAACCTCTCTCCTAGGATTGATTGCCCTTAATGGTCTACCAATGGTAGCTTAGTTGGCAGAGCATTGGCACGGATAGACAAAGGTCCTGGGTTCAAATCCCAGTGTCAGAGGAGTTTTTCTCCCATAATATCAAAGGTTTTATAAAGCCTATGAATTATTAGTTCTGTGATCAGTAGACCTCGCGTCCAAAAAATGTCTAAGATCTGTTTTTCATTTTGAAACTAAATTTAAAAATTCTTACACAATATAAGTCGTATTTAATTACTTGAAGGAACATTTATGCCAAATTGATAGAAAATCGAACAAGACGTTTGGTCGTAACTGTGTAACATACCAATTTACACACAAACAGATTAAATGCTGAACGGTCGATTTAAAACAGGATCTCGCTTTGCTCGGTCAGTTATTAATGATAGCCCGTACGACGTACTTCCGACACGATGTAACATAGTCCTATCGTTTTCAGTACGTTATTAAAGTTTATACGACATTCTCGATGGACTATTATTATCTCTTTCGACAGGAATATGGCATTAAGAAACGGTAAAATAAAAAGCAGATTGGTAGACTTCATTCCACCATGTAGCAACAATATTATTTTATAGCCCAAAATTTCGAAGTTATTCGTGCTTTCGGAAGGGGAATGCCGTATTTTATCCAACTGCCAGCAGGACCAAGAAATATGTAGAAAAATCCTTTTGGAAGGATTTTCCATTAAAACAATTTCACTATCTAACATTAAAAAAAGGTATATCACGAAATGTTATCATATGTATATTCATTGTATATTTTTAATTTTACATAAATGCTTTTAAATTTCCCTTAAAGCTAATATTATAGTTTTATTGTTTGTATGTGCGTGTGAAGCTCAAAAGTCATAGGCTTTAATAATGATGAATGGTGCCTGAGGATTATTAAATAAGCTACAGTAAAAAAAACCGGATTATGGGCCTGGTGGGGAAAAGGGAGAAAATAGGTGCTAAAAAATTGCCTCCATTCTCAACTAGAGACAACGTATCACACTGTGGTTTCTTTCACAGGAGCTCTAATTTGCCCTATGAATAAGGAGCGCACCTAAAAAGCCTAACCCTGATCATCATCATCATCTGCGTGACGTATTGGACTTTGTAAATAATATAATCCTTTTTAATGCGATAACACAACTTCATATACTCTGAGCATGAGCAATACAAATTTTCACTTTTTAAGTATGATAAAGAACAAGAGGCCATATTGCAGGGAGTGCTTGTGCAGATGCTTCATCCTCATCCAATGATGAGTAGGCTAATTGTTCGCCAGGCTAGACTTCGCGCCTGAGATTGTACAAACTGGCGTATAAAATTCCTTCGGAGATTTTTTGCAAAAAAAAAAAGAAGTTTGAAATAAAAGTTTTAGCTTTTAGTATAAGCACCATGTGTGTAAAATTTAAAGATAATCGTTTGAAGCATTTTGGAAAAAATCTCGAAAAATTAAATTTTCTTCTTGTAAATTGGTAGTAAAAAATGAGAATGTCGTCCTGATCATCGTGTCACATTCCCAGAAGATTCTGTACTAAGTATAACATTGTACTTTTTTTTTACGATTTTTCGTCCTCTAATCATGCAGACACACACAGATAGACACATAAATACACTTATACTCACACTTAAATACAGATATATTTCTGGAAACTGCATTTTAGTATTCATTGGGCTTCAAAAATATATTAATGCTAAATACGCGCCTTCGAATTTCAGGGTCGAATTCAATACTTCCTCTAAGATACAACAGAGAAAGTAATATTTAAAAATGTTAAAAATATGTTGTCCATTGCAACTTTTGATGCGGTATACAATGCGTTCAGCATTAGCTACGCATCTGCTTAGAACGGTGAACCAAGCAAGGCTAAGTATTAAAATAGATTTTTAATTCCTACTAATGGAAACTGAATCAAGTACTCTGGAAACAGGATGAAGTCTCGGCTTAATTGAGGAACGGACTCATGGTAGGCCCCATGAAACATGCAGTAGCTTTCAGACACCTGAGTGCTAAGCTGCTGTGAATAGGCTACGCCAGTGTGAACTCCCAGTCCGTAGGGAGGCGAGGTAACATATTATTCCAGATTTATATAGATAGGATCTACTGGAGGCCGCTTAGGTCAAATTAACTCAATTAAGGGAAGGAGTGAGATGCACTTGATAATTAGGTTAGCGTCTACGCTCTGGTACTTTGCTCGGTCGGTAGAAGGTGCTGCTTATGCCGGCACATTCTCTTTAAAATATATATTATAACCCTCCCTCGCTCAGTGATGGCTCTAAACTTCTTGCTTTTACCTATAAACTCTTACACACCTAACGTTTCTGCTCGGTCAGTAAAGCTAACGATGACAATACTGTCGAAATGAAGAGAATGGTGCGCCTGTCACTTGTATAATTTTACTGAAATTCAAATTTTTATCTTGGAATCCTTATGTTCTTTGAAGTAAACACTGTGTATTATTCTTTGTCTGCTCATAATGATAGATATTCACTATCCTAAGAAAGTTTTAAATATCCCAACCTTTTAGAAAGATTCGTTGTTTTTGTCTTAGCTGCCGGTTGTATTATATGGATGTGAGACATGGCCGCTTACTGGTCAGAAAGAACATAATCTGCGAGTGTTCGAAAACAGGGTGCTCAGGAAAATATTTGGGACTATACCCTTAGCAACCAGGGAAGGCGGTTGAGGCCAGGTAGGTTCCTTCACCCGCTAGCAGCCTCACATTTACAAGCAGAGGGAATTAGGACTAACCGTAATTTCCTCCCCATGAGTCACCTAGTCTACTTCAATCAGTCAATCTTAGATTTTTTTAATATGTCATTTTATCTTAAAATGTTTGTTATATATCAATTCTACACATAATTACAAGAAAAATGACACCAAACAATGTATAATTTACTTTAATAGGAACATAGAACTTGAAAGCAGTTTTCTCGTAACTTTTATTTATGTATTTGTTATAAATGTTCCTATTAAAGTAAATTATACATTGTTTGGTGTCATTTTTCTTGTAATTATGTGTAGAATTGATATATAACTAACATTCTAAGATAAAATTACATATTAAAAAAAATCTAAGATTGATTGATTGAAGTAGACTAGGTGACTCATGGGGAGGAAATTACGGTTGGTCCTAATTCCCTCTGCTTGTAAATGTGAGGGTGTTAGCGGGTGAAGGAACCTACCTGGCCTCAACCGCCTTCCCTGGTTGCTAAGGGTATAAGAGAGATGAAAATGGGGACTGGAGAAAACTACATAACGGCGAGCTTAATAGCTTGTACTCGTCACCGGATATAGTAAGGGTAATTAAATCATGGAGGATGAAACGAGCTGGACATGTTGCGCGCATGGGGGAGGAAAGACATAATATCTCAAAAGTACTGACTGGAAGATCCGAAGGGAAAAGACCACCTGGAAGACCTAGACGTAGGTGGGAGCACAGGGTAGATTTAAGGGAAGTAGGATTTGCGAGGGATGATTGGATGGAGTTAGCACAGAATAGGGTTGAATGGCGGGCTCAGGTAAGCGTAGCAATGAACCTTCGGGTTCCATAAAATATATATTATTCCTTTAGCTTGCTGAGGAATTGTCTATTGCCATTGAGTAAGTAAGTAAAGGGATGTTTGCGCTAATTAATGCGCTGCAAGTTTTGGTAAAATAGATACTGTACAACTTAAAATATTCACTACCACTACAAGTTTTCCCAATAGAAGCTGCGATTTCCTTTCTCCGCCACCTGCGAAGCTACTCTCATATGTTTCTCACGTTTAGCATGCTATTGGACATGGAACCGCATTTCTGTGCCAGCTTTCACCTCACAATATTTGCAGAAGTGTACAGGCTGCTTTCATCAGTGGAAAACACCTCTGCTCAAATTCAGACACAAGCTGTCGCAAAAAAAATCTAGGCTTCGCTTTAGACGGTTTTTTATTTTTCCACAATCTGAAAGGGAATCCCCATTTTCTGCTCGAGGTTATTGTCACGTCGCGGAACGAGTTATCTGTTCGAATTAAGGAAGAGTAGTAAAAGCGCAGTTAAAATAAGGTGAAGATGCAAATAAAAGCCGTTCAGACCTTAAAATGGTTAAAAAAAAAAAGGACCAATCACAAAAAAAAGACGCCGTAGAGACGAAGAAAGAACAAACAGAAACCACCATTTTCTGGTCTACTAACATACTCAATGGCAATAGACAATTCCTAAGTAAGCTAAAGAAATATTATCTATTTTATGAAACCCGAAGGTTCACTGTCGCGCTTACCTGAGCCCGCCATTCAACCCTATTCTGCACTAACTCTTTTTGAATTTACCCTCTCAAATCTTATTTCCCTTAAATCTATCCTAATATTGCCCTCCCACCTGCGTCTAGGTCTTCGGGTCTCCTCGTCAGTATTTTTTAGATATGTCTTTCCTCCCTCATGCGCGCAACATGTCCAGCCCATTTAATCCTCCGTGATTTAATTACTCCTACTATATCCGCTGACGAGTACAGGTCATGAAGCTCGGCGTTATGCAGTTTTCTCCAGTCTCCATTTTCATCTCTCTTTGGCCCAAATAATTTCCTAAGCACCCTGTTTTCGAATAGGCTACTCTCAGATTATGTTCTTCCCGAAGAGTAAGAGATCATGTCTCACATCCATATAATTATGTTTATTTTTAGATTTCTGGACAGAAGACGAGAAGATAAAAGTTTCTGAAGTGCATTTCCTGACTTGAGTCTACACTTAACTTCGGCCTTAGTTTTATTTGTATCTGTAATTATTGCTCCCAGATATTTTAATTTATCCACTTGTTCGAACGATTTACCGGCTACCGGTCTACAGTGACCCAAAATGAACACACATTTTGTTGAGCCTCATCTTCAGACAGTGGAAAAGAATAGGATTTCTCCTCAAGTTAATAGCCCTGGAATATCCGTGCTAAGCAGAGCCGCCTCTGAAGTTTCCACTGCAGACGGAATTCTACTACCCCTTTAACATCATCACACTCTACTTTATATGACAAGAAAATCGAGCGGTAAATTCAAACAAATTGTTATTGGAAGATCCTTTAGAAGCAGCTTGCGTAAGTACTTCTTCTTCGACATTCTTTCTTTTTCTTCCTCCCTCGACGAAAGATGTGAACATGCAAATGACATACACATTCACCACTTTGATGTGTGGTAAAGCCTATTGGCCTACGAATTTTCGATAGATCCACTCTGGCAGTAAAGATTAAATTCTTCCTTTTCTCTCACGCATTGTGCCTGCAATATTAACGAAAATGGAAAGGTGCGCATTGGAAAACACGGATTGGCTTAAAGAAGACTTAAATCATAAACTGCCAATTACAATACAAACGTATAAACACACGCACTTGACAACGCTCTAATAGTGCATTATGTATATTATCATTATGGACTGTGTGATCATAAAATTTATTTATCATCTCAGTCTTCCTTTGTTCGCGTACATTTCCGGGAAAAAAGTATGATAAAAACAATTATTTTTGTTCTTCGGATATGAATGCTGTTTATTTTTCAGCCATTTTAAAATAATTTTGTGGATAGCTATATGGCTGACATTTTTTTAGGTACATAGAAATAAGAAGGTACTACCGGTATATTTATTTTAACTTTTCGTGGTGCAGTACCTTACTTTTTTTCTAAAATTACTAACTTGCAACGTACATTATGGTAGTAATTAGTAGAGTAATTTGAATTTTATGCATCTAATTTACCCTTCTGAAGGGAATTTAACACACTAAGCATTAATATTTAAAACTTCGTGTTTAGCTTTGAGAAAGATTAAAAGTGTCACTCGTCTCAATTACCAAGTTTTCCTGGCACAATATGCGTGAGGGTGGTCTGGAAAGTGTTACATATTCATACTACTCTTCTCTCATGTCCTTTTATTTTTTTCCACGTTGCCTACAGATTAGTTTTCTTATTACAAGAGAAGAGCTCCACGACCCCCTACTCGTTCTTTCAGTTTTACTCTAGAGGACTATTTTAAGCCCTTAGAGATGCATATTAATTTTGCTGCACAAAGAGGTACGATAAGGGGAGCTTGCTCATAAGAATTTGTAATGTCGTCTTATGAAAATAATTATACAAACACGTGATATTGAGGCGTTCCTGATTCTTGAAATTTGTAAAATATATATGCAGTCATCGATTAATCAGTCTTAATTATTTAGTTTAAATTGTGATTATTATGAGGGATAAGCTTTGATTAAAAACACTGTTTCATAGTTCGCTACACATAAATAGCCTATTCATTTTTACTTATTTCGGTCGGGGTACGCCGTGGCGAAGTACTTGAAGCACTGAGTTACAAACCGGAAGGTTGCAGGCCAATGAGGTCGTTGGGATGGGTCGTACCCTTTTGCGTCCCAAAGCGAGTGGTCGCTTCATCAAAACAACCCTCGTGCGTCCGGTGCAATTTGACGTAAACAACCCTCGTGCGTCCCGTCTTTCTTTTATAACACGATCTAGTGAAAAGTAACATGAATTCCGCCATATTTCTCTCTCCCTATGATGAAGAAACTCGTGATTGGACATTAGAGGTGTGACGTCACATCACCAGAACACCTAGAATTCTGGGTAAACCGGTTCAAAACACGACAAAGCTCGCGGGAGATGTAATGTGGCACATTTAAGAAACGGGATTCAAAATGCCCTACTAAATTAACATCACTATTCACAACCTAACAGAACCTGTCACCAACACTAATATCACTAATATCACTAATATTGCCTGTATTCCATGGGACGCATTTTGGTCATTGCTCTAGAGAGACCCGGGACGCAAACGGGTCATTGGATCTGAGGATCAATGGACGCAAAAGTCCTAGTTTAGTGGTTTTGGGACGCAAAAGTCCAGACCCCGTTGGGATTATTCAACTGGACTAAACCTTAGACGGATCGATTATTTATAGTTAATAGGTGTTAGGCTGTAAAGGGAATATTTTAGAATATTTTATGAATAATTCGGCAAGATCTCTAAATGTATTAAACTCCGGAGTTGAATATTAACGTTTGAATGGCACATACCGGTTTCTTTCGTCGACCTAAAAACCTCAATAATGCAAACCTTAACGTGAGAAATTTTGAGAAAATTTGTGCAACATATTTTGTACCATTTTTTGTTTTATAAACGTTTTGTTTATTTTGATTATGATTTTGTTACATTCAGAATAATTATACATTTTATATGTACTCTTTCAGCAATATTAGCATTGAATCTCCCATGGAATTTCTAACGTAGATTTCGTCGTAACACTTTCCTTGTAAGCACAGACTCGCGGGTCATAAATTAATACTTTTGAAGGCCTATGAATATTATATTGACCCATAGGTCAAGTTTTTTATATTGGAAATCCTTTAAGTACATCTAAAAATGAGCCCGTTATTTATTAAAGTATGTGCGAAGTAATCTTGTCATGAAGTCCGAGAGCGTTTTACCATCTGGGAACTGTGAATAAAGAAGTCTTAGTTAATGTAACAATGTACAGAGAAATATGCTGCACTTTCTTTCTTGACAGGCGTCAGCAAACTTGCTATCACAAGACTGATACACTACCACAAGACCTTCTGTATTAAATTCTGTATTATCTTGACCAAGTCTCCAATGCTCATTTCATCTCATAGAACTATGTGTTTATTTTACTTGTTGATAAACGCCATTAAAGCAAAATCCTATCCGTCTGTGAAGATATGATGACTAAACACAATTTATAAGAAGGATATTGTACTGAAGGGACTTTACGAAATACAAGAAGGGAGTGTAAGGTTAAATATAGATTAAGTAGAAGCGGAGAGGAACGCTACACGAATAATTAAAACGAGAAGGACTAGTAGGTGGGAGCGAGAAAATAAGATGCAGGGATTAGAGACTGTTAAAGAGCATTGAAGATCCCAGATAAGAGATGGTGAAATGTCTGCGTTGTGCTATGCTCTCGTATAAACAAAGTTTGAAGTGTTCGATACTTCCCCTACAGGAAATTTAGACGAACCTTTCTTTCACTATACTTGTTACATAAATTACTTACTGGTACATTGCATCTTTCATTCTGTTGTATTATGCCAAAAGAAACCCGTTTATATTCATACTACAATTACAAGATATATGGATTGCACTTTCACTTCTCATTGAACCCGTGTAGTAAAAATTATGCTCTCTATAGTTACATTTATTTAATATAGCTATAAAATAAATAATTTGGTTTAGATTAGATTAAATTAATGAGGGGCAGTGCAAGCCCTTCGACTTCTCAACACTGCGACCTTAATAGATCTATTGTGAATACCCCATACCCTATTCTAGCAGTCACCACTTTAATTTAATGCTTTTTAATGTAGCCTATAATTTTCCTGGGTGATGTTCAGTCCTGAACCCGGGGATTTTTCGTTACTAAAAACCCAACTACCCGGCCGGGAATCGAACGCGGACTGCCAGGGTGGAAGGCAAGTAAGCTACCTGCTTATACACTCATGGCGGCGGACTAAGAATTTGGTTTAAGCTCTACGCTACAATCCGGAATTCCGCCAATTCGATCTCAATTAAGTATTTAAATTATTCCACTGGGCTAAGTTTTCTGAGAGTCTTATGACTAGTGTCTGGACAGCTTTGTAATTTAATTTCTAAAGCAATCAAAACAATTAAAAGCAAAGAACATAGGCTTGATAGAACCGTCCGCCGCGAGCAATGCCTCTGTCAATAATAATTAATTGATAATGAAACAGATGTCACTAGTTTATGTAAGTACCGTATCGACTGAGATTTGTACTTGCCAACTCATCAAGCATTTCGATAACAAAAATTAGGAAGATGGGGCATGCTATTGGCATTCTGACTCCAACAGCCGTCATAAAATGTTTTCTTAATCCTTTTTATTGAAATAGTATCCATCAGTCCCCATGCAGCTGAATACACCCTGTAATGGAAGTACCTGCATTAGAAAACCCGGAATTAGTAACAGGAACCGAACTTGAGAATTCAGCTTGACCAGCGGCTCGAATAATATCTAAACAGGAAATTTTGTCCTTGGCGGCAATTGAATCAAATACAACTTTTTGTGCTTTTAGCCTATATGGGCCTAATATGTTTTAGCATAACTTTAAATATTATTGCTGAGAAGATGATTTTTTTACAAGACAGCCAATAAAATAATAAAAATGTTAAAGTTATTTATAGAATCTTTTATCGATTAATAAATCATGCATTAGAAGAAATTAATTCGATAGTGAAATTCTATAATTTATTGGATAGTTAAAATTGTTAATCTTATTACTGATATATATGTATAAGCTTACATTTCACATTGGCATGTAATATCATTTTAGCTTTTTTTTTCAGCATTATTAAAAAATACTTTCAGCCAAGTTTCTTCATATTTAGGCCTACCCCTTCAATAGAACACCAACGTCATCTTAACATTTATTGATCTTATGTACGGATATATATATATATATATATATATGCGTCTAGAGTGTATAAATATGCCTATATCCGTAAATAAGATCTACGCATATATAGGCCTATATATATATATATATATATATATATATATATATATATATGCGTAGATTCAAGAGGGCTCACAGACCAGAAAGCTCCCTCAGGATATGTCCAGTCAGACCCAATTAAAATCTTCTATTTATAGACTTCACTCGACCTCGCTATACATGTTACACATCTGGCTGAAAACCAGGATTCGACTCCCGCCTAGGATTAATTTGTCTTCTGTATATTAAAATATATATCTTCAGTGAGATAAGACTGAAAAACTATTAATAATATCCGTATTATTACATGTTCAATGCCAAATCTCGAAGCAAATTAGCTACATCTTTGTTCTACAGCAATGAACAATGGGGGCTCTTACTTCCGTTTAAACAATTCTAGAATCTCGTGGAATTACAACTCCATCTTATAACTAGGGTTGCATTCACAATTATGGAGATTGTTCTCCTTCTTACTGTACTTCTTTGTAGCGACTCCCAAGGATTTCGCATTTGCTGAGCAATTTGTTATCACGCAGGCTAAAGAGTAATTTGCCGCCTGTATCCATACGGCTCCGTAATAAATCTGTGCGCCGTAGTGCATAATGGGAAGACAGCAACAAATTCCTGGTGTGTATAAAGAGGTGTATGCCAGAGACAAAAGCAAATAATCCTATTTGTTCTGGTAGCTCTTTCGTGCAAACAACAAAATCCGTTTTAATTTCTCATTTTGTTTCCGTATTCTCACCTTTCCCCCTTTATTATGTTTTATACGGATATCTCTTCTAATACGCGTGTTTTGTGGTGAACTCTTCTTTTTTTACTTCTATTTTTGTTTCGTTTTTCTCTCTTTCTTATTTGTACGATATAACTACATTTCCTAAGCTAGAGTATTACTGAAAACATTAACCTAAGATAACGCTGTCAAGGCTGAATTAATTATCCCATCTTTTACCATGCACAACAAAAATAATACCCAAATAACTTTCATTAGAAAGTTTCATTCTTAGAATACCTGGCTCCTCTTCCAATGATCTTTACGCTTGATTCATAAACTAATTCTTGTCCTAATAAATGTCATTATAGGCTCGTACCTTTACAGCCTTATAGCCACATAACCTATATAAATAAGAAGTCCATAAAATCTTCCTTTTACCTTTCATGACATGTTACGATAAAACTTTCTAATTATTTCATAAACAGTTTTTGACAGGATATTAAAAATTAAAATCAACTTATGTCGCCGTAAGTTGATTTTAGTTTTTAATATCTTCGAGTTTGATTCTAAATACAGTTTTAAGTACCGGTACTTACTATTTACTGAACAAAAACAGTGTATAATATAATGTAAAGGTTTAATCCTAATGTAATATATAAGATAAAAGGAAAATTGTATGAATAATTTATTATAAAGATATAAGGTTGTAAAAGGAAAAACATTATATTACCAACCCTATACAAAAACGAAATTCGTTAATGGTGTATATACGTTGACAACAAGAGAGCTGCAGAAGTTCACAAGTGTGTTAGCGTTCAGGAGAAACATCTTCAGACAGGTGCATCCTCCCCATTCATGCAAGTACAGAAATCTCGAATATTCCGCTAATGGATGGGGAGACGGGAATGACATGTAAGTACCTAGATTCCTCTCAGAGGTCACTGGGATCAAGGAGGCAAATGTCAAAGGATGGCTTTAGGAAACTGCACCTGCTCAGTATTTATAATATGAGCACAAATAGCGCTCAAGCATTCCCGGAATGTATTTTGCAGTGTATTCAATCGTCGGTCTTGACATCAAATAGGTTTCGAGTGTCGAGTGTATTGCTTACGACATCCTCCCTTTTTCTAGGATTTGGTGTTTTTTTTTTTTTTTTTTTTTTTTTCTGGGGACAAATTGCAGCACCCTTAGCCCAGGTTTCGTCTATTTTTAACTCACCTATTTGTACCCCTGTTGCTATGCATAGTATATGAATGCTATACGAACTTGTTCAAGACATGCTTATTTCAGTAACAATTTTCTTACCTACTTAACTTTCGGTTGCATGGCAATTAATTGCGACGAATTTTCCATCCATACACCGGTATTTAATATTGACCAATAACGTTTAGCAATTCCTCGGATATAGACCAATCACGATCGTTTTCTTATAATATCCTTGCTAAGAACACAAGGATGCAATTTTATCTGATAATACATCAGCCCGTAACTGGACACGTAAGGCATCAACGTGCGGTGATTAATACGTCACATGCTGCCAGTGAACAGAATGAAAGCACGTTATTTCATACAACATAACTTGTTTGGAAATTTAAATAATATAAATATTCATTGATTATAAACAGTTTCGATTCGGTACAAGCCAGTTCGTGTGCTTTTATAGCGACGATGCTACCCATGTAGTGGTATTTTATACGCGCTACTGGTAGCACTGGGAACGCGGATCGATTCGTCGAGACCCCGATTCATTTCCATTCTCTCAGGCATAGGGAATTTTCCTATTAATTGCAATACTTGATAGTTTAACAGCAAAGTTATGAATTCTTAGATAACACAATGTTAGGTAGGCCTATTATGATAGTTGTGGCCTCATGATTATAGGTTGCTTATCCTCAATGGCATAATAGCTTAAAAAGAAAATTTACCACAAAGGATTGTGCCTTCCACGGATATGGAGAGGAAAGATTGAACGGAGGTGGGAACAGAAGTAATCCGATGAAGAAGAAACACTACACCATCTATAAGCGAAGAGGCATTTCAGTTGTATAAGCTACTTAGGAGAAACTTGAGAACCTGTGAAACGTACACCATTTTGAAATAAAATCAGAATCCTTTCGTTCAGAAATCTAAAAAAACTCCATAGACGATTTACCTGGATTTGACTCCGGTTAGGTTGTATGACATGCCGTTACAAAACAGCATGTATTATTATTATTATTATTTATGTTAGTATTATTAATGTTAATACTACTATCGTTGTTGGTTTGTATATGGTTATTTAATGACGGGGATGTACTGCAACTTAGGCCTGTGATCGTCGCCGGTGTGCCGGAATTTTGTCCAGTAGGAGTTCTTTTGTCCGCCGGCGTGGTCTTGTGGTTAGCGTCGCTGACTACAGATCCGTCGGCCCGGGTTCGATTCCCGGTACCTCCTCGGATTTTTCTGAGGTAGGGAGGTCTGGTAGGGGTGCACTCAGCCTCGTGATTCCAATTGAGTAGCTACTTGATAGAGAAGTAGCGGCTCCGGTCAAGAAAACCACCAATAACGGCCGTGGGTGTCGGCATGCTGACCACATGCCCCCCAATCCTGCCATCTGCCTACGGGAGATGACGTAGCGGTCGGGTGGTAGGCCAAGTCCCTCCAGGGGTGTAGCGCCACGGAGTTTAGTTTAGTTTAGGAGTTCTTTTACATGCCAGTAAATCTACTGACATGGGCCTGTCACATTTATGCACACATAAATGCCATCGACCTGGGACGGGATCGAACCCGCAACCTTGGACTATCGTTGTGAATTATGCTATTATCATCATTACTATTTCATTGTTATTATTATTAATGCTAATTATACTGCTATTATAAGCATCATATTATCACTGTATTTCTAACAGGAATTGAGGACCCATAATGTTAAATAATACGCATTAAAAGGTGACAAGCCCACTCAACTGGCATCGGGTTTCCATGGCCAATAGTCTACTGATTCTGTTACCTACTTCCAAGAATGAGTCGCCCAGGGGAAAAGTTTTAGCACGCATATAGCAGTAAGAACTAATTATGGTGTTACAAAATTAACATGTATTGTTTGAGTTGTAATGATCTCAGGCCAAAGATGCATCCTGTTAGACGATTCCTGAAAGACAAGTTTTCTGGAGATATTGTTCGTTTTTTAATGTAAATTCCTTCGCAAGTCTTGCTATAGAAAGATTATAAAAGCCTGATGAGGATGCTAGGGATTATATGAAACGAAGATAATGGCGTATTTGCACAGTCGAATTATCCCAGATCGTTGATTTCGGTTCGTATCGTGTTTTGTGTTTCTTTTGAAGCAAGAAGCCAAACTTTTATCATTATAGTAAGAGTGACAATAGAAACATCCTGGATAAAGTGAACCGTTTGAAACGAGCCCAGGGCATAACCATTTTGCTAAAGCAGTAGATTATGAACATTTTCAAATAATAATTAAATATAGATATGAATTCATGAACCACAGAATAATTGTCTCTTTTGGACAATACATGTCTGTGATTGGATGATTTAAGACCTGCAGTCAGTAGCCTATCATTGACGTATAGAGTTTATGATAATGTATAGAAATGACAACAATGAAGAACAGTAATAGTTATTTACGATGTCAGACCGTTATAAAGAATTTAACAGGCAAGCAAGAGGTTAACAAAACGAGTGATAGCGATAGTCCAAGGTTGCGGGTTCGATCCCGGCCCAGGTCGATGGCATTTATGTGTGCATAAATGTGACAGGCCCATGTCAGTAGATTTACTGGCTGTAAAAGAACTCCTACGGGACAATTTTAAAGAAAATAGCTTCAGTTCGCTTGTGCTTAAAATAGTAATCTTTTTTTTAAATTTCGTATGTAGCGGAATTTAAGCTCGTTTGGTTGGCAACAAATTGCATGTGAAAACAAATTAACATAGCTTCTACATTTGCTGAAAATGCTAAATCGTGATGAAATCATATAGTGATTTATTTATAATTACTCTCTTCAAGTTATAAGATAGGCAAATAAAAACTAATCTGGAAAAATCCTTTCCTATGATACGGAATTGTAGAAATTTGAATGAATGAGGGAGAAATGGAGGTCGTAATTAATGTTCTGAGCGACACTATTATCATTATATTGTGTTGGCTTACGATTGGGGATTGTCACAAACCATCTAGTTCATGGACCAAATTGTTATTGCCGAAATAGTTCTTTATTTTGAATTGTAAATTATTAATAGGTACACGATAATAGTAATACAGTAGTAGGAATAGTAGGCCTAGTATTTGTAGTGGTTAAAATGAATCAATTCATTCATTCATAGTGTTCTACCCAGGGGCAGATCTTTCACTGCAAACTCAGCATTCTCCACTCTTCCCTTCTCTCAGCCTTCCTTTTTGTGTCTGCATATAATAGTCCGTTTATTTTAATGTTGTCTATTATCTTGAATCTTCTTCTGCCTCGAACCTTCTTCCCATTTATCATCCCTTCTATGGCATTCTTCAGCAGACAATTTTTTCTTAACCAATGCCCCATGTAATTTATTTTCCTCTTTCTGATGGTTTCCAATAAAACGATTATTTCCCCCACTCTGTCTAGCACATCTTTATTTTTAACTTTATCTGTCCATACGAAAGGGAAGAGAACAATAGTGACATCTAGTGATATTTTCTATAATCTCTAAAACGGTTTAGCACCTAAATTTTTACCATAAAGGGCTTGGCCCGAAAAGTGAAACTTTATATAGACGGAAAGAGTTCTATTAAACAATGTTTAGGATTCAAAATAATATAAAAGTAATAAGTACTGTGTTAATATGAAGTACAAATAGCATTAACTGTCTTTTTACAGTACACTGGAATATGCGTCAGTATTTTAAAAGCGTAACATCATATCTTACTAACCTCATGTTAAACTACTTTTTAATTGCATTGCGGTTGTACATGCAGCATGATGCAATGTATTATTAATTCGTAAGTCCAATTACAAGCAGATACAAATTACATTTTCCATTTAATTATGCTTCAGTTCACTGTTGTTACACAAGTTTTAACTGGTTGGCTAGCTGTTCGCATGACTGAATATTATATCAGCCACAGTATCCTCGTTTTACAGGAAAAATACCGTAGGAAATACCAGTATATAGTTTGCCCTTTACTGCAATTAATGTAGAGAAGGGCTTCAAAGACACTGATATTTCTTGATATTTATTGAATACCGTAGGAAATACCAGTATATAGTTTGCCCTTTACTGCAATTAATGTAGAGAAGGGCTTCAAAGACACTGATATTTCTTGATATTTATTGGTATAGTCCTTTCAATTCTTATAATCAACTAGCATGTGCCCGCGGCTTCGCCCGCGATAATTATTTCAAAAATTAAAAATTAAGAGCATAATAGTTAAATCATTATATTTATTAACACCTAAATCACGTGGACTACATGTCACGATTAGATAGCGTCGCCTGGTAAAAGCGATCTCAGATTCGAGTTCCTTGGCCCAGAAAATCCCTGTAAGGTGAGTTTCGTCCAAATCGAACGATGTTTAACCATATTTAGGTCAATGTTGATTATCCCTCTTCCGTGTAGGTTGAAAATTTCATATGTCTACGGGCCTTGACATTCTAAACAAATGAATCGACCAGCGTGGGCTTACAACATTCTAGCGATCGCGATGCTTTTATTACCACGGTTTGACAAAAATAGCCAAAGCCAACTGCAATTGATTTGACATTGAAATGTATTACCGAAATCTGATGCTTCGACAGCGCTAAAATCACGTTTTCTGCCAGTTTTTCACTCACAACTCGCGAACGAAAGCTAAAATTAAAAATCCGGCTTCGATGCGCATTCGCCCACCTTTCAGCCCATCTATGTTTAAAATTTCAGATCTCTGCGTTCAGTAGATTTCGCTAGGCATCGTGGACAGACAGACAAACACGTTCTTTTATTATTTTAAGATAGCATGTGCCCGCGGCTTCGCCGGCGATAATTATTTCAGAAATTAAAAATTAAGAGCATAATAGTTAAATCATTTTATTAACACCTAAATCATGTAGACTACATATCACGATTAGATAACGTCACCTGGTAAAAGCGACCTCAGATTCGAGTTCCTTGGCCCAGAAAACCCCTGAATAGTGAGTTTCGTCCAAATCGAACAACGTTTGACCATATTTAGGCTAATATTGATTATCCCTATAATAATAATAATAATAATAATAATAATAATAATAATAATAATAATATTAATAATAATAATAATAATAATAATAATAATAATAATAATAATAATAATAATAATAATAATAATAATAATAATAATAATAATAATAGTAATAATCCTCTTCGGTGTAGGTTGAAAATTTCATTATGTTTGCGTGCCTTGACATTAAAAACAAATGAATCGACCAGCGTGAGCTACAACATTCAAGAGATCGCGATGCTTTTATGTCGAAGGTATGACAAAAATAGCCAAAGCCTAGTGTAATTGATTTGTATTACTGAAAACTCATGCTTCGAAAACGCAATAAATACACGTTTTCTGCCCGTTTTTCACTCATAACTCACGAACGAAAGCGAAAATTAAAATTCCGGCTTCGAGGTGCACATTCCGACCCTTTAGTCCGTCTATGTATAAAATTTCAGATCTCTGCGTTGAATAGATTTCGCTGGGCATCGCGGACAGACGGAGGACAGACAGACGGAGGAGGACAGACACTTCGTTTTATTAATATAGATTACAATATATTTCTCCAAATTTTCGCAAGTAAATATTTTACCTTTGTTAACAAATATATTCTAATAAAAAGAAAATGCACTTCATATGGTTTCAGTGGATAGTGTCTGAAAACTGCTAGTAAGTTTGGGTAATTCAGAGGTAGTTTGCTACCTCTGGGTCCGCAAGTCGCGGGTTCATATCCGGTCGAGATCCTCTTATGTTTTACTTTGATTACAATGTCCATAAATAGCTATTTATATTAAATAAATTTCCAGAGTGCTTCACCATGGGATTTTTCAATATTAAAGAACCTTCCTACTCGATCAAGAAAGTTCAATTAAATGCTTAGAAGCAGGGTCGGAGAAATTTTCGAGGCGAAAATATTAAGTGGAAATCCCAAGTATGAAATTTTTAAATCATTAAAGAAGAGATTTATCGTAACCAGTATCAAAAAGATAAAAAGAATGAGTGCATCTCATGTTAAAATGACTTTGAAAATTAAATAATAGGGTCGATGGGTAATGTTTGCTCTGTAATTGTTTCATTTCGTTAGTGCAATAATTGTATTGCATAAAAAATTCTCAAGAATATTATTATTTTCGCTATGCATATTATCGTAATTTTCATAATCACCAGAAGTTCTTTGAAAAGATCATAAATGTTCTGTTTCTGTGTGTGTTTGACTTAAGTTAATCATTCCATTAAAAGTTTTACAGTAAAAACCACAAAGTCTAAATGCAAGTAAGCTCGCTAATTGGTTCATTACGTATTCTGTTTATATTTTACTACTGCATATGATATGCTCTTTTCCCTAGTAATTAAGGTAATGCTTGCGAAACTGACCATATCTAAAGTGAGTCCTAATAGCCAGTTTCGCGCATCCCGTTTTTGCGGTCGCACTCAAATAAGCCAAAAAGAAGCACTTCGAAAATAGAGACCACCGAAGCTGTTTTGCATTCCAAAAAGGTAGAAATGAATAGTATTAAGTGTTTTGCAACCTATATAGGAGAAACAGATATTATATTCACGGGTGTTATTTTGATCATAGGAAGGTAAACCGAGGAGTTCGAGCTGATGAATCCTGGGGATTAGATATTGGCGTGAAATAGTGTATTGAGATAGAAGAGTTGTAAACGTATCACTGGAATAGAGAAGAATATCCACTGCATTAATTCATGTGTATTACATACTACTTTTTCTATGAAAGCTATTTAGCGAACAATTAAAATCAAAATAAATCAGGGGCTGTTCTGTAGGTCCAAAGCTAGGGGCACAGATGTTAAAAATTCGTACTATTTTGATTAACGATCCATCGATTAATTATGCGCAAGTGTCTGTAGTCGCATGTTAACATAGCTGCTGGAAAATAAATATTTAAGACATTATTAAAAAATAAATTGAAGTAGACACAGGTAAGATTGAAATTGTAAAATTCAACCAGAAAATATATTATATTGTATGTCTGCAATAAGGATTATACCAATAATAAATATATAAAAGGGAAGTACATTGTGACATCACCTCAAGATTATGTTCACTGTAAGAATAGTTGTTAATATATGAGCGTAATTTACTTCTGTTACGATAATTACTGCTATCTGCAAATTATAATTTTCTTAAAATCCATACGTTACTCTATTTGCCACTCCCATTAAACAGTTGTCACTATGCCTTGCGACCACATGCTCCAATCAGTCGTCTGTTAATGATGTTGAACAAGAAGGTAAATGTCGCTGCCGTCGAATGGTAGGCTATATCCCAACATGGGATGTAGCGCTTCAGAAGTTAGTGACTTGAGTATTCTAACGAAATGCTCCCTTCAATAATTATTATTAGATTTACCATACAAAAAAACTTTAACTTATCGCCAATAAAACCTAGTTGTCTCCTGTAGGATGCACTACATTCTTGCTGTATAATGTGACCAGAATCGGTATTTTTTTAGCTCTACAAGTTATTATGAAAAAAGAATAAACCTATGTGAGAAATTGAAAAGAATTAATTCGTAAGTTCCACTTAGGTCTGAGGAGAATAATTTCGCTATCACTCATTCACAAATGTAGGCCTAATGTATAACTTTGTTTAGGTAAAACAAAGAGCGCAAGGATCTCTATTCTTGTTCTTACTTCTGTAAACTTTATTTATTAAAAAAAGTAAATAAAATAAGCTTATGATATGGCGGGTGTCATTTGACAGCAAAATCAGGCAAGTAAAGAGAAATGGTCTAGTGGACCTTACAGTAAGCAAAGTGAGATTATATAGGCCTAAAAGGTGAGTTTAATTTAATGGAAAAAAATGAGTTTAAAAATGTTGAAAGGGAGGATAGTTTATTCCTCTCTAAATAATTAATTTAGTGGTGGGATAATTATTTCTAATGTAGGCTATACTTTATTGTTATAGAGAAAAAGAGGCATTATTAATATTTTTTATAAATTTATAATCATATAGACATGAACAAATCCGTTTATTGTCGAGTAGGTCAACATAAAAGTTTTAGAAAAGTGTATAAATTAAAAATAATGACTATCAGCTTTGCCATTAAAAGGGATTAAGATAATCTATCTAAGCCTGGTTTACATTCAGGCATGCTTGACTACTTCCACTACCTCACCAGTTTTGCTGTCCAGTTCGTTCTTTTAGATGCATTTAAAAATCAGCCATTTCTCTCTCATGACGTGTTTTGTGCTAATGAAATTCATTCCAACAGAAATAAAACTTTGCATTTCTCGATCCTTTTCGAGTGCTTTTCCTCTCCACACCACATACTGCTAATGAAAGTCTTTGCGCTTTTCCGCTGCTAAGCTTTGACGACAGTCATTTGAAGAATGTTTTAGTTTCTGTGCAGAAAGAAAGTATTAGAGTGGACATTAATAACTTAAAAAGATACAGTAACTAGTTTTCTTAGTAAGCCCTTATCATTTACGGTAGATTTCTTCCTTTGTTCAAATTTAAACATTTAACAATGTCTTTCAGTGTTATGTAGCAACAAATTCTACTCTCGACCTTTTATTCTTTCTCATATAAAGTCATATTTTTGTCATTTTTGTGGTCTTGGTCATATTTAAGCTATATTTGTAAGTTAACGTCTTATTTGAGTTATAAATTCGGTAAAGGAGCACGATTATACAGCGTATGTACTACATGGTCGAGTTAAATTGGAAACTTATTTAATTAATTTAATGTTTATGCCAAATTAATAGTAGGCCTAACTTAAATTTTAAAATGAATGAAATTCTTCATATTTTATAGGGACATGCAAGGTCTGCAAACATATTAGGAGTAATGGAGCTGATGAAACGAGCAAACAGGAGAAAATTCTCGCATTTTAAAGTAAATTCCGTTTAATCCGGTGTTTCGGTGATATGGTACCATCAAGTCCGGATTAGCGAGACTACTGTAGCTAAGCAATTATATACCGGGGTCGCCATAGGCGTAACCAGGCCGACCATAAGGGGGGGGTTATAAAGGAATACCCCCCAGAGAGAGGGGGGTCCTCCCCCGGAAAATTTTAAAAATTAAGACGCAAAACAACGAGTTTTAAGCCTCCGGGGGTGCCCCCCGGAAAATTTTAAAAATCAAGACTCAAAATAACGAGTTTTAAGCTTCCCACGCTTTATACTTGTATTAAGTAATTTATGGGCAGACTTAAAAAATTATACGATTTTCCTTTTTTTAATCAATGGGGGGGGGGTTCAAACCCCCAAACCCCCCCCCCCCTCGGTACGCCTATGGGGGTCGCTATAACATAGATTGTGTATTATTAAATTCAGTATTCGGCACTTAAATTTTTCAGCGCTTAGCAATAATCCAAAATTATATATGTGTTTTGTCACTTTAACTAATTTTTAAACAAAGCATAATGTTTCAAGATACTGAAGTATGTTTGTATACATAAAATAAGGAATATGCAGAGTGGACAAGATAATGGAGTGCGTTGAAATGAAATGTGCGGCGGTGCTACCACAGGGGTTGCATATAAATCAGGAGAAATGCCTGCAACATTTATGCGGCCAACATAGGAATGAGACGTTAGTTCGTCTGGGATGCAATTCTGATGTTTTTGTGAAGTGCTATGTTTGTATCGCTTCCTCAATCCCTGGAAGTCTCACTATAATAATAAACTGAACACAGCCAAACTTAGTAGAGTTGTTTGATAGTTTGGTAATTAGTTTATCTATTTCCGTAGTATTGAACGATGGTCAAAACCAATATAATGTAGATTTAAATAATTCCTCAACAGTAGCACCATGCTAAGTTAAGTTAGACTGTACGCAGTATACATTCAGTTCCGTTCAAGAGTAATGTACGTAACTTAAAAAAGTTTCCATGAAAAAGCTTTTAATTAGGGATGGGTCGATACCAGATTTTCTCGATACTCGATACTCGATACCGATACATGATTTTTTCCTCGATACTCGATACCTTCAACATTTCCAGTTTCAATAAATAGGTACATTAAAAATTAAAATTTGAGAGAACTGTGTAATACCAACTAAATTAATTAAGTCTGCATATTTAATGGCACAAAATTTAATATCATCAGTAGCCTATAATTATTTTTAAACTCTACATTAAAACTAAAATTAGTTTTTTAAACAGTCCACTTAAAAGTTTTTGTTAAAAAATACTAGCATTCTCACTTAATTGCAGAATTACAAAAGTATCAAAAAAGTATCGAGCGAGTTTTCTGAAGTATCGTTCGATGCCGATACCATGCAAGTATCGAGAGTATCGAGGTATCGAAAGTATCGAGGACCCATCCCTACTTTTAATAATTGACAGATGTATTATTTGGAAATGACAGAGTTATAATTACACTTAATTGCTACTATATATGTTTTATTTTAACTAAAATAATAGTATGGAATGTGTAAGTCTACCGCTGTGGACTAAAGTAGTAGTATGGAATGTGTAAGTGTACGCTGTGGTGCTTTCCCTCTTCTCAAGCAAAGGGGCCGATTTTGAATCCTGTTCCAGACAAGTTTCGTAGGTGGAATTTTTTCCGGGGGGTTTTCCTCACCTGTGAGACAAATGTCGGGTAACTTTAGGTCTTTGTGGTTCCAGGATATCATCTGACAGTCGCCTTGTTCAGAGTGAATGTGTGTGTGTGTGAATGGTGTATCTCATTCTATGTATTCGTGGTTCGTGTTGCTTCGGAGGTGGTCCCGGCATTGGGCTTTTTACTCATGTCCTTGTCTTGTCAATTATGTAAGTGATCCAACAGATAATTCCTCTCCCGACGATCGCGGCCCTGTAAAGGACCGGGCGGCGTGGGTCGCTTAAACGTCTCCTAAAAGGGAGGTGTAAAACTAAGGAAAAGAATGTTTAGACAAAGAATAATTTCATTTTCCATAAACGAATCCGATATGGTTGAATTCACTTTCTGTTTCAAAACAATTTGTTTAAAGTTCAATTTAATTTATGCGTCCTTGCGCTATAATAAACCCATTCGTGTGCAAACAAACTGTCTGCTATGATGCTATATAGTGGAGTAGGCCTAACCAGAAGTACCATAATTACATCAGGGAAACTGGCCTAAACTTGAGAACACAGGACACAGAACACGTCAAAGCCCTAAAGTAAGTACAAATTCCTTCTATGAAGATCGCCTAATAGATACATCGGCGTCGGCCAGGTTTTCTCGGGGTGCTCCTGATTCCCCTGTTATATATCATTCCACCGTTGCTCCATCCATCATAATATTACCATTTGGTTGCAATAAAGGGATTTAAATTTGCTACTCCATCCCGGACTAGATTGATGGCTTTCACCTGTGAATAAATATGACAGTCTGTTGTTTTATGGACATTCAAAATAACTCCTGTGGGATAAAATCCCGGTACGCCGGCGACAGTTAAAGGAATATGTAAAAGTACACAGTCATTAATAACTACACACCCAATATCTCCTCCTTTTAGGCTTATAAAGTTACTACATTGCTATTAGTTTCTTCGCGGTCATTTATAATAAGTTCTGCAAAGGTTTTCAGCAAAATACATCAACAACTTTTTACCCCAACTATAGTGTTAAAACTGCTCGCAAGTGAATACATAAATACTCACTTCATGAAGTAAACTTAATGAATTCAGGGTTTTAATTAAGGTCATGAAACAAGAGATAGCCAAATTAACGAGATGAGTTAAAAGAGGAAGGAACCTCCTCCTAGTGTTATAAATTATTATTACGATCATTATTAAATCTTCCATAAAACTACATAAACTACAAGTATAAGAAATTCTCCAGTTCCTACCTTATAATTTCAAGTTCCGTTTAAGAAGAAAAAAGTAGTCATGGTGAAATATCCTTTTTTTGTTCATTGAAATTAAATATAGAAGTTAATAAAGGAATCTTACGTAATAATTATATAGGCCTTTTGTTGATTTACCCTATTCAGAAGATATGTGCGCAAGTTAAATAATTTTAAGTAAAACATCAAAGGAATTTTTACGTTAAAAACTACGTGTTCACATTATTGGAAGGCCTATTGCTGCAGTAAAAAATCAACATATTTTATAATCGCTCTAAATTAATTACGCGCGGTTTATAATTTCCACTCAGAGAGCGAGCAATGACTAAAATTCAATCTCATCATAATAAGTCATAATTAATCGTGTTCTCTGCAACCATACGGTTTCAAAAAAATTCTATCATCTTATACATTCTTTTCACCTATCTTCAGTTCAGAATGAAAATAAATGTGTGTGTGAATGAGAGTGTGACTGGTTGGTGTGTATGAAAAAAAATTTAAATAGCTGTTTTCTTAATTTAGTCGAGTTGAAAAATAATAATATTATAGGCCTACTTATTTCCGTTAAGTTTATTTTTCTTTCATAAAAAAAAACTAAACTAGTTGATGCACATACGCTAATTTGTTACTATGTGCGCTATCAGATCTACTTATGCATTAAGGCTTCAGGTCCTTGCTTAGCTCATGATTGTTGTAAGGTAGTAAAATAATTACTACAAAATGAAAAACAGGAAATATAGTTGCATAAATTTTATTTTATTTGCCTAGCAACTTCATGTTTAAGTTATGACTTTCAGTAATAATACATCTAATACGTCAAGGCAAAAAAAAATTAGGACATAATGCTAATTATCAATTCTTAGTAAATCCTTGCCAGATGTCTTCTTTAGTTGTGTAGATAAACAGGAAAGTGTTAAAACAGTCTATTTCTAATAATATTTATGCTATGGTGAAATAAATAATATTATCTTCAAGTTAAACCAAGTTCATTCTTGAGGCGGGACATATAGGTTTGGGTACTGAGAAGCTGGTGAAAGTAAGTTTTTTTTCTCAATAATGAATCGCTCTGTAACCTTGTAATCCGACATGCTCTTGATTGACTACTTGTACAATTAAACGTTATTTTCAGAACTAATCCGTTACAGTTACGGGCAATTATCGTTACAAAATGGCAGCCACGTTTCGTGCACCGAAATACCGTTTCCGTGATAATTTCCACAAATGTCCATAATTGTTGAGTGATTATTTTTCTATTATTTATAATTATCCGACGAATAGCATCATGTACCATCTTTGGGATGTTAAATAAATAAATGAAGAGTACATTTTTTTTACATTTTCATGAAAAATATTTAAAAAAATAAACTATTAATATTAAATAAATGATTTAGATAGTGTACATACAATACTGGGGTACGCCGTAGCGTAGTGGTCGAGGCGCTGCGCTACAGACCGGAAGGTCGCGGGTTCGATTCCCGATGAGGTCGATGAGTTTTTCAATTGGCCTAATCCTTCTGGTGGCACTATGGCCCTGGGGTCGACTCAGCCTCTACCAGAAATGAGTACCAGGAGCAATCCTGGGGGTAAAGGCGGTCGGTGCGTAAGGCTGATAACCTTACCACCTTCACGTGCCGAATGTCCAAAATCTGGGAGCCTCAATCTCCTGGAACCCTCTGGGTCTCCATGGCCTGTATAGGGATCACTTTACTTTTTACATATAATACTATTAAGAAATATAGAAAAAATTCAATAGGCCTATTTGTGGAAATTATCAAGGAAACTGCATTTCAGTGCACGAAATATGGTTGCCATTTTATAACGATAATTACCCAAAACTGTATTTGCTGTATCTGATTTCCTATAGGCCTATGGTGGGCCGACACCCATAACTGTATTAGCTTGATTAATTTTGAAAATAGTAGGCCCTATGGAACTGTAGAAATAGTTAATAAAGACCATCTCAGCTCGAGTTTGTAGAGAAATTCATTGCTGAGAAAAAAATTATGCATTTCACCTATTTCTCAGCATGTCCCCCCTTCATGAAATTCGTTATTTTTTCTCGGTAATGAATTACTCTGTAACCTTGTAATCTGATATGCTCTTGATTGACTTACATGATACCATGGTGATATCTGTTTCAGTTCTGTTATAGAATGCGCTTAAAACCGAGAAAAAAAACACTTGGCGTTTAAACATGTAATCTGTTCTTATTAACAAGTATGCTAAATAATGAGGACGAGTAAAACAAAATTTATCCCAAATAATACTGGCTGTAATACGGTAAACTAACGCGATATCTGATGTTGGGAGATTGGTCTCAAGACATGCATTGCTAAGAGAAGTTACGGAGTTCTTGAACAGGAATTTGCAATGGAGGAAGGGGATTCTCGTTCATAACTAGGACAGCACAACAATGAGCTAAACAACACATCTGCACTGCAGACCCCTCCATACTGTAATCTCAGTTCCCTTATCAAGGAAACAACAAATAAAAAGTTTTCTACTGATATTACGAAACCTGACTTCCTTTTAACATGTTTTGTTTTTGCTGCACATAAAGTTATGCTTCGTGTCATACGTGCCGAAAATAATATTAAAGCACACTTTTCAAACTTTTGTTAAGTTTGTAGGCAGCCCTCGGTCATAATTAAAACTAAGTTTAACATTACAAAACTGGTTAACCTTTTCAGAGCTGAATTTACTAATTTACTGAGACAAGCATTCAAGTTAAATCATCAGTGGTTTATAAGTTTGAAATTAATAATATATACATATATTTTTTTTGTATACGTCAGTAACAGTGAAGTGTTTGAAGACACGATTGTTAAGGAAATTAGTAGATCATCTTTAAATTTATTATAATAAAAGTTATTAAACAATTAATATAAACACGGTAATAAGACATAACAAAGCCGACTGAATCATCCATATGTGTCTATTATGGTATCAACAACAATGTCAGTACCGAGATGGCCGAGTTGGTAACGTCTTGGACTAGCATTTTGGAGGTCCCAGGTAAAAATCCCGTGGGACGGCTAATTTGACGTTGGTCTTTTATGGTTTTCCCAGTCGTAAAGACAGATGCCGAATTGGTTATTTACATACCAAGAATTATTCTCGCTATTTCATCCTATATCATGTCCATTTAAATTAATATCAATTTGAAATTTATTCCATAAAATACACCAACAATAGAAAATAACTGAAAGTCAACAGCTTCATGGCCTACTGCATAGACTCAGATCATGAACTCCTAATAGTAACAATGAGTCGTACGCCTATTTGTACGACTATTTTTAACATAGAGTTTTATATTTTTTAGCCAGTTTACTGTATAATTTTAAATTTTGATATATATAAATATCAAAATTTAAAATATATAAAATATAAAAAATATATATATACAATACAGCTTGTTTATTCATGGGATTTTTTGTAAGCATGTAACTAAAAATCAATATGAATGGAAAGCAGTCCTGTTCCTTTTGCAATAATTACAACACTGTGGCAACTACTGTTTATTTAATTTTATTGTATATTATCAAATTTACCACATCGGACGATAATGAAACACGTCTAATCATTTACAAATAAGATGATTTATTAACAATTGCATGACATTTATGTAAGGTGTAAAATTCCGATTATGAATTATTATTATTATTATTATTATTATTATTATTATTATTATTATTATTATTAACGCAATACGTTCATTACACTGAAAAATTACAAAGTATACGACAGTTTTGACTAGAATACGACTATTTTCGAATATTGGTACGACCGTTCTACGTTTCTGATCTGGCAACCCTGATCCCGATAGTCGTTTCATTACAAAAGAGTACTACGCCACCAAGTTATCTCTGCATGCAGAAAATATGTGAGGAATGTACCTTACATCTCGATCTCCCTCCTTTGACGTTGCCACTTCCTTTTCACTAAGTTAAGTAATTTGGCTACAAGAGGGGTGCTGAGAATTCCTGTGTTTTTAAATGACCTCTCACCTTCGGCAATCGCCGTCGAAATGAATAATCTGGCAACCATGTCCCAACTGGGGAAAATGAGCTGTCCCTTCTTTCACCTCCGCCGCCACGCTGCCACTTCCTGTCCACTGTGTTGGGTTATTTGGCTGGAAGAGGGGCGCTGAGAATTACTGTGTTTTTAAATGACCTGACACCTAAGACAGTCATTGTCCAAATGAATAATCTGGCAATCATGTTATGATCTTTTGCCACCTGCTTCCCCTACATCCCTTCCGTATAGTGGTAGCTGGACGACACTAGCGCTAAAACACTTCCCCTATCGCCGTGCAGATTTAACTTGGTGGCATAGTATCTGAGGACAGAGCATCACACAACGAAGAGATGTCGAGAGTAGGACATTTTTCATTAAGAAGCAAGACATACAAAAATTTCTTAGTGGTCTGAAAAAAATAGAGTGCATTTTAAGAGTTTAGCAAAAAAGTAGAGTACAAAACTAGGACTCCTGAAAAAGAGTAGGCCTACTTCTGATAACCCTAAGTAGCAATACTCAACAGTTAACAATAACTCATAACTACTTCAAGTCTTGGTTTTTCTGAGATTGACGTGACAAATTTATCTGATAATTAGTTGTACTGTACAGCTGAAACTTTCAAGCCCTGGTCGTATTACAAATGTATATTGAACTGAATTTAGATAGTTAATATAAACGTGATGTGACTTTTCTTAAATTATAAATTAATGTCTTCATCATATGACAATGCATTTTTTATGTAAGCCTAACAAAAAGTTAATTCATTTTTTATTTCCCCAGAAAGCTGTGCACTGATGCCCTGAAAGTCACTCAGTTACCCTATATAGCCTACAGAACCCAATACTAATAGGCCTAACTCAGGCGTTTTTTTCTCTAAATCAGCTAGAAAAGTCTGACTGATATCTAACGCTTTAGCTAATTATGCCATCAAGAATGGAGATCCGGTTGGACATATGCAATTTCAGGTGGTAATCATGTACCACTTAAACTGCCTGCTAAGTGTATGTAACTCCATGAAGCGAATTAAGGTAAAGGGATGTAAACACAATATTCTGGTAACCACGCCCATCCTTGGCTGAAAAATCAACATTGTTAATGAAGACTAATTAGTCACCATACCCAAGTACTGCGAAATAGCGTTTATAACAAAAATAGTATGAAAATGAATTGTGCCTCGGCACATCTCTGAAATGCTAATAGTAGAGACTGAAAAAATTATGAAAAGAGTTATGATGTGAAAGCTTAATTATCTTAGTCAACAGTCAAGTTATTTTGTTGGAAACGTTCGAATATTTTGTTAGCGCTAATTAGAAGCTAATATTAAAAATGTACATTTTAAATAATCACTATTTTTTGTAAAGTTACATTGACTAATTAGTTCATGAATTGGTAACCAATCCAGTATCAGTATATGTGGGATTTCAACCAATCGAAAATGTTTGCACTATAGAGCCTAGAGTCATAATAGTATCGGTTTATTTTTATCGCAACCACGTACAATTGTTTGTTTGTTCGTTTGTTTGTTTTGTTTTGTTTTGTTTTTTGTAAATTCACAAAGACTGAACACTGCAACATCTTCATACCTGTAGCCTCTTTGATAAAAACAATCACTGAATACAGCAATCGGGTATATATAAGCTGCACATGAGAAAAAAGTCATGTGAAAGTAATGTAGATAATTTTATGAGCGGTGAAGTAATTTAAAACTCGTAAAATAATGATAATAACGATATTAATTAAAACAATATTATTAATAATCTGTTATATATAATTATATATAGTTAGAATACCCTGGTGCAAACTCGAAAATAGTGTAAAGTGCACAAGACAAATGGAACACACTGTATGCGTATTGCATGCCATGGAAGCTTAAAGCCAACTTATAGGCTTATTTGGCAACGCCAGTTTTTGTGAAAATGTCACGCGACAGGTTTTCATATCTTTTACTTTCAGAAAATATGTACATTTTCAGAATATAATCGAAAATATTATACAAGGTAGAATTTTTAAAATATAAAATAGTAGCTTACTTTCCCTTATCAGTCATATTAATTTAATACAGAATAAATTCACAAATTTTGCTATTTTAACTTGTATTCAAATCTACACCGCACTGTAAGCTTCTAGGATCAGTAAACTTTTCTGGATAACTATTTAAACCCCGCAGCGTGTCTCCATGCTCACCCTAAGTTATTGTATTTCCAGCTGAAAATGCAACCCACGGATTCCAGATAGCGCCTTGCTGTACCGTTATCCAAACGACTTTTATAGTATATTGGTGGTGGTAAAGTTCGGCGAACTGCATCCCAGAAAACTAATCTGCAAACGGCCAAGCGAAGCCGAAATGCAATAACGTAAACTGGCTCTCCAACACGATACGGAAAGAAAATAAAGTAAAATAAAAGTAAAGGACTATAAAATGGTTTTGTAACGTGGAGAGACCTTCACTAAGTTGCCATTCTCATCGATATTAACGCTACCGTTTTGTAGCAGAAGTAATTTGAGTTCCCACAACACACTATTCAATTTGTATGTTCCTTTCCTTCATTGCGTGGATTTCCAGTCATTAAGTTCTAACTACTATTTTATATGTCTGACTGCGCTAAAAGGTTAATTAGCAAAGGGGAATTTAAATAGGTTCTAGCGGCAGGTTTCATTAAAGAACGATTGTCCTACCTAATTAGACAAAAACAATGAACATTTGGGTATAGTACTCAAAAGGAGAGGACAGTTCAATTTGAGATTAATTTTACTTGGTCTCTTCCATATTATATTTAAAATATATAATAGACATTTAAATTAGTATGAATTTAATGGTGTAAAAATAAAAATTCATCCTTTACAAGTACAAAAAAAACCTTCGAGTACACAATACATTAAGAAAAACATGTATTAACATCCTAACGTAATAACGTAATAATAGTCATTAAATCGATTTAAAAATTATACCCAGTGCCAGTGCCTAGGCAGACTAGGCTGCTGCCTAGGGCGGCAGATTTGAAGGGGCGGCTTTTAAGCTGTTACTGTTTTTTTTTTAATATATTAAACATTTTATTCATAACTCTTCAAAATAGTACCAATGTAATGCACAACGAAATAGAAATTAATAACACAGACAACAATACGCACCTGTTTATTTATTTACTTATTTATTTATTATTATACATTATTATTATTATTATTATTATTATTATTATTATTACTATTATTATTAGCATACTATTTCAGTTACAATAATGCTTATTGTAGGTTACTTTGTACATTCATGTGGAAATAAGGGGCGAAAATATTTTTCCCTGTCTAGGGGCGCTTAAGTAGCTAAATACGCCCCTGATTATACCTTCAACAAAACCCGTATATATTAATTCAACAATTTGCCAATTAACAAATTAATTACTCACAATTTAGTTCAGTTTCGCTATCCTCGAGAGTAATTGCCTGAGCATATTCTGTACCTATATAGAGAGGAATTGTGTTACACAGTAACTGCGTTTAAACGACAATCAATGAACCTCAGACTTTAATAACATGCCGTGTGTTCGCGAACAGACATATTGTACACGAGTGTATTACTCAAGTTTTGCGACACAGTTATAGTTACTGCAGTGCATTACAATTCCTTTACTGCGGTCATAAAGTACAACTTCGTCTTCTTCCCTGTAGAAATCGCTGCATATAAGTTTGTTGCACTTTCCAGAACTTTACCGCAATACTAGAAATATATTATCATCGTAATACTACTGAATATCATGAAAGTTTCTCTTTAATGATTACTTCATGTCCATCGTTATTATCCAATTTGTGTAATGTAGCCCCTAGACGATAAATATTGTCAATATTCACTTCAATATTGACAGAGGACCATTGATGGAAATATTGATCATCTAGGAGCGTATTGAAGCGTCCTATTAATACTGACGGACAATGATAGAAAATTATATTTTCTGTCAATAATGAAGAACCGTTTGAACGTCTAGGAGGTTTATTGTCAACATTTCCTTCAATATCAGTTGTTTGTGAGACTGCGAAGTGATTTTTTGTAGTCATCCGGTTCTGAAGAACGCAAAAATGAAGCAAACTTTCGTGTGTAAAGCGGTACTCACCTTTGACCACTATTTGAACAAGCGTCTATTTCTCTCTTTGACTTTTCTTTTTCACATAGTGTAAGAGTCAATGCTAGAAAATCCAAATCCGAACTAGAAAACATTTCGAAATTCACTCAAAAAATTAAATAATAATAAAAAATACATTGAAACAGCCTCGATCATGGAGCACAAATATTTTTGCCAAAATGAGTATTGGTGAGAATATTAATGAATTTTGAAGCATATTGATGCGCGCTTCAATATAGAGCGTCAATATTAAAGAGAATATTGACAATATTATTGATCGTTGTGAATTTCGAAAACGAAAACGTATTATGTGGTAAAAGACTATACAGTAGCAATATATGAACCTCTAAGACAGTGTTTCTCAACCTTTTTAAACCCGAGGACCTCTAAAATGTCTAAAAGATTTTACGGACCCCTAATTTTACATCCCATTTTTAAAATTGATGTGAATTGTAAATGCTTACCACTGAAAGAAACAGCCGTTGTGAAATATTTGGGTATTTTTATTGATAAACACCTTAAATGGTCTCACCATGTTAACTACATCTGTAATAGACTACGCCGAACAATTCATAAATTTGTCATTTTACGCCACTGTATGCCCATTACTGTTTTACGTTCCGTTTATCTAGCACTTTTCCAGTCCATTATTCAATATGGCATTCTCGTCTGGGGAGGATTAGCGAAAACTACCCTTAAGCCCCTCTGCCTTTTACAAAAAAGAATAATAAAAATCTGTCTATGAAAACACATTGATTACCCAACTAGCCTAATATTTTCGGAATTTAATGTTTTAAGTTTGGACCAAATTTACAAATCTTCTATATTAAAATATTTTCACAAACATCGTATAAAATACTCTTCCAGTGATCATATCTACAAAACTAGACGAAATACTAATTTACTCCTATTAGAACCCAAATGTCTCACATCGGCAGGATTAAAGCATAGCATTAATTTTGGACCGCGCTTCTATAACTCAATTATCAGAAAAAATCCTGATCTCTCAGCATACTCCACTGTTAAATTTAATAGATATGTAAAGAATTTTTTGTAATTTTTTAGCTTTTAAGTAATTTTTGTTTCACTCCTTTTATGTATTTATGTTTTTATGTTTAATGTTTTTGTTTTACTTTCTTTTTTAGTTAAGCACATTATACACTCTATTTCTTTGTCTCTCCTCTTTCTTCACTTTGATATTTTTGAAACGGCACCCGAGCACGAGCAGTCTTGCTCATTCGGGTGTATTACTAAATGTAATACCTCTTGTAATATCTCTTGTAATAAATAAATAAATAATAATAATAAAATAAAAATTAAAAAAAAAAAAGAAGACGTATATTCTTAATGTTTGGGGTATTAATTATAGGTCATTATAACGAAATATGTGAAAAAAATGTTACTTCTTTACTTTCCACTCGCTTTATGATATTTTTTAATTAGCCTATGTCTGCGGACCATCTGCACCATCTTCGCGGACCACCAGTGGTTCGCGGACCATAGGTTGAGAAACGCTGCTCTAAGAAAAGATTCTTCTTAAGCGGCAATCTCAAAAGATAATTAAGTGTTAGCACTTTCCTGTGTTTCAGTTTAGTAAGTTGAGGTTGTAAGTTATTATTACTGGATACAATAAATACAGAGAATGTATTAATACTCAGAAATTGTGACCCATAGTTTTAATATAAGTTAGTAGCCGTTACAATATAGAAAATCTGCATACCGCTATTTTGCGTCGAATATTCATATCCCTCTTTAATTTCAGAGCTCATTGACTTTACTACAATGGAACAACAAATCTCGCACTTGAATGGAGAGCGGCTTTACGCAGATTGCAATTTCAGATACACATAGACATAACAATGAATACCAAGTGTGTAGCCTATATGGGAGGGGCCAGCTTATTGAATTTTATAGCACAAGCGCTATTTTAATGTAATAATAGAAAGAAGCGATAATTCTGTCGGTAACAACCCCAGCTGTAATTACGCAGACTGCTTTATACAATGTATTTGCTGATACCGTGCCTAGGCACCGTAACTTTCCACACTTTCATTACGTTTAGGAATAAACCAACCCACTAAATTCGCGAGCTCTGATTTAAAGCACAGATAAAACCGAGCTGAGAATGTGTGCTAATTTGCGAAAAGGAAAAGCGCCACTCTATGTTCTCAGTCTAGTAAAAACATATATGTTACAGAAATTCTCCACCTCAACTCAAAGACGATCTTATCATTAACGAGATAATCCAAAGTAATTAAAATCATCCTAGATTGAACCATTGAGCGCGATCAATAAAATAATTACATAATACATTTCTATTAAATTCCTTTATTTTGACATAATGACGTAAACACTATCGGGAGAAATGCAGAAAGTTTTTTCGATGTTTGCCGGATTGTTTATACGGAAATTAATACAGAAAAACTCAAGAGGCCTGATGGTCATGAAACGTCAAAATAATGAGTTATAAGATATTAAAATAGCCGATAAGCATTCGAACAAGTGGACGAATTCAAGTATCTGGGAGCAATAATTGCTACAGATACAAATAACTTTAGAAGTTAAGTGTAGACTAAAATCACGAAATGCCTATTTTATGCAATTCAGAATCTATCATCTTCTTTTCTTCTGTCCACAAATCTAAAATAAAAATCTATAAGACAATTTTATTATCCTACCGTTTGTATTACATGGAAGTGAGACATGTTGCCTTACTCTTCGGGAAGAACAATCTGAGGGCGTTCGAAATTAGGGGGCTTAGGAAAATATTCGGACCTACGAGAGATGAAAACGGGTACTGGAGAAAACTGCATAATGACGAGCTTAATAACCTGTACTCGTCACCGAACATAGGCGTAACCAGGCCGACCATATGGGGGGGTTATAACATCCGCGGGGTATGAAATACCCCCCAGGGAGAGGGGGGTCCGAGGGTCCTCCCCCGGAAAATTTTAAAAATTAAGATGCAAAATAACGAGTTTTAAGCTTCCGGGGGTCTCCCCCGGAAATTTTTAAAAATTAAGACGCAAAATAACGAGTTTTAAGCTTCCCACGCTTTATACTTGTATTAAGTAATTTATGGGCAGACTTAAAAAAATTATACAATTTTCCTTTTTTTAATCAATGGGGGGGGGGGTTCAAACCCCCAAACCCCCCCCCCTCGGTACGCCTATGTCACCGAATATAATAAGTATAAGTAAATCACAGAGGATGAAATGGGCTGGACATGTTGTGCACATTGGGGAGGAAAGACATATCTAAAAAATGTTGACTGGGAGACCTGAAGGGAAGAGACCACTAGGAAGACCTAAACGTAGGTGGAAGGACGATGTTAGAATAGATTTAAGGGAAGCACTATCTACGAGGTCGCGGGTTCGATCCCCGATGAGGTCGTTGGAGTTTTTCAATTGGCCTAATCCTTCTGGTGGCACTATGGCCCTGGGGTCGACTCAGCCTCTAACAGAAATGAGTACCAGGAGCAATCCTGGGGGTAAAGGCGGCCGGTGCCTAAGGCTGACAACCTTACCACCTTCATGTGCCGATGTCTAAAAATCTGGGAGCCTCAACCTCCTGGAACCCTCTGGGCCTCCATGGCCTGTAATAGGGAACACTTTACTTTTACTATCTACGAGGGATAGTTGGATGGAGTTAGCTCAAAATAGGGTTGTATGACGGGTTCATGTAAGCGCGGCAATGAACTTCCGGGTTGCAATAAAAGAGATAATATTCCCTTAGCTTGTTTAGGATTTGTGTATTGCCATTGAGTAAGTTATTATTCAAGTAAGTAATAACGTTTCGGTTACATTGGACCATTTTCAGGAAATCTTGCTTGAAATGTTACAGTCAATAAGAATAAAACTGCTTCCTCAGTGGCGTCATTTTTAATTAAAACTACTAAAAAGTAAAATTTGTTAAATCGCAAATAAAATTCACTTGTTGTTTATTTTTCTACGTCGTGTTCACAATGTCTTGACTTCGACTAAAGGACTGACTCAAAGACTCTTCCTGTAAAATAAATAATTAATTCGTATGTATGATAGTCTTTCTAGTGTATGAAAGTATGCACACGTTCGTTTGCAGGAAAGTCGATATCTACGATGCAAGAAAATGTAATTTATTATTTAACTTTTTAGGTTTAAATGAAATGTGTTTGAGTCCACATAATGCAATTCATAAGTCACTGACAATCCGCTTTTTTAACAAAGAAAAACATATTTTCAATTTCGCCTTGAAGAAACATTCTTTGCTTCTTTTGTCATCTTCAATTTCACACTTCACTTTTCGCATTGTGAATTTGTCTGACATCTGCAACAGATATGAATAAAGAATGGGATTATTACAACCGACGGTAAGTCCTGGGTATTTCCTTTCAAAAGCGGTTGCCCAAGGTTTCTGAGAAGGTTCGGGTTAATCCTATTGCACCTGCATTCCTAAGATGCTGAAACTTGATGCTTCTCTCTGGTAAGGGAACGGAATTAACAAATTGTATATAAGGCATTTGTGTTTAGAAACTGTTGCATTTGGTGTTATAAAACTACCGGTGATAATTTCAAAATAGGTACGAGAGGGCAATAGTTGAAAAATGAAAGAAAGTAAAATTATTATTAATGAAAAACAGAATAAAGATATAAATGAAATAAATCTAAAGATAAATTGAATGTAAAGAAAAAATGTAAAAGATATAATAATTATTGAAAATAAGCGGGCAAGAAAGAGAGGGATAGAGAAAAGGTCAAGGAAAAAGAGGAGGAAGGAAAATGAATGTATGAAAGAACGAAATAAATACATAAATCAAAATAGAAGTATTGAAAATAAGACAAAAGAGATTGAAAAGATAATAACTTAGGAAAACTAGACAAGAGATTCTCAATTAAGTTCATCCCTTGAAGGTTCAAAAATTATTTTAGTCCTATATAATACGTTTAAAAATATGTAATATTATATTGTCTGGAAAAAGTGTGTTTTTACTTTATTATTCATTATGTTAGATATATAAGCTTTCATGAACCACAGATTATTGTCTCTGTTGGACATTACATGAGAATATTATAGGAGAAAAATTCCTCCGACACTGGGACTTGAACCCAGGACCTATAATATTCTCATGTAATGTCCAACAGAGACAATAATCTGTGGTTCATGAAAGCTTATATATCTATCTTGAATGTGAACTGTACAATAACAGTGGGAGCCCGGTCACAAAAATCACTAATTAGTGTGCCTCACAGTAGCCTACTGCATATGACATAACTTGTCTGTCTGTGAGGTAGACCATTAGGGCAATCAGTCATAGGAGAGAGGTTCCATCCGGCGCTGTGAATTGAACTCCGGCTTAGCTCAGTTGGTAGAGCATTGGCGCGAATAGCCAAAGGTCCTGGGTTCAAGTCCCAGTGTCGGAGGAATTTTTCTCCTATAATATTCTCATATTCATTATGTATTTATTTTAGCAGTATTAATAACAGTTTATTTAAATAAAAATATATTCTGCCCTTTAAAAATACTGTAGTGCATGTTATTACACAATTATAGAGGGACAGCACAATATTTAAAGCGATGGGTACAGCCAACCTGGAAGGATTCCTTAAGGGACTGCGGAGGTCTGTCAGTGGGTCCTTAAAGGGTTGCGGTTATGATTCACGGGTCGTCTGAATGGTCAGGAATACCAAGCGTACTACAAGCAGCATTTCCGCTTTGATGCCATAAGAAAGCAACAGCATTTTACTATAACTTAAATATGATCTAATTCACATACCGATAAGTGACTGCCACTTTAAAGACTGTATTTCTTCATGTAGGATTAATTTTTATAGCTATGAAGTATTGTACTCGTCACCGGATATAGCAAGGGTAATTAAATCACGGAGGATGGAATGGGCTGGACATGTTGTACGCATGAGGGAGGAAAGAGATATGTAACAAATATTGATTGGGAGACCCGAAGGAAAAAGACCACGTGGAAGACCTAGACGCAGGTGGGAGGACAATATTAGGACAGATTTAAGGGAAGTAGAACTTGCGAGGGGTTGCCATTGAGTAAGTAAGAAAGTATGAAGTATTTCAGTGTGTCTACTTTACTTTACTCTTCTATAGAGAAGATGGAGTTGTCGAGAAACCGTAGATGCTTATATCACAGTATACGTATTAATACAGTAAAGAAACTCAGCCCGTTTTTCTGCCAGACGGACATGCGCGCGCAGGTTACCTAGCGATCCTACCGGCCATTGAGTAATACTACAATCACTACTGCGGGAAGAATGGAAATAAATAGGAGTCTTGAATTTTTATAGCAATGCGTGTTTCGAAAGGATGTTATTGTTCTGCTATAAATTGCAGTAACAATAAAGGAAGAAATCCTGAATTGCATTTCTTCACTTTCCCAAAAGATCCAGAAAGGTAAGAAGAAAAATACGTAATATTTATTGTATGCCTGCTGGCTTACTCTTGACACATGTTCTGGTGTGGTTATGTTTACATTTACTTTAATGTAATATTTTTATATTTAATTATGTTGTAATTTCAAACAATAGATACTAATGAAATGAAAATGTCAGCAGTCTCTATCACGGTTAAAGATAACAATATTTAGGATGTCGTATTGTGATCGCTTAAGGCTTGCCGCACACGGGACCACTTGTGGTCGCCACCGGTGGCGACCACAAGCTGCGGGAAGGCTTTTACATGGAGTTTAAATGGAGCAGCCGCACACACGACCACTGCAGACGCCAGTGTCAGCCACAAGCTGGGGGAGACGCTCGTTCTCGCAGCAAGTGGCCGCCACCGGTGGTCGAGTTCAGGCGCACACGGCAGCCACTTGTGGTCGCCACAGGCGCTCTGGCGTGCTACAGTGGCTTACAGCTCCCTCTGGCGTGCTACAGTGGCATACAGCTCACTTCTTTAAGAACTTTGGTCCTTAATCTATTGCGTGCCCTTATGTGAAATATAATATAGAGGCCTAGTAACTAGGGCAATGCATAAAAATATAAAATATTAAAATAAAAAATGCATTTATGACCTAAAATATTTAAAAATGAATAAAATATTCCTTATTACTGATAATTAGCCTTCTGGAATGATGTGTTGATTTTAGATAGGAAATTAATGTACGATAGAGCATTATATTTAATTTACAATAAAATCACTCACTTTGTTGCTAATAAAGTAAGCAATTGCTACTGGGATACATGGATCTCTGAAATTTAAAATGAATGCAGAAAATTTGAATTCACAGAGTTTCTCAAATAAAATGATTTTCATTTGCCTGAAAGTAACGATTTTTATTGTATAGGCTATGGAAATATTTCTCTTTAACTCCACAGAAACAATTGGTGGTTATTGAGAACAACACTTCATAAAAAAAACTATAATAAGTTACAATACGCCGAAATTACCAAATACCTAAAAGACAAAAAAAATAAAAATAAAAATATGTAATAATAATAATAATAATAATAATAATAATAATAATAATAATAATATTAATAATAATAATACAAATCTTGAAAACGTAAAATGGAAAATAATTCCATAAAATTGCTCTTATTTAATCACTTAATTCAGTATACATATTTACATATATTCGAGCTATCGTTCAATAATGGTATAAAAAAATGTACAAAATTATCAAGTTCTTGCCGTACTAATAATAACAAAGTTGAGGATAAAGCAACTGATGTTCATTCAAAGCTGTTTTGTCTTCTAGAGATTTTGGGTCAAACTGTTTTTCTGCTTGATAAGCAGAAACAGCACGAAAAATGAACTAAGTAACAATGAAATTAAAATTTAAAAAGCATTAACAAAAGAAGTAAAGAACAAATCAATTAATAATTAATGGGAGAAGGAAAGCAGGAAGGACGATGTTAAGAAAATAACACACTCGTATTAATTACGGTAATCAGCAAAGCTTCAGGATGCATTTTTGGATCAACGATTTTATTGTTTGTGGCAGAGAGAGAACAAATAGATGCAGTATCAACATTACATCTGAGTCAGCGTGAAAAAAATGCTTGTCGTTTGAAAGAATAAACAACAGACTGATCAAGAAAAGTTTATCACGACAGTTGCTGTTCTGAGTTGTACAATATGAAAACAGCTATTTGTGATATGCCGTGTTAATTTACAGTAATATGATAGATAAAACAAAATCCTGGAATAAATGTGCCAACTGTTGTTCCAGACTTTCAGGAGATGAGTGTAATAGAAAAGAAATCTGCATGTAAGCTAACTTTTATACTCCACTACATCCTTGAAGATACAAGTTCTACCACCCGACCGCTGCGTCATCTATCCCAGGCAGATGACAGGATTGGGGGGGGGGGGCATGATGTCAGCATGCGGACACCCATGGCCGTTAATGGTGGTTTCCATGACCGGAGCCGCTATTTCTCTATCAAGTACCTCCTCAATTTGAATCACGAGGCTGATTGCACCCCGTTCCAGACCTTCCTACCTCACAAAAATCCGAGGAGGTACCGGGGATCAAACCCGGGCCGACAGATCTGTAGTAGGCAACGCTAACCACAAGACCACGCCGGCCGTCAACTTTTATACATTAATACTTTTTTATTAAAAAGACTAGTGCACGTACATACAAAATTTAGGATTGCCTGATGTTCTGTTTGGGATCAAATTATTTTGGCTATAGATTATCTTAATGTTAAATACATTAAACTCGGAATAGATTAGTTCTGCTGGTTAATCCAGTCACTTTTTTAAACAAATTTTGATTATTCGTTCTTCTAATAAAGTTAATGGAGTAGAAAATTTTTAGAAATGCTTCCTCATCCAATAATGTCACACTGAATAACGGATTCGACTAGGGCTAAATAAACCACTTTTAGAAGGTTAATGGCCATACAGTTACGGAGATTTACAAATTTATGTATTGATTCTCATATTTTATTATATAATAAAATATTATATATTATATATAATAAAAAAAATATATGGAATGTGTTTATCTCATTTCAAATGCTGATCAGTAATAATCCCCAAACATTTCACTTCTGCAGATGATTTAAGTTGCAAAACTGCAACTAGTGCTTCCAAATCGGAATCCATTCTGCAACTGATGAGAGAAGAGGAAATATTTCTGGGTAAAGTGGCGACCACCGGTGGCCGTGTTTAGCGTCTAGTGGTCGCCACCGGTGGCGACCACAAGTGGTCCCGTGTGCGCCTAAAGCCGCGTTCACACCTGTGCAACGTTGCATGCGCACAAGAGGCTTGCGCCTGGCAGGTGGAGATGCAAGCCGGGGCATGCAACGGTGCAGGGTGAGGCATGCGTGGAATCTGTGCGCACGGACCTCCTTGCGCCGGTGGACGTAGGCGCAAGTAGCTCCCCATTTGAAACGGGGAGCTACGTGCAACAGTCGTGCGTCTTCCAAGGCTCTGCTCTGATTTTTCATTATGGTGGAGTGGTCTAATGAAAAGAATATTGAGTTCGTGGTGGATTATCGCTCGTATCCGTGTTTGTGGATGGCTAGCTCCCCGGACTACAAGGACAGGACAAAAAGGAGCGATTCCTTACAGTTTCTAAGGGACAAATACGCTTTGGGAACAACGAAAGCGGTGCTAAATAAAATAAAAAGCCTCCGATCATGCTTTCGTAGAGTCCAGCAGAGTAGAGCAGTGGTATTATTTCAATGAATAGACCTTTTTAGGCTTTTTAAACAAACGAGTTTAGCCGTCTTCATAAAACATAATAATGGACACTAATATGACACCGAAAATTGTTTATAATTTTGACAGAGTTATTCTAGTTCTCTCCCCCCCCCCCCAAATAACCAAGTAACTATTCCTTATATTGGCACTCGAAAAATAGCATAAACAATTGAGATATTTACCCTTTTTAATTATGCAATTATTCAATGCTCACTCAATTAACTTCCTATCTACTAAAATAAGTTGACTGAAATTGTTTCTATATATACATTTCAAAGAAAACAGCCTGCTCAAGTTTCATTTCCTGCGATAGTTACAATAAACAATAACACGTGTGAATTGATTCAACCGAGGGAAGAACTGAGGTCAATGATAACAACGTTGCTTTTGTTTTGGAAAGCAGAAGCCAAGGCCGACTTGGTTACATCAGTTAACATAAACACTGACTTAATGGTTTGTTCCTTTGTTGCCGCCTGCCCATGCAATGAATAGCTGCACTATACAAAGACAAACAACAAAGCGATATATAGCCTACATTATTAATTTCAGTGCGTTGTATAAATTTATTTGCATTACATCTTTTCTTAAAATGCACTAATTAACATTTATTTATTTTCTTTTGTATTAATGGGAAAATCTATTTAAAAATAGTGTTTTTCTGCAAAAGTCCTCTTTAGCCCCTAGTCTAGTGGTTGCTGACTACGGACCCGCAAGTCTGGGTTCGAACCCCGGTACCTCCTCAAATTTTTCTGAGGTAGGGCCAACTGGAACGGGGTGCATTCAGTCTCGTGACACCAACCGAGGAGCTAATTCATAAAGAAGTAGCGGCTTCGGTTCAGTAAGCTATCAACAACTGCAGTAGGATTCGGCATGCTGACCACATGCCCTAATCCTGCCAGCTACCTATTCAAAATGTGACAATTATTACGCTCATATTATTGGTAATTAATAATAAATAAAATTATATTTGGAAGAAAGCAGTTCGTTCGTTGAAAATGCCACTGTTCGAAATAGTACCTACTGGTGATCAGAGTTGTTCCTACTGCGTACATTTTCGAACGATATTCTGGAAATGAAAGATTGATTGCCATGACCAATTTTACTGCTGTTTGACTTTCATATTTTTGTGAAAGGTCAACTACATTGCCAACTTTGTGATTACAATACAATTGAATTTTCTTCTTACGGTTTCGTCTTTGTCGCAAAATAACAACAGCTGCAGCAGCAGCAGCTACGGCACCTAAATCCAAAGCGGACATTTCATCTGCGCACTTCTAGCAGGTGTGAACAGAAAGAGGTATGCGCCTACAATAATGGAGCCGCAAGAGACTAGGTGCATGCGTGAGCTTGCACCGTTGCATGCGCAGATGCACTGGAGAGGCACGGCAACTAGGCGCAAGGCGCACAGGTGTGAACGCGGCTTAACACGACCACAAGTGGTCGCCACCGGTGGCGACCACAAGTGGCTCCGTGTGCGCCTACCCTAAGATAACACAATATTTGCTGCGGTGCAGCTTATTTCCTATGTGCATTGTAATGTATATGTCAGGGCCGGTTATGTATACAAACATGTGTGCCGTGTTGGCAGTCAAGAATGGCTATGTGAGCGCTAATGCACATGGCCATTTTGCAGCATGTAGCCGATTTTTTTTCTTTGCTTGCACAAACCTGACAATCAAAGATCCACATGCCCGGTTGTAAGGATCAATGCTAAGGAATATCAGTGCACATAACTCAATTTCGTAAAAAAGTGCACATAGCCGATTTTACAGGCGGTACGATATTTATTTTCTCGAACACGATGTAGGCGTAAAGATGACGAAAACATAATCTTACATCATAAATTCTCGGATACATGTGCCATTAAGGTGTTTGCGACAGTAAACTAACATGACATCATTATCCAAACCTAGGCAAGCAATAGGCTTACCTAAAATAGGCTACTGTTAAGAAGCGTATCTAGTCCAAGGTTTTTCCCACCTTTAAAATCAACGTTTAAGTTATAAATTATATTAAAGAGTGACCTTTGAATATAGGTTTGTCACACTGCTCGTCCTCAACTTCATTGTTGAGATTGTATTTTGTTTCTGTATCTTACGGCTTCGATCTACCTTCAATTGTTGTAATGATTTCAGGTGTAAAAAATGGGTCATCAATAGTCGGCGAGAAGACCTACTAACAAAAACTGTAAAATATTTAAATGTAAATTGCCGCCTATGTTTGGAATACTTCGAAAACAGCCAGTTTATGAATTCCAATAAGAACTCTTTAATTAAAACTGCTGTACCGACTGTATACTAAAAGCAGTTTTGGAGTATTAGAAATTGAGAAATATTGATAGAAACCTATATTTTTATTTGAATTTTGTATTGTATTATTTTTGTAAAATGATGACATTTCTATTCTAATGTAATATTAGGCTACTTTTAAAAATAAAAATGAGTTATAATTGGTTTTCCAAGAATCATCTTGAAGTTATTAAAACTTGTAATAAGAATAGCCCTAGGAACTGCAGTGCAAGTTAACTATCCGTCACAGGTAAGTGGCATTTAAAAATTGTGCCTGATCTTAACTAAAATATAATACATGCTTCATTGTTTCTTAAATTTAAAATTCAGTTTTGAAAGAAGATTTTTTTCTCTTATTATAACATATTTTGTTATGTGTTTATGCATTTTCCCAAGTTATTTTATATGGTGAGAATGCAGTTTTACTCAACCGCCGCATGGAGCGCTAGTGTCGCCCAGCTAACAAGTTGTCATAGGACTTTTAACACACAGTTTCCTTACTGTATTAATACTTATACTGTGCTTATATCCTCAAGATTTCCAAGGTCTGGGCTCATGTGTATTGTACACACTGTGCACCCAGAAAAAAGGCTCATGGTGTCACTGTTGTATACAGCAGGTTTTCAATGTGTGACAATTTAAAAACATTAATAAGTGCCAAAATGGTACTTAAGATTGTACCGAAGGCCGTGAAAAATTTCTGTCTCTCCGTGCGTGTGCCTGTATGCACGATTACTCGAATACGCTTTAACAGATTTCCATGTAACTCAGTATAAGCACTTATAACGCCCGTGGGACAAAGCCTATTGGTTTTGGACCAGATCAGTTGACCGGTACCGGAGTAACGCCCAATGAACGGTTTAAAAATAGCACGTACTTACTCAACTTATAGGTCAACTACAAAGGCCAACTCACTTACTGGCTTAATTGTTTGCCCATTTCCAGATGAGCCAGAAACTTGAAATTTGGCATGCTTATAGGAAAGCCAATATGACTTATGTTTTTGCTGGCTACGATCACACATTTTCTTGAATTTGGAAGTAATGGCTGAGAAGTGGATCCTTATGTCGGAAGCGGCATTAAGTTCATTTCTGTACCTCGTGCTTGTGGGTATATGTACGTGAACTACTACAAAAATATTTAAAAAATGCAGGTTCTAAAATATTAAAATTTTACAAGAAAATGAACTCAAAAGTGGACAAAAATTACAGGATCCTATAACAAGGCTTACTAGAACATAACTAGCTGATAAAAGTATAAAAAATTGACCAAGTTATTTTTAAATTACATGTTTTATAGGAGCATGAAAAAAATTAATTAAGATGCACTTATCACTTCCTGTAGAGATAGCATTTTTCTGGTTTCTCTGACACCTTTTATTTTTTTTAATGCATATAATGAACATATTTTTCTACAAAGTAGACTACTTTCATGCAGCTAAAGTTATTATTTTTAATGCAATTAATTTTTATATATCACATATAAAATGTCTTCAAATTTGATCAATATTTCATGACACATTTTCTTTAATTTTATACCTATGTTCATAATTGTAGTCTACTTTTTGCATATGTGCATGTAAAATTAGTGTAAAATATTTCAGCCTTCTATCTCTAATGGTTGTGGAGCTAACTAATAATATGTGTGTAAAATAAGAGTTACCGGGAAATTCAATTTTAAGTTCATAGTGAATAGTAGCTCAGAGCATGTATTGCAGTTCAGATACTTCGGTAAAAAGAAATAAACAAGATAACCAAATTAAGTATAATAAATGACAGATTAATTGCCCAAATTTATTCAAACTAAAATCATAAAATCTCATAGCCCGTGTTTGGTCTTAAAATGACCGTGAAAAGACGGAACATTCATTATAAATATTATTAACTAGAAAGAAGGCAAAGGTAAAAAGTTTAACAACATCATTTTAAATAACTATTAAAATGAGATTGCAGTGGATAGACAGAGATAGCTGGGAATTTCCCTAGCAGACCTAGCGGGTGCGAGATAATGCAATGCAGTACTCAGGTACAATGTATCGGGAATCTCCCAAGATATAATCAAAGGGTACTGATCCACTTAAGTAATTCTAAGAAGTCGGCTATTGAGTTCAAGCCTTGCTTCTGATGTTGCTACTGATACAACACGCTGTCCGAACCTTCTTAGAAATCCGAGACGCTAAGTTGTGGGTTTTGAGAATAAGGGAAAATCCAATTGATTTCCGTGGGAAACTAACATATTATTATTGGTCGGGAGATTTGCCAATAAGAACTGGTCTATAGTACCACGTGCCGGGATTCACGAATAATAATTAAGAAGAGTAGGGATAAATGTTTGTCCAAGAAAGTTTTCTTTAGGCCTAACGTGGCACTGTAAAATCACTCTACTTCAAGGCCCCGCGCCTATAACAGTCATATTCAACTCTACTTCAAGGCCCCGTGCCTATAGCAGTCAAGTCAATTCTACTTCGGGGACTTGTGTCCACCGTATAAAATCACTCTACTTATCTTTGTGGCTTCGTGCCCACAGAATTAATTGGACTTATAAAATTTTCGCTGTGGAATTAATCGACTTAGAAGGATTCTTACATTCAATCGCGATTAGTCAAAATCATATACGGCAGCAATTGTATCACTAGTAACGATCTACCGAGAACTTGTAACAATATTAATTATTCACAAACAAATTTTGTAATTATTGTCAATGACTGGACTTGTATTTCCAACGTTTTGAATAAACAGAATATTCCTTCAGTGTTCAAAGAAACTGCATTATTATTCAAGCAATAATATTAAGGTGTTCTTCGCTTCCTACCCTGAAGCTAGAGGGAAGTGCTCAACGATCGACTGGCAGACCGGAGGCGGGTTCAACAAATCAGAAATATTCAGTATATGCATTATACTGTGGCGCCCAGGTAAACATCACATACCAACACCGAACCGCTGTACATGGCGCCCAACGTGGGGCACGAGTGAAGCTGGACATCAAGGATCACCAACTTCAAAAATCATCCCAAAACGGAAGGAAGACACCGCAGAATTTCTAGAACGTCACCCGTAAAGGCACCGCTGGAATTCAAGATCGTGGTACATCAGTTCCGGAGACCGCCGCAGAAAACATCAAAAATCACCAACAGATAAGAACCTAAATATACATAGAGTTTCAGTAAAGTAAACAATTTTATTATCAATAATTTAAGAAACAGTAAATATTAATTAAATAAATTAGTAAGCCTGACATCAAATAATATTTTTTTTAAAGTTTGCAATTTAAGATCAAAGTAAAATTAAACTGAAACTCACTAAGTAAATTAAAGAATAAATTCAAGTAAAATAAAATCTTTTTCAAATTAAAAGAACTCAGGCATATCGAATATTTATTGTGCAAGGGTATAATTATACATGTTATGCATTATATGTTGAACTTCTTAACCAAAGGTAAGGTAGATCGTAAGAGTGTATCAGTACCCTTATAATTTATGTATGTGGCTTAGAAACGGAAAAGTTACTAGGAATAAAATTAATATGGAAGGTGGAGAGGGGCACGACTTGCTTACTGGTGAGGAAATAAATAATTGTAGAATGGAGATTAACAATGAGAACAGTGTCGCGACAGGTGACGGGGTTTTGGAGCAGGGAGTTGATAATAGGCAGGAAAATATTGCAACAAATATTCAGCTGACCGAGAATGATAGTGTAACTGAACATAGGCCTAGGGAATTGAATCAAACTATAGACCCGAATTCTATTGCATATTTGATAGCTATGATGAGGGAATCTAAGGAAGCTATGATGAAGGGACTAGAAAAATCGAGTAAGGAAACTAGGGAAAGTATCAATGAACTAGAAAAAAATTCTGGGGAAAAGATAGAGAAACTAGGAGATAGGATAGAACAATCGAGCCAAGAACATAGACAGAACATAGATAGGCTTGAGAGGGAGCTAAATAATATAAAAGAGGTCCAATCTAACTTATGCAACGAAATCAGGGGAGAATTCTGTAGGGAACTTAAAGAAAGTGAAAAAGCAATGAGGCAAGAAATTAGTGAAAGTCAAGGGGAAATTAGGTCTGAATTAGAGGCTAATATGGCATCGGTAGATAGGAAAATAGAGATTCAGGGCAAGAAATATGAAGAAAAATTATTCAATGAAAGGAAAATTTTGGAGAAGGAAATACAGAAATCGGAGTCTAGCTTGAAAAAGAATATGGAGACTCAGGTGGGAAAAGTAAAAGTAGGGTTAGGAGATAAAATCTCAGAAGTAAATGACAAGGTAGTGCATTTAGAAAATATATTAGCTGAGAAAATAGGAGAAATCTCTAAAGAAGTAAGCACGGTAGCTAAGGAGGTTGAAAATCATAGGCCTGTAGCAAATAACTATGCTGTAAATTGTAGTGAGGGTATATGTAATGGAATAGGAAATACATATAGGCCTCCTAGTGTTGCAAATGAGTCCTGTAATACAGTACACGAGACGGTAGCCACCAGCATGCCGGTAGTTAGCGATAATAGGATTAATATATGTAACCTAATAGGAAATGAGGTATCACTTCCCAGCTTCAATGAGAGCAACACGAGCCCTCAGAGTTTCTTGAAATCTGTTGAAGAGTATTTTACTTTGCGGTCTATTCCATCTCAGTACAAAATGTTGATCCTCGGTAGAGCCTTAAAAGGAAAAACAAAAGAGTGGTTTGAACTTACAGTACACCCGGAGTGCAACTATGAGGATTTTAAGCAGTTATTCTTAGCAAGATATTGGGGTGAGGCGAAGAGAGCTTTAGCTAGAAATGAGGTCTATAATGGGAGATATTCACCTAGGGGCAACGTCTCTCTATCGGACCATTTCTTAAGAGTTATAGGCCTAATCAAGTTACTAGACCCCGGAATGCCAGAACGAGAGGCCATTCAGCTTGTGACGAGACATTTTCAGCCGGAAATATGTAATCTGCTTATAGTATCATGTCCCCAAACTTATAGCAAGGCTTTGGAGTTATTATCTAGTTTCGAAGTAGGAACTAACAGAGAAGAGCGTAGCGATAATAGGAGACAAAATGGACCGGATAATATGCAAATGAATCAAGATACGAGAGGAGGTCCAAATAATGACAGAGGTAGATGGAACCAAGGACATGCCAACAGAAATGCGGAATCGAACAGAGGACCCCCTAATAATAACTCATATAGAAATAATGGGAACCAAAACTGGAGGGGAAATAATCAAGAGAATAGGCCTCAAGACAGACAAGTAAATAATGTTCGATTTCATGGCAGGATGCAGAACGAAGTAGGAGAACGAATTCCAGAAAACCAGGGGGACATTAACATAGAAGGTGAAAGGAATCAGGCGCATAGCACGGGAAACCACAATGATATTCAGGGAGACATTCGTCACAGAAATGACGAAAGGCATGTAGCGCAAGACAGGCCTTTAAACTACTAGGAGACGCATTTGGAGGTCGAAATGACGTCACACAGACCGAGGGATTAAAAGGATTAAAAAGACCTGATAATGAAAATAAAACACGAGAGAAGGGGTGCGTAGTAGGATGTGCAAATAGAGAGGGTATAACACCCACATATCCGCCATTAATAAGGGTAAAAATAGACCAATTTGAAGTCGATATGTTGGTGGACACTGGCTGTACTTTTTCTCTAATAAACGAAAAATTCTATGAAACGCTGAAAGCAGCAAGAGTGCGCGTTCAGGAATTGAAAGTACATGGCCTATACGCACAAACTGCAATTGGTGCCAAATCCCATAAAATTGAGCATCAGTGTATGTTGCCGTTGGAAATTGAGGGAAAGAAGTTAGAAGTCTACTTTTTGACAATAAAACATTTAGCACATAAATTAATTCTGGGTTGTGATTCTATGACAGATCAACTAATGAGAATAAATTTTGAAGAAAATTGGGTAGAAATGGAATTAGATGAGAAAGAAAAGTTACGTGTACCGTTTTTATCTAATGAGAATATAATTACTAAGGAGTTGGAGTGCCAAAATGAAGATGTATTATTACGCGAGCCTTTCGTGGTGGAATCAGTTGTAGTACAAGAGGGAAATAGTATCGACGAATATAGGCCTATGGGAATTAAACCGGCCGTATTTATATATGAAGGTGATAATGAGGCTGATTGTGACGAAAGTGTCGCAGAGTTACAGGGAATGGAATCTGATATTGTTTGGGAGGACGAAGAATATGATCATTTGTGCATTAAGGGTTCTAATAATTATGTAGATGAAAATGAATGTGAAACGGTACACGCGAATTTTACTAACATTAGTCAGAATGGAGGAAATGAAGAGGAAAATGTTGATATCGAATTAATTCTCAGAGAGAAAGTAGAAGAAATTGATGTGCTATCAGATGGTCAAAAGTCGACTTTATATAACATGCTATATAAGAACAAATCAGTGTTCAGTTCAACTCCAGGCCTATTTCGGGGTTACCAACGCAAATTGAAATTAAAACAAGATATTCCTGAGCGTCGCTATAAGAGTAGGCCTGTACCAATTTCAATGATGGAAGAAGCCTGTAAGCAAATAAATCCGATTTGTGGTGTAGTGAAAGCACATGGAAAACTACGCTTAACCTTTGACTCTAGTTATCTTAAATTATTCATAGAAGCAGAAAATTTTTGGGCAGAACCAATAAAGGATATAAATCCGTAAAATGTATTCAGATGATCAGTGATTTTTGTGTGACGTCATTTATCGACATTGTATTGTAAATATGAACAAATTAGAGGAAAGCAAGGAATAATCGAAATGCATTGTACTGAGTTGGAATAATGTAGGCCTATAACCTGCAATGTATATTTTACGCGGTAAAATAGCTACTGGCATGATAGGTTATCAGTTCCACATAGGTTTAGGATTAGAGGAATGTGTATAAATGAGAGTAAAATATACGTGTGTGTATTGCATTCTTTATAATATAGTGCAAGTGTAATGAGAACTGCTTGATCGACCTTGTCAAAGTCTCATGGTAAAAGAGTGTTTCTTTGCATTCTTTATAATATAGTGCAAGTGTAGTGAGAACTGCTTGATCGACCTTGTCAAAGTCTCAATATAAAAAAAAAAGTGTTTTTGTTTTTCTTTATGCATTCAATATATTTTATAAAATTTCAGTGAGAACTGCTTGAGCTTAATTTTCATGGTCTCACGAGGGTATATCGGTAAATTTATGGTGTTTACGTAAAATTTTGTTGTAATGTCTTGGTCGTGCAATAAACCAAGTAATACGTACAAACAACGTAACACTACAGAAAACCGCAAGATGTATGAAGGCATGAATGTGATAGGTTCAGAAAACTTGTACATGTGGGACAGGATTTAAGGTGAAGTCTCGTGTCAGAATAGGAATTAAATTACTTATGTATTTGTGTAAGATAGTTGCAACACTGGAGGAAAATAAGGTATAATATTTTGTGGAGAGATGCAGTATATTCAGCCAGTAAGTCAATCATAGGCTATGATGATTCCTGTCTTAATAGACTGGGGCATATATTGCAGTTCAGATACTTCGGTAAAAAGAAATAAACAAGATAACCAAATTAAGTATAATAAATGACAGATTAATTGCCCAAATTTATTCAAACTAAAATCATAAAATCTCATAGCCCGTGTTTGGTCTTAAAATGACCGTGAAAAGACGGAACATTCATTATAAATATTATTAACTAGAAAGAAGGCAAAGGTAAAAAGTTTAACAACATCATTTTAAATAACTATTAAAATGAGATTGCAGTGGATAGACAGAGATAGCTGGGAATTTCCCTAGCAGACCTAGCGGGTGCGAGATAATGCAATGCAGTACTCAGGTACAATGTATCGGGAATCTCCCAAGATATAATCAAAGGGTACTGATCCACTTAAGTAATTCTAAGAAGTCGGCTATTGAGTTCAAGCCTTGCTTCTGATGTTGCTACTGATACAACACGCTGTCCGAACCTTCTTAGAAATCCGAGACGCTAAGTTGTGGGTTTTGAGAATAAGGGAAAATCCAATTGATTTCCGTGGGAAACTAACATATTATTATTGGTCGGGAGATTTGCCAATAAGAACTGGTCTATAGTACCACGTGCCGGGATTCACGAATAATAATTAAGAAGAGTAGGGATAAATGTTTGTCCAAGAAAGTTTTCTTTAGGCCTAACGTGGCACTGTAAAATCACTCTACTTCAAGGCCCCGCGCCTATAACAGTCATATTCAACTCTACTTCAAGGCCCCGTGCCTATAGCAGTCAAGTCAATTCTACTTCGGGGACTTGTGTCCACCGTATAAAATCACTCTACTTATCTTTGTGGCTTCGTGCCCACAGAATTAATTGGACTTATAAAATTTTCGCTGTGGAATTAATCGACTTAGAAGGATTCTTACATTCAATCGCGATTAGTCAAAATCATATACGGCAGCAATTGTATCACTAGTAACGATCTACCGAGAACTTGTAACAATATTAATTATTCACAAACAAATTTTGTAATTATTGTCAATGACTGGACTTGTATTTCCAACGTTTTGAATAAACAGAATATTCCTTCAGTGTTCAAAGAAACTGCATTATTATTCAAGCAATAATATTAAGGTGTTCTTCGCTTCCTACCCTGAAGCTAGAGGGAAGTGCTCAACGATCGACTGGCAGACCGGAGGCGGGTTCAACAAATCAGAAATATTCAGTATATGCATTATACTGTGGCGCCCAGGTAAACATCACATACCAACACCGAACCGCTGTACATGTAAACATATATAAATGTCCATTTAAATGGCACAAATAGTTTCTAAACCTATATAAACTATATATCAATGGATGCAGAAAATTCAGCACAATTTGTTAGTGCTATAAACAAAAAAACGTAAATTTCAAAATAATTCACGTACTTATACCCTTAAGCGGAGTATGAAAATCCTGTTTCATGTTGTCAAAAAAGAAATAAGCACAACAAATTTTATGATTGTTGAGAGTAGTAGAAAGAGAACAGCAATAAACAGGGGTGACAATATAGCTGTTACATGTCATGTCTTGGCTGAATGAAATGGTTGGTTACCAATAAATTAAACATTGGCTATTAGGAAATTTTTAAATTTGTAATACCACCAAGAACACAGAAACCATCACGGAACACAGATTGGGAAACACTGATCTACATAATCTATCTTGTTATTTTTATGAGCAACAGTGAAAGCAATTCATTTTAATGTATATAATCGTTATAGGCTAACAGCCCTTAGGTATCGTGAAGCAACTAATATTTGTTCTACAGTAGAAGATTCGTGTTTACAGCTTTGCAAAGGATATCCAGGAAGTACGGGTTTTATCGGGACAAAGAACGTAATAAATTATTTCAGCAGCAGTTTGCAGTTTATGAAGGTCCGCTGTGCACATCTGTGAATCTGTGGCATGTCACAAGAAGACTGCAAGAAATGTCACCCACCTCCCTGGCGCCGGTGACAAATGACAACATATTTACTGCCCTCCAAATAATTTAGCGCATCTGTGCAACATGTGTTGTTATATTTTTAATTCGGTTTTCTTCTCCTAAACAAGTTACGTGAACTGAACCACAATGAAACCTGTAGACTGAGAAAGAAGTTTATACGTCTTAATTAATCGTTACATTTCTTAACGTCGATTAAGTAATTACTAAGTACTATCAACCTAGGTTAATAAAAACATTTGGCTAACAACCTTACCACATTCACGTCCGAATGTCTAAAATCTTGAAGCCTCAACCTCCTGAAATGTTTAGGCCTCCACGGTCTGTATAGGGAAAATTATTAGGTTTATTTAAAGAAAGACAACCGTCTCATTTCATAAAAGACGCATTAACAATATTTCGTGTATATTTAGGCCTACGATAATTGCAGCCCCCCTAAAGACGAGCTTTGCTCATCTGGGAGCTTTCAAAGAAAATATTTGCAACATTTTGTATTGTCTGATAATAAATAGAATAATTTCTTTTTGTACCGTATTTGTTTTACTTAATTTTAAAAGAGATATTAAAACTGATGATTTATAATAGGCTATCTGAAGTATTTTAATGAATTTTATGCTAAGTATGAATCTATATGAACTAGAGCAGTGGTTCCCAACCTTTTTCAGCTGGCGACCCACCTTTCCCTATCGGAATACCTCCAAGGTCCATCGGTCCATGGTGGAGTAAAAAACCTTATTTGTATCGTATCCCTTCCTAATGTATATATAATTTAGCATCAATTATTGCAAATACATATAAGCTTATATATGCTTTTCTGAAGATGCAGATTGATTATTGATAAACAATTTGTGTTCTGATTTGAAAACGGTTGACAAAATATAAGCACTTTGTAGCAAAACAGTTATTTATTTAACAATAGATATACGTTTGCAATATATGCAACAAGTGGTTTCATACTCACTAACAAGTGTTCCTAGGTGAAGATAAAAACCACCATTATAAAAGCACACAAAGAACCAAGAAAGAAATCAAATCACAATTTGATTTGTTTCGATTTTTCTTATCTTTCTGATGATTTATTCGATGGTATCTGATATTTTTAGGATCGAGTCGTGACCCACCTGTAACCCTTCCGCGACCCGCTAGTGGGTCGCGACCCACCGGTTGGGAACCGCTGAACTTGAGTGTATATTTCGAAGAGAAATTGTTACTTGTTATTAATATCAGAGATCATATCGTTAGTTCTCTAATTCGATAATGAACATAACTGATGTGAGTGGAGGGCTAGTAATTCATGTTTATATATTCCTGTTCACATGGGACAAATTGGAGTAAACATTATGAATTAGTACTGATAAAAATGATGATTTAATTATTAAGGCGAACTTTATCACCATCTTTCGATGCTTTATTATTGGCCACCAGAAGTAGGTATGAGAAACATAAATAAATAAATACACAAATAAATTAATAAAATGAGAATTCAACAGAGACGGAGAGGCGAAAAAATAAATGGTAGATAAGCACTTTTCATTACTTTTTCAGATCCTAGCTATTGCTCAGTTCACACTGGAACCCTTATTTCAGTTTCATGTAATATTATTCTATAATCCATAATATAATTTTTAATTTTAGTGGTTTAAAAGAAACGTGCATAAGTACTGTAAATCAGCTTAATTTTTACAAAGAGAAATGTATTAGGCCTATTTTCAATGTCCTGTCCAAGTGGGCTGAAACGGGGTATCAGTATAAGCACATCGTCTACAAAATATACACGAAAACGTTGGAATAGATCTCGATAAAACTACAAAAAATGAAATTTTCTCCTGGTACTGTTGTAGTAAAAGTAAAAAAAAAAAAAAATTTCTCAATCTTTATGTTACATCTTCAGAAGATATCTAACTCAAAACGTAAAATTTTGTTTATACTACTTTTCGTTCACAAATTATGCTGTTATACGTACACACAAATATATATCTGAAATTGTATGAAACGTGTATTAATGCAGAAAACTTCCCATTGATTTTCAGAACACAATTTTCCCTCTACCTATAACGGAGATAGAGAATAGCAATACAACCAGCATCGATGTGATTGTAAACAGTACGAAATAACATTTTTTAATGTGTAAGATTGAGTCAATTAAGAAGAAAGCAATCAGCTCCAAAATAATAAAGAGAAATGCTGAGATATTCCCCGAAAATAAATAATTTTTTTAACTTATGACATGAATAATTCTAGCAAAATAAGCAAGAGCTGTTAGATAGTTATAATTTAAAAAACAGGATTTCCAAGCAAATCATGCTTTTATATAAGCTTCTTACAGTTCTAAAACTTGCTAAATACCCATTTCATGGCTTAGTGATTCCAAACAAGTATAATCTTTCCATGCATGCTTTCGCCTTTTTATGGACAATTCCATGAATTATGAATTCTTGTGAAATTTTAGGTTTATTAAAGAATATTTTAAAGTTTATCTTGCATATTACGTCAACTTTTCTAGTCTTAGTACATATTTTGTTAAACGGCATAATAATACATTTTATAAATATTGCCTTTTTAGACTTTGATTTTCCTGACCTTACAATTTGAGTCTACTACAGAAAGTCCTAACGCTTTTCAGGTTGTATTTAAGAATAAGACTGTACAACACAACTTAGATTACATTAAGGCAAACTTCGCAAAATTGTTTAGCGCAGTAGCTAAGTTGGAGGTTATGGGCCATCATAGTTCGATTCCCTAGAACTTACTGAAGACTTTCAAAAGTTTTTAGGATCTGCATAGTGGGATGTGGGTTTGGCAGGTAAAGATAAACTGGACAAAGTACCAACGGAAATCTGATTATGGATTAATGTGTTCCTTGAAAAGTGGTTTTCGATGAAAATACTGAAGACAAAGAGTTTGATCTCACTTTGTCTCAGATATCATTTTTAAGTTTGCGCCTGTCACTTCTTGAGACGTAAAACGGGCATTTTCTAAAAAAAAATGAATAAAAAAGTTATAAAAACGTATGAATTTGACAACAGAAAATTTGGAAATGTCATCGTGCTATTCGAAAATAAAATTTTAATTTTGAAAGTGCATGTTTCTAGTGTTTTTCCATTCATTGCACATATTTTGCAATTTAATAGTGCATGGAAATCCTGGCTTTAGTTATCATTTACAGAAAAATATATAAAATAACACCTTTTTGTAAACCCTTCCATTACACGGTCCATATAACACAACGCGTTTAAAAGGATTTACCTCCGTAGACCTATTTGCGTGAGATGAGTGATTAATACAGTTTCCGAAGCGCAGGGGGATTGACAGGTATTGGAATAGCTCTGTTCTAGACCGAGGGGATAATGCAGTCAGTGGTGCGGATTGTTAATTAACATAATACGGGGCATATGCATATGACAAGCCACGCAACCACACACAGTTGCACCTGAAACCGCGGATGTTAATGCATACATAAAACCAAGTAAATTTATTTTTAACAACCTCGTGATATGTGTTCACTGTTGCTGTATACACCAGTTTGTCAGCAATCATGCACGAAAGTCAAATATGTATTTTACGTTGGATACGTAGGTCGTTTACATTTTGGAAGAACTTTTTTGTCATGCTTTGTGTCCTACGTTCGTGATGCCGGTACTTTTATCTCGCAAGTTCCAAGTTCCAAGTGGTTATTGGGGACAAAGAAGCAGCAAGTAGAGTGACAAGAGAAAATAAAGTGACAAGAGAAAATAATGCTTTATGCCAGCTAAGCACAATGCCATAAGAAAATGCTAGTTTCTACAACTTTCCAGAAATTATATGTGCTACAGATTGCACTTACATACTTCAATACCATATGGACAGGTTAAAGCAAGTACCTGGCCTCCAAGAAAACGTTTTTGGCCCAACTCATCTTTGCTTAAACAGTTGAAAATAAAATACTAAAGACACAAACGTAACACGCTCTGCAAATTTCCCTAATCTTTTGCACTGTTGCCAGATTTTTTCATTTCCTCCAGTTATTTTTTAACTGAGAGTTGCACAATCTAAGTTTACTTTAGCCTATACAACATCTAAGCAGTTGGGTATTTTCTAACAATTAGTTAAAAATAACCGTCAGTTGGTGATTTTTACACAAATGGCCCTAAGCCATACAGTACATAATGTAGACTGAAGAGCTCAATATGTGAACTCAGCAGCTAGTTTATTCAAACTATTATGTCGACACTAACTTATTTCCACGGAATGGAAAACACATTAACACGATTGATTTATTGGAGGCAAACTGAGACAAATTTTGTAAATTCTCTACTATAGTGGCGTGCGGTGTAATTTTAGATGAGCGAAGCAGTAAAATAAAATGTTGCACATCTATAGTACAAATTTATTTCAAACTTAAATCGACTCTCCTCTGCCAAAAGTCCTTAATTAGCCAAAAACAATGGGCAACATTATATACACAATGAACAATAACATTGGTTCTTTCTTTTGATATACTGCCTATAGTTAACGATTTCGCCTATACTTAGTGTTCTGTTAATTAACACAATGGTAGGCCTAATAAATATTTATTATTTTCTGAAAAGATCCTAGAACCAAATTTATGTTTAAAAGCTTTTCAATTTTATAACTATAGACTGCCAGGAAAATTGAGATTAATAATGTAATTAGTGCCCCGCAAGAAGTTAAACCTCACGATTTTCCCAACAAAATTGGCGAGCAGTCGGACTCTTCCAACACAATGGGCGAGCAGCCGCATTTTCGGTAGTTTCTTCCCAGCGTGTGGCACAAAACTTAATTATAGATTGATTGGAATGGATAGATTATTTTCCAGTAAACCAGCAGCAATTACATAATTTGTGATTTTTTACAGGATAGAAATGGAGCACACAAGAGCACATAACATAATATTTTTAACATCTGGACAAAAATAACAGCTTTCCAATACATTGATCCACGGTTTAAAGCATGCCATTGTCAGCGAGCAAGCTGCCAGCCCGCAATTTGAAAATTTCCGACCTTCTTTCGGAGGTTTTGTGGAAGTACGCGAAGTCCTTCGTCCAACCCGGTCCTCCGCTCTATAGCTGGTAACCAGCCGTCCGTGTAGTCCACATTTCACTTCGTCGACCATTAATGGGAGAATTTTATTCTCACAAACGGAACTTTGAAGAATATGGAACGATTAACATTATTAAAATTTACTTTAAAAATAACTTTCTTCTTTTGGTGTAATTACCTAAGGGGGAACTTTTGCTTCCCTGTATCTCCAGGAAATTCGATAAGAAAATGAAGCGTATATCAAGAATTACAGAGAGAGAGAGAAAATAACTGAGAAGGTATTCATTTTCCCCTATAAATCGAATTGGTCTTGGTCAGTGTGTGGAGAGCTTGATGGATGGACAAGTTGCAACAAGTTATGTTTCGTTCAACATTACATTTATTGCCATCCACAACTCTAGTGGGGTACGCAAATGTCTGAACAAGTTCTGAGAGTTCAGGGGGTAGGAAGTATTGTGTAAGGTGAGCAGCTGCCAACGAATACACGTGCGACACTAAATGCATCCACGTGCCTTACGACGCAAAATAGGGAAGAACAAGGAACAAAACAGATCCCCATGGGGTACGTCAGGGGTTCGTAGGGACCACAACTCGATTAAATTATGTGGCCCTTTCCTTACTCTAATGCGAATCTAATATTGTGATACGTCCAATTAAACATAGTTATTAAGACAACTTTCTCAAAATTTTGTAATACAACATTTTGAAATATAATTAATAGCCTATGTGGATTTACTTGTTTAGAAGAACATGTATTGCATTTTTTGTTAAATGAGATTAATGGTAGTCTCCAGCTAATAACATTCATTTGTTGGGTTGTAAATAATGCTGAGTAGCCTATCTGCTCTATTACATGATAAAAGGTTGTATTGATACCCATTCCTATTACTTAGATATTCTGCAATGAACAGCAAAGTAATGTTGAATTTAGTCCTATTAAGTATGCAAAAATTGCAGTGAAAAAATGTGCTTAGTCTCTAGCTAGTTTTCCAACAACCCTAACCAATGTAGTATCAAGTTCAGTTGGAGAAGAATGTACGATTGACGTGATATAGCCTATAATTGAAAGCAGTGATGTGTTTTTTACTTATTTAAATATCTTATAACAAATGGTCGAACAAAAACGAACTTTTTTCAATCTGGAAGTGGTTAAGCGAACTTTAAGAGACGTCAATTAGAGAAGAGTATTAATCGTTATACATTTATAAAGGTGCCTAAAAAACTTTTTAATTGGGAAAATGCATGTTAAATCAGAAATGCATAAAATGTGGTGCGCAAAATGGGTCGGGCAGGTTTTCTCGGGGTGCTTTTGTTTCTCCTGCTATATATCATTCCACCAGAGCTTCATTCATCATGCTACGACCATTGGTTGCAATCAAGGAATTATTTTATTTTAATAAAGTATAAATCTAAATTTTAAATCGCATTTATATCATCAGTTTAAGCTGTAACTTATGTAATGATATGTTAATGCGGCAATTTGGTTATGTGGAAAGCATATTCACAATGCTCATGGCTGTAACAAAGAATGAATGAATGTCATCGAATATCAGTCAAGTAAACTGGATGTGAACTAATCAGGTTTTGATTTGATCAGAATTTCTGCAACTGGATGTAAGAGTTGTCTTCTGTAACTAGTTAAACTGCACAGATTTAACCACCCCTGGATAAAAGTACATGTGTAATACCTGAGAAAGAACTTCCGGTCCAACTGCCAGGTCGGTGACTACATAGTAATGAAATCTTCGTGCATTCAAAACTTGATCTTGCGCATAATCTTAACGAATTAAGACCAAGTCTTTCCTTTATTCTCTATTTTCGACCATTCAAAGACACTTCTTGTAGAACCAGTTTCAGCTGGAATCGAAATTCAATGCGCTGCATGTCAAAAGATTTGGCGGCATAAACTCACCCCCCCCCCCATAATTCATGTCGTTTGTCAAGTTCGGTAATCCACAGAATTTCCCAACCCCTATCACAAAAGACATGCGATAATCGTGTAATTAGTTTTTTTTATAACTTCGTACAGGAGTTGCATGAAATAAATTATTTCGCGCCTCAAAACACACTAACACCTTCAATAAAAGTGAAGTGGAAGTTTTGTGAAGAGTAAAGAGTTCTTAAGGAATCCAACTAACCTGTTTTACATAGTGTTATTATATATAGGCCTAAAGGTCTGTCTATTAGATCTTTTCTTTTTCTTTCAATTTTCTCCACTGTTTCTGTATAAAACCGCTCGACTTTAAAATCCAGGGTCCGACTGCGGACTAAGAATAATTTTCGGTTCTGGCACTCAAAGAATACCAGGGCCTCCATCGCCCCCACCAATAATCCCTCACCCGCACCATTCAACATTTTCGCTACCGTACCGTAACTTACTTCTTTCGTCTTGTCAAAATGAAAACTAAGGGTTTTTTTTTTAAATAATTTTCAGTTTATGTTTAGAACCATATTGACAGTTAACTTCTAAAAAAATCATAATTGACGTTTTGTGCTTATTTGAGTACTGTTCAGAGTAGAATTTCTAATAGGGCTCTTGTACTTGGAGATTTAATAAATAAATAATAAAGTAGAATTTCTTAATTACCTGTGTCTTCTTTCTACTGTGTCTTAATTTTAGTCTATGTTCAGCAAAATTATCAATAGGCCTATAGCGAAGAATTTTTATGCCAAAACAACTGTAGCCAAACCGGGTAATATAATGATTAAAACGCCAAGTTTGTTTGGAAAATATAACAAAATATACACACAGATAGCATACCTTATACCAGCGTTTCTCAACCTTTTTGAACCCGAGGACCTCTAAAATGTCTAAAAAAAATTACGGATCCCTAATTTTACATCCCATTTTTAAAAAAAAGACCTATATTCTTAATATTTGGGGTATTAATTATAGGTCATTGTAACGAAATATGTGAAAAAATTACTTCTTTACTTTCCACTTGCTTTATGATATTTAATTATATCTGCGGACCATCTGCACCATCTTCGCGGACCACCAGTGGTCCGCGGACCATAGGTTGAGAAACGCTGCCTTATACTAACATGTAGCCTATAATAATTAATGGCATAAACAACCACAAAAAATATCAACAGTACACTCTTTTTCGCTATGTCATTAACTCATTAAGACTTTCTAAAATTTCCTTTTTGATAGACATCAGCATAAAAGATTCCAATTTCTGTTGATCTAAATTGGATCCCAGTCTGTATGCAGAAGTTTTCATCCCTCTGACTATATTTTAGCTTCTAAATAATAATAATAATAATAATAATAACAATAACAATAATAACGATATCAATAACAATATCAACATCAATAATAATAAGGTAACCGGCGCCTTTTAACAAAAATTAGCGAGGCGCATTGCTCGAATACCCGACCCTGTTAAAAGTCACTACTTATTAAAAAAAAGGGGGAGGGAAAGGCTATGGATCAGCACAAAGACAGGTTATTCTCTATTTCTTTGCGACGGATATAATTACTAAAGAAATATAAAACATGGAGTTATAACAATTTATAAAGTAGCCTACTAGCTAATGAAGGCAAACATAATTATTATCAAACGGAAGTGTCTGTTGTAGATTAGACGAAACATTAAGCTCTGAACACCGCAACTGGAGCAGTATGAGCTCATTACATCAGAGAAATACGGACTATGGAATGGTAATTAAGAATATGAAAGCTTGTAGCTAGTATGCAGTGCGGTAAACCCTACTCTAAACACAGTGTTACCATAAGCAGAATATGAAAATAGCCTGCACCACAAAATTACTCCTACTAACTGAAATTATTCCATAAATTAATTAAAAGGTTAAACAAATTATATCCCTGTATGAAAAAAGTTTTAATGAAGTAGTAGACTTACTTACTCAATGGCAATAGACAATTGCTAAGCAAGCTAAAGGAATATTAACTATTTTATAGAACCCAGAGTTTCATTGGCACCCTTACATGAGCCCGCCATTCAACCCTATTCTGTGCTAACTCCATCCACCCATCCCTTGCGAATTCTACTTCCCTTAAAAGTATAATATCAGTCACTGGAAGATCGCTGGAATACTGCTTGGAGCTAGGGCATCAATTCCGAAGTTGATAGAGTCTTTTCTTTTATGGAACAAAATCTGCCAACTTCGTTCCTTAAAAAATTGTCTATCAGTACTAAAAGACTCCATATTTTCTTGCAAAATCATTTATATGCATGAATGTTTCACTTTTAAACTTGAATGATGATAGCCTACTTGTAAAAATGAAATTTTTTTTACTATAGGCCTGCTTTTGTTGCTTTCAAATTTAGATTTTATTATTATATGCTGGATCATTTTGGTCATAGGTTTTTGTAGATGGGTACCGTATAGTCTTTAATATCCGTATTACAACTCCAGATGTAGGGCATTTTCCGCGTTAAAATTATCGCTGTTGAACTGGGAGTTAGTCATATAGAATTATTGCGTTGTTTTATTTATGTTGTTGTCTGAATATCTGCGAGCTCACAAACGATGTTGCGTGTTTGTAATATATTCTTACTCATAATGCAGCATGGCATACAGTAGTAAGTAGTAAATTTTTAAAACTGTTTCCGGTGTCATGTTAAGTTTTTTCTATTAGAATGATATAATGTTCCATGATTTCTATTATTCTTAAATATATATTACGAACTGTTATTATTATGACCTACTGAACCAGCAACAGTAAAAGTTTTTACTTGAAACTTCTTTAATGGATGAAAGAAATAAACATAAATAAATTTTAAGTCATTCATTTAATCAGCGAATTACTGAAGAGGTGCATATTGTAGCATCATGTAAAAGTACTGCTGTTTATATAAATAATTTCCATTTAAATACTAAATTTTCCAGTTTCACATTTTCTGTAAACGTAATTACATGTTGGTGACTTCAAGAAACATGGTAACAAGAAAGACGTAAATTAAAATTGTCCATAAAACGGATAAATTTCGGAATACAAGTACGAAGGGAGTCATCTATATTTTTAATTAGTAATAGGAGAGAGAGCACTTGCAGGATATAGAAGAATCGGCTAACAAAGATGAAAAAAGTTAGGGACGTATAGCCTGATCAATAAAAAAACAAAGTGGATAACCCATGTATGGCTAATGAAGCTTGAGAGGTTACCACATTGCTTTAGAATTATAAACCAAGAGGAAAGAGAAGGTATGGGTAGACCTTTTAAAAGTTGGTATGAAAAAATTAGCCCTATGTAAACATGCAGAAATGTCTAAATCATGAAGGAGGAGGAAGAAGAAGTGGAAGAAGTAGCCTATTACGGTGGTTTGCATTGTTGAGCTAATAAATAGATGAATGTTACAATAGTAATCCAGTTCAGAAAACCAGTTATGCATCATAGGCTATGCGTTTACGTATTAGATATACTAGTATGTGTGTAGGCCTATATGTGAGAGGGAGAGAGAAAGAGAGAGCGGGTGAGAAGGAGAGTGCGATTGGTCGAGAGCGGGTGAGAGGGAGAGTGCGATTGGTCGAGAGCGGGAGAGAAAGGAGAGAGTGAGTGTATATGATTTATGCTGTTTGTGTATGTACAATTCATCTCTTAAATATGAGATATAACCTCTTACATTGTTACACTTAGAACAGATCACAGGTCACAAAGGCAATGAAAACTCGACAAACGTACGAGCTAATTAACACTGAATGTACCGCGCTAATTAAGTTTTCATGTGCTGAATAAATCAATTATTATCGGAGGCGTTCTTCATGACAGCTTTATTCAAAGAGTAGCGTGGCCAGTTAAGTTGGGTGTGGGAAACATTTCTGTGTTTTATTTTGTAAAATATTCGAGAACGACAGAGCTTCTGCTGTGTGTACTGTAAATGGATTCCCTGGAACTAGTAAATACTCAATGCAAATAATCCTCCTATTTGCTTATTCTAAAACCAGTGACGTTGAAGCCATCTTGGTAGTTGTAAGTTACAGTCCTCAAAGCCGAGGCATCAACTGAACCCTCAATTACTGAAATTTGCCGAAAGCATTATATTATCTTAAAGGCAAAGGAATTTGCAAAAAAGTAAAAATGCAACAAAAAGAGGTGAATGAGTAGGCCTAAAGCTTGAAGATGCAAGTGCCTCTATAGAACATTTCAAAAAAATTGTATGAATTTAAAAAAATTAACAGCTTTACTTAAGAAACATATTGTTTATAAGCATAATCTGAAAACTGGTTAGGCCTCTATGCTTAGCTTATAATAGAAAGGTGAAGTCAGACTGAAAAATTCAATGCCATAGCCAGGATTTGAACCAGGATCTTCGGTTCTCCGTGCCGATGCTTATAATAGTTTATGACATAAAAAGTTAGAGAGATAAATGGCATAAGGGTATCCAGAATTAATATTTTTTTAAATTTGCAGAACACATGTAGTAATAAATTAATAGTTATAAATAGGGCGTGTGAAAAAAATGTTTACGCAAATAAATAACACCGCCTTTAATAATAATGATTACAATACACAAGAGTTAGCCCAAAACAGTAAATAATTTAACATATTTTACAAAATCTTGGTAAAAATTCTGCACGTTAAATCGGCCTAGTTTCAAAGAAGCAGGCATAACTAAATTCACATAGTGTTATATCTGGGCAGTATATAAGATGCTGTATGTGAGATGGTTTGGGTCAACAAAGGTAAAGGAAAACGATCCTAACATAATCCTTTGGAGGACCTTGTTTCTCGGAGGTTGAGGCTCCCGGATGATTATATAATGAAACTTTTCATCCTTAGGCTTTACTCTAAATTGCAATTGAAAGTGTATCCGCAAATAAAATTATAAATCGTATTTCTATCCTAAGAGTTTAATCAGCTGACTGAAAACTATTTTTTCCAAGTTATTTAATCCTATTGGAGGCCCAGTCGAACACAGGACCGTAGCGAAACCAGAACCTTTCCTGCCTCAACCAACTGCTTAGTGATACAGAATATAGACAGTAGATGTAGCAATAAACTTACTAGTATAAACACAATCAACATTATGTATAGCTTTGCAGCCTTCAACGTGTCAGTGTTTTTTTACATTTCCAGTTAATTAAATCAGATCCAATCTTTGCGATGGATTCATTAGGATGCGAGGGAGTGAAAGCTACATTAAACACAATTTGTTTGCTTCCTTTCTGGCGTTTGTTTTCTACATAACCATATAAAAATGAACTTTACCATGAAAATAAAGGTGCTATTTGCAATAACAATACCTGCAACAATACTCTGAATTAAGCATCCAATTTAATTATCTTGATTCTGTTATGAAACAATAGAGAAAGTTATGTTATTCAACTGAGCTATTCTAATTTCATTTTCGCAATCCGCTGTAAACAAATATGATGTGAAAAATGTATGTAACCCAGATTTATTCTACAGGACAAGCAGCAGTAGCAGTAGAAATTTATTTCTTTCGTGTTCGTACAGACAAAGAATAAAACTCAATTACAAAATTGTGTACGTGAAAATATAAAAAGAAAAAAAAATGTGACGTGAAACTCACTCTGTCGAAATAAAAGTTTACCTCTTAGTATAATAGCCTATATTACGACATTTTCTTCGTTTAATTGGTTGTAAAAATTAAGAGAATGTCGTTACCACATCGTATCGCATCCCCGTAGGATACATAACATAAATAAAACCTCACGTCACTTTCTTTACTAGAAAACCGTTCTAAAAATTTTCAGTAACTTACCCAGTGCCTTCTAATTATAGAATGTTAATACACCTCGATTAGATGCTTTTCATTGTCGCCTATATAAGAATTTAACATTATTTTAAAAATATGTTATAGTAATAATAGTGAAAGTAATACTAATAAATATAGGCTAATAATAAATGAAATTTCACCTTAATCGTAGCAAAGAAGAAAAGTTGGTTCATTGGTTAGTATTGTGGATTTGCAAAAGAGAGCGTACACTGGTGATCTCTTTTTTCTGCTGGACATTCCCCAGTATTATGTGCTCTCTCTTTTGCAAGTCCACAATACTAACCGATGAACCTTCTTTTCTTCTACCTCTACCTGCTGCTACCCTAATTCTATTCGACCTGTCAATCAGTGAATAGAAAGGTAATTAAGCGTATTCGCACTTGTCTTCAGTCCAGTACATTGTTGTCAAATACGTACCACAGCACGTTTACTTCACTCAAGTTGTAGTGAATGACAGCGGCAACACTGGGGAAATCCACGCGACTACAAAATCGCCTGTTCTTTGTCAGTTTCGGTTTTGGTACAGATTATCTGAATAGGGGACGATGCTATTATTTTCTTTTGTAGATAGACGATGGTTTGGGACGAGGTCTTCTTAAAATGGCACGAATAATACTAGGGAATGTCCAGCAGAAAAAAAAGAGATCTCCACTGACACAGTGATGGTGAACGAAGACCCACATCTTCTGCAAATGTTAACCGATTGTAAAGGAATCGAGACGTTTATTGTTGGCAAATTCCCATAATCTGAATGGGAAACTTGGGTAAATTTAGCGAGAAACGCAGACAAGACGAGTGAAAACCATACACAACGACTGCATTGAACAGGAAAGAAAGCATGATCTGCGGACTGCCTATAAGAGGAAAGAAAAATGTCCAAGCATGTTTTTTTTTCTTCTGATAACAAAGACATTTATGTCGAAACTGTTTACAAGTAGCTCCCTTTAAAGAGGAAAGGGTCGCAATTCACAAGAATCCTTCTTTTCTTTGTATTTATAGCATCCTACAATGTTATCCTCACAGTAGTCTACTTTATAAAAACAGCCAGAATTTCCTAGAAACGTTGAACTACATCAAGATATTCAGTTCAGTTTTGCTAGCATCTCTCAAATAATTAGGATTATTACAAACAAATCAAGTAATGGTATCGCTTAGTAACAGACTTTTTTCAATTACATTGTAGGGCCTATAGCCCTTATGTCCGTAACGACAGACAAACAGATTTCTATCTATCGCTATACTATAAAGCTGCATGGCAACTCACAAGCTCACTAATGCTGGTCATATTTGTTACACATTTCCAGATGAGCAGAAACTTGAAATTTGTCATTTTTATAAATTTTAACATGTAACCAAGGGGAAATTCCGAAAAGTCTTTTTCTTTATTTTTACCCCAAAAACATCTAAAACTGCGGCCGCAACTTTAACTTTTTTGGAGGTTTATAGCCTAGTAGCTAAACGGTATGTCGTAACAAGAATTGCATTCGAGTAACGGATTTTGAGAAATCTACAAGTTAACCCTATAACGTTTTGTCTTATCTGTCGGTTATGCCTTGTGAAGGGTTATAATTTTTATTGTAAGTAAATTTTGTACTTTTTCCACATATCAAGTTATGTAACTTTTGACACATTTACAGGATAGACAGAATAATAAACATTGGCAGTAATGTTGGTACACCCATCGAGCGGAGAGAGTTCTATGACCTAAAAAATAGGATATATGCATGCATTTATGACATGAAAAACATTAAAATATGACCAATAAAATTTAAAAGATGACTTCTACCACTTACACATTGTGTATATTTTTTTAAGCTTCATTACAATTCATTTTATTAAAATATAATGTTAATTATTTAAAATATCTGTAAATTCTCAAAAAGTATCATTATAATGCAAAATTTACAAAATGTGATATGAAACTGAAAAATTTCTTTAATATGCACACAAATATGCCAAAAATATGACATAAATATGCATATTCATACTAAATATGCTACAGTAGTTGAAAATTTGATAAATATGCAGTTATATGCACAAGAAAAACCGTTCCATTTTCACCAGTATGCTTGGAATCGGGTTTAAATTAATCGGAAACCTGAAAGAATGCAAGGGGGAAAAATAGGACATGTCATAGAAATCCGGCCCCTATTAATCACTGTATATATCTAATCAAATGGGAGTGAAATAGGTGAAGTTTGAACTTATTCCAATCGTTCTAAGAAAATGTTACGCTGATGAAACAGACGTACTCTCATTTAACAATTTTGCAATCCCACCTCATATAGACCTACATAAGACCTGCGATTTATCGATTAATATTCCATGCAATTTAAATTCATAATACGTTTATAATTATTTTAAAACACTACTGTAAGGACCGTAATTTTCAGTTGTTATAATTACCTTTTAACAATAGTGCCGCCAAAGGAGTTGAATAAAAGCAAAGAGGAACAGAATAAAACAGTGGCCGGATTACAGACTATTGTAGCAAAATTTGAATGAGAGTTTCGACATTAAATCAGACACTGAGATACAAGTAAATTGCACGTAGAGCTTGATTAAATGTAAGTTAATATAACGAAAGGAAATATAGTAAACGATAAATAAAACAGATGAATATATTAATTTTTTATATGTGAGCATTGTAATGAAGATCCTGCTGAAGAGCGCAAGCGCGACAGCCAATGAAAGCGCGGGACTCAGCTTCGTGGTAAACTCTGGTGGCAGGACTACTGGTGGAGCTCAGTCATCCGCTCCTGTTCTGTTCGAGTGGTTGGTTTATTCGCAGTGCTACTAAGTGCGTCCGATAACATATACACATACGCGTGAATTTATTCTTGCTTCGGTCTTACCTCTGCGTCCATCGATAGTGGTCAGTGTTTGTTTATAGTGAAAGAAAAACACATCAACTGGTAAGTAGCCCTATGTAGCTGGCATGCTGTTACGATTTTCGTGTGCATAGATAATAGGCGTCACTAATTTAAATTTTTGTTGGTTTTAATGCTATACGTATAAAATATCAAGCAAGCCCCAATAACCCAACTATTGTCTCATTTGTTTACTTTGGTATACATAAGTAAAAAAAAAAAGTCACAATTATTTCAAAATTGTTCGTATATAAGTGTTATCAAAAATACAACTCACAGTAGGTGTATACTCTATTAAAAAGGATAAAATGAGAATAAAAATTTAAAAGCAGCATACAGTCGACCCAAGACAACTTTTTACGCTTAGTACAAATCGGAAACATAAAACATATTGGAAAAAAAATTAATATGGAAAAATGCTACTGGATATCACGAAATTATGTTAAGTTTCAAAAGCCAAATATTTAATACTAAATAAAAAGGCTTCTGATGAAAAAAAAAACAGATTATTAAGAAAACATATTATATCAGTCTGTAGCTCAGCAAAGAAAGCTTCACATCATTCTAAACCATTCTGATGTGACAACAAACTTTTCGTATACTTTCTCTTACCCTGGTTTCTAGTTAAATTGATTTTATTTATAGAAATTTGTGATACAAAAACATATTTGGAACTATTTATTTATATTATAGGGAATTAATGTCTCAACAGATACACAAACAAACATATATATTTTTATTTTTCTAATTTACGATTCTGTCACCCCAAACGGTTTATTTTATAAAACCGAATTAACATTAAAATTATATAAATATACTTCACTTGTAATTTACGATCTGTTTAGAGATAATGTTCTCGAAATATTTATTTTGTTAACAAAACATACATTTTCCTACGTGAATATAAATCAAGAACAATATCCACTGAATCATTGCCGTACATTTTATGTGTCTACCATTTAAATCTAAGTCCCCAGTAAAAATAAATAAATAAGTTTGCTGCGTGCTCACAATATCATTATTATATATTTAATGACTTTCACTAGGTTATGTGGTTTTTAGAGGATGACTTAACAAGACAGAGTTATGTCCGGTTATTACTCAACACAGTGCCTAAAGACTCTGTTGTCCTGAGCTCGATTCTTGATTCGGCAAATAAATTTACCTTTTGAATTATAATACGTCTGGGCTCCTCTCACGCAGCGGGCAAGGGTCCGATTGCTGGTCGGGACAAGTTACCGGGGTGGGGTTTTTTCTGGGGTTTTCCATCACCTGTGCGTCAAATGTCAGGTAACTTTAGACCCTTGTGGTCCCCGGATATTATCTGGCCGTCATTATCATCTTCATCCCATCCTCGCTTTGTTTGGACTGAGTGTGTGTGTGTGAATGGTGTGTCTCGTCCTATGTGTACGTGTTGTCTTGGAGGTGGCCCCGGATTGGGCTGATCACTCATCCGCGGAGGCCCTCCATGTCCTTGGCTGGTCAAAAAAATATGTATGTGATCCATAGATAATCCCTCTCCCGACAGGTTGCGACCCTGTAAGGCGCGGGCGTCTTGGGTCGCTTAAATGTTCCTAAAAGGGAGAGGTGAAACTAAGGTGCAGAAAGAAAGAAGAATTATAATACATGTATAATTACTGTGTCGATTGATTAGGAACATTATTATTATTATTATTATTATTATTATTAATGATGTTATTATTATGACAGGTGCGCACGGAATGAGCGTTAAAGCTTCAAAAAAGCTATAATAATCCAGCACAAACGAAACAAATGTGAAAGTGATATTCATACTCTTTTGATATCAGGCCTGAAACGGTTGTGTGAGAACATGAGAGCGGGAAATAAAAACATCCGGTAAAGTCAATAACATTTTGTTACCGGTACTTGAATTTCTGTTTCTTCTTATTTTAACTTCTACCAGGCATGGTGTGTAGAAGCATTGGATTGCAAAATCCTAATCCTAATCCTATATAAAGATAAGAAGCTGTATCTAGCGTTATCTGAGGGAATAGTTTGAGCTTGATAAGTCGCTCTTTCTCAACTGAAACTCTAGATACCTATGTCCCTCCGTAAGTTAATTTTGAATTAATAGCAATATACAAAACCCGGGCGATCCCGAGCTTTGTAAATCTCGTATAATAATAACTACAACATTATAACACAATATTATTTGGCAAGGAGTTTTATTCTAAAAATAATGAAACAGCTGATGAAAAGTGTTGGTCCAATGAGACAATCGCCGATAGATGCGACTATCGATATTTAGTAATATATCGAAATCCGGATTTCTCGTTACATTACCTACGATAATTAATTATGGTTATACGTTATACTCTTTGCTGTGTCATCGCAAGTTTGTACTGAGATACAAGCCGGAGCCACCTTGGCTTCGGGAAGAATCTGTATTCTCGGTGCCACTTTTTAAAGAATTTTTTTTTCCAAGAACTTCTCCTACCTGGTTCCACTCTAATCCTCTTCGATCTGTTAATCAGTAAACAGAAAGGTAATTAGGCGTATTTACACTTGTCTGCAGTCCAGTACAATGTTGCCGAATACGTATAGTGGAGGCTAGACCTATGTAGACAGTAGGGATGCTTTGAGGATTAAGCCATTGTCTGGCACTTACGGAGTGGTATGGTACTGACTGAACGGCTCTCGTCTGGTGTCCACGTGGAGTCATAGCTTAAATATCAAAAATTCAGAAATGAACACTGATTGGTTGCATACGAAATTCTATTGGCTCTCAGGCAAGTTCAACGCCCAAGAAAACACGCTGAAAATCCAGAATATACAACTCTATTGTCCAAGACACCCTCATTTCAAGTCATTTACTGCGGATTATAAGGGTCTGTCGGCATTGCCTTGAAGAAAGTTGCATATGTAGAAGTTGCCTTCACTATACCACAGCACGGTTATTTCACTTGAGAAGTGATGAATGACAGCGGCCACACTGGGGAAACCCACGCGACTACAAGGGCGCATGTTCTTTGTCGGTATCGGTGTTGGTGCAGATTTTCGGATTAGGAACAATGCTATTATATTCTTTTGTAGATAGACGATGCTTTGAGACGAGGTCTTCTTAAAATGGCACGAACAATATACCCACGTACAGATATTTTTATACTAAGAACTTATGATGATATTACTGCCCCGTCCGTAATCTAATAGACAGCAACAGCAAGAATGGTGAAATAAGGGAGATTAAAAATGAATTTCATTGCACTACCTTGGATACGCCTTTTCTTAGAAAGAGATTTTTTTTTCTGCTGAAAAATGTTTCCTAGCAAAACCTGAACCCTCATAATCCTCTTACCGGTATTTATTGCTTCAGTTCACATCCCTTCTTTTGTGAAGTAACGGAACTTATATCCGGAATTGCATAGAAATAAAATAACTGCAGAAGTGGATCTCTTACCTATATTTAGTGTGAAATTTCGCCCTGGGATTTGGACTCATCACCTCTGGAATGTGATCCACACCTTGATTAAGACCTCGTTAATTCATCCGATGTGATGGACTTTCATGTTCCATTTTTATTAAATGTACAGTATCTGAGTATGAATAAAAAACAGAATTAATAAAGAGAAGGCTCGTGGGTGATAAAATTCTACCCACGTTCTTATGAACATTGTGAAATACTAACTAATTTAACTGGAGTCCTAATAGTTATAACGAAGTTTGTTTCTCGCTTTTTATAGCAACACATATGTTCATCAATTGCTTTAAATGGCTAATAAAAGTAAAGTAAGTAAAGTAAAGTGTTCCCTATTACAGGCCGTGGAGGCCCAGAGGGTTCCAGGAGGTTGAGGCTCCCAGATTTTTAGACATCGGCACATGAAGGTGGTAAGGTTGTCAGCCTTACGCACCGGCCGCCTTTACCCCCAGGATTGCTCCTGGTACTCATTTATGTTAGAGGCTGAGTCGACCCCAGGGCCATAGTGCCACCAGAAGGATTAGGCCAATTGAAAAACTCCAACGACCTCATCGGGGATCGAACCCGCGACCTTCCGGTTTGTATCGTAGCGCCTCAACCACTACGCTACGGCGTACCCCTTTAAATGGCTAATGGGCGTAATTAATATATCAGACTCGTGTATGTAGACTTTATTCCTGTACTGCTATGGCCTAAAATAAAAATTCCGAGAGGAAACTTATCGAAATTTAATCACGTACGCTATTTCTTTATCCTCCATAACAGGGGTTCCCAACCAGGGGAGCGTGAGGCTGTTCTTCGGGGGCATGCAACAATTTCAAATTCATATTTTGATTTAGTGTTGTTGCCTTGTCGGCCGACAAGAATTTTTCATCGGTTAACTTTAACCAAACAATTAACAATTAACAAGAATAACAGAACAGTGTGAATTTACATTTTATAATCTTATAAATTGTAACTATATCTTCCCTGCCATATTAAATAGTCATATATTGTCCTCAACACATTTATAATATTAAAATTAAAATTAGTCAAACATTAAAAACACTTCTTGCTCCACTTACATTATTTATGTAGCATATTTACATTATTTTTGTACTTCGAAGGAAACTTACGGAAGACTTCTGATTTTTAACTTTAAATTCTTGTAGCCATCCAGGGGTTGAAATGGAGAAACGACTAATCACAATTGGATTATTCCCCCCCCCCCCCAGAAAATGCTAACGTAAGGTATTGATTTTCAGCGCACAGAGACTTGGGACCCTCATGCTCCCATGCAACAATTTGGGGCCAGAATCAAACGAAAAAGGAAATTATAACATGCTCCCCAAAACTATTTTACTATGCACATACGGCTAAATATAGGCTATGCTTAGGGATTATGATAATCTAGGTCAACTCAAACGTTTACGTAAACCTTAAAATTACAGTATCTAGCGTGTTTTGTGTCTTTGGAAATTGTGTTCTCTTCTTTACTTTAACTTTATTTTGATGAATCCCGTTAGCAAGTTTTATGATATAGGCCCTAAAGGCCTGCAGATAACCTCATCCAACTATTTGAAAAGTGCTAATATTTCTCCAAAATAATATAATAATTAAAACGAAACCATATATGAAGAAGTTAATATTAAACAAAAAATCTTTTATAATTTACACAAAATTACAAAATACTGTGCATGAGATACGCTTAAATATTTAGCGACTTACAGTAAAAGCAGTTCTATTACCGAGCTATAGGCCTACTTTGCCAATAGGCTTGAGGTTCATAAGTATTTCATTACATTTGCTCAAATTTATTTTGTTTTTATAGGCTTCCATTAGTCACATAAAACCAGGTATTTAGCTGTAAGCCAATAATAATAACAAATAACTCATAATAATGATTAATATAGGTTAAAATAATGATGTATCTTTTAACGAAAATTGTGTAAACCTAAATACTACAAAAAAGTGTGATAACTGTTAATGTTAATACCATAGTTGATAAAAACAAATACAATAGGATCTCAGTAAATACTGGATAGTTCGATATTCCCAAAAATCAAAGATGAATATTATGAATCAACAAAAATAAGAAATCATCTTTTCAGTGCGCGAGTGCATTATACGAGATTAGACTCTTACTACCTAGACTCCAAACTATTTTGTTTGTAGTTATTATTGAACTATGTAATGCATTTGCAGATAGTTACAACCGTAATATACTTCAAAGTAAAAAAGATAGCATTCCTATAAATAATAAATAATAATATAGAATGTGATAGGTAAAGTAAAAATAATGAATACGTGAAATAGTACTATGAATCTAGAAGCGCTGTTGAACTAGCACAAAGCGATTCCTATGCCAGGCCTATATCGGCGTCGTGCTTTCCCGAGCAACTTGAGCATGGGAAATTTATGAAGAAGAGCTATGTCGCCTCGCAGACATCTAGGTTAATGTAAGCTCAAAACCGCTTTCTGCATTTTAACGATGAATTTTACCTAGGGTCATATTTCACTTGACCGGGATCAATACGAAGATGGCCTTTTTATAGGACTTAAGAGCTCCTTTATGTAAAATTATACATCCGCTACAAAACTGAACCGTACATTTCACAACAAACAAAAGTGTAAAATATTTGTGGTATGAAGTCACATTTTTAACTAAGTTATAGCAAGCATATACTAAAAAAGAAAAAACTAAACGAAATGGAAACGTGGTGAGCTTGAAACTTTGGGATAGTTGTGGAGAAGATTACGAAAAGTCTAGAATAGTGATGGCAACTTCTTTACACACAAGGGCATATACGTTCGAAAATTTTGACGATGCTCATTTTTACCACTTGTGTTAACCCTCTCTTAATGGTCTGAACCAGCGACAGCTAACTAGAGGCCCAAGGACAACATGAGGCCCTCAAAGTAGATATGTAAGCTTTCATGAACCACAGATTATTGTCTCTGTTGGACATTACATGAGAATATTATAGGAGACAAATTCCTCCGACACTGGGACTTGAACCCAGGACCTTTGGCTATTCGCGCCAATGCTCTACCAACTGAGCTAAGCCGGAGTTCAATTCACAGCGCCAGATGGAGGAGGAATTTTTCTCCTATAATATTCTCATGTAATGTCCAACAGAGACAATAATCTGTGGTTCATGAAAGCTTACATACCTATCTTGTATGTTAACTGTACAATAACAGTGGGAGTCCGGTCACAAAAATCACTAATTAATGTGCCTCACAGTACTGCATATGACATAACTTGTCTTTCTGTGAGGTAGACCATTAGGGCAGTTAGTCATAGGAGAGAAGTTCCATCTTGCGCTGTGAATTGAACTCCGGCTTAGCTCAGTTGGTAGAGCATTGGCGCGAATAGCCAAAGGTCCTGGGTTCAAGTCCCAGTGTCGGAGGAATTTTTCTCCTATAATATGCCCTCAAAGTAATTCTGTGCTGCTTGTAAAATACAACAAAATTACCAGTAAACTAACAAATGAGTTCATTTTGTGCTTAACCTATGGATTGATCAGTATGAGAAATGCATTCAAATTTGGATGCGTCTGTGAATGTAGTTGTTCCGTTATGAAGACAGCTGGTTTGTTCCTACAAAAGAACCGATTAAGGGTCGTTACTTCTAGGAGTTGTTAAAACATCATTATCACTAACAAATTAGATATATTTACGTAATTAGGCATACTACGTAATTGTAGCTTACACCTTTAAGATGTGCAACACTCTTAAATCTCTGTAATTGGCACAGGCATCACGGACTAAACCGTACTGCTTATGATTATGATGATGAAATAGCATTTTGTTAATTTGTTTAGTTAAAATGTGTACAGTTAACAACACAACTGTTAACCGATATTGTCTTGACTTCTTAATATCCTGAGTATTTTGTGTTAGAAGGATACAAGAATAACATAGCATATTTGAACATAAACTGGCCTTTCAAATAGAACAAACATTCAAATATCATTATAGAATAGCCAAACACCAAACGCTACACGTACCATTTCTTTGAATGTATGCAGTTCCACATTTTCCAATCATAGCTTCATGATTCAAGAGCAGTGAAAATGAAAAGTATTTTTTTTAAAGAGGTAAGAACTTTTCGCTCAGAATTTTGTTGTACGTAGAAACAAGCAAGCGGTAAAACAAATTGGAACAACTAATTTCTATCAGTCTGTATTTTTTACTACACATAGACATCGAAATTGGAAATGTTTATAACAAATTAGTAAATAAATAAACTTGGTGATTCGTTACTAAGAGCACGAACAGTTTTCTGGCTAAAAATGATAATTATGGTTATAGGAGGTCACTTTCAGTATTTGGAAATTGACCCAGTTTAAGAGCATATGCGGAATTTCACTATCTTCAGGGTTAAAGCAAAATATTAGTGCCAACATTCTGGTCTTCAAGATTTTTTCCTTCGCCATAGGGTAGAGAAATTAGATAATACGTTTACCTGCATAGAACAACTTAGGCTAATTCGAGATCAACATGACTGGTAAACAAAATTAAAAATATACTTTGTTTTATTTGTGTGGCCGTTCGGATAAATTTATTTCGTCTAGCATTCATCATAGACAAGACCAAAGAAATCTATGCAGAGGCTGGTTGTATTATATCTTATCGTGCAGTGAGGGCCAACCCCTTGCACTATTAACTGTTAAAAGCTTCCGATTATTGCGTGCAATGGGAGGTTAATAGGAACGAGCCATTTGAAATTGCTCACACATCCGTCGCACCTGTCTGGACTGCCAGTAATTGATTCAGCAGCAGCAACAGGAAGAAAAGAGGATGCTGGAACGCCCCACCAGTCGCTATTATGCAGCTCTCCCCTGACCACTCAAATCGTAGTCAAATGGTCGAGGCCACGCAGGAACAGTGCGGAAAATGCATCAGCTGCTTTTATCCATATTTTGTCATTCGGCAAGACCAATTCTTTTTTCTTCAGCTGTCGTTTGTGTGACCATTGCTGTACTGTAATTATGTCGCCAAAGATTTTTTATTTCTTGCCTGGTGCTCAAAGTTCAGTGCCTAGGACTATAAATGTATGCAGCTGGTATAGTACAGGATGAGTATAGTACATGCAATGATTAAGAATTCTTTGAAGTGGTAAGCTAATAGGGTTTTTCTTTCGTTCAACCTAACATCTAGGCCAATGGCACAGTGTCAAGAATGAGGGGGTTATTAATATTATTATTATTATTATTATTATTATTATTATTATTATTATTATATGATTTTTATTATTATTTCTACTATATTATTACTTTTACTATTAATTTAATTGTGTTATGTCAGAGTATTCTAAAAAAAAATATATATAAAAATAAATAATAAAAAGGACGGCTCATTGAACCTTTGGATCTGCAAAACCAGATTAAGGAAATATGGGCTTAAACGTGACAATCGAAGTAGCTTAATGTTTGCCATATTATGTAGGCTACATATAACTTACGTGAATTTATTAAGCGGCAGGATGGTACTTTCTAAGAATACTTGGTGAAGGTCCGGCCGTGTGTCTGTACGCACGATATCTCGAATACGCTTTTATCAAGTTTCAATGAACCTAGTATAGCCTACACCAGGGGTGCTCAAACTTGAACTGCTGGCGATCTACCTCAATATTTTTAGACTACTTACGATCGACTCTGAGAGACTGCAAGTGTGTGTGATGCAGGGTTGTCGTACATACACGATACACCCTACCTACCTAGGTAGGGCGTACCGTAGCATATATAGATATTAGCTTTCTGCGCAGTATAGGTACATTATTTTAGTCAAGGTTTGGGTTAGGTTTAGTTAGGTTCTTCTCTACAATATCAATGAAAAAACTCATAGTTATTCAAAATTGCGAGTTTATTGGTTGTTACAAAACAAAAGAGTTACATATGGTGTTAAACTTAACTAAGGAGTGGCTTTGGATGTTGAAGCGTGGCACTGCATGTCCTCAGCATACTTTTCATAAGATGGTACGTAACCACTGAGTGCTAATCGCAAGCATGATGACATATGATCGTCAGTTAGTCGATTGCGATATTTTGACTTAATTATCTTCATTTCAGAAAATGCAGACTCGCACAAGTAAGTTGACCCAAAAAATGCCGTCAGTTGAAGGGCGATTTGCCTTACATTCGGATATTTATCTTCAGATATAAAACACCAGAAATTTGTATCAGATGCTGTAGCTTTGAGATGTATATCTGATATAATCTGCACCAACTCATTTTCAACAGAACATGAGTTCATATTAAACTGACTGGCTATTTCAGTAGCTAATTCCTCAATGTTTTTACATGAAAAAGGATAACTCATAAATGATGCTATATTTTCCAATTTACTGCAATCATGAAAACGCATTTCGAATTGTCCCAAAATATTTGATAATTCAGCCTCATACGTATCATAATTCAACTGAGGAATCCTTGCTTTCAAAGACGGAAAATGTTTCAGATCCTTTCTTTTCAGTTGATCTATCATAAGTTGCAATTTACTTTTGAATGCGTTTACTGCGCTAATCATCTCAATAATAGTTTTTCCTTTACCTTGAAGCTCCAAGTTAACGGTGTTTAAGTGCATTGTGATGTCAGTCAAAAATGCCAAATCATTTAGCCATTTTTCGTTTTTCAAAATCTGAGTGTCATCACCTCTTTCGTCTAGAAAAGCTGTTATTTCGGGCAATAATTCTTGAAACCTTTCTAGGAATTTTCCGCGACTCAACCACCTGACGTCCGTGTGAAGAACTAAATCAGTGTGTTCAGCTGACTCCCTATCTTCCAACTGCAACTGAAAGAGCCGCCGTTGCAAGCTACGTGCACGGATGGAATTCACAATTTTTGTCGCAATGCCCATAATTTCCTCCGTGTTTAAAACTTTTGAACACAAAACTTGTTGATGTATAATGCAATGGAATGAAAAAAATGAAGGGAATTCTTCATTAGCTCGACACAATGCCACAAAACCGTTTTTGTTTCCAGTCATTGCTGGTGCTCCATCGGTTGTAATGCACACTAATTTATATATTGGTAGCTCGTAGTTTTTTACAAAATTGAAGAAAACGTCAAATATATCTTCGCCACGGGTCTTCCCCTTCAGAGGTATGATTGTCAAAAATTCTTCCTTAGCCAACATGTCATTGAATACCATCCGAATAAAAATACACAGCTGGGCAGTGTCTGTCATATCGGTGGATTCGTCGAACTGTAAAGAAAAGTATGTACATTCCATGATATCATGTTTTAGTTTATCTGCGATGTCCTGGCTCATGACTTCAATACGCCTTGTGACAGTCGGACGAGATAACTGAAGTTCTCTAATAGCAGACATGATTTCTGTTTTATTTTTAAAATCTCCAAATAAAGTCTCACCCGCTTCAATAAATGCTTCCTTCACCACCGATCCATCTTCGAATGGTTTCTTGTGTTTCGCCAATATATGAGATATTTTAAATGACGCGATCGTAGCAGCTTTTGATTGTTTGACTGGTCTTGTGAACATGGATTGTTCTTTTTTCAAACAAGATATCAAATCACGTACCTTTAGTTTTCTTAATTCACTCTGTGGCGGAAAATCCTTTTCATAGTTTTTATGAACCGTTTTATGATGCCTCTCTAAGTTACCACGCTTAGGTATTGCAACTGACGCACGACAAATAACACAAATGCACTTATCCTTCACCATACAAAAGAAAAATTCTTCCTCCCAATCCTTATTAAAATGATACGTTTTAGATTTCTTCACTGCACTCATTTTCCACTATTTAATAATAAACTTTGTACTTATCGACGTAGTATCGCCATCAAGTTACAATTCAGAATGACTCCAATTCCTGCAGGCGCAACATTTATATCGGCGTGAACGAAAGTCTCGAATGTTCCCGTCAAACGCGCCGCCCGAAACTAGACTGTACTGTCTCTCGTTGTTTCTAGACTAGACTCCACTGTCTAGTCTAGAAACAACGCGGCTTTTCTTTGACAAGTGCCGCGCGTTCCTTTGATAAAGCCACCTTTTGCCGCAAGCAGTGTTATTTTATTAGTTACCTACCTACTTATTAAAATTTTTTTTTTCTTCTCGAGATCTACTCAAAAAGCACTCGCGATCGACTTGTCGATCGCGATCGACCGTTTGAGCACCCCTGGCCTACACACTATCCTATTGATTTTGAACCGAATCGGTTGACCGTAAGTCCGGGCGGCGTGGGTCGCTAAAACTGAGAAGTAAAACTAAGGGAAAGAATTGTAAATTGTAAAGGATTGTAAAGGTTGTAAATTGAAAACATGTTAATATTACCAACGCTCCACAGATATGACTAGCAGTTTATGTTACGTATGTGCGTACTTTAGCCTCATACTTAAATACTGTAGTAGGCCTATAACAAACAAGATGTTTTGCTTAACTATCTTGTAATTAGTCAACAGGGCAACAAACAAAGCATATAGGGGTGCCTTTGTGTAAACAATGACAAACTATAAATGTATTTAAATTGTTATCCCCTTAATCTGACTTGACTGACCCCTCGTTCATTACTTCAAAATGTTCAGTAGAGTAGTCTTTATTTCTTATTTAATTTTTGCTTGCTTTTATTTTCCATTGATCACCAGTAAAGTAACACAGTAAAAATGTAACGCCAAAGTAGAAGTTAAATGTTAATGCACGGCGGACAGAAGCTTATATTTGCCCAGTTTATGATCAGACACATCCCACAACCAATAGGTTATCCTTAATCTTCTTACTTCGATACATTACTATTCTTGAAATGTTTTCCAAAAAATACAAGCGACGAAGTTTTTGCAATGCTACTGTGTAAAAATTCAAAATCAAGTTTGAAAATTCGTTTGAAAATTCAAATTTGTTAAAGATAAAGAACAATATTTTCAGAACATATTAAGGGAAGCAGTGCTGTCCTACGTAGTTCCAAGTATTTGTCACTGATATAAGCCTATGAAGAATATTTCTGAATTAGGGCCACAGATTTCGTTATCTGATATGGAACGTACTAATAATTTTGTTATTGAGAAAAGCTCAATTCTTTTAATGTGAGATTTTGTAAATATTTTGCATTCAACCATTTACGTTATTAACGGTATTTTAATGTTTTGTCAGTAACTTAATGGTATCATTTAAGTAATTCGTAAATCAGTTCCACTAAGTGTAATTACAAATAATTTTAACTTATAACAGGAAACTTAGAGAAATTAGAAGTTTCGTATAATAACAAGCTGCTCTCAAATGTTTTCACTTAGGGATAGTGCCTCACGAGCCACTAATAATAAGTCTTAACATATTATAGTCTTATAACGGTAGGTGTCGCTCAATACTTTAACATAAAATTGTATGTCATACCTCATAGACCAACACATTTTTCTTTTTCAAGAGAAGTTGAGCACACATCTTCATATCTTCAGTCGAGTTGAAACCTAAAAAAAGTATCATGAAACTTATTGCAAACTTGCTGACCATGCGATAATTAAGGTCACATTTAAGTACAAAGAATTAAAGTTTTGGTAAATATTCTGTCTCGGGCTTATTTTTATTTTACTTCTTACTTTTTATATTAAAAATGTCACAGGTTTGTCTTTTACATTTGTAATAAGATTTGAAGTTTGATATAATTACAAGTGTAACTTCTTTAGTTATGATTTTAAAAAATTAAATTATGTCAAGATTGTACTGTCTTCCCCATGATGGGATCTTGATGAATATTCAAGATATTATAAAATTTAAATACATAATTTGATTTCTCAAGCACTGACCTTTAAAATTATGCATTATATGCTTTTTATTCGTACTTATTTCTCTGAAAATATCATTATATGCAATTTTGTTTTGTAAAAACAATAATCTCTTTCAACACAAAAATATTTTTAGTAAAAAAAAAAGGCATACTTCCTTCGCCTGCCTGTTCAGAACTCATGCTGAAAATTTCAGAAAGAGTGTATAAAATCTCCATCACGTGGAACAGTTTGAGCAATAAAATGAATAAAAAGTAAATAAGATATGTGATAATTGTATATTTTTAAATGTATAAAGTAATTTAAACGTCGTATGGATATTGAAGGTTTGGGGTTGTTTGTAATATCGACAAAAAAGATTCAATAGTTTGTCGAAATTTCAGTGGTGCATTCCCTTCAGTACAAGAAGCTGTGTTTTGTAGAAACGCCCTCTGGAGATCTATTATTATTTACAGGTCACCTATTTCAATTCAGATTAGTGCCTTCCAGACAATACACTCTGTTCACTTTATTAAAGCAATTTCCTCATCTTGCTAGCACTCTACAAGGAAGTGAGTTCACGTAAGGTTAGGGAAGCCTAGATGAGATTCTAATAGAAGGACAACCAAGTTATTAAGGTCACGTCCAACAAACTCCGCTTAGAGATGAAATCTGCTATAAGCTAGACCTAGCACAATCTGGAGCAGGATGTGAGTTTCGGCCAAACCAAACCGGAGCTCTATGAAGTTAAGGAAGAGGAAGAGACTGTAGACTACCCAACACAAATATAATTAGGCTTATTATGTATTATGGATCTCATGAAGGAGAAGCTTATGTAATGTATGGGAGCCTCTTTTTTAATTAAATAAAAATTATTTTTTGGTATGACGTTCATTATAATATACGGTAGTATGTTTTAGAAAATACATGAGTGAAGTACGTTTCAAGCATGGTTTCATCGTTATTTGTACGAAGAATTATTTGACTATAAGTAATTTCCTGGTATATGCAGATAATCCTCTCATTGTCCACATTTGAAATTGGCAACGATGGTGCCCACAGATTTTTCCGTCAAATTCACTGAAATCCTCCACGAACACTTGTAAAGCTTCTGTAATACTATTCTCATTTTATTCTCCTTACCCTTGAATATTCTTTATTCTTGAACCCCGTCGTGCATTAGTTGAACCAGAAAGTATACTTTGCCGAAATTGATTTGAAAGAATGGAAATATTTGTACGTACATACAAATAGCAGAAAAGGAGTGCACGAAACAGTGCATTACGCCATTACTAAGAGATCGAAAAGTAAATTATCACATGTTTCTAAAATATGTTTTTAAAACTATTTATTTGTATATGCAGCAATTAATCTGATAAAGGATGCATATTTCATGGTTATTTACACATTTCAAACAGTTGAACAAATATATTTCGTGGCTTTTTAAAAATTCAATTACTTTTATAAGCTACTTGCTTGAACATTAAGGTTTTGTACGTATACCAGTAGGCAATGTAACTATTGTTGATGTGCTTGTTGAAGTGTTATGGTTTTCTGTTAAATTCTACTGACATTCAATTTTAATGACTATTATACAGGATGAAATAGCGGCGGTATGTCATGATAAGTAGGCATTTGCCTTTGCGAAATTGGAGAAACCATGAAAAACCCCAAATCAAATTGGCCGTCCACGGGATTTGAAACAGGGACACCCCGAATGCGAGTCCAAGACGCTACCATTTCGCGAATTTATTTTGGCTGTCTTGTAACACCTCCAGTCATGCTTCTTTACGACTCCTAGTAATGTAATATCATACGCTATATGTAGGTTCATAGCTTCTCCAGTCGGGGAAAGATCTCAAACAGAACAAGTCATTATTACGATTTATTAGAGATCTTGATTTATTTTATACTTTAGAACCATTATCCCGCACTTCATCTCAGTTGGACCTTGAGCATAAAGATTAAAATGCACTTCAGACGAGTTTGGCTATGTATGACTGGTTGTGTACTGTTGCTCAAGCCTCTAACCGGTAGCCAATGTACAGAATTCTCTCCCAGTTCTTTTTCATATGTGAAAATACACAGATAATGGACTGTCACATATAAATCCCATCGACCTGAGCTGGGATCAATCACGCAATCTTGATAACAGGCCAATGTCTTATCACCTGTCCCACCTAGGCAGACAGCTAGACAATATAGCTAGAGCACAGATAATATAGCTGTCCCACCTAGGCTTGGTTTTACCTAATTTTCTGTGGAACTGTAATTTATTATTTGAATATAAACATTTTATATGCCAAATAAAACACAAGAGTTCCTGTCTCAGAGCTCAATCTGCTAATATTTTTTGTCAATTCCTTACAAATAGGCCTATAGCGACTGGACTGGAAACTACGGTTATCAAAATAAAAATATAAGTACTCTTGTGGTGTTTAATTTCTCAGTTGGAAAATAATTTTTCTCGGGTTATTTATCTAGCATGAGAAAACATACTTGGCTTACTTTACATGTGCAAAGCATTTTATTATTAAGAAAATTAGAGTAGCGACGAGCTTCATAACTTGTACTTTTCACCAAATATAGTATGGGAAATTAAATCACGGAGGATGAAATGGGGTGGACATGTTACGTGCATGGGGAGGAAAGAATATCTAAAAATATTGAGTGGGAAACCCGAAGGGAAGAGACTACTTGGAAGACCTAGACGTAGGTGGGAGGACAATATTAGGATAGATTTAAGAGAAGTAGGATTTGAGAGGGATGGTTGGGTGGAGTTAGCACAGAATAGGGTTGAATGGCGGGCTCAGGTAAGCGCGGCAATGAACCTTCGGGTTCCTTGAAACAGATAATATTCCTTTAGTTTGCTGAGGAATTCTCTATTGCCACTCAGTAAGCAAGTACATGTATAGTTTAACCACAGCTAAGAGATGGGTGTATCGGGAACCCAACTCCACATATTTTCCTTATTATTGGAAGAGCTGTTGGTTCTACAACGAAAATTTACTGTAGGGCCTACGTTAAAATAGCATACCCTGAAATAGAGAGGTCCCTCTAAAAATTACAGCCTTTCACATACTAAACTTACCTGTCCATTCCACTCAACCCTTTTTGTATGTAACGACGGAACCATTTATTCTTATGCGCCATGAGAAAATTTAGTACCTCTTCAGTTAAATAGGATTCCATAGATAGGCTTACCTGCCATATGTAGTACACTCATCATTTACATTCACACACACAAAACCAGATATAGTACATAAACACAGAAACTAGTATTATCATTTAGGCCACTTTATTTTACTCGTCTACTCTAATTTTCTTAATAATAATATGCTTTGCACAAGTAAAGTAAGTCAAGTATGTTTTCTCATGCTAGATAAATAACCCGAGAAAAATTCTTTTCCAACTGAGAAATTAAACACCACAAGAGTACTTTTATTTTTATTTTGATAGCCGTAGTTTCCTATGTTTTCTTTTTATTAAAAAAGTTATTAAGTTACATAAGTTCTTGCTCTCAGAAGAAGAATAAATACACGGATCCAGTAAAATCTACTTCCTTGGAGTGTTTGTACGTCAGAATCTCTGGCCGGGTTCCCTGAAAGTTAATTTAACATTTGAGTAAACTTTTGATATTTTTACTTTTACAAGTTACTCCATGATATCCTAATTTGTTTGTAAAGGAAGTTAAAACACAATTTTTTTTTATAAATATGTAGGCTTGTTTCCTTGATATTGTAAACATGAGTTCTGATTACTTCCTTATGAAGCTTTTCGGCTGGATTTAACAGCGTCCTATGCTTATACTAGGTACAATTGCACAATAAGGTATAACATGCAAAGACTTATAACAATATTTACGAAGTAATAATTATATTTGCATGAAATTATCATATGTGATCCCATGAGAGACACACAGAAAATAGATTCGCAGGTGTGACGCACGAAAGATCTTGTCTCATGAGTGGGATTTGTTAAGACCATTCCATGAACAAAATGTACTAAATGAATGAACAATGAAATATGTTATGGAATTCTAACCAATGCTACCGACAGCGATAATGAGAAAATAATTAACCTCAAAATTAAGAAGCTAACAAATCCGTGCAGTATGAAAATTCTCTTTCTGGATGAATTTTATATCTATTATTTTTAATCCAGTTCGTAGCAGGTAACATTTTCAGCAGGGAAGTAAACTCAATCTCCTAGCAAATGACTATCTTTTAGAAAATTCTGTTTCGAGTATTTTTATATGAACCATTTCTATGTCATGCTTATGAAAAAGCTGTGCGACAAAGGCAATTTTGCATTGCATTTTGTTTACTCTGCTTCAGCAAGACATGGCATTTGTACATATCCAGGGGGAATAATGTGTAGGTTTTGTAGTACCATCGTTATACATCTGAATAAATCTGATGGGTAGAATGTTACGGAAGTACCGAGATCTATACACGTGATTTAATCCTTGCAAGCATACCTACCAATTAAAATCACATACACTATACATATTCACGCGAATTACAGCTCGCTAATATAATAAGGCTGAAACTCAGTATATATAGAATCAAACAAGTTTAAAAGTAACCGAATTAAAAAAAGTAGCCATGTAAACGTATTGTCATTGAGTAAGTAAGTAAAAAGTAACTCTGCTGTCATTAAAAAATAAGTAGCCTGTTCGCTACTTTTAACGCCTGAAATGATAGTATATTATGGTGTAAATATAAAAATTAAAAACTCAATTGATGATAATTATACATTTGACAATAAAATGGTACAATACTGCTAAGTATATTTTAATTTTTATCTATTGACCTCCTCATCTCTCCCTGTAGCCATCAAAGCCATCCACTTCATTGTACGGTGTTTTTATTATAATTACAAAGACAGAATATGTATAAACATTACTCGTATCTCATAACTGTCATTATAGGCTCGTTACATAATATATTATTTTGTTTAAAATATTGGTAATAAGAGAACTTTTTCTCTTATCTAAGGTAAATTGTATTTGTTCTGCTCTTTTACACATTTATCCTTTCTGTCAATCCTTATTTGTATCGGTTATTTAAAGGCCGTCTAGAATTTTTCAAAAAAAATGTAAGAAGGGATATACTTAACTAATTAAAACTGGGTGTTTATTATTTTATAACCAGTAACATAACTTGAAGTAGAACAAGATATTTTAAACAGAAAGTATGTGGTAGGATTAAGAGAATATTAAAGTTCCTGGAAGGCTTGTAACTAAAGCATTTTATGAACCAATACTACTATCGATTTAATTTCCATTAACTGCCTTTTTAACCATCTCGGCCTGCGTTGTATCCGGGAAAGAGTTCTTTAAAAAAACGCACAGAATTACTAATCCACTGTAATCCGGACCTTTTAAAGAAATCCTATCAGCAGATTTAGCTTTTATTCAGGCGATACACGTGTATTCAGATACAAATTACAACTGAAAAAATCGAGAGAAAGAAAGCTATTTACTTAAGTCTGCTTTATTAGAGCTTAGACGGGGGATAGGTTCTCCTTTTCCGTCCAATATCGGTTTTTTTTCAGAGCTAAGCCTAATATCCTCGTGCAGCAAAAGGCTTTTGAAGTTTTTTTTCTCCTACTGAGCTACTAAAAAGAGGAAAAGCTGGAGGCTGAAAATGAGGCGATGCAAAATGCTTGACTTAGATGACGAAACAGAAGGGAGTCCGGTCTATACTGAGTGAGACAGCTGCCTATCCTAAGGGCGCACTTCGCCATGCGGACGAACAATGGCCAAAATCGGGTTCTCTTTATATCAAATCCCCCTTCTCCTTACGAAAACTAGTGAGGGTTCTAGACCCTTTCAATTCTATTAATGTGCACGAGCTAAATTATCCCTCTTCCCCCCAAACCCACTGTCATGAAAAGTTGCAACACCCTTTCCCCCTCTTGTTATATTTGCTAACGCAACATTGTTAAAGGAGCCAGCATGATCAATATCATTGGTAGTAATAATATGAAAATCGCTAGAATATTTAGTTCTGATATATCTAAAACGAGAGAATTAGACTACATGGTTTTAGCGAGAAAAAAACTTTGTGATAGACTGCTGATTAATTTTTATTAATGTCGATTGCTTACATACCACTTAATTTATCTAGAGTAATATATTTTACAGTATGTTATGATAACTATCGAACGTTATTTTGTACTTATTGCAAATTTGAATGCAATTACGCAGAATTTATTTCTTATTATTTTCTACACTGCTCTAAAGTAATATGAAACCTGATAAAAGGGTGGAAAGGTTCCTCTTTATACTTTCCCTTTGCCCCTGAAACCGTAATAACTTACATAGTATAAAACTTGAGAAATATTTAAAGAAGTACAAAAAGCCTGGCAAAGTACCCCTTCTTAGTGTCAAAATGTGGCAGCTAAGCGATTTGAATCCGCGATCTTCGAATTGAGCCGCTACGAAACCGCCTCGGCCACCTAACTTCGTAACCTATTTATGTCTACATAGATACACTGTAATATTATATTGCGATACAAGTGCCGTAAGCGGTGCATACGGATCGAGGAAAGAGTTTTTTAATTTCCGAGATCCGTTCTGCGCTTACGGCACGAGTATTGCATGCTATTTTTTGCACGATGATTATTTATATCAATTTATTTATATTAATTGAGATATTAGCTGAAAATATTATGTTTATACACTATTGAAGATGGATGTTATATTTCAGAAAGTGATTCGAACATGTTGGTTGTTATGAGGACCGGATATTTGTCCTGTTAAAGTCGCCACAAACTGGGGGGCCTTGGTCTTCCGTAAAGGCTTTTATTATGGTTTTACTTACGGCACTTGTGCTTTTTGTAATTTTTACCGCACGGAGATTTATTTTGTTTTCATAGCAACCAGATTGCGTGCGGGAATGTCAAGTTACGATCCACGGCAACAATATTCGTAAGTACCACTAATTAGTTACGACGTGCAAAAACTATATTGTGAAAGCCTTCTAGATGGTTGAAATTTTCTTTAATGAGAATGTAATGATTAATGCTTATAAATGTGATTTATGAAATTTTTTAAAATTATTTCTTATTATTTTTACACTTCTCTCTAAATTTATCTTTTGTGACTTTTGACCTTATCGATTCAATTAAATCTTTAAATATATCTTTAAACTATAGATCTGATACACTAAGTCTTAACACCCTTCAGAACCCGTATCTCTCTTGGAAGTTTTATCTGATACAGTTTTCTATTAGTGTTATTACTTTGAAGACTTTTAAAGAAGAAGTGCTGACTGCGCCTAGCAGTATGACAGTATCTCTAACACAGCAGCGAAGCGGGTCAGTCTATCTGCAATCAATGTAACACATCCAGCATGTCTTTAACTTCCAACCTCTTTTTCCCATCTCTTTTATCTCGCTCAGCATTCCACGCTACTGCAAATGTCTTTTCAAGTTTATTGATCCCTAAGTTTTCCCAGGCTGGCACATAAAATAGGTGAAAATGTTCCACGATAGTAAGTTTGGAAATAGAAAAGGACCTGTGACAAGAATACGTAAGCGAAAATCTCGCACTCTCAAACAAAAATCGTACTCAATCACCGACGCTACTTTGTCGGATAAAGAATCGATAGCCCTGTTACTTTTATCGTAGCTATGTCAAGGATGACTTTATTCCTTCATTCAATTCTTTCGATTGTTATATTCGATAACGACACCATTAACTTTTTGGGGGTCAATTCTGATTTTATTTCTTTCGTTTGTTTAAGTCTCTGTCTCCGCCATTTTTTTTACAGCTTAGCCATTCTTTGATGGATTTATTTAGAACTGTCGAAACTCGACAGAATTAATTTCGAGATGAGATTACATATCTCTAGCACAATATAAGCAATAAACCTGTTAGTGTGTTTAGATAGAAATTATAGGTAGGTCTATCGGGTTGCGGATGACCTATTCTGAACCCTTAAGGGAACAAGACACTCTTATGGTATGGTCAAATATTACTTTTATTTTTGTTTTTAGCGGAATTCTTTCTTTTCTGAATATTGATGAATAAGAAAATGTTTGCTTTATAGTCTTACGCAATATTTTACTTGCTTAAAAATACATTCAAATGGAATTTGCATCCCTTTAAAATCAGAGAAAACATTGCAATTGATCAACAAAAACCGCATCGACTGTGCACAAACAGGTGCCAGTCAAGTACAGAGGAAACTAGAACCAAGAGAAGGTAATGTGAGGAGAAGAAGAAAGAGGCACAAAATCAAGATGATAATATATTAATGAGTATGATCCTGGAATGCATTCATGTAACTTAATCAGAAAAATTTTAAATTTTTAAACGCAAATATCTCAAAGCTAAATGTTCATATATGTTTGTACCCTCATCTCAGAAATATTGGAGCTAGAGTAATGCTGAAATTTTGCATTCATTCAACATATGATGGTAATGAAGCTAATGTTATCACTTTCATGGATTCCTGTACGGATTAAAACTGATTCACTGAAAAAATGCTGTTTATTGTGGTCAAAGGTTCGGTTTATGTTGTCAGATTTTCTTTTTGCGGCTTTATTTCCAAGTACTGTACGTCATTCAACATTCCGTTTTTAAGGGCTTCGTTTCTAATTCAGCTGTATTTTTTTTTGTACTGGAGGTAGGAATTCTGTTCTCAGCTCACAGGATGACCAGTTGGAGGGGGTGGCATTACATAACTTTCTCTTTTAAGCAATAAAACATGTTTCGCCCTTTAGTTAAGCTACAGCTTTTGATTTATGAAGATAACAGTGTTGATGCAGCGATGGCTAGTGTAGAATGAAAAGACTTGAAAAATCAGGCTTTAAATGTTTTGCTTCGCAGTGTCCACCACAGATCAGTATAGACTTCCAAAAACACTCGTAACTCGTAACCGAGTATGAAGTATTGGTTAATGGACTTCTAAAGGAAAGTAGTCTATGAGTGGTTCAATAATTCACAGGTAAGTATTATTTTATTAATAAATAGTTTTACTTGTGTTTTGTAGTGTATTATCTTAGGCTATATGTGAATAAATAATCTTCATTTAACTCCTTCGGCTATCAAACGGTTAATATTATCAAATTAGTTGTGTCCCGAAGTGATCACAATAAGCAGCGTTCACTGTACTTTAATCACACAGTATTACCTCGCAAATATTTTTTTATTACGAAACACAATAGTACAATTACATTCCTCTTACCCATTGTTCTTTCATGTTATAGGAAAACGCGCACAATGCAAGCGTTTAACCTGTCTGCTCATGACAATGAACTGAAATTAGGGGACTTATAAAAGTTATTTGCTGCTCATATTGCCCTCCATAGAAACAAAATTCCTTCGCTTTCAGGTAGAAGGTGTTAATGAAAAACAGTGTAATAGATACTGTTAAAACAAAACAACCAGCCTTCCAGCCCCGATCAATGGGAACTTGCGCCGCTGGTGTCATTGTATTATATCGATTGAAGCTGACACAGTAAACTTGTTTCATTATGTGGTTATGACAACATTAGGCCAATCAGAAAACTTGATGCGGACGAACGGAAACTAGCAGCAAGCTTCAGTATGAGAATCATTACTGGGAATGCCTCAAATTCAGACTGAACAGTAGGCCTACTGATTAATTTTCCACCTTTTTATCTTTCTTTCTTAGTAATAATTGTAACAAATCATTGGGGTCGTGTCGTAATATCGTAGTGTTCCGAACATTCAATAACGAATAAGTATGAAACAAAGATTACAAAACTTCAAGTGAACTCCTATGTTCAGAAAAAAAAAGTTCACCTGTAGAAGGTGTGATTCATCAATGGTTTTATTATAATGCTATTTTAACCTTTACATTGCTGTTGACGTACATTGCTGTTGACATACATATGCGTCATCACAAAAACTGCATCAAGGCCGAGATAGAACTTTAATAGATTAATTCGTTATCTTAAAATATGAAGATATTTATCACTTATTACCATTGTCATTCATGGAAAACACCTGATTTATTTTAAAAATTCTAGCCGATTTCAATCTTATAACCCACTAGTGATTTTACGTGATGAATGCTTATATAAAAATATAAATTCAGCTCTATAAAGGTTCATGCATTACCTCTCAATGTTAAGCTGCGTATACATTTGCGCTCCTCTCGCGTTCCGCTCTGTCCGCGTACAGTACGCGTACAGTACGCGAACAGTACGTTGAAATTATCCATAGGAAAGCGACGAACATATTGCGAACCACCAGCATCATTATTATTATTGTGTTATTTATATTTGTATTTGTAATAATTTGTATTTTTGTGATTTGTAATAACTAGAACATTTTGTAATAATAATAATAATAATAATAATTATTATTATTATTATTATTATTGTGATAAAAATCATATCACAGCCCAATAACCCTAATATAGGGCCCACAACATCTTTATATTAAAACTAGCTTCGCTGGGGGGCGGAGCCCCCAAACCTCCACTGAGGTTCTCGGGAGAGGTTTTTTAAAAGATCTATGGGAGATAGAGTGCGTGTATTTAATCTGTCAGAGCCCTACGTGAACACAGTTTGATAAAACCGTTCCCATGGAAACCAAGCCCTTTTTCGGGAGTTTTAGGGCTAAAAATAAAAAAAAAAACTTTTTTGGAATTTTCCTGTGGTTTACAGCCTAAAAGCTATATGTGTACCAAATTTCAAGTTTCTAGCTCATCTGGAAGTGGGAAAACATTAATGTCGGTGAGTGAGCCCTTTTTCGGGGGTTTTTAGGGCTAAAAATAAAAAAAATAAACTTTTTGGAATTTTTCTGCAGTTTACAGCCTAAAAGCTATATGTATACCAAATTTCAAGTTTCTAGCTCATATGGAAGTGGGCAAACATTAATGTCAGTGAGTGAGTGAGTGAGTGAGTCAGCCAGCCATGTGGCTTTATATTATAGGGATTTAACTTAATAATAATAATGAAATTAATAACAATAATAATAATGATTAGGGCTCGGATTTGTATGTAATAAAAGGTTTTTTTTTTCCTGATGCGTACATTCCTAAAACAAAGTTCAATATCCAAATCGAGGTCCGACAAACGCAAATTACAAATTTTATTTCGCATAAAAACACATATTTTACAAAAAAAGTTATGTGAATAAATATTTTCGATATTTTCTCCATAAATATATATTTTAGTAGCCTACTTTTTCGGATTTTTATGTAATTTTTTTTTTCTGATGCTCTTGTCAAGGTCCGACAACCGCAAATTCCTATTTTATTTTACATAAAAACACACGATTTACAAAAAAAAGTTATGTGAATAAATATTTTCGCTATATTCTCCACAAATAAATATTTTAGTACTTTTCCTCAATCTCTTTTAACATTTTACAACACAAATATCTATCTCGAAAGAATTCAACAGAAATTGCAATGAGGTGAAAGTGATTCACTTGCACTTGCTTGTCGGGGAAGAACAGAACTCAATCTCAACATTGCGTAATTCAGTTAAAGAAATACAATATGTTGAAAGGCAACTTAACACTATCTCAGGTTTGAAAATAAAAGTTCTAAGAACAAAATTTAAAGGTATGTTTGAGAAAAATGGTGGCTACCAAACCCTCTGCAAAGTCGCTCAAGTTTTGGAAGGTCAAATCATAAGTGAACTTGATCGTGTGTGTGTGTTAGTGATATACAGTACACCTCTTGAAATATACAAGGTTAACATCGTGTGATGTACAACGTTCCTTTTCTCAAAGGCATTATTCTTGTATAATAGGCAAGGATTTGTGATCCATAATCTGGAGATGACATTTGTTGTGCACTGCAACTCCAGTCAGCATTTTACATATGATATTTAGCTGCAATTGGTGATTTTCAGTATAATTTGTTCTAGTAAGTTACGAACATTCTGGTGTTTTTATTCCTTTTTCAGAAAAAAAATATATAGTTTTAGCACATATTTTTAAAATTTTACCATATATTTGTAACATTTTTAGCACATAAAAAATAAATATTTGTAAGTTTTTAAGCACATAAAAATCCGTGCACTAATGATATTAATATTGAACTTTGTATAAACATTGTGTGCACAGCTGCCGGATGTTATTGTTGCTGGTGTTCAAAATCAAAACAACATGCTTGAGCAGAGAGAGAGCAAGGAGGAAAATGACACGCGGACGGAGCGCAACTACCAAAAACACGTCCCAATATGAAATCAGAAATCCTTTGTGTTCGTCGAAAAAACCGACAGGAGACGGATCGCGGCGTACTGTCTGCGCTCTGTACGCGTGTCGTCACACGAACACCTCAAATGCCGTCCCAATCTGCGCTCTGTACGCGTACAGTACGCGTACAGAGCGCAAATGTATACGCACCTTTAGCCTACTTTTATGAATCACGTTAACATTTAAATTTCGCATTAAAAAAGATCTGGAGTTTAAATTTACCGTATTAAGGTCCATTTACACTCAGCAGTGACGTGACCGTGGAGTGACAGGCAAGTGCATCTACCGGCGTGCCTGAAAACATTCTTCTATGCAATTGAGTGGTGTTGTTCACACTCGCCCGACGCTTGGCCGTGACAGTGCAGTCAGTGTTCCCGCAGTCGCAATACAGTGAAACTCGGGTAGTTCAATTTACACTCAGCAGTGACTTGACTGTTGCGTGACAGGCAAGCCTGAAAATATTATTCTAGAAAATCGAGTGGGGTTGTTCTGCCGCTGTGCAGAAGTACGAGCTTAAAATGCTCATTGAAGAAGAGCCAAATGCAGGACCATATGCAGTTTCTCATTACTCTGCTGCTACTCCAAAATATTCTGGACAGCCTTCTCCTTCAGGAAGCTACAATGAGTGTGTTGTAGTGAATGAAAATCAAGATTTGCTGGTCAAATGCAACCGGCAACCTATTCAGTGCAACGGTATTTTGAGAATTTCGGTCAGGAATAAATACCTATCAAAATTAATTACAAATACTTTTTTACTCATATATGAGTTTTCGAAGTGAAACTTCTTTTTTTAACTATGAAAATGTTTTTCTTGCTATTTTATTAAAATAATAATTTATGTTACCCAGTATTTGTAAATTAACACTTTAAGCATAATGAATAGAATGAGAAAGTGTGATTACTTCGCCGCTAATACAATGGTAGGTATAGGGAGAGCGGCGGTCCACCGAAACACTGGCAGCACCTTCGTTTGCGTTTCAACTTCTCAATGCCGCGTCATGATAGTTTGGCATCTTATGATTAAACTCGCAATCTTTAATTAACCCTTGGTCCTATTTCTGTGAAATTTGTGCAGAAATAATCTGCACAACACAGTCTTTCTGATGGTTAAAACAGAGACTTAAAAAATGCGGACATAAATGTTTTTATTTCATTATATAAACATCACCAATTACACAAAATTCATGGAGGGTGAAACGGAATTTGACTATGCGACAATTTTTTTCATTTTTGTGTCCCGTAAAAACTTCAAGCGAGAAAGTTTTAGTGAAATATTTCAACTTTATTTTAAATTCAGTACCACCTTTATATCTTGAATGGTTTACGAGTAATTGAGTGGTAATTATTCCTGGCGCACAGCTGTCTGAATGATGTGGGACGATCGTGAAATGTTGAGGGTGAAGCAAATTTGACTATGCGACATTTATTACTTTATTTTTGTGTCCAGAAAGAGATCAAGCGTGTAAGGTTTAGTGAAATATTTGGATCTTATTATAAATCGAGTACCACCTATATATTTATAATGGTTAACGAGTAATAGTAATTACTCTAAAGCTAAAGCTATCAGAATGGTATTGAGGTATTGGCAGGCATCTTTTCCATAAAATACCAGCAATAACGTAAAATTTTTACATAATTTATTCGTGGACTCAATAATAATACTATATTAACTGACTACTTGTACCCATACTGCAAGATTGACCCGTTGGGGAAAAGGAGCGAATGAAGCTTTTTTCTAACTTAGTAAATCTGCACTACTTTTATTTATGCATTTATTGGATTATTTATCATATTTTCTGTTCACTTATGTTAGTAATTTTTATGTATAATTATTATAGCAAATGTCTTATTAATTTAATATCTTGATCCTTTTTTTAATAATATGATTTAACAACATAAGACGTACATCAGTTACAGCGAACGGCGAATGGTCGAGGGTTTGAGCAAATAGCGGGCTGTAGTTAAGGCAAGAGGATTTAATTTTTTTATGAAAAAATCAGGGAAAATGCTTTGAAATATTGTGTGATATATGTAGAATGCATTGCAAAACAATTTTTGCGTATGTGCGTCTTTATCGGATGTTGAGACGCCAATTTTAAAGATCACGCGCCCTATTTTTGTAGTGCTGCTTATGAAATTTTCCATGCCCTGCAATTCACAAACCATCCCTTAGTTTATATTATATCTGTTCACATAATTTGTACACAGATCTACACTTTTGACCGTGTTTCACCTACATAACTTACCCCATACAGCCAGGAGAAAATTAATATTAATGTAAATAATATTACTATTAATACAATATTAATACAAATTAATAGCCTACTCAGTAATATTCTATACAATGTAATATTAATATTAATTTATAAAATATCCCTTAGCTGTTTTCTACCCTAATTATACGTTGTTATTTCTATACAAATGTACATTCTTAAAAAAATTCTCATCATATTATACTAACATACCCTCTACCCTATTTTCTAGGCAACAAAATATTAGATCAAATCATCCCTTAGCTGTTTCATACCTATATTATATAATTGTTCATTGCTTGTGAACATCTTCGATTTTTGGAAAGATGTGAAACGAAATGTTATGGTCAAGCTTCTTGCAATCTGAGAAATTACTGTTACACACGGCCATGTTTATTTATGGAGATGAGATCTTCCAAGACGTGTAAAGCAGCCCGAAAATTGTCAAAAGTATCTAACAATTCAATTTAGATAAGGTGAGTCATTTTGAAATAGATTAATGTATTATTTTGTTTAAGAATGTTTGCAATTTTTCCTATACCGCCCGTAGTAATCTTGCTCCCGCGAATCTCAAGCAGAGTAACTGCTACCTAGCGGCGGAACCAGTGAACTACCTCAGTCATCACACTTTCTCCTCTATTCATTATGCTTTAAGTTTAAAACAAATTTTGTAATAGTTTAGTTTAAGTTTAAAAAAATTATTTAATAGAATAATTTGAAAATCTTTCTAAACGTAGTTTAAGTAGAAATATATGTTTTTTTTTTCAAAACAAAAGATCAAATTTTATACTGTGCGCCTTTGAAAATGTTTGTAAACTTTATTTTGAGTTGATTTCTTTTTTTAATTCAAAGTTTACAGTCTACTGTATATTCTAATCTACCATAGCCTAATACCTCAAACAAACTGCAAGCCGTTCCCTCGGAGAAATTGCTTTTCTCCATTTTGTGTCCTGCTTTTTCAGGTTGACTTCCAGTTTGCTCAACAGAATGCATTTTCTGACATTCTGAAGTATTCTTGAAACTTTGCTCCATCGTCCATCAATTCTTTATAAAGAGTGGTAAATTCCCCTTCTGTTCTTCTCTTTTTCCAGGCCTCATGAACCCACTTCCGTTTTCTCACTTGTTCCTTCTCCTCTTCATCCCAAACAAGAGTAATCATTCATAAATCAGCTTCTGAGAATTTCGCCATTTTCCGTGGCATTTGTTACTATAGTAAACACTGACTGATGTCGTTCATGCCACGTTATAGTGTGAATAGAAATCACTGCGGGATCACGGGCGGTGGGAATACGTGCCGTCACGTCACGGTCACCCCACTGCTGTGTGTAAATGGACCTTTAATCCTCCTTTTGCACTTACAGATACGTAAGTTATTTCAATGTTAATTTTTTTTTGTAAGTAAAGTAAAAAAAAAAAAAAAATTAGAGAAAACAGTTTTCTTAATATCTAAACTTGACAAGTCAAATCAATTTTGAAACCATAACTCATTGCCAAATGCACTACTGGTATTTTATGTTTCATAAAAAAATTATATTTTATACAGTGCACGCAGCTTATTGTGATCACTTCGGGACACAGCTAATCTGATAATATTTATTGATTGATAATATTAGCCGAAATAATTAATTGAAGGATATTTATTCTTACATCAGATAATATAGGCCTAATACAAAAACAAAATTAAAAGATATTTATTCATACATAACTTACAAGATAATATGTAACTGTGAATGATTCAACCACTCATAATAGCCTGCAAATAACTATTTTCGCAATCAAAAAGTTATTATTATTATTATTATTATTATTATTATTATTATTATTATTATTATTATTTTAAATTTTTTTTGGAGTCCATTAAACAACATATCATACTCATAGTGTTTTTGGAAGATTACTAACCTATGTTGAACACCGCTTACCAAAACATCTAACGCCTGTCCAAGTTTTTTTCATATTACACTAACCCTCACTGTATGTCATCATTGGGACCTTCGTAAATGAAAAGCAACAGCTAAACTGATGGGTGAAACATGTTTTACTGCTTAAAAGAGAAAGTTAGGGTATACCACCCCCTCGAACAGATTGTCCTATGAGCTGGGAACACTACCCTTACTACTAATACAACACAATACAGTTGAGTTAGAAACGAAATCCTAAATAAACAAAATTTTAATGACGTAAAGCACTTGGAAATAAAGCCGCAAAACGGAAAAATAAGATAACATAAACTGAATCTTTGTTTACAATAAACAGAATTAGTTGAATGTATGAGTATTAATCCGTACGGGACTTTATAAAAGTGATAACATTACCCGACTGATAACATCCGCGATTACATTAAGCGGTGTTCACTGTAGTATAATTTTAAAAGTATTTAGCTTACTAATGGAAATTTTTAACACTACAGGTATTAAGCTACGTATTTGTTTTATAATTTGGGTAAAACTCAGCCATTACTGTGATTTGCCTTTCTCTGAGATTTATAGACCCCCAGGTACCCTTTAGCCCCCTGTTCCTTTGGGTATTTTATCTTGAACACGCTATTCGTTGATGCAAGCGTACAAATTGCTTGCCTCCTATTCAAGCATGTAAAAATCTGTTCATTTTGATGTATGTGGCGTGGAATGCCAAGAGTTGGAAAAGAGTCGGGAATTCCCCCGGGAATTCCTGCCTCACCGATCGAAGTTCAAGACGTCCTTTACCTCCACTCTTAGTAAAGAAATTCTCATATATTGCCTTTACAAAGTAATTCTTTTGCGTGTGTATGTGTTTTTTAGGTAGATTTCGAAGAAAAATCTACCTATTGCAATGGATACCATGTCATGATTTTCGAAAAATTCTTTCATATCTTTACGTTTCATGCTCCCCAAAGTACGCAACCACCGCCCGTTCAAAAAAAAATTGTGATGTATATATATATATCTTTACACGATAGCGGCCGTAATTTTGAAGATATTTGAACCAAATTTTAATATGTTATTTCTAGGCCCAATAGTTCGGACAAGTTCGTTAATGAGCAAAATTGGCCCAAGGGGGTGGTCGGGGAAGGGGGTTGAAATTTTAAAACATTTTTATCTCGGCCCCTATGAAGTATAGAGGGAAACTTTGTTTGAATAAATTAGAGTACTCCCTATGGAGTTCACAGTGACACCAACGATTCGGGGGTTTTGGGGGTACGAGTGGGGGTGGGGGGATGGAAATTCGAAATTTTTGAAACCACGTCTTGTGGAGTATCATTGAAAAGTTCTTGATGAGTACTCTACAAATCAATAACTAGTTTCTCGATAGCTCTCATTTAAGGCGAGATTTGAATGTTTGAAAAAGTGCTCTTTCCTCTTTTTTGCAATTATTATTGCGGGTTTGTCATGCCAAGGCTAAAGAAGAAGAGTGCTACGCAGCGACTGTAAATTAAACCGAAAGCACTTTGAAATCTACCTCAGCCTGTAGGCTTGCCTAAAGGGATTTTTTTCTTCGATTAGGCTATTTCACGGTTTCTCAATTTTGCCTCTTAAATCATGCTATTGGAAAAGAGATTTATGTTCATAGTGATGAAAATAAAGTATGGACCAATGAGATATGAATGTTGGATTTTATTTTTCTAAGAATCCCACATTTCATTTTTCTTAAAATACAATTCTCGGGACTCTCTTTGATGGAAAATAAAAAAACAAATGTAGGCACAAAAGTAATTTGTAGCGTGCCTGTCTCTAGATCCGAGTGTCACGGTTAAAACCCGGCCGGCGGTCGATGGATTTTCAGGACGTAAAAATCCTGGGCCTAGTAGATTATATATTAAAATTGTAGAAAAGAGTCATCATACAATTATTTACGAAATACATTAAGAATATTTTAATGGGATTGTATATATTGCTATCTGCATTGGAATGGTTGTGAATATATAAGCTCAATTTTATGCTGCAAGATATTTCAAACTGGAGCTGAAATATTTCATTTACAAGAACTGGAACGCAAGCTGTATTCGAGTACCGTAGTGTGAAAATGAAGTACAGAATGGCCAGGGGCTAGAAAGCTTTGATAAAATCTACAAAGCCCTTGTCCTTAATAATTCATGATATACGTAATGGCAAAGAGATTAGTTTCCTGTCATCTTTGGTAGCGTTCCCCGTGAGAGTACACTGCTGGAATCCTCTTCGTGCGTTGCTAATATCACAAAGGATTACTTGCAATTTTCGAATATAAACATAACATTATTCCACTATATCTAGTATTCATGCTTGAACTACGAGGGATCTCTTTATCTAAGGGAAATGGTGGTAATGTGGTCGTGTAATATTAGAAGTTTCATTACAGTTGTGATCTCACATCCCTGACAAACAGCTTTTTACAGTGTATCATTATTGAATATTAGTTCTAAACTTGTTGGTCACCTACTTCGTTACTGCATCTGAGTACATGAGAGTACAGAAGACAGAAGGAACAAAAGTGGTATTCATTTTCTAATTTAGGACTGTTACACAGCCCAACGAAAAAGAACTTTTTGTTTGGTGTCTGAGATGTTTTACCGGATTTTGGCTATACTTAGTGTGCTTATTCCAAATATGTAGACAGTTTTTCTCTACCAGGTCTACTTTTATACAGATTTTATTCGTGAACTCTTAGTCTAGCGAAACAAAATCTTCCTTGATAATATAGCTAGTGAAGGTTCTTGACCATACTTTGGACACGTAGGACGAAAACCGTACGAAGTACAGAAAAACTAAAAGCTGGTTTCTTTTTTGGCCCTCAAATTGACAGCTCATAAGTCATAAACGACCGTGCAATATGTGATAATATCAATTTTTTGAAAACCCCATATTATATTGTTATTGTAATCTTAATGTAATGTTAATGTATTGCTTTCTTCTTCACATGATTTAGAAGCTAAAAATAGGCACTGTTTTTTAATTGATGTCAAACGTAAAATGTGATAAAATGCATAATGGTAATGCCATATCTCACAAACTAAAGCTGATAGGAAAAACTAATGGCACATTTGGCATCAGCGACCTAAATATAATCCTAAGACACTAAAATTGCTGTTGGTCTGTGTTGATTTTGCCAACGATAGATAACTGGCAACCGCAGCAAGTACGTCCGCCAATACCTAATACAATACGGTTCAATTCATGTGGCCATGCGCCTATTTTGTTTAAAGGTGTATGTAGAAGTAATAGACATTCATAACATTTACATCAAAGGTAGGCCTACTTAAATACACGTCTGTTCACAACACACCATTCTTCTTTCAAACATAAATCCATATCTATAATAACAGTGTTTTAATTTTTATGAATGTGTCTATATTCTACGTGTGATGACTGTACATTCTAATGCGAAAAAAATATAGGCCTAAGAGAGCATATGTGGAAAATACTTGAAACTTTTGAAACAGTTAACATTTTTGTGAGTTTTGATGATAATGAAAACAAAGGATTTTACTAATTTTTAAATTAAAAAGTTCAAACACCACGACCAAAAAGCAAGGGTAGGCTACTCTCCAGATGGTAGAGCCCCGAAAGGCCTAAGCGTTAAACAAAATATAGGCTAGTTTGTTTCAAGCGAAGTGACATTATACATCTTATGAAAGATAAACAAAATTGATTTTTCCATCTGTGCTCCTCTGACCTAGGCTCCAATTATAGTAACAACATAGTAGGCCTATGACGACAAAAAATAAAGAATAATATTAAAGTATTGAATTATTTTTAATCATTGACTTTCTGTCAGAACTAAAACTCATTTTAGACCGGTTGATAGAGCCGGCTCAATTTCTTCTGGTTACTGTGAAGGCATTCATAGTGATAGAAGGCCCCTATTTGCTCTGAAGTATGCTGGCTATCCAACCAACATCCAACTAAAGCTATTTGAACATCGTGTAATTCACCTTGATTTTAAAGATGTGTTGCCACATTAAACTTCCTACTCTCGTATTGTTGAGGAATGTTTCGATAATAACCATGGTGGCAATTTTTTTATTATTTTCAAGATACCGTATTGCTTTATATATAGTATGGTATACAATCATTGCTTTAGTAATGTTCCTAGACCAGTCGAGAGCGAACATCTGCAGATTAATTTGCATTGTGCACAATTTGTGTGCATTATTATTTGTAGAAACAATAGCACACGTATTTCCAGCGTGTATAAAAATATATTTAAAAAGTTATACATTGCACGTTGCTTGCAAAATAAACACTTGCAATTTATATGCTTTGGTTAAAAACGCGCAGTGCCGTATGCTATTATTCAGAAATGAAAGAAAAACAACAATATGAAACATTTAAAATGACTGATACCTTTATATAGCTAGAACTCAGAGAATTCAAGCAGACTTTTATTTCTTCTGTAAATGCAGAACTATAATTTAACCCAGGCTTTACAAGGGCAGCAATAACCTGTCTTCCTTAGTTGTATGTTGTAATGTTGAAGAATCACGAATCTGGGATTATCCCGAAATAAAAATGTTTGGAATAGTTATTTATGAAAAATGTAGAAAAAAGAAGATTTTATTTTGCGAGTAGGTTTGTTTGCGAAACGAGCTCGTAAGGGCTAATAAAGTAACACAGTAATAAAGTAATAAAGTCACATATAGGCTTCTATGAAAACTGAGGGAAGACTATTCTTTACTCGAAGTACAATAAGTCGTGGTAATAATGACCAATAAGAAATACTAACTTGCTCGTCGAGCTATCAGTCAAGACCGACAGGACTCCATAATAATTGTCGTTATTAGAAAAACCATTAAAATGTGAGTAATTTTATATGTGTTTACACGTTTCAATAGAGTGTTGGAAAAATATTCGTCCATTTCACAGCTTTTACGGACAAATTTACGGAAATTAAAACGCACGTTTATTAGATATCGTGAAGTTTCTTTAACATCGTTAAGCTTCTTTGTTTTTCGAAATCTCTTGATTTATATCTTGAACCGCATGAATTGTTGCATACAAGATAAATAACTCAAGTTCCGACTGGCGTTAGCTTCAAGCAGTTATGACAAATGGAAGAGGAAACATGTCCGTGTAACTTTAACTACAGTTATAAATATTCAAGAACAAAGAATTTCAGTTGGATGAAAAAGTTTGTATATCTCTGGTTGTTATTAAATAAAACAACACAGTTCTATGCAAAGCAGTGAAATTTCGCCTGCACGCCTACTTGAATTCAATGAGTGAATTTCCCTTAATTCTTCTACTCCCTCACCCTTTCTGTGTCGGAATCCTTCAACATGTTACACATCCTATCCCTAGGGCACTGGTCCCTTCCCTTGTTTCATAACCCTTCCCTGCATTAGTTGAGTAAGTGGATCCCTTGCACTTCAAAGAGACAAACAGTGATGTATCCATGGATACACGGATGATGCTTTAAGCTTTTTCATGGACCAGCAAGTTCTGTAAGTTATTAGCCTATCTCGTAGGTCAAGAGGCATGTCCCCAAACTTGCACACTACCCTCAAGTTATAGAGATAGTCGTGGAATAATTTAGTGGACTGCTTAATGCTTCATGGGTGGACAAATTTCAGAGCAAACTACGGTAACTCCTCCCTTGAGGCTTAGCTGACAATGGAGAGTCATAGCTTCAGGAACTTGAAATTATGAACTTCTATGTTGACTAGACACTGTTTATGTCATCACTAGAATTCGAAAGTTATTTGCCATAGGGGGTGTAGTATAGCATTGTGGAGAGCATAGTTATGAGAGTAATATAGGTCTACGTAAGCTATAGAGAGGAAGTAAATTAAATGGATGGAATTTTCAGTTAGGCTATAGAATGAGTAAAACAAAAATTCTGTAATATAGGGCTATAGATTTTCTATATTACTCAATAAAGTCGTATAATGTTATGTTATAACCTGAAGATTACAAATTTCCCAGAGTCAGTAATAAAAACTTTGATCTTCTGCTCATTGTTTAGACAAGTGAGCTGTAGGTATACCCACAAACTATCCAAGATCGCCAACCCTTCCCCAATAATTTTAAACCTCTTCATGGATATACACATAAATAATATGTAAGCTTACTAAGAAATGTCTAACCCGGACGTTTTATTACTGTAGCTCGAGTTATATGACGAGTCAATACAACTTCACTATAGTTTACCCTGATGAACATTTTTTTTGGCCGATTTAGTTTTAACAACCAGATAAATATACTACGCCTTAAGGTAGGATTGAATTTACTCATTTAGAATATTTACATGATAATAAAGCTAATTTATCAGTTTGATGTACAGAAGAAAGGTCACGAAAAAGCTGAAAATTAATCGTCACTTCGGCAGATTAGGTCTACTTTAAGTAGTATGTGGAGTATGTGATATACATGTTGTGTGATGTGAATTGTGGTACGAGAAAAAATGAAGGGAAAACTCAGTGTCGGTATTAGCCTTAATCTTTATCAAAAAAGTTTAACGTGCCCATCACATGTTACTTGTTAACGTCCTTGTTAACGGTGACCGAATGCTTTGTGAACAGGTTTAGAATATAACTTTTTTCCACATGCAAAAACTGAATGAATGCAGTCTAACACCACTTTTTACACTAGATTCAATCCTAAGTTAGAGAATGAAAAGAGATAATTCACTCACAGTCGAATCAGGGTCTACAGAGTGCTGAGAGTAGATCATAGTCTCTTACCTGTAAACAAATTGAAATAAGTTATGTGAGTTTACATATTATATCAGCGTACCGTTACTTTATTATAAAATTAATGCAAATTTTAAATTAATGTGAATAACATTCATATTATCTACTGAAAAGCGGGTAAAATAAATACAAACTATTTTTACCTCCTTACTAAATGTGTCAAAACTATACTCGTTGCATTATAATCATAACCAGTGGCACACAATGTTTTCACATAGATTTTTAAAGTGAACGCATCTTCATAATTTTTTTAAATTTCAGTTTTCATGTTTTGAATATCTTATTACGATTTCAGATTGTGGGACATTATAACGATCCATCGAAAAATCTTAATTTAACCGAGAATCCCGAAAACCAATGGACCGATTTATATGGATCTCACGAGATACCGTACTGGAGATCTGTTGGCCATCTGTACGAATAGGCTTGGCATTTTTAAAACTTGAAAGTTATTTTAAACGGTCCCAAATGAAAACGTTCGAATACTGTACCTCGTTTACTGTTAATTTTTTTAAACAAAAAGGTACATGATACAAATTATTAATATTCATTCTTTGTGAAACTTATTAGAACGAAATTAAGCATACGCTTGCAATGTTGTGAAGGAATATGATGTACGACATAAACAAGAGATGTATTTTTTATTCATATAATCCTCTACGTAATCCTATCAATATGCTTTCATACCCTAATCACAAGGAACGAACGGAAGAGTAGACAAGAGCCCTTGGGGAGAGGGATAAATGTAGGCTATTAGTGTAGAAATTTCTTTTAAAATTTTGTAATATTTGTAAAGATCAATACATAATGCGGATAAAATATCATTAAATAGCATATTAATAATTTCATAAAGGATATTCTTAGTACTATATAAAAAATATTTTGAAATATAATTGAGTATCCGAACATTAAAGTGCAATTTCAGTTGTCCCATAAATGTTTCAAGTATTCTGTAACGTTCATACGACGCGTATTTGATAATGACCAATAACATTCAGCAGTGCCTCGGATATCGACCTGTCACGGTAGTTTATCTTAAAATATGCTTGCAAGGGTCGCAGGGATGCAATTTTATCTGACAAATTTCAGCTCGTTATTGAATACGTCAAATTATCAATATGCAGTAATTAACACATTTCATATCTGTATTGCTCCCAATAAACAGGATAAATATACATTTTATAAAACGTATATAATTTTTAAATTGAAACAACTTTAGTGTGCACTGATTAAAAACACAATTTCTATCAGGTCCAAGCCAGTTCGTGTGTTTTTATTCCGTTCTTATAGTACCTTATCTTTGAGTTAACTATTTCTCACTCTTACTGTTGGTAGTATTGGTTAGTACTTGGGAACACATCCTTTTAATATGCCGTGATCTAACACAATGGTGATTTGATTTCAAACAACACAAATAAGAAAGTAATTATTATGTATGTACGGTACTCTAATACATTTACTCATGAAATAGTATTGATAGTTCCCACATGAGATTATGAGTTTCATCAGATAAATTTCTAATCTCTCGTGGGATTACCTATGATAAAATATCATAAGCAAATCTAAAAGTATGAAGATCCTTTTCTATATTAAAACCTTTGTACTAATTTACGCAATTATTTCTGTTTAGAAAACGAAGGGCAACGTGATGCTGATATTAGCACTGTAATATGGAGGAGGCTTATGTTCTCTGACGCATATGCTACCTACTTTATAGAGATTTATTTAACGACCGTAGCTTTCAGCAGGCATTTATGTCATTGCTATTTTATGGCTAAGAGTTGGCCGCTCAGTCTTGAGGTTACATAATTGCGATATAAATGTCCCCTTTTGGTTGGTGAAGTTCCCATAAACGCCTTGCAGCTTATGCATCTCGCGCACTCTAGGGAACTAAAGTACACTGGACTGTGAGCAAGTGGTGATACGGTATGCATAGGCCTATATATTTACGTATGCTTATTAATTATTTACACATGTTTTGTAAGTACAGTACAGTTTTAATTTTTTGAATTTATTGTATTGTTTTCTTTCTTTTTAATTCTTTAATAATTAATAATCATATTTAACTTTCGAAGGTGATGATAATAACAGCAATGAATGTAATAAAACACTACATATTATGATGATAAATCAAATTCGTAAATATTATAAATGAAATTATTTATTAGATATTAGGGTTTTCGAATTACAGTTTATAATAAATTATTGGAATTCCATTGTGGACAAACTAACATTTTACTCCTACTATGTAGGCCTACCTATGTAGCCTAAGTTATCACTAAATTGCGTTTTTTACTATTGTATTTATGCCAGTCAGAACCAAATAAGTATTTTATCCGATGTTAAGAATTTTTATTTATTTATTTATTTTTTATTTCCTTTCAAAATGGTGGCCGTTTACTGATTTTACATTTTTTTGGACGAGAGGTTGACTGTTCACAGAAATACTAGTCTGTATTTGACACCCCTGATAAACTCGGAGCACTCGAGAATCTCAAGTTATGGAGATACAACTGACCAGTATAACTCAATGAAATGCTTAATGTGCCGACAAAGCTATATACCAATGCCCTTAATGACTGCTGCTAGAGGACTTCACAAAAAGAATGAACACGGCCTGCCGATCTCGAGTGTCCTTGCTTATTCGCGAACTAAAGAACATGAAGATAATGATCATGGTTCTAGGCCTAAATCCAGATAAAGTTTAAAGAAGTATGATTGGCGACATAAGTTTTTATAATTAATTCCATGGAATTCTCTGACGACATGATAGAGAGTAACATATTTTAAACTAAGCTGGCCGTAGCTATCATCACCACTTCCATCGACTGCTCACCTACATTGCATATCATTGGTCCATTCCGCACGATGCTGCCAACAATTTTATGCGCGTTCTTTTCAATCCCCGCGCAAACTATTTTCGCGGATTTTAGGTAAGAGGTAGTTACGTAAGGAATAGTGATTAGTGACATGTAAAGAACCAGGTTGATGACAGGTTAGGAACAGTGATATTAGTGTTGACCACCACAGACCGCCATCAGGTTTACAACCCTGTTTCTTCACCATGTGACCCAACGACTCTCTCTCCGTCCACAGCTGAGAAAATTCTCGTGAATATACCTCACCTCATAACGTTGTTTTAGGTTAATTTTGTTCGAACCTCTTAGTGATTTTACTACTTATATATTTTATATTCCTACAAGAAAGAGGTGCTTATACATATATAAATTCTAAATGTTTTGAAGAACATTATAACATTGAATTTGGCAGTTTTTCGTGTTTTTTAAACAAACCATCACACTCTCTATAGCAGCTGTATAAAACCCTTAATTGCAATATTTAAACATGCCAATTTACCATATTTTATGTACAAGTTTAGTTGGCATTAGGTACAATAAGGGATAACATTTTTGACCATCTTAATCAAAATATTTAGATGATATTGTCTAATGTGCGTGTTTTTTTCTCTTTTTGCAGGTAAGTGAAGTTTGAAGATTCATATTTTGAAGCTTAATTCTGTCCTAAGTTTTCCACTCTGTTTTGAGTAAGTACCTACATACTTAAACCATAATTCCTCAGTGTTGTAACTACCCGATATAATCATTTATGCTGTAGTCACCATCTTCACTATCCTTCTGTTATAAACACTAAGCTGTTGTTGTTGTTATTATTATTATTATTGTTGTTTTTGTTACAGTAGAGTTCCGCTAATCCGGACCCTGATCGTCCGGACATCCGGTTAATCTGGACGGATTTTTTGTACTGAATCAATAATTTTTTTATTATAACCACAAAGATGTTTTGTTTTGTTAATCCTACATCAGTTCGTAGGTTAAAAACTTAGTTTTATAGTGGAGGCTAGACCTATGTAGACAGTCGGGACGCTTTGAGGATTAAGCCATTGTCTGGCACTTAAGGAGTGGTATATTGCATATGGTATACTGACTGAAGGCACTCGTCTGGTGCCCACGTGGAGTATGTCAAAAATTCAGAAATGAGCATTGATTGGTTGCACACGAAATTCTATTGGCTGTCAGGCAAGTTCAACGCCAAGAAAACATGCTGAAAATCCAGAATATACAACTCTATTGTCCAAGACACCCTCATTTCAAGTTATTTACTGCGGATTATGAGGGTCTGTCGGCATTGCCTTGAAGAAAGTTGTATATGTAGAAGTTGGCTCCACTATACGTATGCAGTGGTATTAAAACTAAAATTAAGTCGTGGGAAAACTTACATTTATGTATAAAAAATTCATTTGCATAGTTTTACTCAAGTAAAACTTATACTAAAGTACAGTACATGCATTTTATGGCAAACATTCCGTTTAACCCAGACTTTCGGTGATCCGGACAGAGTCCGGTCCCATCTAGACCGGATTAGCGGCACTCGACTGTATTATACTATCGCCATGCTTTAGGAATATGAGGTTGTATGTATAGACCATTTTCTAATGTTTATTGAAGCGAAACGGAGAAGGGTCTACAGAACATTGAGAAACGTAGGGAAGTAGAGTTTGCCTTTATTATGAGTATCATTCTCAGTACTGCATTGACTATAAACCTATTGCTTGAGTTATTTCAATGCTCAGGAAGACAACAGACTTACAGCCCTCCACAACGTCATAGTTTATATAAAAAAGTTAATAATGTTATCTATTGTTATATCCTACAAGAATAGCAACTGCAAACGGGTTACTTATACATACAGTAATACCAAATAAATGGTGCAATATTGTGTCATGATTTTTTCTTGCTTCAGATTTATATATTAGCCTAATCTACCTTTCCGCTTGCATATTAGACATCGATTGGACGTTCTATTGGATATATTAATACTTATTATTTGTTATCGTTTAAAAGCCCATTGACAATGACAAATTATGTAGGCTAGCCTACTCTATTTCTCTTCACCACATATATATGTATATATATATATATATTATTATTTAAGTCAAGGCTAAGTATATTCCAAACTAGCCATCTTCTGTGCTATTCAAGAGAACCTCGAAGTCACTTCTGAGTTTGCCGGTCACGAAATTTTAATCCTCGACTTTACATTACCTCCTCAACCATACTACTCCGTTTATTTAAAATACGTAATGGCAGTAGTAGCTACGGTGATGATAACAATGCTTAGATATTAGTTATAACAATTAACAATGGGTACCGGTACCTACAACAATAACTAAAAATCTAAATATTAAAGTAGATTAAAGACTGCTTTCAAGTGGATCTTGAACTTTTCCTGTTTTCAGGGGGGCTCAACAGATATTCATTGATAGATATATAAGCCTTCATGAACCACAGATTATTGTCTCTGTTGGACATTACATGAGAATATTATAGGAGAAAAATTCCTCCGGCACTAGGACTTGAACCCAGGACCTTTGGCTATTCGCGCCAATGCTCTACCAACTGAGCTAAGCCGGAGTTCAATTCACAGCGCCGGATAGAACCTCTCTCCTATGACTGATTGCCCTAATTGCCCTGACTGATTTAGGGCAATCAGTCATAGGAGAGAGGTTCTATCCGGCGCTGTGAATTGAACTCCGGCTTAGCTCAGTTGGTAGAGCATTGGCGCGAATAGCCAAAGGTCCTGGGTTCAAGTCCCAGTGCCGGAGGAATTTTTCTCCTATAATATTCTCAGATATTCATTGGTATTATAAAGTCATTTTAAGGCCCTTGTAAAACAAAGAAACCTTGTTTTATTATTTTTGTTGACATCACCATCCAAATCGTAACCTTTAATTTTGGAAGATGTGTATACGAAGATCAAAATTATTTTCTTGACTCGTATTTCTACATTTTCTCGCAATTTCTTAAGTAATCAGGTCTACTTTTAGAAGTTTTTAAATTATCCGAGAAGCAGTGGTTCTCTGTGTCCCGTCTACCTATCTTCTTTATGACGTGACCTAATAGATTTTAGAAAAGTTATAGAGGGTTGGTGTACCAATTTAGCCGTCCTGTCTCCGTCCACTGATGCTTCCATTAGTACATCGCGTAAGAAGTCTCCAAAACTTTATAAAGCCTCCAGTAAATTACTGCTAGGAAAGAGGACAACATCTTGACAGAGGTTTTCCTTCAATAAATGATATGAAGCTTATATTGGAGTTTTCTGTATTTCTGTCGCCAAAATTTGGAATTGACTTTGAGTCTATATTAATCCCTTAATCTCAACTATTACTTCGCCAACGAAATATATGACAACGTTGTTAGGATGTAACTCAGTGAAAGAAATGTCCCACAAGAGTTGATGTTTCATTATAAAAGTAAATTATATCACTGCTTTGGAGGATTTATATGTGTGTGTTTATATATATACACACATACAGTGATCAAAATCCTAAATTTATTATATTATATTGAGACTATTCTTACAATATGCATTAATTTACACTATTTATTGCAAGTTGTAATATTTTAATGTGTTTTATCTCGGAATAATACAGTACTTTTATGACTGAAAATTCCACGTCAAAAACATATTAACTATATTCTCTAGTGATATCACTAGTATTCGAAATAAGCTTTCCGAGCTTTCGAAACAACTCTCCCTTAACCTTTTCAGGGCATTCAGTTTGACTGAAGAAAGCAGTGAACTGTGCTACCAAGAGCTCGGAATACATGAATATAATTCGCTGTCGTCCTGAGACTTTCAGCGTAGGGAAAGCTTTAGGTAAACGCCACATAATTTTATGTTATATAATTATTATAAATTATGGAGGTTAATATATAAATGTACACTTGATTTCATTTAATAATAATTAATAACATCAATATTGGAACAATGCACATTTGTATGATCAAATATGAGTTAATCAGATAATTCGTATTTATCTTTTGTTCGGTGTGAATTTTTTTTCAAAGCTTGACATAATTATGTCTTTATTACCTGAGAATCTCCCCACTTCCATTTTTTTCACAGGTATTTTGCGTGAGGTTGTCCATTGTGACAACTTATGGTAAGCTCTCGGGTATAAATCGGAGCAAATTGGAGTAAAACTGTGTAATGAAAAGTAGGAGTTTCTTTCAAACTTGTGTGGATGAATTTAATTTAATTTTTCAATCAGCAAACTCCCGTTCCTATATTATTTGTTTTGTGATTTTCCGCTGTTAGAGTTCTGGATTGATTAACTTTAAATGTCTCTTATCAATGCACGCGAAATTTGTGGCGCATAAATCAACATACGAAGATCATTATAACACGTTACGAGTTAGGTTTTGAATTTCAAAGAGCTGTAATATTTCACATATCATGGAGATGAATTGCAGCTTTTGTTCTAATTACTCAAGCAACTGGAGCAAAAGATATTTATTCAGAGGGAATAGACAAGAGAGATACCAAGAAATGCTGTGCTGCAGAAGTCAGATTTGAAAGGTGCTTCGAAGTTATTGTGCAAGAAGTGCATACATTGACAAAAAATATAATGTTAAAGCTTGAGTGTTCAGAAGCTATTAAAAAACCACTTTATTATGTCAATCTGTGATTACAGAAACAGTGACGAGAGTCATTTCTTCGCAAAACTGTGCGTTTGTCTGCTAGTGTCATTGCCTGTTGTGTATTGGAAATGTTCTAAGATAGACCTAACAACTTGTTGGGTTGTGAATATGGACGATATGGAGTAGTTCATAAATACAATGGAGAATTATAGGACTCATGTAAGAAATTCTGGATATATGTGCTGATCTCAAATTACAAGTATATCAATAACTGAAATATGGAAACTATTCCATTGTACAACTTCTGAGGTAGGTACTGCTGTTCCAACTTAATCATTTCAAAATAAATTATAATTTTACAATATCCAAAATGTAACGGCTGCATAATGAATATTCTGAAATCCATTAAAAATAGTACACTCATAAATGAGCCAGAAGAAAAATCCTCCTCTGCAAAATAGAGGCATTAGAGGGTTAGCCCAAAGGGATAAGGCTTACATGTTAACAGTTAATATTCACAGACAGTTTATATAATAGGAGAGAGGGAAGAATCAACGGAATAATATACACCACTAACCGGAATATCAGAACAAATATGACAAAAAAAAAGTCTTCACCACACTCCAGGAGTGGTGGCGGGAAAGAAAAAGAAAGTACCGTCGCAAGGCAGCTTCCAATATTTTGACAACTCTCATGTGATTACTTTGTCTCAGTGGGGCCTAATCATAACCGACGGTCAAAATAAACCAACCCCTACTGTAGCCTAGACCATTTAATTAACAAAAGGTAACAAATTAACAAAAGGTATTATTATTATTATGTAAAGCAGTTCCAATAAACCGCAGTCAATTGGCGCTAGCAGATCAATATACAGGTCTGCGAGGGAATATATTATTGCATGTCCGTTTTTGTGACTAGTTATTATTGCTGATAAGCATGTTGCAATAGCTTCTGAGCGTTAGAGCTAGGGTATATCTCTAGTGAGAGTGAATATGTAAGCTAATAAACACAGCTGTTGGGAATTGATGAGTTATGTTTGCAGTTAGAGCGTAATACTAACATCATATAGAATATAATTTCATAATATCCATGGACATGTTACTGTTGCCAGTGTTACTAGTACTACAAGAGGTGATTTCTGTTGTTTGTGACGCGTATGATTAATAGGCAAATTTCACTGCAGACATTGGTTTCTTGCCAAAACGTGTAACATTGATTTATACTGCTCATACAAAATGTTCATTGCTACGCTTCCGTACTAGGATACATAGGCTGCTGGGTGGCATGGGTGTATGTTTTCAGTAGTTCTACACTATAAAGTGAGAGATCGGTGTTTTATTTTTATATAAAAAATTATCTACTTGCTCTTCAATCAAAAAGAAAAAAAATTACATAATGCATAAGTTCGTAAACTTATCTTATTAAATGCGAGTTATGATTGAAATAGTTTTGAAATATAGAGTTTAACCCTTTCAGAATTGAATTTGTATGGTTATATAATCAATCGTCAAGAAAAACCATCAGTGGGCTTTAAATTTGAAGTCAAATCAGTTTGTAAACATTCGTTAGCACTATTTAAAACGTTGGCTCTGTAATTTGATTGGTTACTTCATTACCGGAATGAAGTCAGTCAAATTGCAGAAAATGTTGTAGAAAAAAAAAATTCATGGCTAGAAGTAATTGAAAACAAATTGTACTATTATGTTTCAACTTATTTATGCAAGTTACGCTGAAACGACACTTGGTATTACATTGTTGCCCATTGCAATGCACTTGCAATTCAGGCATTCAACTAAATCTCCAGGAAATGGAGAGGTACAAATTTGTAACTCAGTGCTTGTAAACCAACATTTAATGATACCGATAGTAGTACCCACTTGGTACAATCCACCACTGTCTTGAGGGTCCAATGGGCCACTATCAATCTCTGGAACAGCCACAATGACTTTATCACAACTGATTCCATCCCTGCTTTTCTAATCAGTGAAATTGAGGAATGAATGTGTCATTAGTAACTTGCCGGCTTTTTGTAAAAAAAACCTGTGTATTTTGTAAGAAGACTAAATTCACAATTTTCCTGCGAAACATCCTTCCGAAACATCATTAGCCTAAGTCATATCCGAATCTTACTAGTATAGGGAGCAATGGAGATGTATCCAGCTTAATTCCTGTTGGTCATTTAATTGGAAAACTCAAAAAGCGGACTAAATCTAATGTCATCAGACTATCATCAGAGACAAGCAGGTCATTTTTCAGTTTCTACATTATAAGCCTACTGTATGTTTGTGATCCGTAGAATTCTAAAAGTCAAGATCGGAATTAAGATTGTTTTGCTACACCTGTTCCTTAGATATTATTTTTACTATGCCACGTGGACTGCATAACTTGCATTTATTTATGTGTGAATTAATTCAATTGCAAATCCAGGCAAGGGTACTGTGAGGTAAACAAACAAATAGTGCGAATCGCACGAGACGTGGTAAGAATAGCGTGCCGGAAACTCTGGTGTGCAGTGTTGGTATAAGCAGGGGGAAGAAAAGTGAATAATGAATGTACGGCAGAAAGGGGGATGCTGAACCCACGAAACGCGTGCTTCTGGTTACGATGGAATGTGAACTTGAAAAAATAACAGTATATAAATCTATATTCTTTATGAATAAACCTACAAAAAACATTCCCGCCGTGATGAGGGGAAAAGCAGAAAGAGCATAACAATTGTCGCTACGTTTGTCTAGACAATTGTCGCTACGTTTGTCTACATTGCATTTACTGTCATAAGCAAAGTAATAAAAAACTAAACAATTGCTTTAAAATTAGAAAATGTTTCATCCCGTTTCTGTCTGGGAAGACTCACTTTGTCGGGTGAATATTTCTTAATAAGGTCGTATGTCTAGGAAAATAGTATAGTGTAAGAAATTTCATTTGCCCTGGAATCTATGCCTAAATTCTACTATAAATATAATTATGTTTTAATTTCTCCTGAGCTCAAAAGTACATTAAAAATAGTTTTTCAAAAGTACCGGTATGCCTACATTAAAAATAGTTTTTTAAAAGTACCCTAAAAATTATAATGCAGTGCGCATTGCATAATCGTACATTTAAGCTAAGCAGCCTCCGAGAATGCAACACAATTCATATCGACAAATTTCACTAACTTTTGAGCACCAATTTTAATTTAAAAAAACATTTGTGGTTTCCTTGATTTTGGTACCAATTTAAATTTTAAAAGTTATTTTCGAAATTTTCAACTTTTCGAATCGATTAACGTGTATGAAAACATTTTGTGACATTACCGACTATTAGTAGCGATATGAATTTAAAAATAACTTTCTTCGCGACCTGCTCGACTTTCAATACCGAACAGATTTTCAATACTAATTTCAATAGAAAATTCTTCAGTGATATTTTGCCTTATAAATGGAATAGGCCTAGGTATGTAAATAAGAGAAGTAAAATAAAACAAAAAATTGAACTTAATAAACTTCGAATTGATATTAGGCTCTGTCTATGTCTTCCGTCATTTAAGGCAGCTATCTTGTTAGGATCTTCCCCCAGTCTTTAAAAAATGTGTCAAGGCCTTCAATCAAAAACCTTCGTCTAATAACTAAGATTGAATCGTATCAAATTATTTGACAGATAATGACAAACCAATATTTGTGCTTAGATTCTTACAAGAAACATCTTATGTAACTTTAAACTTCATAAGGCTGTTGGAAACATCTTAAACTATCATATAGGCCACTGCGCTATTCAAGAAAATAGAAAAGGACAAAGAACGTGATAAATAACCCAATTAAATTTTTATTTAAGATACTGCTTAAAAAGTAGATTATCGATATAGGAGAATATAATTGCAACTTGAGCTAAACACAGAAATACATCAAACGTGGATTGGTTTGAGAAAGTAAAATTATAACTCACAGGCTCATGCACTCACAGCACCATGTGTTTCGAAAATCCTATGTGAAAATATAGAATTCGACGTTCTAATTAGTTCACAAGTCTTATAAAAAGATAACAGTTTTCATAGCTTCATTTATTAGAAATAGAATAATAGCCATTAACGGTGGGAGAAAGTGAGGCCTACGTAAAGGGTCCAATGCATTTGCTTCAGATATGTTGTTTGTTTGTAGTTGTGGAATCGGTTATATTTTAGGGAATGGGTTTCTGCGAGTGACATTCTGTGTAAATAGGTCTATATTTTTATTTTATTAAGTTGGTAGAGTACAATCTAGTGACATGCACACAGTACATTTCCTATTCACTAGTTGCATGATTCCTGGGTGGCGTGTTTGCATTGGGTAATCGGCACATGGGGGGGGGGGGTTACCCATGGGGCAGTTGGTTGAGGCACAGCACCGGAAGGTCGAGGGTTCGATTTCCAATGAGTCGCTGGGATTTTTTCATTGGCCTAAGTAGACTTAGCCTACTGGTAAGGGATGGATTGAAGTTTCGCAAGGCTTACGCATACTACCGGTATATAAATGGACGTATACTATGGCGTTGTACAGTTAAGAATTGTCCTTTCAAAATAATACCGTTTAACGTCGATACGAAGACTGCAGTCGGTCACCATAATCGACAGATTAACGTAACGTGGTACTAACCTAAAACAGATGTTCTTGAGTTTATTTACGACTTACTGGCGCATAACACCTTATGATCTGCAGCAAACGTCACGATGCTATCGCAAGTGACGTAAACATGGTGACCCATATATAAATTCCACAAACACCTGTGACATCAAGTGATTTGATTAAGATGGCTTTTTTAATTTTTTGAAGACTAGCCCACCGCCTTCCATGGTTTTAAAGAACCTTTATTACTATTATTATTATTATTTACATTTTACAGGTTAAGTTAATTAATTGGATGGTGTTGGAGTATGAAAACTGGGTCTCCAATGGTTAAGGTTTCACCTGTGGTATTTTTGAAATTTCGGTCAGCATGAAATTTTTAATACGGGTCATTTCAGAGCACCATTCCACCGCGTGTGTTGTACAAACGAAACTGTTTTCAATTAAAGGATTATTTACCAATTTTATTTTATTTACTGATTTGTGAAGGCGTTTAAAATTAATGGAATTGGGAACTGAAATTAATTAACCAAGCTGGTGTATAAATCTCATCAATTTAAAAGTCAATTCAATAACTGTAATTAAGTAAATAAACTTAAGTTATCACAGTTATTATTAACCAATAAAATATGCAAGCTTCGTAAGCTTCCGTAATTTTCATTATCTGAATTCCTTTTACGAAACCACAAGTGATTACCCTACCGTGTTATGCTTGTACACATATTCATTAAACTTTCAATTTTTGCTATTAAAATACAATACTATACATTAATACAATTGCGTAAGAACCCGGTAATGACTTATTTAGTAAAAAATGGGCATTATAAAAAATTTGAAAGTAGTAAATTAATCACGGAAGACGTTCTGAATTTGCCAAATTGTAAATACCTTTGATGGACGTAATAAATCTCTAAGGATGCTTTTTTTTAAAGGACACGAAAGGTATCGATAATGTTATGCATAGACTTATAAAAATATACAAATTCCAGGTAATAATGCTGTAATTTCAAAAGCTTTAGAATCTTATGTCGGGTTAAAATTTATTGTAAGTTACTGAAACCAGGAACGTACATACTGGAGTTCCACAAAGGATCATTTCTAGCACATCTTTTGAATCTTTTTTATGTTCTAAATTAATTTACACAGCTTTTATGGACCTATGTATTCATATGAGAATGATATATTTATAATTTTTTCTCATGAAGTTGGAATTTCGTGCATGAAAACCCGATATAAAGTTGAATGATTTTAAGTAATGGTTAAAATGTATCATGCTGTCGCTTAGTATTTCGATAACAACTTTACCACTTTTCTTAGAAGTTCATGATTACCAGGTCAAGTTATATAACCCTCATTGCTCAAATGTTAAATATTTATGTTTTCCCTAAATATTTGTACAAAGATAAAGTAATCTATTTAGAAATAATCTTTGACCGGAATTTAAGGCGGGACAAACACTTATCTTACATGAAAGTTTTACCAGCTCGATTTTATTCGCTTATTTGTTTCATTATAATATTGAGGATGGAAAGTTTATTTAATCTTGATACAAACTGTAGTACAACACAACAAATTGACTCGAGAGGGATTTAAAAATGTAATATCACTGTTTAATCTCCCTTAAAGAAGGTATTATTACGGTAATTTAAAGCAACCTTTGGATTATCCAATAAAAATTTATACTTTCTTAAATTAGTGTATTAGAACTTATCAAATTACAAAATAAATTTATTTTCTTTCGCAAACAATAAATAATCATGAAGCTTACCTTTACTATAACGGAATGCCTCCTCCTGCCCGTCAAAATATTCAAAGAGTTCTACATCATCTCAAGTAAATGTGGTTTTGCTTATGGTAGAAGATCAAGCAATTCATTATTACAAAGATTCTCTTATATATTTAGATTGAACAGAATATAAGATCAGAATAAGTTATTTTTTGGAGTACTATTTTGCTTTTATTTCTTTTGTTAACTTTTTATTTTTTATTATACATAAACGTTTATTTAGATGTAGGCCTACGTGATTGGATTGAGATATATTGTATACGTTTTCTTATTGTTTAGCAACATTTTTAAATGCCGTTAAGCAACATTTTAATTTTTTTTGTAATTGTGACCAACTGAAACCAATTTGTACTCAGTTGACTCTGAACACAAGTAGTCTAACCGCTTTTTCTGGTCCTAGTAGGATTTATTATTTATATTTCCTTTATTTAATTAACCTGGTGGAGATAAGGCCATAAGGCATTCTCTAACACTCGGCCAGCGGGGAAATACATAAATTACAAGGAGACTACTACACAACTTAGTTATAAAAGAGTATAAAATTAATTTACAATAATATATAACAAAAACAATAAATAATATGTAATTTAAATAGTGTACTGAATGTATTTAAAACAATGTGATATATTACGGCCTGATAACATTTTTAGACGGGTTGTGGGAGTAATAGTGATTAGTGATCTCACCAATCTCCGAATAATTTTTTCCTGCTTTAACTGTTCTGAATGCTAAAACATCACTCTTCATTCCACGCTAATTGTATTACGATTTAAACTATTGAACAAGAAAGGAAACTGAAAAAGAGAAGGTACTTTTTTGCCTGTGCGATTTAGGCTAAACTTTTATATGTCTCAGTTTGATACATTTGCTGATTAGACCACTAGTGATTCGAGATCCAATATTGTAACAGTTTGATATGAAACGTATCGAATATTAAAGACCATTATATTAGGTACAGGCAGACCGTTTAATTACGTGACAATAGAATTTACCCACCATTCCTGTAAAATAGTATATATTTAGCGGGAACCTGCATAAATAATGTTAAAAGGAGGCTACTATTATACGAAATAGGTTATGGTAAAGCAGTAAAAATTTGGTCATGGTTAATAGCTTAAAAATTGTCAAGTAATAATTAACAATAATTAATTATAATTTATAATCGAATATTTAAACTATTTATTTAATTATTAGATTAATCTAATTAATAACTTATATTGACTAAACAAACGCATCTAATGATTAAATAATCACCTAGAATTGTCGACCGTAAAACTTCATGTCGCTGTACCCAATGCAAACTGGGCTTACTCTCCCTATATCTTATACTCTGATAGGATTTGGTTGGTTTTCTTGACCGTAGCAAATAGCAGCTAGCTCCTCAATTGTTATAACCAAGTTGAGGGCACGTTCTTCCAGGTGACCTTAACTCAGAAACATCTGACTAGATACCGGGGTTCGCACCCGGGCCTCCAGATCCGTAAACAGCATTGCTCGCCAAAGGACCATGGAGGTGATACTTACTCGAACTTAAATAATATTAATATTAATATTAACCAATACAATTAAATTAATAAATTTACTGGGAATTAAAATTTTAATATTGGCCTAATACACGTGATTTTGTCTTTAAAAATAATTCAATACGAGCTTGATAATCATCTGTAGCGCATACAAAAGCTTTAAATAGATCGGCTATAAATCAAGAAACTAATGAACACAGCAGTTATCGATTTCAAAATTTAATGCAAATGGTAATGGACCGAATTCATGATGTATGTACGGTATACAGTACGAACAAGCATTTCTATAGTGTAAATCTGTACAATAATTCGCAGGTTTACCAACAAAGCACTTGTTTTGTTACTGAATGTTCTATGTTTATAAACACCATACTGACTGAATGCGGTAGGGGGAAAAAAAAAACTTATGAATGGACGCCTCACCGATTGATACATGCATATGCAGAATGGATCTCTACAATATTCAGAACTACAATTTATTTATTAGTATCAATACTCTTTTTACATTTTATTGGGCCGCTACTTTAATTTCACTAATGTATGTTTGACCAATACGATGAATGCTGTCTTTTTCTCTGGATGCATTAAGAGAATGCTGGGTTGAACTGTAATTAAAAGTCTTACACCATGGTTCGCACCCTTCCAAGATCGTGGAACTTCATTCCTGGTTAGGAGAGCGATTACTCACCTAGTATGATACTGTTAACGAATAGCCTATCAAATTTGTAATAATTCAAGCTGATCTAAGGGAGGGTACCCTGTAGATAGTTTATAAGATACAACTTCAGGAAATAACTCCTTGTGCAAGCTTAGGAATTCTGTGGTTTGTCTCAAGTACTTGAACGTGGTACGGAAATTAATCAGCCTTTCTTCCCCCGTGGAGGCCCCTGTGTGCATTTCTGCTAAAAGGCGCAAAATCTCAAGAGACCTCACCGGGGGTGGAACTCACGATATCATGTTACCACTTGCGTTAACTGTACATTATTACACCTGACTCCTGCATAAATATCAAATTATAATTGCATGGAAAACATATTGTACTGATAGTTATTAGAGTGAAAAAATGATTAAAATTATTCATATAAAGATAAGAAGGCTAAACATCAATCTAAAAAATACTAAATATCACATTTCACATCTTTATACAAATTCGAGGTTTTTTATTGCATTTTCCACTGAATCAATGAATCAATTCCACTGACTTTTCTTATGAATGACTTTTCCACCACTTCCCGTTTCCATACTGAGTTGAAATTTCAAAATACCCCTTGAACTGTCAGGATTTGAGTTTTGTGTAACAATACTGTTACATTAAAAATAACGCCTGGCATATATCATTCATAATTACCTACCTAAATGTTAATTAATCTTGAAATATAACGTAAGCTGCCATACGTAAAACCCAAATAAATATTTGTATAAATTCGCAGGTTTTTATTTATAAAACTGTCTGCTTCATGATTAAACTAGCATGTCTTTCTTTGTCAATCACTTTTCCGTACTTTCTGTTCTTCCTAATGAGTTAAATTTTGAAATATCCCTTGAGCTGTAAGGGTCTGGGGATGTCTTGTAATGCCAAACGCATCCGAGATCCGAGACGGCCAGATGTTTCATTGATCTTGAGGAGAGCAGGGAGATGAATGAGTGGTTGTGAACGACTTCTCAAGTTTTCTCATAAGATGAAACAACACTTTTTTCAGTCACCAAACTTCATTGTGAAGTGTTTTCAGAGCGGTTTGAAGGACTTCCGCAAATAAACAATGGAGTATGCTCATTTTGATTCTCCGTCAGCTTTTCTCTAGCAGACGAATATTCTACTATATATTTGAGTAATAAGCCTACAAAGTTTATTGACGTACTATAAAAATGCGACTTACTTCATATCCACGGAATATTTATTACTACTGTATTATTGTTATTATTATTATTATTATTATTATTATCATTATTATTATTATTATTATTATTATTATTATTATTATTATTATTATTTGTACGACAAATATATACCAGGCCTGTGTAAAGTAGTTATTATAAAGAGCCTTCAATGGTTTCTGCTACATCCGAGAGGTCTATGTGGATATTAACACAGCCCAAGCTACTGGCTTCATAACCAAGCAAGGTGCGATCCTTTTGAGAGGAAATTAAATCTATAGGCCTCTCTATTCAATATTATACAGACCCTGGGAAAATTATTAGCTGTGTCAAACTCAACTCCTCCAATTCGTTATTCAAGTAGTTGTTAGACACTTTTCCATTAGAGCTGTGGAAAGGAGCATTCTAATTGTAATGCCTAGGCTATGTTCGAAGAAAGATACTTTTTTGTACAAAACGATCTTGAGACGTTGAAAGTAGGGCTGAAAACTATGTATTTCATAGCCTGCATTTAAAATAAAATCAATTTTGTTCGTGTTAATTTTAATATCATACTAAAGTAGCTTCGATTTGACCGACGCCATGACCTGCCACAGTCTGCCATCTCTCGTAGAAGACAAGAACTACGACAATCAGCTGACGCGAAGGGCAGGTGGGCTTGTTGCCATTTGTAAGAATAAAATCTCAAAATTTCAGCATTTAGACTAATTATAGGCCTAGTCGAACAAAAACAGTCGTATGTTACTTTCCTATAATGGTAATTAAGCTAGTCGTATGAAAATAATTAACCTTGCGTTTCTCATGTCATAAACATACTCTTATATCAATAAATCAAAATATAGGCTTGATGCATAATCTACTATTTAGGTCCTATATGAATGTTTAGAATGAACAAAATCCTACATTTCTTATTCGTTATAGAGTAACAGAATTTTTTTCCAGATATACTGCTTTAAGCAGTGGCGTAGTGTCTTTGCGTAGTGAACACTGGACACACTGTAAATGCAAATAACAGTTTTAAATGCAGTGGGATTTCAAATTCCGCACGGATTTAGTGGTAGTAGCGCTATACGAGTTCTATCAAATTAAACATGTAAATACGTATGAAGTGAAAGAATTATTTAACTGTATATACCAGTTACTATGCGGTTTTGCTGTTCACAGCAAAGAAGTAGTATTACAAAGCAAAAAAGCAAATATGCATGAAAACTAATTATATCACATTTCCAGTAGCATACACGCATATGAACATGACAGTAACTTTGTATTACCGACTGTTGGCATGGATGTGAATTTCAGAATAATAATACTTTATTAGAAGTTTAATAATATTAACTATAAAATAAAATGTAATGTATGGAGAGAATTATATTCATCCTAGTTCTAAAATACGGCAGAGTATATAGGCTATTTCTAACAAAATATGCTTGGACTGGTTTATCGTAACTTAGTTCATTTTTGGTTTGATTACATTTTTTTACAATAGTGCTTAAAGTTGCAATTTGGCGAATTCTAATTAGTGATTAAAGGAATAAAGCTATCCCTTTACACACTGTTATTCATACTATGCATCGAAAAATAAATGCAACTGACGATCGCTGGTTCAGACGGTTTTGAAATCGTTTACTTACAACCCAAATAAAGCAATTGAAGATGGTAGGTTCGAGGTTTAGTTGGTCAAGAAACCGTTACCATATAGCATTTCTGGTTTGCAATATTTATTTACTGTAAATATGAGCCTAGTGCTATCGAAAAAAAGTGCTATGACCTAAGTTACTAAACTAATTTCTTGGAACTCTTGAATTTGACTGGAAAAGCTACACAGGATAAATTAAGCAATAAAGAATTATAACTAATAATAAAGTATTATAACTAGTAATAAAATATTAACAACAGCACCTAGAACAGTAATAGTAATGCACACAGTCCTTTCTCTATAGGCGGTTTTGATAATGTTGCCTAACGAGATATAAGTTCCAGGGTATTTAACATACCCACAACACCCGTTCAGATCTGGCGGCTCAGCGCTAAGTTCTAGTTTTAACCATTTCGGCTCCACGTCATCATCTGTATTTTGATAAATATTACAAAGATATAATTGTCGTACTACAAATATATCGATATATGTGGTGTCTGTGGCACTTAACAAATTACTTATTGAGTTATGCAAAATATAATCATCCTAACTTACTAATAAGTTGCAACAAATTTTGGCGCAGCGTCCATATATGGTATCTAATACTCAAGAAAAGCGTCAATTTTTAAATTGCATTGCTGTTACAATATATCACGGAAAGGGAAAATTCGAATAGAGAAAGAGAAATGAAAGATGGTGATGACAGAAAGTTTTAAATTAATATTTCAAAGCGCCAAGTAATCCAGCATAGCGTGGTGACTTGGATGTAGTCCAGGAGTTGTACATTTCCTTCTTGAAGTAATGGGATATTCTCCAGGAAATTGGAGATGGAGTCTCGTCGAGAAGGCGCAAAAGCACTGCATCAGTTTGGCAATGTTTCATTTAATACGAAACTGATTGTGGAATTTTGCTGAATCGCATAAATACGAATATTCTAACACTGATTTTCTGTTCGATTTTTAACTTTCAAAAATTAAATTTTTATTCTACTTCCGCACTTTATTTTATATATGTTATAGTGAAAGTTAGGGAGGGTATACCTTTCGTAATAAATGTATTCCATCGTAAAAATCTCAGTGAAAGCTTATAATTAAATTAATAACACACATCCACTAGGCCCTGATCGGTGGATGTGTGCAACAGCAGTGTGTTAGCGTCCAACAATGAACCACTTTGTTTGGGTTTACATGTTACATAAGGTTCATATCAGCGCTATGGGTTCATTAATATTCAACCTAAGAAAAATGGTGCTTAGGTAACTTAAGTGTTACACATTGCATATTACAAATTACATAGCCTACTAATAACTTTACCGAAAAAAAAAACAGCAAAGGGAAGATTGATTTATTCTTTCTTCTGCTGATGTGGACAAGAAATCAAAGCAGTATTTATCAAGTAAAACATGGTTAAGTTTGATTTCTTTTTTAGATAAAAGTAGTCCTACTCACTGGTAACAAAAATGGTATTTGACCCTTTTTGATTATTCTTCAAAATGTTTAAGCTTTCAAAATCTGCACAGGCATTTTACCTCCATCCCGTAAACTAATTGTGTTTCTCTCCTCATGAATTCCCTTAACTGTTCAAAGTTACAATTATCCTACAAGCCAGCCGCTAAGAAAGGTTAATCACAAGACGATTCATGTGCACCATTTATATTCAATGCGCTATACAAGAAAATATCTTACATGCAATACAGGTCTAATCAGTCAATCAATATTTCAATTTTCACACAATGGCATTGATTTCTCATTAGCACAAGTTCATCGGTTAGGATCAGTTTCTTGTTAGCCTGCATCACAGTGAATTCCTCACCACAATGCCATTTCCATTAATTACTACCCTATACCCAGAATATGGAGATTTAGCTTACTGTAAATTAGCGTTCCTCGTGTTACCTGAAACAAACCACCTCAGGTACGGCTAATCTATATTGGCAATTTCTTACTTCCTATAAAATCTATTTATAATGTTTGTATAGTTATTTGAAAAATTAAGCTACTTTATTGAAATTTAAATGCATTATGTGTTTACAGAAAATAAATCAAGATTAGGAGTTTATTTGAGAAAATATTTATTGTTAACTTTTTAATTCCTGTTGATCTCAGACGTCATAATCGTCACTTTAATTCACGCAACCTGAAGATAAAATGCAGGGTGCTAGGGGAGAATGGTTTTGGTACTTTGTGAAACATCTGAGAAGATGAAGAAGCTATTTTAGTATTGGTGAGAATGCTTTTGGTAAGCCTACTGTACATTCAAGTATTAGAGCTTTATAAACCCATCATATTGCAACTTTGTGAAATAGTCTTCTTTAATAACTACCATCCAAGATTTTGAATTTCGCAATTTTGTTCTAAATTCAAGGGCGATAACTGTTGTATAACATACTCTGAAGAAATTAGTTTTCACGCACTTGGATTAAAAGTTGTTTCCTTGCTTTTGTTGGCATACTCCCTTTATGAGATAAAGCTGAGCAAATATCATAAACGCTTTACAGCTGAAGGAAGTGGATTATGGATAGGGGCTAGCATTCATTTTCTGCTATAACAGAATGTGTATAAAAAATGAGCAAAAACTTTGACTTAGACGAAGAACACGTGAAATTGTGAAGTAAAAAGAAGAACAGCTGGCTATGTTTGTGCAAGGGGGGGCCATGATTGTCGTCTTAACCCCTCTATGCATTATATTTCCCCATATTCTACGTGAAACAAAATTGATGTGCCCGAACATGTGATGCAGACATGGGGGTATTTATGGTGGATCGCTTTAATGGATGTTTCCCCCTGAACAATATCCAGTGATGGCTATTTATGTTCATGATGTGAATTGGAACATACTGATAGTACCCGTGTGTATTTTTTTTCTTGCTGAGGGTGCGGTGAAAAGAAAGAAAAAACAGCATGGAAAAAATAAGTACAATGAGTAGAAAATGAAAAGGTCGGACAAAAAATGATTCGCCCATTGAAAACAATATTATCTACCATATGTCAAGGAATAAAACCACCTACTATATTCTTCACCAAATTTTTAGCAACATAATATTCATTTTACAGCTTATTTAATTTTTCTTAATTATCATTATAACCCAGTTTTATCATTATGTTTTTGTTCGACCATAATTCGATTTTTAAGTTATGAGATTTTAGATTCATCAGACAAACGGGGACAGCTGACTTCGGCAATCATCTGTTAGTAAGTTCTCGTCGTTCTCATCTTTTGCGATAGATGGCAACTGATGGCGTGCGGGTAGTCGAAGCTTCTCTTGGTCGTTTAAACATGAAACTTTAATTTCATTTAAAAATCGATGTCCCCCTTAAATTGTTTATTTTATTTAAATTGATTAAAATTGTTGATAATTAAAATTGATTTTTAAAATTTTAAAATTCTTTTATAATTGGTAGTTTTGGACTTTAAAACACGAAATGCACTGAATTTAGCAAAATATTAAAATCAACACGAACAGAATTGATTTTATTTAAAGTGAGGGTTGTTTATTATGTTCAGTTATGTTTGATACTTGAGATTTGATGGTGTTTTTTATTTTTATTTTCTTGGCCTTCTATAATAATCTTTTAATAATTATTCTTGTCTTTTTTCGGCCTTGGTAAGATTTTATTCAATGTTAATTTTTCTCACGGCCTTCTAGTAATTATTATTTTTATTGTCAAAATACAATCTTTTGTCTTTAAATTGCCTAATCGTTTTTATCTTCGTCCAATGGGATTGATTCTTTAGTATTGTTACAAGTCATTGTTTTCAATTCAAACCTTACTTCTTCTTTCGTTTTCCTTCGTCGTCTATTGTGTAATCCTCTGAAAGGATTTTCAATTCTCTCTGGATGCAGCTAGCAGCAGCTAATAATACTTATTCGTCTTGGAATCTGTTTACAACGATTCAAGGAATTATCAACATTAATTTTATCTGCACAGAAGCAGTTCTAATTATTATTCGCCGCAAAATGGTGAATTTCTTCTACGTCGCTGCTAAGCTTATCTACTAGCTTTAATATTACTTGATTGGACTTCAGGATTATTTCCTGTAGTGATATTCGTTACAAGAAGGAGTTATTTCACAAGTGAGTGTTTAAAAGATTTTAACATTCATAAATATTTGAATATTGCTTTGATGCTACACAACGCAAATTAATTTATTGACATTAGTATTGCGTTTGTGACTTGAGATTAAAAGACATTTCAAGATTAACTGTAAATCAATTTTATAGCATACAATTGCTATATGTATATGCTTAATTAATAATTACAAGTTCTCGACGTATCAAGTCGAGTGGTCCTCTGGAATTTTAAATAAATATGTATTGAAACCAACAAGGTTTTTTTATTGGGCGGATTCAATCATCTCAGCTTTAGAAGATCGTCAAGACATCAAACAAGAATTAGTGAGTGATTGTGCTTAAGAAGAATTCAGTGTCGTGTTACATCGCCTATGGTCTTTGTTTCTTGTAAACCTATTATTTTATTTTCTATTCGAATGTATGGCGTGCATTTTGATTTTAATCAGCCCTAATTATCTATGCATACAGTCCGCTGAGATGCACGTTCTACATTTTATGCAGTTTCATTTGCTGTTCTCAAGCTTTCAAGTTTGTTCCATGTTCGATATTAATCGATACCACACAAGTGTTATAATGAAAATCTGTTATTTAATTAAGGTACTGTTACGTCACTTGTAATAAGCGTAATCTATTATAGTATGGTCAAACAAAAAACTATTAGTCTATTTCATCCAGACTATGATGCGCAAATTAGGTAGCACAATTATGATGATGGATTACAGCTCCTAGCAACAATTGTATAAAACATGAAATATAGTATATAATAAAACTAGTATTCTAAGCAGTTTCCTATAGTATTAATGAATACTATATTCTAAATACATTATAGTATCCTATATTTGTTGATCTTCAAATCAATTGTGGAATGTATGTAGCTCTTAAATAGAGTAACTTCAATTTATTGCTACCTATTCGATTATAGTCCAGGGGAAAGAAGAAAATTCCAGTGAGCTTTGTATATGTACTGTAAATTCGGAATGTATATAGAGAGGAAATAAACAAAACCAATGAGTTGAAAGCGTAGTTCATAAGATGTTTTATTTAATGAGAAAATGGAAAACTAAAATATATGCTGTTATAGACTTGTTAATCTTAATCATACTTCAATTTGAATGTAATTCTAATTTTTGGCTATGTTTAAGGGGTGATTGAAGGTCATCAGAGTATTTTTATAGTCCTTGAGAACTTTGTTCGCGCTGCTTATTCCTAAGCCAACTGATTTTTGTTAATGTATCCACAATTCCACTTACACAGGTAATTCAGGATTATCCTTCAACAGATTAATGTCTAGAGCATTCTAAATCCATGTTAACCACTAAAATCAAATGGAGGCCAACAGACAGACATAAATAGGTAAACTGGAGCTGCCTTAGATAATACCCTTGAATAATTCGGACCATCAACTTGTTTACTGGGCGAGAAACTTGCTGTAGCCAATGGAATTTCGCTGCGCCCTATCAGGACGCATTCCTGAATTTTCGGCACTGAGCTTTGAATAGTGGTATTAGTGTTAGTGACACGTAGAGTTAGGTTGGTGGCAGTTTTATTAAATACGGTGATATTAGTGTTGATCGCCATCAAGTTTACAGCCCTGTTCCTGGATCACGTGACCCAACGACTCCCTCCCGTAGCTTGCAGCTGAGCAGAAGATTCTCATGAATACGCATCAGTTTGGTAGCGATATATGTGCATTTATTAGCAATTTTACTTATAATTGGAATATTCCTACAAGAAAGAGGTGCTTATGTGGGGACTCTACAGGTTTTGAAGAACAAGATAATGTGAAATTTTGCTGTTTTTCATAAAGAAAATGAGTAAAAGATGAAAAAAGACCCAGATATGAGATTTTTAAACCTCATACCTTAGATACCAATATTAATACAACAAACCAGCGTTTCTCAACCTATGGTCCGCGAAGATGGTGCAGATGGTCCGCAGACATAATTAAAAATACCACAAAGCAAGTGAGAATTAAAGAAGTAATTTTTTTCACATATTTCGTTATAATGACCTATAATAAATTAATACCGCAAATATTAAGAATATAGGCCTTCTTTTAAAACTGGGATATAAAATTAGGGGTCCGTAAATTTTTTTTAGACATTTTAGAGCTCCTCGGGTTCAAAAAGGTTGAGAAACGCTGCAATAAACTTTATTGATAATAAACTTTAAACCTTATAAACCTTAGATACCTTATTAATACAATAAATGCATTGCTTAGTAAAAAAATTTGTTAAAATAATGATGATGATGATGATGATGATAATAGTTTCATTCTTGGCGGGGACGAGGCACTTAAATTGCAATACGTTACAGACGTTTCTAAAATCCTTCCTTTACCTTAAGTCTGCACGAAGGGCATCCATTCTCACTTGCATTATGAATAAACTGGGAAGGGTTAACTCGGGAAAGTTAAGCCGAGGCAGATGGGTGAGAATCACAGCGCAGCATCCCGTCCTGCCTGTCTGGAACCCACGTGTTCCCGACACTTCATCTCTGGTGACATCTTCTGTCACATGCTCGCTACTCATGTTTACGTCATACTTTTTGTATTCAACCCGAACAAACCACTGCGAACTACATACTATATCCGCGTTGAGACTGGTTTGTGCATTCTTACTTTCTATAACTCTAAGGTAGCGTACAGATATATAAACTATAAACCATATAGGATATTAATGAAATAATTGACAAATATTGGAGTTGATTGGTCTACATGAGGTGTTTCAAGCGGTTACGTGTGCCGTAGCTTGTACCCCAACACTCCCATTGGCTAAATTGAAATTGAAATATTGGCTTCAATTCATGTGTGTAGTTATGTAATTCTTCATTTTGTGATGATAGAGCTTCAGCAGCGTTGTCAGGTGTGATTTCTTCATCAACATTAAAAATTATTATCCTTGGATTTCTCTTCTTCGTGGCTGCGGCCTCCAGCTCTTCTCCACACTTCTCATTTATGTTTCTACATATTACATCAATTTCATCTTTGTCACCAGACTCAATTTGTAATTTACTGTTTTTCAATGTCTTAAATGCTTTAATCCCTACCTTCATTTGTACCGGATTTACTTTGGTAACTTTGCAAGTACCAGCTCCACTTGAAAATGAAAATAACTAAATAGTCATTTTTTATTAATCATTATTTATTTTATTTATTATTTATTATTGCTTATTACTTTATTATTTTTATTTATTTTTACAGACTTTTTGTACGACATAAAATCGCTTTATCTCTTCCGATTTCTACCACCGTTTCGATTACACTGTGAATATTGCTACTGCTGGTGAACTATCGAATGCCGCTTTCAAAGCTTAATGAATTCTTTTGTAATGAATTGTGCTTCGAGGGTACACAAATTCTTTGGGACATTTGCTTTATGTCAAGGGAAAGTGAAATCAACTGATGCACTTACAATTCACTGTATTCTGAAATATTCAAGATAAGCCTGGAAGGTATGAGAATTCCGACAAAAGGATATTAAATCAGAACGTTGGTTGAGATTTATCAGAAAAGAAAAAATGTACTGGAGCTACTTTTGTTTCAGACGACTCACTGAAAAGCGCTTATAAATTCTATGCCAAGATTTAAGGTACAATATGTTACATTAGACGAATATAGTGGGTTTGGGTGGGTTAGGAAAGACCAATATGCACGAAATCATTACGGATACTTGAAGGGTATGTAATAAACCCGAGATATTGAAATCATGTAACAGGCTTTTTTAAAGACCTACGTACGTACGTACATACTTATGCATCCTTACTGAGTACTTTCTTATGCATTGGCCTGGTCATTATGCAATCCAACACTGATTTGGCAATACAAAAGAAAAAAGGCGGATTTCAATAGTGACCATAAAGTCAGTTTTTACGTATAACGTCTACATTTAAAAAAAATAACATCTAACTTTATTTTTACGTGCGGTAATAACCTTAAATCTCATACATTTTTCAATTACCGTAACTTTATAAAAACATTATTAGTGCAGTGAATATGATGTAAAAGTTAGTTTTTGCATTTGTATTGTACAATGCAATGTTTCGCTAATTCTGGGGACTATAAAAGACAAAGAAATACAAATAAGAAATATAATGTTATAAATTTGGGGGGGGGGATCTGAGAGGTCTAACTAAAAGACGCAAAATGGCGTCAGCAGGAACATTATGATAAATATGACTCAGAATTTAAGAAAACACTAAAGGACATAACTTACACTAAGGTTCATGAGAACAGAAAAAGGGGTGGACAACACAAGTAATTCACTCCAATATTATGGATCATATACTGTAGATATTTTAATCTAATTTCTTCTGTATTTATAATTTAACCTCTTTTTTTCTTTTTATGAGTTTTGTCAGCGTTTAAAATATTTTCAACTTATATAATAAAATTATTTTCATTCACATGTGATATTACTAAATAGTGAGAAGTTCTACGAGTAAACGGAATGCAATTTTTAATTAACCGTGCTCAAATAAGTAAATTTAGCATACTTAAATTCATACTGCAGAAAAAGATCATGTAATTTGTGTGATTTTCTCTACAGGCACTGAAAAGAGTATGGATGTGGGTAGAATCGCAAATTTTGCATTGGAGAAATGAGGGAAACTGCGTTCAGCTTTAAGCCTTTTCCTAAATGATGAGACATAACTGTGAATTATAGGTCTACTTAGGCATATTTAATTTGTGTCGTAATTTGACAGTAGTAAGAAGTATGTATATCATATTTTATAAACGATTCTAGCTGATGCAATGTGAGATCAACCTAATTTCTGAAAATTTCCAAAATGTTTGTAGGAACAATAGAACATTTTGAAATTCACGGAACTAACCAAGAATAAAAATAAAAATTTCCTCTTTCACTTGTAATTTTTTATACATTACAATGTGTCAAAATTACTTTTTAATTGTTTTTGTCGATGGGTTTATATACGTTTATTCTTTCAGTGTCAGTCTGGTGAGAGAGAAGAAGTTTGTATATGTGAATACTGGATTGGGATAATCTGTATGCATGATTGGATCCTATTCCTAGTTTAAATAGTCCTGGGGGAAAAAACAAATAAGAGGAAAAACTAACGGAGAAAGATTTTTTTGCACAAATTTCACCATTTTTTATGTTTACGACGCACTGAGAATCTCATTCAAATTTACGATAAAGACAATACCGTATAAAAATACTGCCATTTTTCTTTCTTGAACTGTTGTAAAAGCAACTTATTTTCAGATAAAAAAACAAACAAAAAGAAGAGAGCGATCCTTGGCGTGAATTGCTTCTTTTCCTTCCCATTTTGCGGGTTAGGTCTGTCGGTATAGTCCATAGGAAGGGGACACTTAACAACTGGTGTAAGTCAGTCAGTCCCCAGATGTTGTAAAGCAGGGAATTTTATGGCTAGCGTTCGGTTCCTGAGGGAGGCCAAGTGATCCAAAGGGTAGTGGGAGAAATCCTGACGTGTTGGGGCGAATGCCATCGTTTGGTAGTGGCAATGCTTGGGTATTTTACATATATCATGCTGTGCAAATGCCCTAAACTTATAAAACACTTTTCTGCACGCTCAACTCTTGAGTATACGGTGAGAGTAAAGAGAGTAAAAAATCCTTTGAATTATTTATTTGATCTATAGGTTTCTTTATCCCACTAGAGGGCAGTATAGTCAGCAGTAATAGATAGCCTACATGCACAGTAGGTTATTGTTATCAACACTGTCCGTGTTAAAATCTTAATTATATAGCGCGAAAAAAGAATATTAGGTGTATTTCCTACAAGAAAAGACGAGGACAGGATATCTGACATAGCACCCACTTAAAATCCACAATCCATTGATGTACCTACACCATCACATGATATAGTAAAAACATAATTAAAATTGCAAATTCACAACATCTATAATTTTCTGAAAGTCACATCACGACATGACATAATATAGGTACATTGTATTATTTAGTGAAAACAATTTTCGTTCATTGCAGACGTAAGCATTAACAGACAACAGTTTACAGTCTTTACCGAAAATGCAATAAACATTAAATTAACTATAGAGCAATGCATTATTTGAAATAAAACAGAGGGATGGTTGGATGGAGTTGGCGCAGAATAGGATTGAATGGATGACTCAGGTAAGCGCGGCAAAGAACCTTTGGGTTCCATAAAATATATGATATTCCTTTAGAATGCTGAAAAATTGTCTATTGACATTGAGTAAGTAAGTAAGTAAGTAAGTAAATAAAGACATAGAACTACAGAAATATGAATGGAATAGAAATAAATACAGGAAGTGATACGTTTTCCGTATTATACTTGAGGACTTAGGTACACGTAGATTACAATTTAGTAGATACACTGATAATTATGCCTTTTTTTTTGAATGACTAACATATTACGTTTGATTCTAGTTTTTTTAATTTTTTTTTTAAATTTTAATACGTGGGTTATATCAACACATGAACATTCCTGCCCTCTCTCACGAATCCTTGTATTAACGACTGTTGATGAAGTGCTGAGTGAATAAAGAGGGTTGGAGGGTCCCGGGTTGACCGAGTTTCCGGATATACATTTGTTATTTCCGGTCATGTAGAGTTCCTTCCGTTTCATACCACCCGTCCCTAAAACACATTGTCGGAAGGGACCCATTCGTTGTCAATGAGTAACAAGTGATGGAAGACGACAGTACTCAGCAATATAAGTTAAATATATAAAACCAATTAAACTGCAACGTTAGGAAATATATTTACATTTTGGAAGTGTTACTTTCTTCGAGAGACCTAGAATCGACACTCTATTTTCATAGTATGAAATATTAAAAGAGAAAAGAGCCTGAAAAAAGAGAGTAGGGTTCGTTTGAAAAAATGGTTACAGACAATACAAAAATAATTCCAACGTATGGTATGTGAAAAAAAATACAGTAAGTACATTATGCAAAACATTGCTTTTATTGTTATAATTCGCAGATCAGACTTCGTATAAAAAAATCTGTAGAATCATTTTCTATAACTCGTAGTCACCAGTTCTTGCCATTGATCCTCTCTACACTTCAGGAAAACTCCAAGTAAGTTATATTGTTGTAGGGAACTCAAGCACTTTCATATGATATAAAAGTATATTACATAACTTTGGCAATAAAAAAGTCCACAACATTACTAGTCTTTTATATTCCGAAGGTCTTCACAGGGCTACTTATAGCGAAAGAAAGCCTAAGAGGAAAAAAATTGCGCAGTGAAAAGGGGGTTCCCCACAGAGAGTACTTGAGCAATCAGGATGTCTATCTTGACTGTCGCGAAGATCCAAGACAGCAGGAGAGCTTCCACTCTATAGCTCTAGGGTTTGCTCTAACTTGCACATTACTGAATACGCCTGGCAACGGTAAAAAAAAAAGTTTTTAGATAGTTTGAATTAAAAGTAGAACTTTAGCACAAGATACCGGAAGTAAAAGTTGCACATTATTGCACAAGTGCTGTAAAATCTTTATGCCACTCCATTGGTACCAACTTCGGTATCCGTCACATGGAAAACACTCATTTAGTTAAAAAATGTTTGCAGATGATTATTAAATAGACTCAGTTTGATAAAAATTTACGATTTTAAAATTCACTACGTCTTTTCAATTGTAAATTTCTCACGGTGATTTAAAGTCGTTAAATTTGGTGGGTGAAAGGCGTTTTCATGTTGGCAGCAGTGTACGAGAAAATAAATAATAGCTGTCAGCTGTCTGCGCGCTGCAACATGTCTGGCCCTTCGGGGCGTAATTCATTACAATAATATTTATTATTATTTCACAAACGTTAACGGCTGTCTAAAAATTAGTATATGATATAAGTGGTAAAAATGATTTTATTTTACTCGTAGGATTTCTTCACTCGCCCTTACGGGCTCGTTCCGCAAGCATACCTACTCGCAAAGTAAAATCCTTCTTTTAGCCCTTGTTTCGTAAATAACTATTATTGAATACACATGGTCATATATCAGTTTTAGTATCAGATTCCCGAAGGCTCAAATAAGCCTCCAACAAAAATGAATACCAGGAGGATTCCTGGGAGTTTAGGCTGCCGGTGCGTAAGGCTAACCACCTGCACGCGCCGAATGCCTAAAATCTGGGAGCCTCATCCACCTGGAACCCTTAAGGCCTCCATGGTCTAAATAGGGGATCTTTTAGTTGATAGAATAAGATGTTTCCAGATTGCATTTTTAGAATATTGATATCAACTTATATCATACCGCATCCAAGCCGCCAAATAGTGAAGTCGCCGCTACCTTCAACCCTGGCAGTTCACGTTAGGCCCATCGTGGTTCGACTTAAACGTTAAACTAAAAGTCCCTGCCACTCTGATAACAACTTCACTATTAGCCAACCCACGAAGATATCTTCTTCATCCTCCGGTCTAGGTTTCCGACCCACTCCCCAAGATCATTCGTGAAATGGTTCATAGTCCGCCACGACATGTGCAGAGGTAAACATATCCTATCCCTAGAAATAAGAGGAAGAACATATGTATTTAGAAAACTCTATAGGGCCTAGACGAAAATTTGAACGGACTAGGTTATAGCCTATTCTTGGGTATCTCAGTAGTAAGAGCAGATCCGCGTAGACTCCGCAAATTTATTCTGCAGTTGGAAAAGAGAATCTCTTCAGCCAGATTAAGCAACTGAATACTTGTAACTGATCAACACATCAACTACTTGCAGACCAAACACTTTAATTCGCGTAGAAAATGTTGCTTTCGCTGAGTTTGCTGAGAATATTAGGACCTCACTTCTCTTCTTTACCAGTCGCTCCCTGTTGACCATATAATGATAGATACAAGCAGAAAGAGAGGCTTAAAGGCTAGTAAATTTATTTCACAACACCGTATCAGCAACAACCCTATTTAATTCGCTATCATTTTCAAACAATACCAATTTACTTAATTTTCTATGAAAAGAAGATTTCTAGTCTCTTTTTGCCATTTGTTGAATATCGCAATTAGATTCTGTAAACCTAAATTTCAGTTGAAGTTAAAATGACACGAAGGCCAAATTCTCCTAAAATATTATTTATCCCTCATACATGAGCATACTATCTATATTATGCAGTACACGGAAAAGGAAACTTACACTTTCCTGAACTTTCAGCCTCTCAGTCACTAAGGCTTGAGGGTTCTTGAAGTAAATTACTGGTCGATCTGTCTTCGGTTTCCCTTCATTACTCATGCTATAACGAGCTAAACGAACTCTTTTGAATGATTCCAAGAATATCTTGTTGATGAGGACTTGAAAGGCCTGGGACTTGGAAAGTTGTGTTATGCATGTTGTTTTCCGCATACAAATTCAAAGCCTAGTCCACGTGATTTTACCGTATGGTAGTCTATTTTATTCATTTACTAGGCATATGAAACATTCTGAACTGTTACTATTTTTTCGGGTTGCATAGAAAAGTTAAATATAAGATAACAAACCGCCTAAATGTCCTTTAGTTCTTTTAAATAGATTAAACATTAGTCTTCATAATATGATTTAGACTACTATAAGATATGATCTTAATATTGCCGAAAGGTTAGTAGAACTACGGCTTCTGCTGATTTTAATGTCCGAGAAACTAGGCCTTCGACTCTGTTAGGACCGTTAAGCATTGCGCCTTACGGCATACATGCAAACCATTAAGAGCACATTATAACGAGTTTTTTTTCCTTTCTTTAGTCTTTTATTTTTGTTTTTGTTTTGCTTTGATTTTCTTTCTTTTTGTTTTTAAAATTTTTATTTGCAAGAAACACATCAAGTACCGTATATAAAATAAAAACACGATAGGCTATTGCTTCGCCAATAACCGTATTTTCGTTGTTAATTCATAATCATACAGGCAATAAAAAGTAATTTATGTAAGCCTATAAGTCACTGTTTTCTCTTAAATAGTTGTTCGTATTCTGTGGACTCCTAGGGGAACAATGAAAGTGTCCCCGAAGAATGTTGTTTAAGTTACCATATTCTCGTTTTCTCAAAAATGATCATACATTTTGTCTCAGGCTGTGCCAGGAATGTACGAGTAACTACTGTTGGCTGAATGCAGACACAGAACAATGAATGACTCAGAGTCTTTTACAAAAAACGGACTTGCTTTCATTTTAATCCTAGCCTAACCACCACTTTCTCTTTTAGAAAAAGAAGAAGAAAAAAAACAATTTCAATATTACTTATGGCATTCCTAATTTTGTGGTAATCAATTTTGTCGTGTTCTGAGGTTAGGCTATGTCTTGCATCGTTTGGTGCTCTTGATTTTCTAAGTCGATGTAAATATGGATTGTGGGCAAAATCTACCCATTTACAATATCTTCCATTGAGCAGAATCTAGCAAAAGTGACAGCTTCAAGACGTTCCATCCTGGCAGTCTTATTTTGTTTTATTTTATGAGTGGCAGTACAGATTATATAAATTACATTTATAAAACCAAATTGATATTATAAACTTGTTACGTGAACAAAAAGAAATAGCGTTAATGACCTAAGTTATGAAAACAAATCTATGGGAGTCCTCCAATACAACACAATTATTTTAAGGGATCCGGAACACTTAATAGGTTGAGAAGCCCTGATCTAGAATATTCTGTATATATCTGTAGGACTGCATGAGAACAGTTGAGAAGAAAAAAATATAATTATCTTGTGTTGACCCGTTCTTACACAAGGCCGGAATGTTAACTATAAGCACTGTTCTTTAATTGTATAAAGGGAGAAAGCTAGGGGTAGAGGTAAATTATTATTATTACTTAACCACTGGTCCTTTCGCAGCAAGTTGAAACAGTCTTTAACTGAGAATTTCGTGGGTCAGGAAGATCTTAATTACATTTTCACAGAGCCACATCTCTGTTTCTGAACGAGTAAGGATAAAATTAAACGCTATAGCACTTTAATATAATGAGAACTATTTGTGCCATATCCGTGCATAAATTGCAACACCACGAAAATATCCATAGCCCCAAATTTTGCAAGACATTAATTTTGATGTATCTGTTTCATCAAGAAAAGAAATGACAGTAGTATCTACATCCGCGTATCGTTTTCCTTTACGATCTTTTTGCTCATGGTATGTTTTTGAACAAAATTCCGGTATAAATCAGCAAGAAAGACACGATGAAACCACTATTAAATGCAGCAATTTGATGCTACACAAGAAAGAAAGGATCTTTATTCATGTATTTATTTCATATAAGCAATCATTTTTATTTTTATTTTTTCCTAAAACTATAATATGTATGTTTTTGATATATAATGTTCAAAATACAATTTTAGTATGACTGAACTGACCCCGAACACGAGCTATGCTCATGCGGGCAAATAATGCTCTTTTGAAATATTGACTAATTGTGTTTATATTATTTATATTTGTATTTTTAATAATTTTGTAATAATTGGTATTTTTGTAATTTGTAATAATCAGAATTTTTTTATAATAATAATTGTAATATAGTCCTAGACTTACATAATAGACCTAGTTTGAAGGAACGCACAGTCAAAGAGAGAAAAGAAATAGAAACAAAATTAATAAATACATGATCAAACGTAACTGAATGGGATAGGCATCAGCATTTCGTTGTGTTGTTTTAATTTGGATATTACTTCACATTCTCCATCGAAAAATAATCGATAACATGCAACTCACTCCTCGTATTATGTATGAAAATACTCTGAATGCACATTTCAACTCTACCTTTCCATTTTTTGCAATATATGAAAACAAGCTATGCCAATGTTTGGAAAGAAAATAAGTGAGTTTGCTTCGAGCGCTATAAAGTTAGTCTTCAGTGCCAACCTATGACCACAAAAACAAGGCACTGAGAGAGAGTTTGTAGGTAAAACTCTGACGAGTCCCCTATCTTTCGTGTCTCTGATTTAGTATTCCATGTGGTAAAATTTCAGAAAGTACTTTACGAAAACTTCGCCTAAAGTTTACTTTCCCGCACTTCTTCTTCTTAAAATTAATGAATATTTTAATTCGGAACGTCTTAAAGGTGATTAAGATTTTACAAGTCATTATATCTACAAACTTGAACGGCGGTAGAATACCAGTGGCGTTGATGAAATAATTCGACTCTCTCATATAAGTATTGTCAAATATTGATATAGCCCAACGGAAATAAAAATAGACAATGCTAGTTAAACGAGTTTTATGAAATCAGGGATGTAGACAAAGAGGGAGTCCAGGAAGTCGAGCCCCCGTAAATAAGAAGAAAGAAACGAATTAACGACGTGCATTCTTTTTAAACATTTCTTCTTCTAATTCTTCTTCTTCTTCTTCTTCTTCTTCTTCTTCTTCTTCTTCTTCTTCTTCTTCTTCTAGAGGCACTACAACTTCAGGTATTAAACGTCTTGGCCTTCTCAACAATTTCCTTCCATACTTTCCTATTCTTAACTGCTCTCGGCCAATTTTAGATTTTTATCTTTCATAAGTCCTTTAATATATCATCCTCCCATCTGCTTTTCGGTCTTCCTTAAGATCTTGTTGCTATTGGATTCCTTACGTATACCTTTCTTACTAATTTTTCATCTGTCATTCTGTTAACATGCCCAAACCAACTCAATTTCTGTGCTTTTATGTAATTAACTATTGTTCTATTTTTAATTAATTAATTTAACTCAGTATTTGTTCTAACTCTCCAATATCCCGTTTACTTCTTTTATGGGACCATATATCCTTCGCTTTTAAACATTTAAGATCAATAATTCGAGACGGAATTGTATGCTTTCTAAACGTGTGCATGCATAAAATGTGCTTTCATTTTTCATTGGGTGTCCTATGATTGTTACCGTACTTCTGTCGGTTAATTTTAGATGGTGGTTTCACTGTTATATTCTAGTTTACATAAAAGTTCTACCTTTGCAGATAAAACATCTGCTGAGTGTAGTATTGGATAAAAATTTAAATAGATTTTTTGTTGACTTTACTTAACACACTCTTCAGAAATAAGAGTTATGAGGGAAAATTGACACGGAGTTAGAGTAACTACAGTTTCAGTCCAATAGAACATGAGAGTAAAGATGTCAATAACCTGTACGAGTATCTTTTTCTCATGTCAAATATAAAGACCGCAAAACATGTGGAACTTGAGACGAGCTTGGAGATGTAGGGAAGTCTGAATACCGATTTACAACAACGTTGTTCATAGCTTCCAAGTAATAGGCTATGTTTTAAAGCGACAGGCTTTCGAAGTAGACATGAAAAGCAATTCATTTAAAATATTTTCCATATTTAAGAAAAGAAAATAAGGCATCCATCTCAAGAATTAGAAATTAGACAGTTTGTCTGCAACCAGGGAGAGCCTGACAAAATTGTACAAAACTTATGAAATGTGCTTCGACTTAGATTAATTTATGTGTGATTTCGTTTTGGATATTATAAAACAGTAATAAAGGATTCTTAATTATTTATACTTTTCAGATAATATTCTATTCTATTTTTATTTAATCCGACAAGTTATTTTCTAGGTCTTAGATAAGTTATCAATTTTTGTGTTTAAAATTTAAATTACTGTTTTTGTGTCTTTAGTATGTCATAAATAAATAAAATATTAATCAATTCAGCCAGAGAGAGAAAAGAAACAGTTTTCTAAGTAATATATTTTTTAAATTCCTAACCAAAATAGGTAAACAATGTAACTAAACTGCCTAATAAAAGTATTGAGTACGGTATGGTGAATACTTACTCAATGACAATAGACCAGCTATTTTATCTATTTTATGGAACCCGGAGGTTAAATAAATCCTAATGACACAATAACCATCCCTATTACTCTTAATATTAATATTATGTTGAAATTACAGTATATATAATTTGTGCATGATTAGCCTAACTCACTTCAGAATAAATGAATTTACAGTTTACCATATTAAGCATCGAGGACTTGACCCTCGAAATCTATAAACTTTTCACTTACTGGAAATCTTCATTTATTTATAGCTCCGCCCGAACACGTTGCAAATGAGATATCAATTAATCAGACATCAATTTGTGCTAGGAATAGATCTATGCTTTTTATTTTTCCTGTTATCTCGTAGATTTATGTAAAGAATCCAATAAATCTAATGCTGTTCATTCTTTTTGTTTCAGGTATGTATCTGTAATCTCTTTTTACGTTAATCACACTGGGTAAGTAGATCTCTTTACCTTTAAGTATCGTCGTCAGTCTGCACAATATATATTGTCATTTGTTTATCTAGCATTCTAGCTTCATTGAATGTATACTATAGGTAAAAGTGTACATGTAGGTCAAATGCTAGGGCATTTGTACACGTTATTGTGCACGGAGAAATGGTTGGAAAGTAGTTTCGATTAGGAATTGTAAAGGAATCTCTTCTCTATCTCTAGCCGTTTATGATACTGTAACTAGAAGAAGAATATACTACTATTCGAAAACGAAATTTTATTTCGACTTTCCAGCATTAATACACATTAGTATTTTCAGACTTACGTCTGTATGTGAACAGCGTAGCTCGAAAATAAAAAATCCTGTGTAAATGAAATTTAAAATTTAGGTTAATAATTTTTCAGTAAAATGACCTTATATTAAAGGTGAAATATTGCATCCTCCTTCTGTCTTGGTTCGCTCAGCATAAAAGTGCAAATAGACGTCTAAGTATTTTGAGAATGGGAGTTACACGGAGTTACATGGAGATATGAAAATTAAAAAAATGGAATGAAAAGTGTTTTATATGCTAAGTCATTGTCTCAGTATTTAAAGACCACCAAGGCATTAAAATACTCTTATTATTATATTCTCTATAGCTAATTTCAAATTAACATTATATATTTATTTTTATGGCTAATGGAAATTGTTTGGCTGTGGACGTTGCTTTAAGCGTGTTTGTATAGAAATAAGTTTTGTCATTATTACTGACGAGAATGCTCTTATTATAGTAACATTATAGTATCTCCAACACAATACCAACTCTGCATCCCAGAATTTTTTAGGGTAGTTGTGTAAAGGAAAAGAGCTCGAACATTTCCACCCAATGTCATTTGACTTGTAGGTTCAGTACCACGGTGCAGGCTTGCCTATTCGCACATTATTATAGCTATATACGGGATACTTGGTTTATATCTTACTGTCAAAGAAAGATTGAGGAAACAATAACAGAAGGACAAATCAACCATTATGCATGGTTATTGTATTTTCTTGCAAAAAGCCCATAGCGTGCGAAAAGTACCGGTACTTATATTTACTGTACATTTAACAGAAGTATTCCAGGATACAACTCACAGATAACAACGGAATAATTGCTCTCTAACACTTAATAAAATCACTTTCCGGCACTGAGGGCAACTCAGGAATTTACCTGTTTGGTGGAGATGAAAGATGTGAACATTCTGTATTAAATTTCATTAAAGATAAACCCTGAAGTAATTAATTTTGTGAGCTTCCATCAAGACTAATTATCTACTGATTCCCTCAAAGAGCTTGATTATAAACTTTAGTCCTATTATTTTCTAATAACAGTACAATGTTTACACATGAGTCCACACAAAACCCTTTTAATTTTTTTTTTTTAATTTTCCTGTGGTTACATTAAAAATGCAAATACGACAACATTAACTCAGTAGTAGGGTTATAATATATTTTATATGATTACTTTCGGCATTGTAGCATTCTTTATATAAAGCAAATGGTTAACTGTCCTTCGTATAAATATAAACTGATACAACGAAGTAGTTAAAAATTATTTTGTACGACTCGTACGTTACACGAGAAACATAACGGGAAAGTGCTTAATTTACATTATTCAAAATTTATTATTAATTTTAATTATTATTATTATTATTATTATTATTATTATTATTATTATTATCATCACCATCACCATCGTCATTATTATTATTTGAGGGGAATGGATACACGTTCAGTTTATAGTTTCCTCGTTGTAGGGACGTCAACATGGCCCACGCCGTCCTGGCCTTACAGGACCCCGACATGTCGGGGGAGGGAGTTCCTACGGTTCACAAATGTAGACCCACTTGTTTGACCAGACAAGGAAGGATATGGAGAATTTCCAAGGAGAGGGATCGTCTCTACGCCGGGGCCACGGGGACAACACGAACACATCACACACATTCACTCTAAACAAGGCGAGGATGGGTTGAAGATGATAATGGCGGCTAGATTACATCCGGTGTCCATAAGGACCTAACGTTACTCGACATTTCTCTCATAGGTGAAGAATAACCCCCGAGGAAAACCCACATCTAGAAAATTTGTCTCGGACAAGATTCGAACCAAACGCATCCCCTCCGTCACAGAGGTGAAATTTTTTCATATCACTTTTAAATTAACAACTTGCAGACCTGGAAAATTAAAGAGCTTAATGACTTTAACTGATGTACCTTTATACTTTTCAGACTCGAAAATTGTAGAGTGCAGAGCTGCACAATAGTTCATAATGCTTCTATTTCCGTTCAGTTGGTATCGAGCCCATAACCTTCATATGTGTTAATAAACGATGGTCTCTACCATGTGTTATTGATATGAACATTGTGTGCGCTATAATCGACCGCGGTGCGGATTGGGTAGTGGCTTGCCAAGGGGAGTGGGACAAAATTTTATTCCAAGAGACAGCCCCAGATTTTCCTCTCTCCCTCTTTAATTCGCTGTGAATTCCTCATGTTTGAGTTCTTTTTCCGTTTTGTTTGTTTTTAAAGTGGATTTCGAAGACGTTAGGAATGAAACTGGAGTTAAAGAATATGTTTTTTACTACTCGCCGTGTGTGTATAGGGCCTAGTTTCATTTTGTCATGGCAAAATATCTTGGATAATAATTAATAATCTCATAACTGTTTATCATCACATCTAAATAAATAAATAAATAAATTATCACCTTATTATAATATGTGTGTGTGTCATGAAACAAACCTCCAACAGTGACTTCGGAGGTGTAGACTGCCCGGTTGAAAACTTGAATGAGTTCGAATTGGTGCTTAGTGGTCGCGTGTCTTTTGCTAATCAGGTAGTCAAAGGACTGAATTCCTTTTCAGTACAAATTTTCCTTCAAATAATGTAAATAAAATACGTTAACATGTCCTCTGTTCATATTTTAAAGGAAGCTATAGAGACAAGAGCCAGGACAACCCGATTACTTTCATAACATATCTGGGGCATAACGGTCTTACCTGACTTACCCCGAATAACCCGTAATCTAATTTCATCTAATCTATCCATAAGGTTTTAATACTGCACCTTTTGTCATGAAATTCAGCTTCCTTTGATTATTTATGAATTAAAACAACAATAACTCTAGCAACAATCCTAATAAGAGTTGTGTTATATTTGTTTCATGGGAGAATGTTGTTTTCTATATTAATTAATGCGCAACTACTAATAGGCGAGATTATACTTACTCTAAGTTAATTCTTCTTGTATAAGTTAATGAAGATGGCAGGCTTGCGTATATTCATCTTGTGATATATAAACAAGAGCTCAGAGGGAACCCTATAGAAACAATAGCTTCCCTTGTAGTAATAATCTCGAAAGCCGAATGAAGTCAAAATAATGTGAAAAGGCACAAACCTATAGTTAGGAAAGCTTCCATGAGATTAAAACTTATTCAACATAGTTGTACGATGCTTACAATAACTTGCGAAACATTACTTGAATGTGTTAATGAGAGAGAAATTGAAAGAGAGCGAGAGAGGGGGGGGGGAATGCCACTATTACTGGAAATGAATGAATAGAACGAAGCAGTAGGCCTAGTAGTGTTGGATTGTATTAATGTCAATGGTATTGACCATATAATTAACTCGTAGATAGGCGGGCATTCTCCTTTAAGCGTAAGGTTCAATATCGTTGCCCTGGTGAATCAGTCACTATGGCAAATAGATAATTGAAGTTATCAGTTTATTCACCTGGCAGCCTTGAACTTGAGTAGTTGTAAAATCCATCAAACTAAAGTGAAAGTCTTGTTTCACTGATAACCAAGCTGATGAAACAACACCCAACAGAAGGAATAACCGCAAACTGGGTTCAGAACCAAGAGCAAGAAAGGACGCAATTGCGAATAAAAAATTGCCCACGTTGTCAACATTTTTCTTTATATGCTAGATCATGACAATTGAGGCTCTTTCAGGTTCAATATGTCGAATCGTTCAATATTGCTCACAAGACTTATTTTAACCTTTATCCCTTTCCAATTTTATATTGCTTATTTAAATGCTAAAGTAGTATTTTATGCTACAATGTGAATTTGGAAATTAAAAACTCATTTAACTTTAGGCGGCATAGCACCATTTAACTAAGCAATTAATGCACGTATCCATGTATCCAAGTAGCGTTTACTTCATTAGTAAAGAAATGAGTGTTTTATATTTTAAGTTAAATATAATACATTGTCACCCACTAAATTGCTCTCTAAAATGAACACATTAATTCTAAAAACATAATTATAATATAAATACTAAGTAATTATAAGTAATAAGATATTATTTTTTTATTTTTTAAAATTTCATGTCATTTAAAAAATATTTTTAGGTCATAAATGCATTCTTCATTTTGCATTTTTCGATATTTTTGGTCATTAAATACCTTGCTCTATTTATAGGCAATAGAGGAAAGCTTGTCCTTCGAAACATGGCTTTCAGACTGGTTTTCTGATGCCGAGACAACTCGGCTTCCTGTAACCATTCTTATTAAATATGTTCCTATAATCAAAGCCGAGGAGTTGACATGACTGTTTTGCAACGAATAACTTACTGTCATAACTTCAAACAAAACGCCCAAATAAATAGTATGTCTTTTTCTGTAGAACAGTCATTGTCCAGCAAGTCTAACACGCTTTATAACTTAATACATGGATGGGTAATAGCTACGATGTTGGCAGTGGAAGGGGTTTTAGGTTAGATCGTGTTAGCGAATTTGAATTTGCAATGTTACTTGCTTGGATATTAACAGTAGAGGAAGAAAAAATAAACCGAAGAAAATGAAAATAATGTGTGAAAAATTACGCTTGTGGTATAAGTTTAGTCTTGTTATAACGTTCTTAAGTGAGACAGATTCGCAGAAAATCAACCTCCGCCCTTGTGCGTGAGCGGACAATGCATTGCGTTTCTTTGGCTCAGTCATCAAGAAGAAAAAAAAGAAAAATAGCTTCAAACTCGCTTCATCGCCATGTGCTGTAATCGCTGAGCATTATTCTCACAGAGATCCACTGCCCTCATCTTTATGAAGCACACAAAAGCAGGGCGTGGGGAAATTCTGCAGCTGAAAAACACATCGATTTTAATCTCATCGTCTTCCCCATGAAGAATGAATTTCTTTCTGTCCCATTTCTTCTTGCAAAAGCCTTCTACAGATAAAAGTCAAGAAGTACAGGTAAAAACAGACTACACCTGTCTTCAAGAGATTGCCTATCCATCAGGGACAGAGGAAATAGGAATCTCCTTTTTCCCTCTTTATAGGCCAACTCCTGAGCAGCCTACCTCCCAGATTCTGTTACCAGATTCCACTTATCAATCTACATTGAACAGTGCTGTCAATTATTATAATTCTATTAATAGAACATGATTTTATGAGAAAGGTTGATATTTAATTTCAAGAAAATCCGCCAAATCTCCTTTGGGCGCGCACTAAGAATAAGTATTTTTTTTAGAACGAATGGGAATATTTAATGTAAAATGCTAATTCAAAACCAATCCCAAAAATAGTTTTCTTAGCATCATTTGAGATAAATTTTGATTTTCAAGAGGTACATTGCAAGTTAAGTTTAAACAAAAATTTTCCATCTATTGGACTTTTTTTTTTGTGTTGAAGTAAAATGTCAAATTTTGCAAGAAATAGAGATATTTGTTACTCTTCATTGCAAAGTGGATAGTAACAGCTTGTTTCTTTGGCAAAAACAAAAAATCTGAACATTGAAAAAATTTAAACATTAAAACTGAATGCTAAACTTGTTCGCGTTTTGCAGAACGGAAATGGACTTGTCCAGATTTTGTACAAACACTTATTTGCAATTGTCTTTTTCTTTGACTTCTTGGACCCTGTCTTGATTTTGAATAAAAACAAATTTACTACCAGATAGCTCTTCTAATAGGGTATGTAAAGACCGCATAAACTGGAAAAGTTCATTTTTGGACTTGTCCGTTTTCTTGTAATTAACTCCTCAATTGCTATTTAACAAAAATGTGTTAACTAAGAAAGCACAAAACATAATATACATCTCTGGTTAATAGGCTTTGCTTACTGTCACAACAGACAATTCCTAGGAAGTGTCATATTGGTGTGATATCTGTCAATACGAATAACACTTCAGAACTCATGAGCAGGGCTAGGATTTATATGTACTAAAAAATGTCAAAATATGTACATATATATGTACTTAAAAATGTCAAAATATGTAGATATATGTACTAAAAAATGTCAAAATACGTACATATATATGCAAATATATTTTGTAAAATATGGACATCAAAACAAATTTAACCACTAGACACTACATTTTGTTACTTTTAGAACCTATAAAAAGGCATTACAAATAGGCCTACTGGATTCAAAAATTAAATTATTCAATTTTTTTTTCCGATCACTTACTTTATTTGTATTCATTCACTGATTATTTCTGCTACCATAACAGTATGACACAAAATGTTGTTTTAAATTTTCAAAAGTGATTTGTATTGGCTGAAGCTTCGTTCTACTGCACATGAAGTGATTGGCGCGTGTTTAAAATTCACTGATTCTAGTTTTACATTTGACGAGCCACTTAAGATTGCACTGATTTTACACATTTCTTCAAAACCTGGATTTCTTGAAAAACACATTGTCCACTTTACATTTGATAAGATTGGCTAAATGTCCACGCATACATTTGAGTTCATGAATCATGTTTTTCACAATGTCAATATTTCCAGGTAATGTGAGATTATTATTTTGTAGTTTCTGAATTATTTTTGTTATATTACAAAAATTTGATACAATGTAACACAAATACTTTTTCACACATTCATTTCTGTACATAACTGTAAACTTATCCTGTGCTGCCATATTTTCTGTCACTGAAAACGACAATTTTATATAGTTTTACTCTTAAGACTGAAATACGAACGTACATTAAAATTAAAATCACTAAATATGGACAAATATTTATTTTACATATAAATATGTACTAATGTCAGAAATATGGAAAAATATGTAAAATAAATTTGTTTAATTTGAATAGAGGACAACATAATAGATGGAGATATGTGAAAAAATTGTGTCTATATGTGAAATTAAGAAATATGTAATTACATATAAATCCTAGCCCTGCTCATGAGGCTCGTTATGCGTAGTGTCATTTAGGTTGCATTTTTACTAGCCTTAAACGTTGTATTAGAATTAAGTATTGCAGATGTTTAGAACATTCTCACTGAACATACTATAATGTAAGTTAAATACTTGCAAATTGTGTATATTGAAGTTAAAAGGCATGTATACCCTTAGCAAACAGGGATGGCGGTTGAGGCCAGGTAGGTTCCTTCACCCGCAAGCACCTTCACATTTACAAGCGCAGGAGATTAGGACTAACCGTAATTTCCGTCCCATGAGTCACCTAGTCCACTTCAATCAATCAATCTTAGTTTTTTTAATAGATGTCATTTTATCTTAAAATGTTTGTTATATATCAATTCTACACATAATTACAAGGAAAATGATCCAAACAAAGTATAATTTACTTTAATAGGAACATAGGACTTGAAAGCAGTTTTCTCGTAACTTTTATTTATGTAGCTTTATGTACTTTTTCTGAATTCACAATTCCAATAAATTATAACTTGTTTGGTGTCATTTTTCTTGTAATTATGTGTAGAATTGATATACGAGTATAAAAAAAAAAAAAAAAACATTTTAAGATAAAATTACATATTAAAAAATCTAAGATTGACTGATTGAAGTAGACTAGGTGACTCATGGGGCGGAAATTACGGTTGGTCCTAATATCCTGCGTTTGTAAATGTGAGGGTGCTTGCGGGTGAAGGAACCTACCTGGCCTCAACCGCCATCCCTGTTTGCTAAGGGTATAGTATTCTTGAGGGATGGAGTATGCCAGTAATAATAATAATAATAATAATAATAATAATAATAATAATAATAATAATAATAATAATAATAATAAAAGATAGTGTATGTTATGGAAATACAGCCCACTAACTTCAAACCGTTTTAGACGTTATAGATTCAAATCAAAAGGATGACTTACGAGCAATAAATAATAATTATAGTTTTATTTACTGTCAAGTAAGTCACTATACATTTCACACAAACAGCTTCAGAATACCGAGGGTTGTTGATTTTCAGTTAAAAATCCTTATATGGAAAAAAGTTTATATCAAAACATGAAGATAGACCTGCTCTCCACCTAAACCTACAGTCAGATATATTCGCATACAGCAAGTAGATTCTAATTTCTTTCACACTTCCTATTGTGTGAACAAAATACCAGTGGGGAATAATTTCTTTTCAAGTGTCATTTCCCGACGTTTGCTTGGAAATCCAAGCTATAACACATCATTAATCATGGTATTGAAAGAATCTATGTTTTTATAATCTAGCATATGCGTGAGGGACTATGGAATATATTTTCCATGCTTCGTTAAAGTTAGCAGAAAACGTGTAAAAAATCCACAATAGAGAAGTTCCGGAAAGCATCATTCAAATCAGAAGAGAAACAGGGAGACAGGAGAAACCGTTCGTATGTATGACAAGTCAAAACTAGAGGCATAGATTGTATTATTACTGCAGTGATGGATGGATTCTGCCCGTGCCCACTGAGCTATTGTGATACACCATAAGTCTGTGCATGAGTTTTATATATAAAAAATGAAATTTTATTCAACCATCAGATCGAGTATTTGTTATACTTGCAGCAGTAGCTGTCAAGTAACAAAATTTGTAATGGGTATATCAGCAGGACTGCTAAAATCCTCCCCTCTGAAGCAGAGGGGGTGTAGAAGGGTATACCAGGTGGGAGTTGTTAGTTGGACACAGATTGTGTCTGGCGTATAGAATAATAAATTTAAACTACGCATAAGCCCCCCATACATTTTTCCAACAGCTGATATTTTAGCACTCTTGATAGGAATCTGCGACAACTTCCATGCGCTGACATATTTTATATCCAGTTGGATGCAGCTATCCTTCTTTTGTGCTATACCAACCAGTCTAGTTTTGCTAGGCACTAGTAATCATTTTCTTCAGTTAATTGGTTTAGCATTGTAAATTTTACTATTTTAAAACGTGTTCAAGTACGATGTTCTTTCTCCCTAACCTTTAATTTTAATGAAGCAGTCATTGGTAAAACATGCAAGGTAAATTTAATTATAAAGGGTTTATTTTTTAATAGTTTATGTAACTTCCAATGAATTTTGATTGGAAATCCAGCTTATCTCAAGTCAAAATAAGAATCGGATGAGCAGTATCTACCATTGGTTTAAAATGGTGTATTCAAATTGTAAAGAGGGCTGAGGGATAAAATTTTAAATCGATACAGAAGATAGATATGACCCACAAAGGATTCTAAAGAAAATTGCAGGCCCTTAAAGGGAAATAGTAAATAGCGGTACAATTCTCTAAACTGAGGCTAATCATGCGACACTGGATAGTTATCACTATTCTTCAAATTTACTAGTCCTACTGTATGAAGGTTCGTTAAAATTTTTTAACTTTAATACAAAATATAAAAAAAATTATCCAGATTATTTTAGATCGATATGTGCAGACCATTCTGATAGCCGCATTTCCATATTTCTTTCATATCGTTTTCATTTTCTTAGTTCGCAGAAAGGGGACATTTTAAGGTCCTTAGTGGGGCACACATTTTTGTTGATTGGTTATTAATTTATTACTGAAATGATGGGTGGATTCTTCCCGAGCGTGCTGAGTTATTCGAATACACGGCAAGTCTGCGCGCGAGTTTTATTTTTGAAAAGTGAAATTTTATTCAACCATCAGATTGTGTATGCAACAGTAGCTACTAAAACCACCCCCTCGCAAGCAGAGGGAGCGTAGAAGGATACCTTATACCAGGGGAGGGGGGTTGTTAGTTGGACACTGATTGTGTTTGGAACAGAATAATAAATTACATTATATTATATTACATGCGCCTTCTTCATACATTATTTCAAATTATATGTTCAAATTTTTTTTTGGGAAAATGAATGAATATTCCATTATATAGTTGAGATAAATGGTTCGTGAAGAAAAGTTTAAAGAAAATACTGCAATTAATGTAAACTTATAACCAAGTAAAGAGTTAAATTACTAAATAAAAACAAATATTGACCGTATTTAGTAATTCTCTCCTTCGTGGTTCCATAACATTTCTGTGTACCATCACAATGGATTTTGACTGCACTTAATAATATTAATAGTGTTAAGCAATCATGAACCAACAGATTATTGTCTTCGTTGGAAATTACATGAGAATATTATAGGAGAACAGAGACAATAATCTGCGGTTCATGCATATATACGCGTATATATATATATATATATATATATATATATATATATATATATATATATATATATATATATACATATAATAGCGGAAGCCCGGTCACAAAAATCACTAATTAGTGTGCCTCACAGTACTGCATATGACATGACTTGTCTGTCAGTGAGGTAGACCATTAAGGGTAATCAGTCATAGGAGAGAGATTCCATCTGCTAGTATGAAGTGAGCTCCGGCTTAGCTCAATTGGTAGAGCATTGGCACGGATAGCCAAAGGTTCTGAGTTCAAATCCCACTGTCAGAGGAATTTTCTCATTAATAGTAATGGTAAGGAGCAAACACTGACATGGGAATTTAACTGTAATAAGTGCACAATATCCTTTCCTACTGAAAAGAAAATGGGATATGCATAATTGTTAGAAAGCTGTAATTGTTACTGTGACTTCATATTGTAATATAGTTGAATGTGGAATACGTAGTGAATATATTGTCATGATGTGATTGGCATAGCGAAGCGTGCAATAAACTTTTAGAATGGAATAACGTGGCTCAGTGATGTAATTTAATTATTTCAGGCAAGTTTACATGTACTACGATTATTTGTTTACGTACAATTTTCAAAATTCTGTATACTATTTTTATAGAGGGTTGTTCGACTTGTTAAACCAATAATTTTTGTTTTTCTGCGTTCATTGTCATTAATTTTCATGGAACTGTAGTGTGCTTGATTGAACTGTTTGTGCGTTTGGTTGAGAGTTTTGTGTTTTACATCAAGTAAACAAACAGGCTGAAGTGTTAATTCAGTTTGAAATATATCTACCCCTTTGTTTATTGAGGGAAATATACCAACACTTTTTTGCGTACTTGTTTTTATGGTATCATTAATCATCTAGCTACCCTGGTCCGTTGCAATGTTATAACATATTAACTGAACTTTATTTGCTTATATCTGGCAGAATGTTTCTTTTCTCTTTGATACTATGCATAATAGCTTGTAACCTTGAACTATTTTGGTAATAAATTCCGCAATAGATTTGTTTTACATGGATTTATAATAAATTTTATAAATATCATTCAGTAGAAAGCCAATTGAATAAACGAGATTATGAAGAACGACTGTGACATCATGATATGTTGTACTATATGTCTGAATTTAACCCTTGTTATACCAGAGGATGGGCTCAGAGGTCTATAACTTTTAATTAATTTTTGTTTATTTATCATAATTACTTGGAGTAGAAATCCGATAATAATAATTATTGTCAATACAATGTTCTTCTTACGGAACACGGAGACAACTTCAAAACATTTCCAGTAATATAAAAAAAATACTACATTTTGTTGTGAGCCTGAGAGGCATCCCATTGATAATGGAACCGAACAGGAAACGGTCATTGCAAAAAGTTACTTCTTTTTACGAAAATGTATTGTACATTGAAAATGGTGAAGTAAGGGTAGCCCAATGAGTCTGAGTGGGAAGTCCATGAATACGTGCATCAATAGACCTAGGGCGGCAATCGGTGATTGAATTTCTAGTCCATGCAGAAAGGTCACGAGGCTATGACAAGTTAAATATTTGTGATATATATGGAAGACAGTTTCTTCTTTCTCATGCAAAATTTTAATTTTGTGGCTTATAACTTTTTGAAATGATCGATTCCTGTTTAGATTTATATTGAAAATGCATTTTAAATTCATATTTAAATTATTTCGAAACTTTTCAAGTATTTTTATAACCATCATATATATTTCATTTCATAACTGTGCAGCTATACTTTAAACAATTACCATATATTAATAATTATTACGATATATATTGAACCCTGAATGTTTCGATTAACAACCTCAGACGGTGAAAACAAAATTACAGATAAAAAACACTGAGCAATCAGTTCCTGATGTACAGCTTTGGAAATAGATTTTTCTATGCTACGAATCGGAAATAGTAATTACTTGAGTTTAAATGTTTGTCTAGCGAAAAATAAGAACTTCTCAACATTATTTTCAGTTTCATGAAATGTGCAAATAGCTCTTTTCTGTCGGAGAGAATATTGAGTGTGTTGTCAATATTTTGATGATGTAGGCCTACTAGCGGTGAAAAAAATCACTAGAGTTTGAATAATTACATGTTCCATCCTGCCCATTAAGAGCCACTCTCAGTCCAAGTGACCAAATTCGAAAAAGAACTTTCATTAAATAATAAACACGTTTTATGGTTTCTTTTGTACATCCTGTTTTATGTAAATTGGAAAATATTAAGCTTTATATTAAGTTTAGGTTCTGTTTTTAGTTGTTTTTAGCGTTGTTTTAGTTGTATATGACGTGAATGCATTTGAAGCACTGAAACAGATAATGATCAAACGAATTAATTAGCAGAAATATCGCAATGATTAATTAAGGGTGGACGTAAACAAAACGAGCACTAAAGTATGGTCAACAGAAGTTATTAATTAAATCCTCTCGTTGTTAGTTCTAACCAAACTCCCGCCCTCTCCCAAAATCTAACAGACAAGCTTTGACATAATCTAAATTAAAGCAGCTGTTGAAATATTAATAATGATAATAATAATAATAATAAATAATACTTTTATTGCATATTTAGCTATACATTGCATAGGTAGACATTGCCAATATTATTTAGAACAAATAAAGGTTACAGTAACTGCAAAATCTTTTACGTAAAAATCCTTAAAAGAATAAAATGTCTTCTCATACAAATACTCTTTCAGTTTAAATTTAAAACACCTGAGATTTTTCATATTTAAAATACGAGCTGATAAGTTATTTATTACTTGACTAACAATGTAAACTGGCGATTTAGTGTATCTAAAAGTTCGATATTTAAAAATATGTATAACGTCTTTGCTCCTTGTGTTGTGCTCATGTAATTCTGAATTAAAGATGAACTTATCTTTGTTGTTAAAATAAAATAAAGCAGCCATGTATACTAAAATTCCAGTTACTGTTAAAATCTTGTTATTTTTGAAGGGGTACGCCATAGTGCAGTTAGTCAATGGAATTTTACAATAATAATTCTATGGCTCTAAGGTTGACTCGGGCGATAACAGAAAAGAGTTCCAGGGACAATCCTTGGAATACAGGCTAACTACCAGAATTAGTTTAAATCTTTGTTTAATGTGAGTTAGGGCTATGTTTAATGAGATCCAATAAAGATCAACGTTCAGGAACCCTAAGAGCTTAGTGAAGAGATTCTGCTGGGTTTTAAATCATGAGTAAAATTCACATTTACATTTAAAAAGTATGTGCTGCTCTTTCCAAACTCTTGCCTCACAATGTGGCTCCCAGCATCCTGTTAGCTGGCCACCCCTGTTATATAATAAAGTTTATATGGCATCCCTCAAAGTACTAACAAAATAAAATAAAAAAGGTTTATTATTTCCCTTATCCATATCATTCATAATCAACCGCCCAAGCATTTCTTTTTCGCCATACTTTTCTGTGCACATCCAATTTTGATTTTTTTTTTTTCATAACGTACATTTTCATGTAAAATATTAGCACCCATATTAACAAAGAATACACACGCCCGCGTACGCCCAAATATGAATAAACTGTTAAAAAATCTTGAATGTAGACAGTAAACAGTTTGCATGTAGATATATTTATTGTGTTTAATAATTTTTACATTTTTCTATATAGAAAGTTTAACCATCTTAAATCCCATATTAAATAATTAATACAATAGGAGAGAAGCCTACAAGGTATAAGGTTTACAGGCAAGGCCTATTATATTCACTTTCCGTACTGCTAAAATGCATGGAATTGACTTTTACTTTCAGTAAACCAAGTAACATACTAAAAAGGATATTTTTATTAACAACAATAATGCATGGTTGAGAGGGTGGCACATTTTTTCATAACAGAAGTCACAAAAAAAATCGAACGGATATGAAGAAATCAAGCATTCTCTAGTACGTCTCACAAATCCACTGAATGGGGACCTAAAGAATAGAATAAAAGGAGAGAAGGATGAAAGAAATCACTCAACAAAAGTCAGAAACTTCCAGCAGGACGGATACGAATTTTTATCACATAGATGTGAGGCTTTCAATATAGATGTGAAGGAAAGTGGACTCGCGATAGCTGAAGATAGCATCATGGTCCCGTTTAGCGCTCCTTTCAGAAGGTTTAGTGGTGTGCCCAGCTTCCGTACCTTCTTAACCGTTAACGCACTTACTGTCAGTAAAAATTTGAATCTCCACTCTTATTAACAGAGTGTTAGTTTGACACCATTTTATTCGCCTGAAGAAAACAAAAAATAAATATTAAGTAGCTATGTTCTGTTATCAGCAGGGCCCGGATTCTAATGAAAATGTCATCTTTTTATTGATGCTGTATAGACATTGCCAACTTGTAGATAAATCCTAATCATGGCCTAGATTTTAAAAATGCATTTTATTAGGTCATTTTTTGTCATTTTATACAACTTCATATTTTTATGGCATTTATTTCAATTTTACGTCATTATTTTGTCATTTTTGTGTCATTTGGTTCCTTATTTAGTCATTTTCATGCATTTACATTGAGTATATTAAATTTTTGTCGTCTTCTTTTCCCATACGGGTAATATTTAAATAAATTACTAGGTTAATATAATGCAACATTTTTGTAGGATCTACTGTAAAAACAATTGTTTTCTTACTTTTCTTCTCAAATGCTCCAATCAAGAACAAGGACAAAGTTTTTAGACCTACAACATCCTTTCTGCATTTACAGTTTTTGCAGTGATGCCCAAATTAGTCTATAACCTTGTGTGTACAATAATATTTTTACTTCCTCTGCCCGTACCATAGGTACTATAGGTAGAGGAAGTATTGTTTTCGACCCTAAAATTCGAAGTTGAGTTTTTAGCATATATACACGTTTCAAGGCCCCCTGAATCCAAAAATACTATTTTTGGAAACATGTCTGTGTGTCTGTGTGTCTGTGTGTGTGTCTGTGTGGAAAATATCTGTGAACAAGCTAGCTCCAAAACGGAAAATCGTATGAAAACAAAATTTCGTATTTGGGTCAGGTACCTTCTGAAGATGTGAGGATAAGATTGGCGACTATTTTCTCTTATTTTTAAGGGGACTTTACATGAAGAAATTTTCGTTTTTCGCGATTTTCTCGAAAACGGCTCTAACGATTTTCTTTAAAATTTGCACATGTGTTTCTTTTACTGAGAGCTAAAACTTTTATTTGAAACTTTTTTTTCGAAAAAATTCTCTGAGGGTAGTTACAATCCACCCACTGTTCACCCACTGTTTGTAGAGATTTTGTCTTGCGTGATGAACAACTGAATACACGCTCTTTCATGGCCTCTTGTTTGTTATATAGCCTTGCGCTTTTAGTCGCATCATTGAAAGAAGAGGTATTTATAGGATAATTAGCGTAAAATTGTGTTTTGAGATTCTGTAAAAGGATATGTGAATACTACTTTTATTTGGGCAGAGGAAGTTATGTGACATTCACATCAGATTTTTTTAATAAATAAAATATCAGTTTTTAGGTCATTCTTTATAATTATTAAGTGATTTTCTTTAAAATTGATGGTCATTTTATAGGTCATTTTCCAAACAATTTTAGGTCACAGAATCCGGGCCCTGGTTATCAGATAAGTGTACGAATTACTCAATGAAATTATCCATTCATGCATGATACAAAACACGCGACCAATTCTCAACTATTACCCTAAGGTCGGTAGTAAATTGAGCCGGTAACCTATAACTGAAGCAGACATCCAAGCGTCCTTCTCGTATTTAACGTCAATATGTATACTAGTACCTAATATTGCAAATAAGGCAAGATAGTAACGATATGCAACATTCAAACCGATATTTTGATCAACTGCCATGGGATCCATCGCAAATTAAACACCTCTTATCAGGAACTGATAACAACTGTAGCCTATAGAGACTCATACGATACGCATTTAAATGAATACTACGTTCCTTTCACCGAACAAAACACAGTGAATTAACGAGGGATTAGTATTTATCGCAACCCATTGTCATTGTAATACATTTAAATGCAACCAAAGCACGGTGGTATATGCGAAAACTCCATTATCTGCGTATTCTAACTCTTAATCTGATCATAATGGATTCAGCTACAGGGGCAGAAAATATCCGGTTGCCAACATGTGGGCGTCTGGATCGTAATAGTGACTGAGCATACATTTCACACTACTTGCATGGATTGTATGTAGTACTTCTCATTTATTCGGATTTATTACAAGAACCATTTCTTAAGATGCATGGAGAATTTCAAGTGAAAGATATTATGGTGATAACGTAAACAGACAATAAACAGAAATAATAATAGGTATGATTTTAAAATTAACTTATATTTAATTGATTTGCCTATAATGTTAAACAAATACAATAAGGCCACACCCGAATGAGCACATACTGGTAGTGTGGGGCAGTTCAGAAATAACTTGAACATACATATAAATCCTTGAACAAAAATATAATTAAATACAATAATGTAATATAATAGGAAGCAAATAAAAGCTAAACGTAGAAAACATGTTTATAGCATAAATGTTTTCTCAAGTGTTATTTCCATTTTCAAAACTTTTAAATATATATGATTGCCTTCTTGCCTTGTAGAATTAAAATTAGAAAATATTAAGAAAAATCATATCTGGTCTAAACAACATACGGTTAGGCTAGGAAGCATAATTGAGCCAAACAGCAATTTTTTATGCCCCCTGTAGGGTGTGCGGGGATGTTGGGGAGTTCCGTGGGGGCTCGCGGTGGGATCTGCCTTTGGGCATGCAAATCATTCAATTCCCATGAGGTTGGCACAATGGGCCCACATATGTGGCCTACGTGCTTAAGGTCGTTCCCAAACCGCCTCTGCCCCTACGCAGGGAGATAATAAATAGATAGGGTATGCGGAGTCTAATTAAGTAAAGATGTTCGTAGGTCAAGTATTATTAGTTTTAATGCTAATGATACTAATCTCGCATTATTATGAAGAGAATTATAGTAACAGTGAGAAAGTAACTTACTTGAATTTTTTTTAATTAAAATAATGAAAATATTAATTTAGCTTTGTCATACCTCTTACCTAGAAAGGAGATAATTATTATTTATATACTTCATTCTCGTTGACTTCTTAGCATTGATATATTCCATTGATAAACTTCTATGGAAAAGGCTCAGAAAAAGGAAATGAAGAAAAAGATTTCTGCAATAATAAATAGAGTTATGCGTTAACGAAGACTTTTGGTTACAAAATTTGTATGAAGTCCTTGATAAGTTCCTTCTCCGGTGATATCTCGTCATCATTGATATATTGTTAAAATTATAATTGAAGTACTAAGTATTATTAATTCTTGATTGAATTGGTGAAATCATTTAATTAATCCTATTAATATAATAAAAGCGCCGATGGCTCCAGTTAGGGGTATAGTCCAGTTACTCATTGCATACCCAGGCGGCTGCCTTTCGTTAGGAGGATATGTTTGTTGACAGCTCAACCCATGTTCTTTGTTTTACCGCACCAATCAGCAAGTTACCCCAGCCAATCAAAATCTAAGAATGTCCTGTGGCGATTTTGACAGCAAGTCGTCTACTCCGCGTGGAGTGAAATGCCCAGTTGCAAAATCTAGTTACAGTAAACAAGAACACGTGTGAATTGAATAAAGCGAAGGAAGAACTGAGGTCAGTGATAACAATGAGAGAATATTGCAACGTTGCTTTTGTTTTGGATAGCGGAAGCCCAAGACCGATTTAGTTAGATCAATTAACATAAAGAAACACCGAAACCTTTGAAGCCGACTGGCCATCCAATGAGTAACTGCACTATAGCATATGCCCAAGACACTTCTACACCTAGATTGTTTTCTTGTGCAAAGAACATTTCCTTTTAATGTTTCCAACTACGGCCCTCGAGGCCTTTTCTTGCGGCCCGCAAAGTTAGTTTGAAAAGGTCGAGGTTCTGAGAAAATTCAATCTTTTGAAGGGGAGCTGTTCTAGATTTTTTTCGGATGTTTTCGGATGTTTTAAGTAAAGCGTTTTTTTTTTTGTGCTTTCGATTGAATTATTCTTCAGTACCTAGCCTACATGAGTGCCACAGTACAAACATCTTTTAGTGCATAGTATTTTGCAGTTGTCAGGCCCAAATTAAATATTATTTTATAACATATTTCTTACCCATTCTGAGAAACATTTTGCCAACCTTGATCTTGAATTCTGAGGTAGCTGGAAAGTAATAATCCATGGTTCGGTTTAGTTATTACATACTAGATAACATTTATAACCTACTAGATAAACATTTGGGATCCTAATTTATCGAATCTTTCATGTTCTGAATAACAGAAATAAAAGGTTTCGCTTCCTTTTAGAATGGGATGAACGTTGAAAAGAGTTTTCGTGCCAGATAAGGTTTCAACTGCTGTACGTGTTAGTTTGGATGCGCCATTTGTAATGTCACAAGAAACGTCACATAATTTTCTAGACGACGAATGATTCTGATTTATCTTCAAATCCTTTTACAAGTTTTCTTCCTTCTCGTTGCAAGTGACACACTTTTAATCATACGTATATTATCACGTCTTTTTTAAAATCATATAGCAAGTTGACATCTGAAGGAAAGAGTTAATTTCTAATCAAGCCATTCCAGGATTTATTTCTATCAGTGAATTTCAGCTGTAAATATGCAGCGGACAGATGATCGTTCCTGTACCTCTTGGAATGTAGTACTAGGGATTATTACCCTAGTTATTTTTTTATTTGTAACTTGAATAGAAAGTGTAGTTTATCGTTATAGTTTAATCATGCTGACTGTGTTCTTACTTACACTTAATTTATTGACCAAGCTTAGAGGTTGCCTGAATAAAGTCACTGAGCTGCTCGATTTCTTGAATAAGAGCTTGGGGCTGTTGTAACACCACTTTGTCAGAAGAAGGTAGTGCAAACTGCACAGCGGACCAGTCAAGCAAATTCATTTTGTAGCATCCTTGCCTACCATGCATCCATTATACAGGAAATATAGATATCCTATCAATAAAAAAATATAGTAAAGGCGTATGGTGGTAATAATACAGTCAAATCTCTATATAGCCATATCCGTGGACCCTAACAGATTGTATTATTACATTGACGGTTATTGTTATATTGAGGGGCTTTTATATACCACAGATCAGGAAGACTGCATAGATAATACTTTGTGATCCATAGGATTAAAAAAGGCCATGCAATGAAGCTAAAATAATTACAAATCAAAATAACTAAAAATACCGTTAATTTTGTTCCTAATTTTACTGACCTCATTGAATCGTATCCATAGATAGGAAGAAACAGACAGGAAATTCGATACATAGCTAAGGAAACTAAAACCATTTGCTCAATATGGTGGTAGCACCCGAAATCTTTTTGTTTTGCACACGTAGAAAGACCCTACATACACCTCTATTGTCCCTTTCTCTTCCTGAATTTCTAAGAAATATAACAACTAATCAGGCCTGGCGAAAATGATTTTGACGGCTGGGAGGACACTAATATGCTGACCCTGCTACCATCCACAAGGCTAAGCTACTAGTTTGCAAAAATAATTAAATTTTAAAATATGATTGTAAAATACTGTTTCTCAAATAGGTTCATCGTTGTAGTGATTGATATGTATGAAATCTGCGACGACCAAAGAAAAATATCGCTGAATGCGGGTTTATCGCATTATCGATTTCCGTTATACAGAGGTTTCATTGTCCTTTCTAAATGGAATGTCTATATGCAAGTTGGAGGAGAGAGTTCGGCGCCGTTTAAACTGGGATAATTAAAAGGCAGAAGTGTTGAAATTTACCGATATCACAGAAGATAGATTTCACGTACTCTGAGTCTAAACTAAACCCAGATATGCAATAAAAAAAAATTAAAAACCTAGATTAAATAACCAAAATTTTTACCCATAACACGAATTAAAAACACTAAAATTGACTTATTCATGCAGAATTGTATCTTAACAGAAATGTGAAATTCTGTTTCTCAAGGGATCGAACCATGCTTCTACCCTACACTCACTTCATGGGCAGAAATAAACTGAAGTCTGGTTAGCATTAAGAGTGATGTAATATTTGCCAATACCTTATTTTAAAAGCCACTACCAATCGCATAGAAGTTTCTTATCAGATAATGGATACATCTTGAGAAAAGGAATAAGAACAGCGTTATAAATAAAGTTAATATCGACCCAACAGGTTCTCAAGTACTAGGAGGAATAGAAAAAGTTGGGCTTCTACATGAGCGATGAGAGAGAATGGTTGTTATAAGTTAACTGCAGTTTCTCCACAATAAACGAAGTTGACTGCATTTTTTTCTACAAACTTAACTCAACTACAGCAACACTGTTGACTGAATAAAATACACGTTGACAGAAAACACATTTCACATCTCTCTCCCTTCCATAAAAAGATGGCCAACTAACTCATTAAAAAAAATTCTGCGGACTGCAATTTTCTGAACAAGCTATAAGCAATACCACACTTTATCCTTTGTGGGTTAATAATGAAAATAAAATCCATTTTATCATCAGCACTTTAATACGTACACTTGTCTTTGCAGTCCACGGTTCAGAGTTTGATTTCAGTGAAAGCCATTGACGAGCCACTTTAACAAAGTATAAAAAATATTAATAACAGCAGTTGGTGTCAGTATATTTTCCACGTCCACCTTCTCGCAGATACTCAAACCGGAGCTAGGTAAAATTATAACAGGCGATCGCGTCAGGAAGTTTAGGCTGGTTCAGTTCATATTTTAGTTTAGGTTGGTTTAGTTAACCTTTAGTTTATTATAATTTAGGAATCAACGTATCTTGGATTGTCAATCAAGTATGCATGTCAACAATTCCCAGCGTTTCAAAGTACCTTGTTGCCTACGTAGATGCGTGGACCCTTGGATAAGAAAAACGTCAAATATTAGTTTGCACTTGATGTATGGAATATTGCCTCAACGATCTAGTTAAGGATTGCAACATTGAGCATTTTTCATACGCTTTAAAAACAAACTCAAATATAAACTAATGACTATTTAACGAACTAGAACAAGATGTTTGAAATTCTATTGTTCATGAAAAGAGTGGCTGAATTTAACAAATATTTACTGTGTTGTAAAATGACTCAAATGATCATGGAGTTTCTTCGCGCATTTTTTAATCTTTCACTGCTACTGATGTATAAATTCGACAACACAAAAATTGCATAAGAGAAGAGATATAAGATTAATAGAGTAATAATTTATATTAAAATGCGAAGAATTTTATTAACGCTTTACGGTTTCTTTAATAGAAACCAGCTAATCCACTATAAATTTTTATTTCGATTTCAAAATTATAACCCAGTGAAGATTTTACTGGAATGCTTATATAAATATGTGAATTCTGCACTGAAAGTGTTAAAATTCTGGTTTCTTCTTCATTTTCGGCGGTTTAAGCAAGAAATTCCTGATTGTTAAAATTTAAGTAAGTAGCATTTCCTCCTTACACTTAAACCTGTCCTCGTTTCCCTGAATAGTATAATAATAATAATGTCATATAATAAAAACTATACTTTAAATGACAGACAGTTCTTCTTCTTCTTCTTCTTCTTCTTCTTCTTCTTCTTCTTCTTCTTGTAATGTAGGATTGCATCCTGTCACTGCCTTCTAAATCTTACAAGCCATGCTGCTTGAAATCTGGCAACACAGGAGGTAGTCCTATCTGTGGTGGTCTGTGGGAAGCATTTGAATACGTTTATATTGCAGATAATTTTCTTCATCACAAATACTGACTTTATTTAGGCCAAATCAGTAGGCCTATATTACATAGCCTATACTTGTGATGTGCATAATAACGTAACGTGCGGTGACTCCACATATCTGAAGGAATTCGTAGTTTTCAGTGTCTCCTCATTATATGTTATGATGTCGCGTTTTTTCTTATTTTATTGGTAATAACCTCACTTATCCTGTTAGGCCTACGAGCTCTGTCATTTGACCCACAACAGAGTCATATTTTATTAAGCTACCACACTTCTCTGGGTCATTTTGTACCACCACTGAACTAGTTTTCTCAGGTAGGCTATAATATAACCTAGAACACTGATATCTATCTTCTTGTCACATGCACTTTATGGAAGACTGTGCCCATGACTGTCACTGAAAATAATAACTTTGCCTGATTCCTTGGAAGCACTCGGCTTTCCGTTATTTGCTGTCTAAAAATCATCCATTCGTTATCCTTGGCTCCAGTGGTGAACTGTGTTGATTCGCCAGGTTAAGGTTTGAATCCCGTTCATTGGCTTCACCAAACTGTAGGAAAACGCTGAATCGATTTTCTAGTAGTAATATTGGGAGAATAGGAGATTGCATATACTACGATTTGGCGTCTACCAGATTGAGATGAATTAGGCCTACTGTGAGCAGCTTGATATTTTGATAAAAGTTCATACCAGTAAAAGTGACTATATTTCTCTTCAATTCTTCTTTAATACCAGCCAATTCTTCCTGAAGGACACTAATATCATACCGTACCTCTTTCTTGTATTCGTTTGTAGATGGTAATAGCTGATGAACATGAAAATATTCTATGAAAAACTATTCTCTGGTGTACTCAATTAGAGGTGACGGTGTATATAAATATCTCATTTTGTACACGGCTTTACCTTCTCTATGCTCTCCAGTTGCTCTTCAGGTGTGTCCAGATGTTCTCTAAACCATAGGCGATGATGACTGGGATTACTTTAAGCTGAAATATGCTTAATTTGCGATGATTCTGATGGAGTTCGTTGCTTTATTTACGGCATGTTGATAGCCGATAGGACTACCGATGCGATGTTTCCAGATTTAACAACATGGCTTGTAAGAAATAAAGAAGGCAGTGATCCTGTTTATTTCCCCTTTATTCCTCAGATGAGTCGTGTGTACTGTCTTTCCATCTCGTAGCAGGTCTTCCTCTTAATCTTTTCCCGTCTGGTCTTCTTTCTTGAGCCTTTTTTGCTAGGCGATTGTTTTCCATTCTATCAACGTGTTCTTTCCAAAATTTTCTTCTGTCATTGGTAGATTTTGTTATGTCCTGAATTTAGCATTTGTCCCTAATATCTGTATTGTGTAATTGTATTGTAATTTCTGTATCGTGACAGACAGTTAATTTCCATTATTCTAACTCTTAACTCTTTGCCAGTCTACTGCAGTATAGTGAATCCGAGAAATGTTAAGCAGCACAATTGTCTATGTCACACTCATAAGTACCTTGGAATGTGCATTACGTTGTAATTTTCAAGAAGTTTCTTCTTATTTTTATTATTCCGGTGTGGGATATGCATCATGTTTCTCCCTGCTCCGTGGGCTTTCCGACCGTGGGTTTTCCGTCCCTATTGTAGTGCGCCAGGTGCATTGGGTTTTCCGACCAAAGCCTCTTGGTTGCCGAAAATTTCACTGTTAGATTTTGAAATTAAAGCTATGAAAACAGTGTTCCCCGAAACACCCCTTTCCGGTTGCAATTTTTACTTAAACCAATGTCTGTGGAAGAAAATACAGAAACTGGGATTAACATAAATGTGAAATGTGTTTAACCAGCGGCATAGATCCACGAACGGTGTCGAAGGTTGAACATAGGAAAATAAACTCCTTAATAAATTAAAGAAAACCTCCGAACGTATACTTTCTGGCAAATAAGCTGAAGGATGAAGCAGTAAATGCTATATTTGAAGTTAAAAAAGATTCCATTGGTCTGCCTCTTAAAAAAATAGAAATCTTGACAAAAGAATTATTCGTCAGACATTATACACCATTTTCATAGTTGCAGTAATATCAAGGAGATTGCGGAACATTTCTTCTGCAGGATTTTGTAAATTATTTTTCTTTAGAAATGGAAAATAAAGTTTTCCACTTGAATTATATCTTCCAAGCCCATACTTTTTTCTCTTGACTTTTCACCGAAGAAGAAATAGGGCCGCCACTTATAAAACTGAAGGGATAACTTCCCCTTGTCTTCTTACAAGTGTCGGGATGGCTTTTCTTGAACATGGGCTGTCATTCTGTTTACATCTCCCTCTCTCCACCCCATCGTCATCTCGTATCCACGCATCACTTGATCTCATGGTCTATCGCCCTCCTTTCCACTTTTCTCCCTTTTTTTCGGCTTTGTTGGTGTTGTGTTACCTTTCAGGGATGATATTTCAGAACCAACAAATAAGCCGCCGTTTGTAACCATAAATATGTTTTATAATAGGCCTATTATTCTAGACGTTATAGTGTAAGGACTAATAATAATTAATACATCACATCAGTAAACTGTCCGAAAAACAGAATTTAATACTTTAGCATATTCAACCGATCAGTAACCAAATTTTTAAGTATCACGCCCAACTTGAAATATTTAATTTCTTTTGGGGGTCACCCATAAAATGTTTGCAAAATCTGGAGTATTAAATTAAATGTTGTCTAATAAAATGTAATAGCTATTACATTTTTTAGAAGTTAGCTTCTAAAGTTCAAGTTCATAATCAGCTGCATTATATTACAAACACGCTCCAATTTTAATTCATGGTTTGTTCAAATAAATAACAATTAGTCTATGTGCTTGGGATGTAAGTAGGCATAACTTAATGTTGCTATTTAATCGACTGAAGTAATGTTACAATTTAATATAACTGGTTATATCGAATTGGTTATATGGTTATTTATAGACGGGAATGTACTGCAACTTAGGCTTTTGACCGTGCCGATATGTCGGAATTTTGTGCCGCTTGAGTTTTCTTTACACGCCTGTAAATCTACAGACATAGTCTGTCACATTTATGTGTTTTATGCACACATTTAACCCATGACCATGAGCACAGAAAGATGATAGCGTCATTCTCACTGCTGCACCCAGGCCGAGACATGTTTAAAAATAATAGTTATATAATACTAGTTATATAATAATATGTGAGTCTATGCTCTTAGGTCTGTCCATTTCAGGTATGCCTGTGTCATGAATTAAACTTAAGGACACTGAATTCACTTCACTATCTTAAACTGATTTGTTCACATCATTTAAGACCTAACATATACCGTTTCCGAAAAAAGTCAATTTAAGCTCTAGCATACGTCTATTAACCTCTCCCCAATTAAATAAAAAAAAATTGAAGCTGGATTTATCCATTGTAGATACTTGTATACACTTAATTTTTTTTAATGAGACATAGCATGTAGTATTGCAGCACTTAAGCAATGGAACATGCTGTATTAATTCAATTAAAAAAAAAACTGGATTTATCATTCCTCACATTGACGGATGTAGATGACTATATAATGAAGCTCAGATAACGGAGGAGTAAATCATATAGGGGGCTATAAACCGGGAGTTCATAAAAATGGTTATTTTATTTGGGTTTGGGTATATCTTTTAGGTTTACAGTAACTTATATGAAAACTAATAATGAAAGGGTGAATACTTTAAAGATTTTATGTTGTCTATTTTCACTTTTTTGTATTATTTGCATGTTTTTGCCTTTTAACTCAATTCAATATTCTTTCCCTTAAAAGAAGAATTTGCATTTATTATAACAACAATTTACAGTATGGGATACTCTATCGCAAAATTTTAGACGTAAAAGTGACTCTTCATTGAACCTAAGATCACTCATCTGTGAACTACATTATCATTCTTTTAGGAAGTTTTACTGATTTCAACAAGTGATATGTGATATAACATATTGTGTAATTCTCATCGTATTGCTACAATTGAAAAACAGTTGTTTAATATGGTATTGGAAATTATTTTCATACAAATTGGTTTGCTTTGTATTTGCAGGATTATACTGGGAAAACAATCTATTGAATCAGGTGGCGCTATTGGCACTCAAGCGTTCATTTCCTGTTAAATGGCATCCAATTCCTCTTGTTCTAGCTCAGTGGAGCTCAGAAACAAAACGCAAAACCACATATGTGTATGTATTGTCATGTTCTAAATATTCTCAGCTCATACTCAAAAGCAGAGGCCACCATTCTGCTTCCCGATGGGGGTTTCATGTACAATGCCATGTACTTGCTTGGAACTCACGACGAAATGACTTTCCACAGTCAGCCTAATTTATAATTAAATTACTACAAGTATAAAACCGGCGAACCTCAAAGGTCACGTTCTACAGCGCTCCTTTCTGCAGTTGGGACGAACACGTTTTGTCATTACCGTGTGTAGAAATGTATGGTAGTTGTAGTAGAAGTTAGAACATTACGTTACTGCAAGCTCTGACTACTGATTTACGTGGAATCTACATCTACTAAAATCAACTAGATCTATCATAAAACAGTACACGTGGAAATTAAAGTAAGCAGAAAATTCATATTTTTTATTTATTTTTCTCTAAAATAATCATAATTTATTATTAGGGCCGGAAGTTAATACTTTTTCAGAAGACGAAATGTGCATGCAAATATGCTCTAAATTTTTTTAAATAGGCTCAGGAACCAATGAATTATGCTCTATTAATTAAACATTTTTGATACTTTACTTTCTCTTACCAGCTTAACTTCATGAGAATTTACAGGAAATAGTAGAATTTTTATATGTTACATTACAAAGTAATGCAATGCAATACATTTTAGTAAGAACATGAAGTGAAATGTCGCATTAATATTATACAATCAGTTCCCAAAACAGTAGACTACTCGTATGTACTTTTGACTACTAGCCTATGTAAATATGATTTTTCATAAGCTTCTGGGTCCTATTTATTATAATACATTTTCAACACAGTTCGGTTAATCACTTTAGTTAGGACTAGATCAATCTGGGGAAAATTATTATTTTATAAATGAATTCAAGGTATCGGTACTGTATGAAATGTAACTTCTTAAATTGGACACAATAATGGAAGCAAAATATATTGAAATAGTATATATTGATCACAAATAAAATCTTTCACAAAGTCATGTAGCTTCCCAAAAAAACTTTCATGACTCGGGTATACTGATTATTTGTTAAGAAATATTCACAACATACGCACAAATTATATCCAAAACACTGGGCAGATATGATTTGAATTCTAAATATGAACATTTATTCTCTCTGCATAATAAAACTTTTTCTACCGCTTTTTCTACAATGGAAATTATATAACAGCTAATATTTATATTGTAGTAAACAACATAACTTAGATACGTAGTGTACATTTATGATATGCTGTAAAGTTTGAAATTAGAACGGACATTTTCAACAGGTTATAAAATAAAAAAGGCGATATTGTATGTAAACGAAGTACACAACAACGAGAATGAATAAACGTAATACACTTTTTAAATTTGGAACAGTGCAAGAGCAGACATGCGTTTGGCAGAGTCTGCAGCGATACAACCCTAAATATGTCTGAACTTTATTGGCAGGATGTCACAGCATGGGGAGGGTTGCCGTTCATCCATATGAGAAACCTGCAATTCAATTTCAAATTCATTTACCTGTTAAATTAATTGAAAACAGCGTATCAGCTAGTCTCCTGTTAAATACAGAAAAAAAAGTAGGCTATTTCAACTCAATTGTTATTTCTCTGATTTGTCATACGAGATTAACTGTGCTCTGTGTATTCCATGCAGACTATAATAAAGAATAGAACAGAATTAATGCTGAATTCGATTTCGCCTTCTCATTATTATTGAAAATGGGAGCATCATCAGTAGTCCATAGAAAACCTCTTCTACAGTACTTTCATCAGCCCTTCTAACAATTAGAGTCAGCGTTTTGCCTATAGAAGAACTAGGAGAAAAATATCAATTTCCAGAATATTGATTTCATTAACGTTCCATAAATCCTAATTTACTTCTCTTCACAAGCGTGATTTAATATTGGTCCTCATCTCATACCAGATACAAAATAGGCCCATGACTCTGTAGCCATTCGTGCACCGCCGATTGGACGTCTTCATCAGACTTGAACTTCTGCCCTCCAAGGTGATCCTTTAATGAACCAAAGATGTGGAAATCTGATGGTCCCAAATCTGGCGATTATGACGGATGTCGTCGACGGTTTTCATTGTTGCACGAGGAGCATGAGGACGGGCGTTATCATGTTGAAGCAAAACACCTGCACTCAGCAATCTCCTTCGCTTTTCCACTATCGGATATCCACATCTTTGGTCCATTAAAGGAGCAGCTAGGAGGGCAGAAGTTCAAGTCTGATTAAGACGTCCAATCGGCGGTGCACGAGTGGCTACAGCGTCAACCAAAATAATTTTCCTCATGCGGTATCGAAGCACTTCCTGTCCAATGGCTTAAGTGCGTTGAACTAGGAGGAGACTAAGTAGAAAAATAATGTACAAGCAAATATTCCTCCTGCAGTAAAATAGTCGGAAAAAAATAATTGCTGTTTTCATTTGATTCTCCCTAGTATTATGAAAGTTCCCACTTGTGTAACAACCGAAGTCATGAGAACCACCCATCCTAGTATCCACATATTTAATGGAATTATAAAGTAAAAACTTTTTATGATATAGCTGCAATTTCTCGGCAGAATAAATCTTCCACAGGCAACAGTATTAAAGTGTCTTTATTGCCAGAGTTTTGAGTATTCGTGTGTTTTACTCACATTTTTCATATCCAGTCAGTAACATGTTGCATGTCTTCATCAGTCAACATCAGAGTCTAGGAAGTTGTTATAAAGAAATAAAGGAAATGTATTTCTCGTTGACAGCTGTCTAAAAACTAGGGATAGCTTCAGAAAAAACTGGTGACACACTGTACGTAGCCCTGTTTAGTTTGTAGCATCTTGGTTTATTTGACATAATTGCAACACAGGGTACTTGAAAAACATGAATACTACTGTAGAGAACAATATGAGAATGTTCGAAACATTATTTTCTCTAGGACTAGCCTATACCATGAAACTTCTATAAAAGTACTAATGAATCTAAAACTCAAACTTGAGATGGTATTTTTCAGCATGAAACTTAAAATATCTACAGTGTTTAATATAACAATGTCTTTAGTGACCACTTGTCGTTCAATAATATAATAGGCCTAATGTGTTTGCTCAACTTTTTTTTTCTTTTCGCCCTTAGGCCTTTGTCATGTTCTACTACAACAACATTTCAGGGTATCTTGTTTTATTGTTATGTTAATTATTACCTAAGCAGCACTATCATTCTATTCTCTGTACACTGGCCTTCCCAATAAAGGCCTATAACTTACCTATAAGTAGAAAATAAATTTTAAATATAGAACGATAGTATACTTTTTACTGTTAAACTATCACAAAAAAACTTGCTACTTATACACACATATTCGGGGCACTAAAAAAATTGAATTTAATTAATTTAAATGTATTAAAATACATGTTGTAAACCGTTGAGCTCGATCAATAAAATAAATAAAATAGACTTGATGCCAGCAACTCAGCAATATTTTATTATTTGCCTAGGTCTTTGGACGTATTTTCATCATCTTCAGCAGATAAACAACCATGAAACCACAAGAAGAAGGTGTAGCCTAACTAGAAAATATTTCAGTGCTAATATTTTAGTAAAACTATTAAACGTTTTAATTTTAGGTAGATTTCGAAGAAAAATCTACCTATTGCAATGGATACCATGTCATAATTTTCGAAAAATTCTTTCATATCTTTACGTTTCATGCTCCCCTAAGTACGAAACCACCGCCCATTCAAAAAAAAAAAAAAAAAAATTGTGATATTTATATATATATATATATATATATATATATATATATATATATATATATATATATATATATATATGTATGTATCTTTACACTCTAGCGGCCGTAATTTTGAAGATATTTGAACCAAATTTTAATATGTTATTTCTAGGCCCAATAGTTCGGACAAGTTCGTTAATGAGCAAAATTGGCCCAAGGGGGTGGTCGGGGGAGGGGGTTGAAATGTTTAAAAATGTATATCTCTGCTCCTATGAAGTACAGAGGGAAACTTTGTTTGGATAAATTAGAGTACTCCCTATGGAGTTCACAGTGACACCAACGATTCGGGGGTTCGAGTGAGGGTGGGGGTGGGGGATGAAAATTAGAAACTTTTGAAACCACGTCTTGTGGGGTATCGTTGAAAAGCTCTTGATGAGTACTCTACAAATCAATATACCCGGTATACCCGAGTATTAAAATAACCATAATATCAACCAGTCTTTCCAAAATAACCTCGAAAAATCCAAGGACACGCGTGACAGAACTTAGAACCATTGTACCATTGTAAGTACATTGTAAGTACCATTGCCGGCAGCTGGACACTAGTGATGAGCGAGACCAGTCTTGGTCTTGCAGTCTTGGTCTTGGTCTTGCAGAAAATGCAAGACCGAGACCAAGACCAAGACCGCATCAGCGTTAGCAAGACCAAGACCAAGACCGACCAAGCAAGACCGAGACCAAGACCAAGACCAACCCTGCAAGACTCTGGCAAGAACAAGACCAAGCTGCAAGACACTTGCAGTCTTGCTACTTGAAATTTTTTTATAAAGCTTCGTTGTGTATGCGGTGGAGGGCGAGCGGTCTAACCACTCAGCCATGGGGCGGCCTATGACTGAGGATTTGAAACTTTAAACAGTATCCCCGTAACTTAAAACGCCTATTAACATGTTCAGTAGCATATTTCATTAACGATGACATCCTTTTTTACACCTAACATTAATATTCATAGCCTACTCTCACTTTTAGAATCTTTCCTGTCTACTTGAACAAAATATAACACAGCTATTCAGCTCATTCCATTCTCCTTGCAGAAAATTTCAAAATAAAGTGAAGTCTAAAAAAATCAGGTTATACGCCCGGCATTCTTTATAATTATTCAATTAAACACAATGAAACCGTAGTTTAATTAAAACAGGAACTTATTTGACGGGTATTTGCTAGTTATTACTTTACAGTTACGTATCTGATTGTACTGTAGCTATACAGGCCTACATTTTGCTGATGATAGGTAGGACATCCACTGAAAATTTTTTTTACTACTACAATTTTGTTATTGACACAACAGTGGCGATGTTTTAGTTATTGCTGCTGATTTATATTAAGGATGCATATCGAATGGGAAAAGATACTAAAAGTAGAAAATGGCTGGTCTAGAAATATTTGCTTGCATGAAGAATAGTTATGATTAATTATGACCCCATTAGTTGAATGCCCGAAACTTGAAAGCAAGTAGAAAGTAATTTATGGGGGGTAGCGGAAATCTTTGAAGTGCAGAAATGATCTGTTCACAATGTGTTATAAATTAGAACTAGGGTATATGCAAAGATAAATATTATTTATTGCAGCCTATGGTTTGGGTTTCGAATGGACATTGTGTGATTTCCTATAGATTGCATGAAGAATAGTTATGATTAATTATGACCCCATTAGTTGAAGGCCCGAAACTTGAAAGCAAGTAGAAAGTAATTTATGGGGGGTAGCGGAAATCTTTGAAGTGCAGAAATGATCTGTTCACAATGTGTTATAAATTAGAACTAGGGTATATGCAAAGATAAATATTATTTATTGCAGCCTATGGTTTGGGTTTCGAATGGACATTGTGTGATTTCCTATAGATTGCACAATTTCTAAAGCATCTGCTTCAATGCCGTTATGTTTTGTTACTATCTTACAGATTTAAACATGTCAGATAGAACCTCTCTCCTATGCGGAAATCTTTAAAACATTTCATACACATCCTGTTAATATTACTTCTTGTCTCCGCAGCCGTTCAATTTGAAATTTTACAATATAATATTCATAATTTTACACTCTCAAATAGTGTATAGCATCTCTTGGATTTTGAGTTTAAAGTTCTGCAATAGGATAACAGAGAATATTTAAATGAACACTCAAAGTTTACTGTTCTAGCCTATATCACCGTGGACGTTTCGGCAAACAGCATGACGTCACATTACTGTTTACATGGTCAAAGGAACTAAAAGCAATTAGCTTTCGTTACTTTCGCAAGCAATAACACACATGTAATCGGTGTAACTTTAAATCATGTAAATGCCATTGATCACAGTAAGATGCGTAAAAAAAACTGCAAGACTCTTGCAACAAGACCAAGACCGAGTATGCAAGACCGAGACCAAGACCAAGACTACTGATGCAAGACCGAGACCAAGACCAAGACCAGGGTTACCTATGCAAGACCAAGACCAAGACTGAGAGTGCAATACCAAGACCAAGACCAAGACCGCCTTGGTCTTGGTCTTGGTCTTGCATTTGCTCATCACTACTGGACACTTAAGTTATCAGAAGGGAATTACGAACTGAGGCAAATTTATCTGTCATTTCTTGTGAATGGTGATATTTATAGAAATATATTTTGGATACACGACCGAGTAATATTTTCCCCCAATATTTTTTCTACTTTCATATGAATGTATCAAACAAGGAAATATGTTCATCTTTGAAGACGCATCGTAAGTAGAGTAGGAACTCTGTTGGCGCCAGAGATGCAAAAACCCGGTTTCTTCCGCCATTTGATATTTTCAATGTCAGATGACAAGTGCAGGAAATATTAGTAGGGATGACGCAACCGTTCCAAGTACATGCAAAACTTTTAGCGGAGCAAACTGGTATTTTTTTCAGTTGCTTATGTTTAATTCTATATGTAAAAAAAAAGATTTTGTTGGCACGAGCTTTAAATAAATGTTTAAAGATAAAGTTGGTGAGTCCGGCAGAATCACTACCAATAACAAATGTGAATATTTCTTACACTAAAAAGGCCAGGAAAACAAAATTTTGATTTTTTGTTAGAAAAACTCACCAAATATCAGTAGATCTCCACGGGAGAGCCTCTAGCATCCTGAAGAACGTCAAGATAGTATTTTATTTCTCTCCAAGTGTTCTGCAGCATTTTACATGTGACGGATGCACAAGCGTCAAATATTTGCTGCCGAAGATCAGCCATGTCCTGCACCCGAGTTTGATTAACAATAGGTTTAACAAATCCTCAAAGAAAGGAATGTAAGGGATCAAATCTGGTGATCTAGAGACACTTCCAATTCATCTAGCTTGAGTCTCAACTTTATTGTCATTTCCCTTCTTCTTCAAAATCATAGGCCTACGTCTTTCAACAGTTGTTTGTGCCATTTCTCTATAGTATGATGCTCTGGAGAATTCTGTCCATATTTCTGTCTGAAACTTCTTTGCACAACAATGGAATACTTAATTCCGCAAGGCAAAACAGTTAACTTTCTGCTACACTATGAACTCTGCTACTTTCACTTCTGAGCACCATCATATCCCGGTATGCATAGTACAAGCATAATAATTTCATTGTCTCTAAAACTAGAAGAGTTTCTATAAGAGTGAACATGAAAAGCATAGTTGTATCTTAAATGGTATAGAAAATATTGACATTTGTTATTGGTAGTGATTCTGCCGGTCACAAAGTATTAGGCCTATTATCTACTGCTCTAAATAATACGGCTTCTATGTGTCTCTTAAAGTGCAATTAAATACGTAGATGGTTGTCATACTAAGACAGCACAGAACTTTAAGGTTCTTTGCCAAGGGGCGTTAGACTTCTCGGAGAGAAAAGATATTACGCACGGTTCCTCTAAAAGTAGTCTAAAGAGGGAAGTAAATACTGGTTTAAGAATACTGTATTATTAATTAGTTACATAATTAGTTATGTATTAACTTTCATTACTTTCGATTAATGTAACTTAGTATAGCCTAGGCCTACTTCGTACAAACCTATTATGTAGGTCATTATAAAAATTTGAATCCTTTTCTCTATTTACTCATGGTATTTATAAAATATTTATATCAGACTTCAATGAAATTTAATAATTTGTTTTGCATTGCGCCTATGTTTCAGTACTGTATTAAATAAATTCTAAATAAATTCTTATTGTAATATTATGTCCGCCGCCGTGGGTGAGTCGGAAGCACGCCTGCCTTCCACTTCGGCGGCCCGGGTTCGATTCCCGGCCGGGTCGGGGATTTTTCAGTAGTGAAAGATCATCGCCCCGGGTTCAGGACTGGGTGTTTGTCAGTAGGTTAAGATAATGCACATTGTGCGCGATTCCTTAATTATTATTGTAATATTATGTTTTCTTAGGTGTTTGTTCGGTTAAATTAATTATTAATGAGACATTTCTACGTGATCTCCTTGATTCTTCCCTTTTATCAGTATGCCACCTTGTTTTACGCCCTTCACATGACGTCATTTGAGGAAAATTTATTTGCCGCTTCACGAGGATAAAAAGATGATAATAATAAATTCTTACATTTCGAATTAATAACGTCAGTTTACTCATCATAGGCTCATCTTATATTACAGCTTATTTTGTAGCACTTAATGGATTGACTGATGATATATCCATGATCTCTGTCAATGCACTGAGAATATATGCATGTCACATATACTTAGGAAATGCAATGTATCAAGCAAGCTGTGACAGAAGAAGTGGGTGGCATGATGCCAAATACAATCACTACCACTTAATGCAGAACAATTTGCAGGCAATGTATCATTTAGTTCTGTGTCAACGCAGGGACATGGCCTTTGAATCAGGTGGTAGACATTTCCTTCCTTGGAATTTTTAATATGCTGGTCGCGTTAATTGTAATCACATCCACTAACTGTTTTAACTCTAGAATGGCGTATTGCTTTCTCGTGTAAGTCCAATGCAAACTTTAATTTGACATATTCGGCTTGGGAGAATCTATAAAACCTCTCTGTTCTTTAATATTAATACAGAAAAGTGTTATAATATTTTGCAAGGAGTGCTTAAATACAAGTAAACAATAGTGTATAGAATTAATAGAAGAATATTCTACAGTGTAAAATATATCGAAAATATCTGTAATTAATGTGAAGTATGGGCGTAACGTCCTGTGAAACTCATCATAATTAATTATGTGTGTAACTTTACCGGAACTTTCTTCCTATTATTGGTACTACAGATGTTTTTCCCTTCATGCCTCTTTGAGCTTTAACTTTACTTACTCAGAAAGTAATATTAGTTTAATTCCTTTCGTTAAATTAAAATGTATTTGCTTACTTAATTTAATTTACTTAATCTCAGCTATTGGCTTTGCTTTTAGTGCCATTCGTATCTATATATGTATTTTAATTTGAAAACGACTTTGTAGAATCTATTTATTTAATTTTATTTTACTCCATATTCAAATTAACATCATCAAATAAATAAATGTCGTACTTTTATGTAAAGGAAACCGCTGAAAATAGATTTGCAAATGCCAAAGGTTAGGAGATAATTGGTTTTGACTGAACTTTCGAAGTCTGCTAATATGAAGGTTTGATATAACCTTTTTTTCGTTAAAAAAATCTAATTACGTGAAATTAAAAAATAACAGAAATCAGCTTTCCAGTATTTAATTTGTCGTCGCAAGGTAAATATAGCTAATGGAAGGAAAGCTGGAGAAACAAACATAATTGCCTGGAGGGATACTGTGACTGGATCAAGCAGATTCCCACGAGACAGATAGAAATATGATCCTGGAGATCAGGTGAATGAGACTGACTTACCTTGCAGCAGATCAGGACTCTCGGCTCTCTGCACCACGTTTCCTGTAACACAAAACAACCATTACCAATTCCCAAACTACAGCGCTCAGTGCATACTACATAGCCAATTGTTTTTTTTTAGTATAATAATAAGAAGAGATGACTTACTACACACAATGTCACCCAGAATATGTAATAGTATAAATTAATATAAATTAGAAGTTATTAAATATCCATTTCTTGTTTATTCCGGCTAGAAAATTTGAAAATTGCTTTGTGATATTTTAAAATTTAGAATTATTACTAATAGCACAAAAATGTGTAATAGTATAAATTAATTTACTTCATAAGTTGTTAAATATTCATTTCTTGTTTATTCTGGCTAGGAAAGTTTAAAATTACTTTGGGGTAACACTTTTAAATTTATAATTACGACTACTAGGACAGTTCATTATAGCAGTAGGCCTATATAGAGTGGAAAGATATAACTTTGCTTATTTTTATTCTTTCGGTAGAAACAAACAAAATATTCCGCCACAATTCTCCTAAGTGATTATTCCTCTCAGAGAGAAAAAAAAGACTTGTCTGCAAAAATTAACCGTGCTTTACTCAACAAGTGTTATCCGTACTGTTCTAATTTTTTTCACATCCGCAGGGGAAATATTCGTGCGAATTAAGTACAAAAGTTATTGAATGGAATACACATTCAGCGCAGTTTGGCAACTTTTTGGTATGTTCCGTCCGTCTGAGTTTCTATATGTATCGCCTCGGCGATCGGGTAGTGCGCTGTTGCAATTCAACGGGAGTATTAATCTAATTACATCTTAAATGTTGAACTTAATCACACATGTTTTAACGTGATCTATTGCTCCCTTGAAAATGTACGGTTATACGGCCACTACTCTGTATAACTAAAATCAAGTTACTTAAGGGCAAATCAATTTTATTGCGGGCCTCGAGCAATAGTAGTCTAAAAAACAAGTACATATTTTAAATCATAATACTTTTACTGTTCAATTTATAGTAAATAGGAATGTTTTTCTTTAGTATTTGCAGTTAAATAAAACCACCAAAGTCATTCGGAGTTCAATTCCGACCACTAAGCCTTAATTCGTGGTCCACAATTCTTTGCGCAAACTATCGCTATCATGGTGATGATGATGATGATGATAATAATAATAATGATGAAGATAATAATAATAATAATAATAATAATAATAATAATAATAATAAAATAATAATAATAAACAGATGTACAAAATATAATAAAAAAGAGTGCAAAATTATAAGAAAAATGTTAGCTCCACAAAGCGTAGGTGAAGAATACAGACTTAGGAGTAAAAAGGAAATAAAAACATATACAGACATTCATAGTGATATCAGAAAACTAAAGTTAAAATTTTATGGACATATTAAACGAGTGTATTCAAATAGGATCACAAAATAAATATTGGAAGTCTATGAAAGTAGAAGTAAAACAAAAGTAGATACTATGAAATGATTTGGTGAAGTAAAAAAATGACTTAAAACTGGCAGAAATTACTCCAGAAGATATTTTGAAAAGAGGTAGCTTTAGAATCACGGTGCATAAGTGGGAAGTTGACCAAGAGGACAGACCGAATGAAAAAACTGGAACAACATGGACAAACGAGAGGATGGAAGCTCACAGCCAAAGGATGAAAGCAATATGGAGTCAAAGGAAAACACAGAAACGCCTCTAAGTACTTCGCGTGGTCCTACATGGGCTCATGCGGAAACAAAAAAAATAATAATAAAATAATAATAATAATAGTAATAATAATAATAATAATAATAATAATAATAATAATAATAATAATAATAATGTGCAAAGAATGTAGATAAAACAAAATCTTTTGTTAAAATAATTCCATGTGATAGCCTATAGGACAATAGTTCCCCTTTGGCTTAAACACATCTGGGTTGAACTGTCGTGCGTGGTAAAACTTTCAACTCGCGGAAATCCGATTAAATTCCAGAAGCGTGAAAACCATGGAAGGGAGGGAAAAAGTACACGTATTCACCAACCTTCCCATATAGAACCAATTTCTCATGTCAATGGTGACAGTGTCACCTGGTACTGCGGATGAAATATAGACAGATAGAGGTAGAAAGAAAGGATGGGCCAAGCTAACCAACTTCTCCGCTCGAAAGCACGATAGAATGAATATTAACGCCCATTTTCACTTATCATTTTCTCATAATCCACCAGGATCGAAGTTTCATTAGAAACTTGACGTATTATCAGAAAACTATAATGAAGGATTTGATGCTAGAGAATAAATGCCATTTTACAGAATTCGTGAGAAGGGAAATCTCCTATATGACATTGGCTTACTTCTGTCGTCTATGAAGTGCAAATACTGGTGTTCTAATGACATTTAATGTTTCTAAGGGAAGGAAGTACCGGTACTTACTCCAGTAGGTTATTATGACAAAATATTCCTTTTTTTAATCTTTTTTCCTGTCTTCCATGCACATTATTATTATTATTATTATTACTATTACATTAATACCACTAATAATCATGATAACGATATGTACGGTATACGCAACAAATTGCAGACCTGGAATTAGGCCTTGTGGTCTGCTATAGGAGTTAGTTAAATATATGGAGGATATACACGTTTTAAAGCTTTAAGTCTGTTTTAAACAATTTCAGACATCAAGATCACAACCTTGCCAATATTTTTATATGCTTTTCTTCTTTATTTTCTGTTATATTATATTATATATATATATATTATTTTAACTAATGAAGTCATTGTTCAGAAACAGAATAGTTTTAAGATATCTAAGTTTTAAAATTTAACAATTTTCTAACTCCATCAGCTCATTTCAGGATTGTAATCGTTATTATCTTCATTAACAACCCCTTTCTTTCTCTCACATTGCTTTCTCTTGGTCCTAATTTCCTTTCTACTTGCCAGGGCAGCTCTTTGTGCATGATGGATGCGGTTCTTGTCGATCAATTTAAACGCTTTCTCTGATTTTAATTGATGAAAATTCCACTTAAAAGTGTTTTTAAGGTAACCCTATAAAACTAACTATAGGTTCATAGAATGTTTCGGCTAAAACAAATATATATATGATTTTTACCATCTCAGCGTAGCCTACTTTATTTTTTCTTTATTTTTATTTTTCTTTATATAAAACATAGTAAACCTAATGTGAACGTATCCTGTCGTGCAATGGGTTGGTATTTCGAACTGACCCTGGATGAAACAAATTGATTTTGTGACTTTCGGAATCATCAAATTCTTGCATCAGTTCCTCCAACTTGGGCGTCGTTTATAACACCAGTAGCAATTACACTACAATATCGGTTCTGCAAATAGGAGATAAGAGGAAACAACTTTAAGCAGAAAGTTTCTCAGATCTTTTCAGTAGGCTACATTAGCAGAGAAAGGGAAAATGTATAAAAACCTCCTAGAAGAAGAGGGAATTAAAAACGAAAGTTTAATTAATTTCTTTACTTTCTCCTTCGTGAAACATGTTTCGTACGGACTTTAAGTTTCAACTAGTTCTTAATTCATTTTTTATAAGCTAACCCAATTTGGGCATCACTAGAGCCCTTGGTTAAATAGGTCAACTGTTCAAGAGTTCTGTTTTTCTTTCATTCATTAGATTAGCTACCAGCTGTCTACTTTGTTTCCGCAAAATCCTGTTGGTTTAATTCATTTTGTTTTACAAAGTTACTTCTGTGTAATGCTGTACCGGATGTCTCAAATGCATACAGACCAGTTATTTTGAAGGTAATACAGACGAACAACATTGTCTTCCACTTACAGTATGTAAATTGACAAGTTAGCTAGGGTGTAAACATATTCTTGATGATCACATGATCCGAAAGATGAATTCTCAACTGAATATAGACTATAGAATATGCCTGATTTTCATCAAGTCTGATAGATGGTAGGACTAGTCCCTTCAGGGATGCAGCGCCACTTCATTTAATTGAGATGATAATATAGAGTAAAGTTCATACATCCCATTATAAACTTAGGCCTACACATACTTTCTTTACTCATTAATTTGGTCATCTTGTACTGCTGTATGGGCATGACGTATTCGTTATTTCCAGAAACAAATTGACCAATACCTTATTTTATATAATTTATTGCAATAGCATATGTTTGTATATTATTTGAGAAGAGCGCGAGGATGACTATGAAGAGTCACATGTTTATATGTTACGGGTAGAGCTAAAATGGGGTAATCTTTTACCCGGGTAAAGTGAGCATTTTCCAAAAGCACTGGGTAAAGCTGGAATAAAATATACATTTCTAGCTTTACCCGGGTAATCTTTGCTTGACCCAATATCTACTAGGTAAAGACGACTTTCAAAAATCGACAATTTACAATGGAAATATAATAACTTTTCTGTTATTTAGTAAGTCTACTTGTTTGATCAGGATGCGATTGAATGACACTTGGAATTAACCTAACCTAACCTCACTTAAGGGGAGTCGGAGTGGTATTCTGGGCTGAAATTTCACAAATGAGATATTGTCAGATTAATGTCCCCTGATGTTTGTAGAATCAAATAACATTCTTTATTTTCCTGTCCCGGTTTTTAAAGGCTCTAATTAGGCCACTTTTTAAAAGGCTGCGCAGTACCACGCCCCCTTTGAACCCCTTTGCTGCTGCGTTAAGCCTATAGTCATTGGGGCTATATTTGAGTTTTGAGCTATATTTATGGAGGGAAAACCTTGTTTTTGCTATGGTAACCCTGTCTGCTTTCTCCTTGCTCCAGATAACCTCTTCTGAAGTTATTCTTCCATGCTTTGGAGCAGGAAGTTCTAAGGTATGGTTCCAATATTGTAAAACTTTAAAGCTGTTTTTTTTAGTTCTATTATTTTTGTTTAACTTTGGGTAGGCATAGGCTCTTCTCAAAAAACTAATTTAGCTACTGGTCTAATTTTTTTGTGTGGAATTAAAACAGTATTAAAAATGTTTATTTAAGTCACTTCCAGTAAGTTATGTGAAAAATTGAATTTATTAAATACAAACATTGAATATTTTTTTTAGTAAATTTAAGACATATATTTAAAAAATCATATATGCCTATTGATAACTCCAAAAAAAGATGTCTTATATTTAATTCATTGTAAAAGTGCTGTAGAGCAACCAATAAAAATTTGAAATTTTTGTGTGCAGTGGTTTTTGAGATGAGCGTACCGGAAAAGTCTCATTTTAACATTGGCGAGATAGACCGTTCCGACTCCCCTTAACCTAATCTAACATAACGTAGCCGAATCATATTGCGCATATCCAGATCCCTAAAAAAATAAGAAACTAGCCTTACCCAGAGGCATGAGAGTAGATCGCGCTTTACCCGAACAAAGCCCGAAGTGTAGTAAATTTTGCTTATAATTCGAGCTTTATCCAAAAGTGATCTGGAAAAGCGCGAATTACCCGGGTAGATCTAGGTTTAACCGGTTTTATAGCTTTATCCGTAGCATATAGAGCAGGAAGAAGTTTATTTTGAACACCCCGGTTGAAATGTTCACACCAAAAACCATGACGTACCAATTCTGTTTCACTAATGTGAGAGCATGACTTAGGCTTATGTCTATTCGTTATTTCCAGAGACAAACTTATCAATATGATATTTTATATTACTCATACTGCATATATTGCAACAGAGCTTGTATGTCTGTATTATACATATGTACAAGTACGTCCAACACCTACTTTCAACTCTTCTTGTTTGCCTGTAGTAATCTGGCTAGGTCACTCAACTAACAGCTCTGTATGCTTCTGCATGTACGAGCTAAGTCCTTAATGCGAGAAATGAATTTACTGGCAAATGCGTTTCTGTTATAACAGTGTTAAACCTCCTGTGACCCACTACAGTTCATGAAAAATAATGTACCACTCGTTAACTTACACTATGAGTGTTGAAATAACAGAGAAATGTTTGTTAGTTTTTTTAGTATTGAACACAAAAATGTGTTTGCTGTACATTTATGCATCCTGCAATGTCCAACCTCTATTCCAGCTTTTCTCCATGGGAAAATGAATGGGAAATGAGGAGAGTACAAAAGCTGCCTACCACATAAAATATAAATTGCTGTTATTGAATGTCAAGAGCAATCTTTAATTCAAACATTGTATTTTCATAACTGTGCAATTTCGTATTTGAATGAAAATTTGTACTCTGACAATACAAATTGTATTCTTGTTATGGTATTCAAACATTTGCAATAATATTGCATTGAAGGTAACAGAAGAATGTGAGTCTTTCAGTTTTCATTATCTTATACTTTGCTGCCGATTAAAAAGTTCGGGTCTTGGTGATGGTAAGATGGAGTCATGTGATCTCAGGGTTTTGTGTACAAACACGGTGAAGGAGAATTATACTGTAGGTGAGGTAAGGCAGTGAATAAATATTTGGAATGGTGGTAACACAAGATGCACTCGTATTTGCTGGTATTTTTTTGTAGATTATGATGGTCCCCAAATAATTTGGTTATATTCACTTAAATTTATTCGATATATTTGTTGATCAGTTGAGGTATTCAACATAATACATATTTTATTAATCTTTGTTAACGTGATCTGGTAGTTTAGTTAGCGCGCGTCTTTCCTCTGGAGAAATCTATTATCTTTGTCTCGCGGCTGGCATAAAGTTTGAACGATCGCAGAGAATTTCACTGTCTTCAGGTCCTTTTCAAAATTCTACACACATCTTCACTACCATACCTATCATGTCGCTTCTCACACCTGTCCTCTCATCACAATCTAAATACACATTCAGAATATAGTCATGTACGAGGGGTATTCCGAAAGTAAGTTTCGTCAATGTATGGCAGGAGCGGCGTGTTCACCAGGGGAAGCAAACAAACGCCAGACGAATCCTCACCCGTGGCTGGTTCCACGACGGAAGTGGCGTCAGCGGAGGAGGCATGACGCAGGCGCACTGCGCCGTAGAAGAGCGAGTCGCAGCAAACTGGCGTGCCCGCGGGTATTAGTGTACCGCTCACGATGGCACGAGAGATTTGGCGCCACTGCCATGTACCGCTATCTCCCCTCTTTCAAACGAGCCATTGCTGCAGCCGCTGAACCTTTTATTGTCCGAGATAGAGCTGTTTGAAATTGATCTCCCGATTTCCGTCCCCGCAAAGTGCGCGCTCCACGAACCCATCTCGCACAAACCTTATGGAACATCAATTTGTCACTCAAAATGGTCTGTGTGGAACCTTTAGTAATGTCAGGAAGCTGAGGTGGAGCAGGCTGTGCGCCAATTCCTTGCATCGCAGGGCACCGAGTTTTACCACAGTGGGTTCTTCAAACTGATCGCACGCTACGACAAATGTCTCAATGTCGCTGGCGACTATGTCGCAAAATAGTGCACGGTGTATAGTTCATGCTGCCATGCTGTATTGCTTTTGGGTCAATAAAGTGTCCGTGTGACAAACTGACGAAACTTACTTTCGGAATACCCCTCGTACTTTCAATCCCTTTTCACCGATCATCATCGTATTATTCAACTTTCACCGTTTCACTTACCCGCATAATGTCAGTGGCTGCCAAACGTTGGGACAATTCAAAAGAAAAATCAGTAAATTAATTCAGGATAATGTTATTTAAATTTTTGTTCTTGTCTTAAGCTAAAAAATTTCCTTAGGGTGTAATTTATAAAATTATCATTCTAATTTTGTATTCAAGATTATCTTGTAACTTAATTGTAATTAATTTAGTTTTAGGTTCAACTGTCTTATATTTGACTATAAGTAACTGTATTTTTAACTTAATTTTTTGACTGGCAAAGCGGAAGAGAAAGCCAAATGGCCGTAGCTCTGCCAGGATAAATAAACGAATTATTATTATTATTATTATTATTATTATTATTATTAATTGACCGCGTAGGGGGTACGCCGTAGCGTACTGGTTGAGGCGCTGCGCTACAATCCGGAAGGTCGCGGGTTCGATTCCTGATGAGGTCGTTGGAGTTTTTCAATTGGCCTAATCCTTCTGGTGGCACTATGGCCCTGGGGTCGACTCAGCCTCTAACAGAAATGAGTACCAGGAGCAATCCTGGGGGTAAAGGTGGCCGGTGCGTAAGGCTGACAACCTTACCACCTTCATGTGCCGATGTCTAAAAATCTGGGAGCCTCAACCTCCTGGAACCCTCTGGGCCTCCATGGCCTGTAATAGGGAACACTTTACTTAATTGACTGCGTAAGATATAAATCAATAATCTCGAAAAATATAATCTAAATAAATTCTTCTACGAACTTTTCGTAGGTATAATTTGATCCTCGACACGTTTAATATAATCCTTGATGTATTAATAATCCTTGATGTATTTGTGTAAGAATAATCCTTGATGTTAACACTAATAACCACAATAGTTAAGTGTAGGCTACTGTAACTGGCGTGGGAAGTTACCTCCACGACGAACGAAATCTTTGCGGGATTGCCGAGAGAATGCCGAAAGAAAGCCGAGTGAATGCCAGAACGAATGACATATTCTGGGGTCCGGAGTTCTATTTGCGCCTTTCCGAAACTGGCCTCGGATGAAGGTGCTTAGTTAATTTTTGTCATCGACTCAAAAATCACTTCATTGGCTGTCTGTTCAAATTTCCTTAAGCTTGGGAACGTCGTTTCTAGGTGTTTGTAGCGTTAACTGCAATGGAGAGTCTTGTACTGTTTTGTCAGTTATCGGACCATGGAAGCGAGATTCTGAGTTTACAGTAGGGGTCCCATTGTTTAACTAAAAGTCTTAATAGTTTATTTAATTTACTTTCAATAGATTATTTTATTTGTTGTAATCCTTCGTTATATTTTTCTGCTAATTTTTATATCAGTTTATCTCGTATGATTAAAATTTAAGAATTAATTAAATATACTTTACTTACTTATTGATGTGTTGACTTAAAAATATTCTATGTTAGATCAAAGCTGATTTAATATATTTTATTTTAGTGCTTGTTTGATGCCTCTGTGATTTACAATTCTTCCTTTATTTATAAAAGTTGTTCGAAATATTCTTACACTTATTTCCTTACTGCACAAAATGTCAGCACTCATTCCTTTGTTGCATGGATGCACGGAGCATTGCCACGTAGCCTTACGTTTCCAATTCCTATACATTCCGAACTCTTTCAATGTTTACATACAAGATTTACTATATACCCACATTCTACTTGTATTGTACAAACTGAATCAAATTGGAACATCTTACATTCGCAATTTTACATTTATAAATGCAGCATTTTACAAGGCACTCCCGAATAACCATCAGCTTGTGGCCGGAGTGTAATATATGTATCAATATTCCAGGCAGAATAATTTACATAATTATCATTTTGTTATTTATTATGTCCGGACAAAATCATTTAAACTGCAGCTCGCTTTGTTAGATATTCACTTATAGTTTTCCTGGTCAGAATTTGTTGGAAGAAGACGAATAATTCCTTACAATGATATTCTTGATGACATCCCAGGTCTTTTCATTCTTGTATATCTCGCTAATTATATACCGGTAGCTGTGCAGAATAATGTGTAGAGTTGGATTATTCCCACAAAGTCTCTGGCCTTGAAGACAAACCCAGCCAGCGAGCTTCTCGTTACGTCTCGTTACCAAGTGCGCGAATTCGGTGCGCGTAAGATCAGTAAGCTACCGCTGGGCAGAGAGTGAACATCATGCAGCATTTCGTCAGTCGTAGAAAATACAATAATAGTTGAGTGGAGGGATAATGCCGCAGCGAGAGAGACAGACAACACATGGAGTGGGATAGGAGAGCTGAGCCAATCAGGGTGCAGCTACCTCCCCTAGCCAGGAACTCTACGAGCGGTGAGACTCGCTCCTAAGGTATATACGTAAAAACCCAGAGACGTTGTGGAGGTAATCCTACTCTAAACGACGAACTTAACGATATAAAGATTTTGTATTCAGAAGAATTTTTTTAGCAATATCCAGAAAGCTTTGATTGGGTTTTAAAATGTATCACAAGTCATTGTATAAAGGAAGTCTACTTCACAACTTCTCGTTCTGCACAATTGAAACTATTACTTTGGAGAAATAAATCTTTCTACTGTCTTTTCGCAGGAAAAATAAACATCTGGGAAGTTTTCGTGATTATGAATTCCCTTCTGCACGAACCTCCCTGGAAATTAATAACTCAACTCCCAGATTCTTATCTGGGGATTTCTCGGAGATTGCTAACAAATTTCCTTTTTTATTGGAGTGCTAATCTGTGGGTTTGTTGTTTTAAAGACTGAGCATGGAAGGATATTATTAAGTCGCATTTGTTCAGATACGAATCTAAATATATAGAGCCAGAGAGAACAGGTTTGAAATAAGAATAAAGTAATATCTTATTTTTATGGTTGTAATGTTCGTTTTATAGAGAGTTGAATAGAATGGTGGATTTCATACTCCACTTTTCTTGAGCTTAGCGGCATAGTAAATCTGTAACTACTTTCTGTGCCATTTAAATATAAACTCTTAAATTAGGTGAAGTGAGTGAATGTATCCATGGAAGGAAAATTAAATAAAAATTTCTAAACGATGAGGGCTGGTTATAGGAACATTACTTTTATTTCTACCGTCTCAATTTTTACCTTGAGCAAAAATCTGTAAATTCATATTCTCCGAATTTTTCAATATGGAATAAAAGTTCTTGCTACATTTTGTGTGCATCCTAATCTTCAGCTTTATCGTGTAAACGGTGTAATTCCACATCACTATCGACTGAAAGATTCTGAGGCCTTCAGTTCACTGCCAGCTCTTATTCCTAAAATGTTTTCTTAATGTGTAAGTTTCTGAACCTGAAACAATTCTTTGCTGATTTTTAGCACGTAATGAAAATACAATTCCGACATAAGGCTGCTCTATTAGGAAATATATTAATTTCATGCTACCTTCAACTGGCAATTCCCGATAGAAATTCTGATATCAGAGAAGTATAGTGTAAAGTACACGAGCCTAAAGGTACAGTGATAGTTATTTTTAATGTTATTTTTTTATATCTCATGAGTGAGGGGAAAAATTAAAAGAATTCTCGAACAATTTATTATGAAGTAATTAATTAAGACTTTTCCATAAATTGAATAATAATGGAGATATTGGATCTTACTTAGTATTTTATACTTAAAATAGCTTAATCGGAACAATGAAACTTACACAGAAGAAGAAGACACAAGAGTGAGAGATACACCGACAGAATAAGTACTAATAATTACCCTGTAGAGTGAGCTTTGATATTATGAGAATCCATTGAAGGTAGAAGGATAGTATAAATAATTTAAGGGGGGGACATACAGCTTTCGATGCTGGCAATAGGTGAAGTTTCATTATTTTTTTTACTCAGCAATGAATTGTTCTGCAGCCTTGCAATCTAACATGCTCTATATTGACTAGCTCTACAATTGCATACTATTTTTGGGATTAATTTATCTATTACAGTTTGAGTAATTATCATTACAAAATGGCAGTCAAATTTTGTGCACTGAAGTGTCGTTTACCTGATATCTCAAACATTTATTAACTTAATTATTGCAGTGAAATTTTTTCATACAAGTATATTTGGTATTATTGAACAACACTATCTAGAATCATTGATGTAACTTTAATAGTTTATTTTTGAAAAAAGTATTTCTGATGTAAAAATTTATTAAAGAAATTAACAAGTGATTAATTTTTTTTTTTTTTAATATTTATACTGCAGATAATCCAAAGATGCTAGATTATGTAGCTCACATGATATTTACAAATAGATAGAAAAAGAATCACTCAGAAATATTGGTATTTATTAAAATTATCAGGGAAACGGCACTTCAGTGCACAAAATTTGGCTTCCATTTTGTAGTGATAATTACCCATTAACTGTAATAGATGAATTAATTCTGAAAACACTATGCAATTTTAGAACTAGTCAATATAAAGGATGCCAGATTGCAAGGCTACAGAACAATTCATTGCTGAGAAAAAAATGAAACTTCACCTATTTTTCAGCATAGAAAGCTGTATGTCCCCCCCCCCCCTTAAGAAAATTGTGCGTAGCCTTGGTGATACAGTTAGAGCTCTTGACTTTTTTTAATGATTTATGTTTTTGCAAGTCAATGGTTCACCTTCCTCCAGAAATTTTAAATACCAATTTTAATATACACAAAGTATTCCATACACGCCAGGTTCTGATATTAAATTAATTCTAGTTATTCAACAATCCTACCTCCATGAATATCAATATTTATAGTGGTAGAACGGACATGGTCACAGAACTGGATTGATTGTTCATGGGGTACGGAATTAATTAAATCAGCGAAACCAGTTATACTTCCCTTGGGATGTCTGGCTTCGCGAACAATTTTCTGACCAATGTTAACAGTAACTGTGGCATAGGTAAACCGTATAATGCTATTTGCTTTTAATTAAACCACATTTATTACCAGTTTGTTGTGTAAATGCCTCCGTTTATTTCATAACGACGTTATTTTTGTTTTTTGAGAGTACTATGCCTACTCTGCTTTTTAATAAAATGAAACATAAACTATATTTTCTCTGAGCCGTAAGAAATATAATATTCTCTGTGCACAATGTATGAAGCTAATGTATATTTGTAACTCATGAAATCACAAATATTAAAAGTAAATAACCGACCATATCGTACCTAAATTAGCTATGTAAAAACGCTAAGCTTTTGTCCGAATTCATGGAAAAAAAATGGAATTACTTTTTTTCATTTTGTACAGACTTCTCTACAATGGTCTCCGAACAAAATACGCACATTTATGAGACATAAAGCGTTACTATAAAATCTAAGAGCTTACACGGAAGAAAGCAATTCAAAGAAGTTAAGGTAATTGAAAGTTGTGTATTATTGCAATAAGTATGAAAACGAGATTGCGGATACTTACTGGCTAAGCCTCGTATATCGTATATCGTATATCGATGACGATATTATTAAATATTTTAACTCCATGGCAATATATAGCATTTTTATGCATCATGACCAATTCATAAGTTACTTTTCTTTAACCTTTCCACTGCTATTGATGTCATCTAAGAAATGTTGAATATAAAATCATATACACACACATATATATATATACCTGTATGTAATTAATAGCGCAATGCTTTATATAAAATATTAGGATTTTTATTTTCTTGTTACGATAGTCATTCATGAATACACGCTGTACTAAAATTTTATCATGGATTCTAAGATTAGAGCCCACAGATGACTTTACTTGATGATTGCTTACATACATAATACATAATACATAAATATTCAGCTCTGAAAGAGTTAAAATAGATATGTAGTTAGCTATTTAGTTTAGTTAAGTTATAATGATTTCCTTTTCATGGTGGATGAAAAGTTGAGATTTTCTTTGACAGTTCAGTGTTACTGTTGAGGCCTTGGAAATCGAAACCCCACCACCGTTAACTCCACGTGGAGTAGGCCAATCTCTGTTTTGCCGGAGGTTTTTCCTGTGAGGTGTTGCTAGCGCACATTGGTCAGGCCTCGTATTGAGCCAGAGTGCAATGCATTCATTGATCCTTGCACTATCCGAAGTCGAATGGTCCAGCTGTTCGCCATTGCTGTCCTCACATTTACGTTTTTCACTTCAATTTGGAAGTTTCGGAATATATATATGTAAATGTAAAAGTAAAGTTTCCCTATACAGGCCATGAAGGTCCAGAGGGTTCCAGGAGGATGAGGCTCCCAGTCAGATTTTTAGACATTCGGACCGTGAAGGTGGTAAACCTTACGCAATGGCCGCCTTTACCCCAGGATTGCTCCTGGTACTCATTTCTGTTAGAAGCTGAGACGACCCCAGGGACATAGTGCCACCAGAACGATTAGGCAAATTGAAAAACCCCAACGACCTCATCGGGGATCGAACCCGCGACCTTCCGGTTTGTAGCGCAGCGCCTCACCCCATCTATATATGTCATTTATTGCTAGCTATATCCTAGGTATTTTTTTCTATTAAGTCTTAATTTTTAAAAATGTTGACGTATTTTACATATGTTACATGATTTTTTTATTTTTTAATTCTGCTCTTTGTCTCTCCTCCCTTTTCACTCTGCTCTCCTTGGATTTGCACCCGAGCACGAGCAACCTTGCTCATTCGGGTGTATTTCTTAATATTATATTTATATTATATTATGTATAAACAATTTTATTTTATTTTTGTTTTATCTATCATTATTCCATAGTAGAAATATTTTAACCTGGATTTTTTTAATTTGAAATTTTGTAATGTTAAAAACTTGTAATGTTCAATTTGGAATTAAATACATTAAATACATGATCAGTGTTCTCCAATAGGAAAAAATATATTTATAATCTATATCATCATTAAATAAATACAGTTTGGTGAAAATTGAAAAAATTAAAGTTATTAATCCACAAGTAACAATACCTATGTGAGCTACAGAAGAAGCAGCAGTTAGTGCCTTTAAATATGTTACTTCATATGAATGCATGAATATTAAATTTTGGAAGCTCAAATTATATTTTTTTAAACAGTAACTAATTTTTATGCACTTCGCATATCTTTTCTGTCAGCAAAATTTCAAGGTAGATTTGACAATGAAAGATTGTTGGTAGTATATTCTTTTAAGATGTCTTATCCTACCTGACTGACGTGGATTTTTTCTCTTTTTTGCAGGTATGTGCAGTTTGCCGATTCTTTTTGGTGTTCAACCCATTTAGTGGAGAATTCCTTTAAAGTAAGTGAATAGAAACGATAATGTTAGATCCTTAAACATTTTACAGTGAACTGTTTGACGATTTTTTGTATCTTCATGGTTACTAATTTATTTATATTTATTATTATTATACTGCTCACAAAAAATTATGTGTACTGATATATAGGTCGTTGGTTGACATTGAGGATTACGTGTTAATTGGAGATCTGAAAGTCTGGAATGGTTCACTCAGATTCGAGAGGACAACTGGGACAATTTAATTAAAGAAGTAGGGTCTCCGGTCAAGAAAGCCATCAGTAACAACCATGAGAGATGGCATGCTGACCACAAGTTCTTAAATCTGAAATCTAAACAGGCAGGTTCCGCCCCTGACAGAGATAAAGTGCCAGGAAGTTCATTTGGTTCCAAAATACATATGAATAATTCACTCGAACGATGGTCAAAGAGATGTAATTTTATAGTAATCGAAATTATAAAATCGAAGACTGATATTATTACTACATTACTAGACCTATAATAATACAACAAGAATTCTAGTGATATTCTGTGAATGAGTGACAAATCTAAAGTGTAAAAACACCTCTAAAGATCACATCTGAAGTATATAATAAAGTATACTATTGGAAATAGTATAGTCGATATTACTATAATCATTATTATGCCCTAGTCTTGTATTGAAGTCTACGTTTAAAAAAATACTATATTGGTTAAACAAGAAATTTTAAAAATCGTCCTTAGTATCATCTTAGAGAGAAAAATAATGACACGACGTTATGTTCTATCCTAGAAAGGAGGCACTGTGGCAGGTTTGCAAGGACTTAAAGATAATGGTGCGCCCACAGATATCCTCTATATCTGTGGGTGCGCCATATTTTTTTCTAAGGTGATACCTGTTGTACTAATTAGGCATTATGTAAGTTAATGCATTTTGTATGCAATATATTTTCTAGAAATATTAAAGACTAGAACTAGCCCCGTTTCATTGTACAGGGTATGCCTCCCTAGTGAATTTTGTAGAACAAGTATATTACGGGAAAAAAAACTAAACTAAACTAAATTAAACTAAACTAAACTAAACTAAACTGTTTCTAGTAAGTAATTTAACCAACTTAGATAATTTATTAATTAAATCTAAAATTTCATAGACGTTCAACACTCGTATGAAATTATCGTTTTAGGGAATTTCAATAGACCGACCGGGAGTTATCTTTTGAAATATATTGTCTATTAAGAATTTTTGTTCAAAAAGCAATTTGATAAAAAAAAGTTTGAGTTGATTGACAATTATTACTATGACAGTACAAACTGTATAAATCCGAGCTAACATACAACTTAGTATTCTGACCGATATGGAGAAATTAAAGGATAACGCGAGGGAGTGGTGGTTTTATTTAATTGAGTCAGTCACCTGTGATGACATCCGCTGAGGCAGGATGTTGGTTTAGCCACAGGTAGCTAGCAGGATATCCGTGCCTGCCTGCCTCCATGGTGTCAAACACACTCCTTAATTAGTCCACCACCATTTAAACATTCTCAAGTCATCTCAGTGTGCAGATACGATAAGACTTGATGTACTATATGAAGCGGGTTCCCTACGGTTCCTGCCTATGTTTGCTTTGTGGATGTGGGGTCGACAGCGTTGGAGCTAAATTGTCCCTGACACAGTCAAACCATTATGTATCGTCGTAGTGTAAAGATGAGCAAAGCTAAGCATGTCACACGAACCAATTATGTAAAATATAATTTCAAAATGTATTATACATAAGGAAGAAGAGCATTTATTCATGATTTTATTAAGGTTTACAGTAACCTAAAATTAGGAGATATATCCTGATTTCTCTGTCTACTTACTTCTATCTCGGCGGAAATTTCGCAAAATAAACTCTTCTTATCCTGCATTGATATGACTATTCCATTTCATATATTAATAAACAACGATGGGAAATACAACCATAATACAACTTCATATAGTCATTTTTAACAGGATTCTGATTTTCGAAACATTGTCCATAAATTTAAGAGATTGTTGAATAGCATACATTCTTCAATTTTGCTGTAATCGGTCATTAATTCATAAATATTGATCACTTCAGCCGCCCTAGAGATAGCTGATATGTTATTCACGTTTGTAATAGAATAAAAAAAAAATTATCGCAGAAACTGAAAATGAACGAATTACCTCTGCACATGTCAGTAATAAAGCCTTAAATAATGCATGAGTTAACAAATGATGAAAGCCAACTTAAAAATCTAAACCCAAAATTCTCGTTATTAATCCTAATTGTCTTAAAGTAGATAATGCAATAATTTTCTTAAAATCAAATACAAAATTTGCTTTTATGATTTTAAATTTTACTAGGTCTACATATTTCTCTATTTACGGCAAGGAGGGGATGCATCTTTATCTTACATTTATGTTCATTTCTTGCTTTTCGGAGGCTTATAAACCTAAGAAAGGTATTTACCTTTCAATCCCAGTCAGTGGAAGTCAGCTGACGATCGCCATAACTCCGGCTATATTGCAATTAAGTTGATAGAAGAGGTAGATGACGCAGATGTTAGATGGCTGGCCATTTCAATGCAAGAGATGTAGACTCACGGAGTTTAGTTTATTCTGTGGCTAGGAAGTGAAAGCAAGACATTTACTATTCAAAAAACTAGATTTACTAGATTTACAGACCGTAGAACATCTACTTTTTGATTGCCCACTCTTTGAAAGGAAAAGATTTTCTTTAACAGGACACTTAAACTATTGTGGTGTTAAATATGATAAACCACTCTTAAAATTTTTTAGCAAGGATTGTTGTTGTAGAGAATTCCACTATTTCATATGTTTTATATTTAAGAGTTTACGATAATTTTATTTAAACTTTAGCAAAACAGGCTACTCTAGTATACAAGATAACAGGTATATTATAAATTGTAATTGACATAAACTATAGCCCTAATGTACCTTATGGTGAAATAGGGCTAAAAGAAATTGTATATTAAATAAATAAATAATAATATATATAATTATAGTGCTAAGGGTTGCGTGATGAATAATCGCTAGCATTGATTACGAACATAAGAAATGGTGGTAAAAATATTGATCAACGTCAACAAAAAGAGGGATCGCTCTCTTACGCACTACTTTGGTCTCACTTTCACATGAAGGTATCCAAAGCATTTAATCGTCAGAATTTGTCGTCAAATTTCCTCCCATACCTCTCTGTGAACGTAATATATGCATTCTTAGTTGTACTTTACCAGAATAATGATTCCATAAAAAAGAACTCACGAAAAACGAAATAATTTCTTTTTTCATAATACAAACATACTCCCTTCTTCCTGCGTTATGTTATGTATCTACCCCCAGTAGGCCTATTGCGTCGAATAGTGTAAAAATGAAAATTCTGAGGGGGAAATTGCAAATTCCAAAGGGGAGTTGTTGATTTAAATTACAGGAGGCATTTCCCCTTCATATTTGCTTTGGTATCTCAAAATGTTGCAGGGGTGATTCAGCTTAAAACAAGAGGGGAGTAGCTAATTTGGATTCTTGTCAGGATTTCTCCGTATTATCTGTGTGTGTGTGTGTATGTGTGCGCAGACTGACTAACTTTACACATTCTGAGCGTTCATTTCTGTCAGGTTAAGCTAACATAGCTGGCATGTAAGTTTTGTATATGAAATAATATCATGCCTAAAGTACTTACGCTATTTGCATCTAATCACCGTTAAGCAATGTACAAAGACAAGGGCGTAAAGTGCATTGAATATATGGCCGTCTTTGCTAAGTTTTTGTTCTAGGTGGCAAATTTAATTTATCTGAAGTAGAAAGCATGTACAGCCGGCTGCAAAAATGGACCTACTCTTATTCGTTAGAAAATAAAGTTCTATGGAGCGATTCACGAGCGAAAAGAATTTACAGTCAATTCAGTGTTCATTGGCAGAATACGAGTATATCAGCCTTCTCTGCTAAGGTTGTGAATTCGCTTTCCGTTAATTCGTTAATATATAAAGTTATATTAATCTTTCAAAATACTGTGGGCTATTCATAGGCTTCTGAAATAAAATAATTTCTTGAAAAATTGCTCAAATTAATAAACAGATTTTATTTTCTCAACACAAAAGCAACAAATGCCTTAAGAAACACGAAAAAGTCTATTGTTGGGATTTATGTCGTGTTCGCTTGCTAGATATAACACCAAAAACTTTTAATTAAAATTATTAAGGATAATTTGAGAATCGAATGAAGAGCCGGTATTTCTAACCCATTCCACAGGTGAGATATTTAACGACTGTAGCCATTTTGCTTGCTTATATTGCAGATATTACCGAAAAAGCATGTTTGAAAAGAAAAGTTCATTTGTGTAAGCATTAAAATATTGGGATATTTTCATCGCCACTATAAGCTTACATTGTTTTACACTCTTTCAAAAAGTAATAAAACAATAACTGTGCAAAAGAATAACTTCACGCACTCTGTGATATCCTACTCTCTTACTAAAGTTATTGCTGACATAGTGCATGATATTATCTTAGGCAGCATCACCAAACCCACTATATGGATCTATTTGTTTAGGCCTACTAGAAACTGTATACTCACTCAATGGTTATGATTCCTATAGTAATTTTTGGCCATGCCATAATTACCTTAATAAAACATATTCATGATGAATAAACAGATTATTCTGAAGTGTTCACACAGTCACTGTTACATCACATAAGCTTACAGCTTGGATATAGAATTATTTAAATCGATTATTGTAAGCCCATATCTTCTTTATAGAGCTCTTAGTTTATAACTAGTTTATAACTAATTTGTCCCCTTTATAAAGCTCGTAGTTTATAACTACTGAAGTACCCTAGTATTATTTGTACAATTTATTTGTACAATTTAATATGTCCCTTTATAGAGCCCATAGTTTATAACTATTGAAGTAGCCTAGTATTATTTGTACAATTTAATATGTCCTCTTTATACAGCTCATAGTTCATAACTATTGAAGTAGCTTAGTATTATTTTACAATTTAATATGTCCCCTTTATAAAGCTCGTAGTTTATAACTATTGTAGTAGCCTAGTACTAATTGTACAATTTAATATGTCTCCTTTATAGAGCTCATAATTTAACATTTATTGAAGTAGCCTAGTATTATTTGTACAATTTAATTGCGTTCATAAAATTGTCACTTTTTAAAATTATTCTTGTACCGTCTACAGTGAGTACAAGTTGTATCTCTATAGACAATGAAACAAACTAGACTGTAGGCCTATAGACTTAAGTTTCATGAATACCTTGCAAAATATGTGTACAGAAATTTGCAGAATTAATTTCAGTGATTAGAATTATAAACTAATATTTTAGTTAGATGGTCTTACTGGTTATGCCGCTATTGTTCCTACGTCCACAATTTTAACTTCTTTATAGGTAGATGATACAAGGATGTCATGCAAGTTTATTTTAGAGTGTTTTTGTTGGAAAGGTTTAGGATTTTACAGTGTAGGCCTATACCAGATAATAACTGAGTGAACATTTACACTATTCCAGCCCGTTACCAACTTAATCCGATATCTATTTCATGTAATATCCGAAACCAGGTGGTGATTTCCTGTGATATTTGACACAGATTAAGCTGCTATTAATTGGTTTGTCAATCAACGCAGTCAATCTGCGAGGTATCGATCAATAGTTCAAATATTAAGTGATGTGAGTGCTACATTGTCACCATACACGTCTCCTGTGCAGCAAATGAATGGAAATGACTGTCACATGCTACATGATGAGTCACGCTTTATATTCAAGTTTGACAGATGAGAAGTCTCATCAACTCATCAGACTCCCATTCTCCGTCTTCTATTTGTCTGTTATCGACGGAACCTGTGACAGCATCGCAATGGGGTGGCTTTGCGTTTGTGGTCCAGGTGACATTGAAGGGAGTTCCGGTCTGGTTCCGGAAGCGACTCCACCACGTGCTACAGGAAATGAATGTGCTCGATTCCCAGAGTTTGTTTTACAGTTCTCACAGCGAACAGGTCAGATTAAATGAAAGCTCGGTAGTATTCCTGATCTAAATATTTAGTTTTGTGCCCTCTGAATGCACCGATGTAATGCCGTTCTTACATACATTATCATTATAAATTACTCTTTCTTTCGTGAGAACACACAAAAAAGCAAAATAATGCATAGCAATGGTAGAAAGCTAAAAAAACGCCAGGTAATCCCTAAAAATGCGATTTCTCACAAAACCGGTGGAAGATGCAAAACAGTGTAACAATGTATCGATGTATCAACAATGTATATGTTTATTTTTGCTCTTTTTTTGTGAAATACATTTATATCTGGCTGAGCAACGTATTGGCCTTACTAAAAAGAAGAAGGAAAAAAAAAAAAAGAATCAAATGCACTGAAATTCTAATCGTGGTATTAAATACTTAGCTAACTGTCAAGTTTCTCTGAAGACGTGTCAAAAAGGTCATTGTGCGATAGTAATGGTTTGCTAATTTCCAATTAATTTAGTAGGCCTACGTATTGGCAGGTTTGGAACTAGTTTAAATATCAGCTTGTCGTAAATTATAGATGTTCTTTGTGGCACGGTACTAAATTACAACATTGTAAACATTTCAGGAACAAGGAATTGCTTCTACCAAGAAAAATAATTTTAGAAGAACGTTTCTCATGGTTTAGAAATAAAATAAAAATGATTGATGAGGTATCAGAAACCACATGTTTAAGAGCTTATGTAACAAATAGTAAGAACTTAAACCAAGAAGTGAAGAAGCAAGCTGATAAGGCAGCACAATTATCAGAATGCGTGAAGGATATTATCTGGCGTAACAAACTTTTGACAGTAGATAGTAAATTTATACCAATTTTGGCATGTGCAGCAGAAACCAGAACTCGTAGGCTATGACAAACTGAACGCATTTTTGAACACGATAGAAGCACACATGAAATGATAATTTTAAAGTCTATTAAAACGAAGACACTTTTTGATAGGTTGTGTAATATAGAAATCACGGAGAATAGCAAAATTAAAGATATCACAAAAGTATTAAAGAAAGAACAAAATTATGGAAAGAACATAGGCTTTATAATATAGATAGAATGACGGAAGGTCGGCTGGTGAGAAGAGCTAAAGGAGAAAGAAACCAGAAGACCTCCAAAGAGATGGACAGAGAGTGTATACTCATCTTCGGAGGAAGAAACAAACAGGATACATACCCTGCAATCAATGATGAAGAATTATTAAAATAACTCATTTTCAACAGATAAGGGTTAATATTAAATATATTTATTACAATATTCCGCCTTTACCCTTAACATATAATACACAACTTATCTTGAAAATGCATTTCGGCGTATGCTGCGCCATCTTCAGTTCATATAAGATGTAATGAACACCACAATTCTTCTCAACATTATTTGTGTATTATATGTTAAGGGTAAAGGCGGAATATTGTAATAAATATATTTAATGATGAAGAAGTTTTTCATATTATTTAAAGAATTCTTTTTATAAAATTATTGTGTGACAAATGAGATTTATGCGATTAAAAAAACATAAATACAGCTCTTATTTGCTATTAAGCTTCCTGGTTGAAATGCTGTCAGGCTCAGTTACATATCCAATGTGGTTTTATTGACATACAGATCAACAGAAATTAATTCACAGATTATACTACGGACATTTTTGTATCTGCTATATCTACATCCTACACATGACAGGATACATTTTAGAATCGACCCTGTGATTACAGGATGATGTTTTAATCTGTATGAATGCTGGATACAGTGAATATAAATGGAAAGACATTAAACCTGCTTTAACTGATAACGCTTCAAACCCATTTCCAATACATTTTGGCGTGTAAAAATCAATTCACGTAGTTTCGACGTAGATGCAGGATTATTCAAAGAGCCACTACATAATTACAATGAGATGATACTCTAAGCACAGATCCTAGCTGTCGGGATAAATCATGGAATCTTCGCACTGTATGTAATAATACACATTAAACTAAAACTAAAACTAAATTCATCCAGGAACTATACTTACCATCTGATCACTGCATCGGCCATTAATTATGCATGGCCATTAATTATAGCTTTCCATGACTGGGAGCTGCTAGTTTTATCAAGTAGTTCCTCAGTTTGTATCACGAGAGTGAGGGTACTCCGTTCCAGACCTCCCTACCTCAGAAAAATCCTAGGAGGTACCGGGGATCGAACGATAACTACGAGACCATGCAGGAGGTTAAGAATACACGTAATAGCTATATAATTGAATGTTATATTTGAACAAAAATAGAATGATATATACAATTTTTTGGCCCTTAGCTATGGTGGGAATAGATAAGTATAACAATGACAAAATTGAAGCGTTGTACAGTTTCTGAAATTACATAGATTACGTAGATATTACTTTTTTGCAGTAGGATGAATTTCTTCGACTAACATTGTCAGCTACCATTAGCTCGATGTAGAATTTAAAAATTAGTACCCATTTTTAATTTTGTTATACATCTGCAATTCTAAAACGTTGTTCTAGTTTTGGTCTCAGATAATTAAATTCCATTGTCAAAAATAACTGAATTAATAATTAGGCTGAACACTTACAAATTTAAGAAAACAATTAAGTTTATTAAAAATACACAGTATTAACATTTATTTCAAATGTTTCTTTTCATCTCTTCTTTTTTAAATATCCTTCTTGTTTTTATTGTAAATGCTTGTAATTGAACATATTTTATTTAACGTATTTTTTTATTTAACGTATATGTGTGTATGCATATACATACTATACTGAACTGCCCCGACCAAGAGCATGTGGTCATTCCGGTGGCGTTCTAATGAAAAAATAACAATAACGTGTAAAAAAATTGTAAACTAAACTAATCAAGGAACCACGCATTAAAAAAAACATGTATGTCTTTATCTGACTATGTGTCAGTCTGTTGGTCATGAATTACACAGCTACATAACTAAATTTTAATTTAAAGTTTGATAACTCTCGTTTTTCTCGAAAACGGTTGTAAGGATTTTCTTCGAATTTGTAAGTTGTTCATATAATAAAAAGATACCTAAACTCTTACTTTAAACACTTTTTTCATATTAATAACCATTTTATATCTATTAGCTCACAGTCTCTACCGCAAACTTAGGTTTAAATTCTGCCTCGCGGAGAGCTGGACTATGTATGAATTCCTACTCCACAATATTGGAAGGAGAAGGGGAAAATTGCCGGTAAGGAGATGCGAGAAAACAACAAATTTTATTCCTAGAATTGAGATATTAATTTATTTCACATTATTTTGTCTATCTGTGCTACTGACATTACAATTAGCAGAAGTAATTAATCGCGTTCGAACTTGAGGTTCTCATGTGTGATTTCGGCAAAAATAGACGTTTTGACTCTCCTGAATCTAAACATACAATTTTTGGAGACATGTCTAAATATGCATGCCTCTGAAAAGTATAGCTAAAAATTAAAAATCGTACATAAATATCTCCCGTGGATACAATACAAAGCATGGCGACGACTTTTTTCATTTTAATACTACCACTCGACGTGATTTTTTAATCGATTTTCTAAAAAAAATCTTTCTCAATTTGCGTAAAATTTGTAAATAAATGGAATTTATTAAAAGCTAAAATATTATTTGAAACAATTTTTCGTATAAATTATCTGACGGGAAGTTATAAGCTACCCCATCTCGTCAACAAACTCAGATGCTTTCAGTATTGCATAATGAATAATATGGCTCTGAATAAGGCATGGCAACTGAATGAGCACTTCTACCATGCGGTCGCTTAGTCTATGCTGTAGAGAAAGCAATGTATTTTACATAATATTTTTATTAAAACTATTCTCACATCTTTCTATCTATGGCAATAACGTAGCGAGTGTTCTAAAACAGTATAGAAGACCACGAAAACAATGAAAGTAGCCTATTGGTAACTATATTTTCAGCGTTGTAACAGTTATCGACCTTCTGCGTTTGCATCGTTTTCACAAAAGACTGTGGTCTCCAGTGAAATGCCATTGTCAATTCAATTTTGCGAGGGGAGAAGCGAAAATGCCCGACAATGAATTTAACGTCCGGTATTACAACTCTTCCGACTGTGGATTTGTAATTGCATTTCAACGAGCTGATGAAACTCGAACATTAGCATTGCTTTTATTACCAGTACTAGCGTGGACATGCAGAAGTGTAGAGAACTTTCAAGTACGCTTCATAATGTTATTGCTACCTGCAGCGATTGGATTACAACATTACATGGTGAGAGCTGGAGGTTGCTCTAAGCTGTAGACAAAACATTACTTGATAGTTTTTATAAATAGGCTACTTCCTTTTGTTTTCTGTTTTAAATTACAGTCTGAAATATTAACGAAATGGATCTGTATCGTAACTTAAACATGAAATATTATTGTATATTTTTCTTTTAGAAAAGTTGTGATTTTATTCTATGGAAATCAGATGCGATATAACAATGTTTCATATAAACATTTAGGAATATAAAATATTATTTGTAATCTATTGCTGGCTATCTCCTAAGTATTCATGTTTTGTGTTTCTATTAAGTCTTTATTTTAAAATTTTGTCGTATTTCACATAAGTTGCACCACAATTATTTTTATTTTCTCATTTTTTTCTTCCTTATCACACAGCTCTTCATCTCGCCTCCTTTTTCACTCTGCTCTCTTTTGGATTTGCACCCGAGCACGAGCAAACTTGCTCAGTCAGGTGCATTTTCTGAATATTATAGTTACAGTATATTATGTAACAAAAATGTCAATAGACTTTAGTTCATTATAGATCATAAAATAACAAAGGATTAGATAGCAAAGATACCATGATAGAATTTTATAACAAAATTGCATTTTTTTAGAATTAGCAAACAAACTTATAATAATGATTGAACGTACATAACACTGTAGATACTTTTACACAATTTATTAATACTTGTAATGCAGACATAGCATGTAGTATTGCAAACACATAAGCAATGGAACATGCTGTTTTAAATCAATAAAAAATAATAATAATAAAAAGTGGAATTTGTTGTGTTTAACATTTGTTCTGTTTAAAATTTAAATTATTGTTTTTGTATCTTTGATATATCTTAAATAAATAGATAGATAAATAAATAAAAAATATAACGTTTTATCACTTTAAACATTCAGTTTTCTCGCTAATCAGTTAAATATTCTTCTATTGTATAACAGCAGGAGTCGAGCAAACATTTTTTTACTATTGACTTGTGTAAAGCTGAACTTTTTATTAATTTGATAGAATTTTGGTAATTTATTGTAAGGTTTTATGCTCATGTATACCACACTGTTTTAAAAAGCGTTGACAACGTTGTGGAGACAATATAATTTAATTATTTTCTCACTCATTAGGTTTACCACTACAGACAGAAAACATTGAATATACGAAAATAATGACGTAATTAAAAAAATATTTTGGGTGTATATGGAAAATTGTACCTGATATCTGGGTTTAAATGCTCTGAAATAACGCGTATTGCTTTTTGTTTGTAGGTGAACCAACACCATACATCCTGGTGGTTCCGGTAATGTTGAATGGGCTCAACACTCTTTATAATACAATGGGATGGGGGACGACAAAGTTGCTACCGTGACAATATTGTTCTCTCTTAACTGTTGTTAATTTCATCTTTATGAACCGAAACCTGACATCAGGGACAAGGAATAATCATTGCTAATATAGACTACAACAATTTAACAGGCAGTTAGACTTCTGTTCGTAAGACACGTATATGATACTGACACTGAACGTTTAGCAGTGCTTTAGATGTCTACCAATTACGGTCATTTATCTTTTAATATGCGTGCAAGGATCGCAAAAATGCAACTTTTTGTTCTCGTAATACGTCAGTTCGTCATTGGATACGTCAAGTTATCAGTATATAATAATTAGTACGTCACACATCTGTATTACTGCCAGTATTTGACTAGTATAATCTTAAAAATTGAGACCCTACTGATGATGTGCAGTCAAAAAGCTTAGGGAAGGAATTAAAGAATAGCAATTCTACCAAACTCATCAACACTACTGAATAGTTCTTATTAGGTGTCTGAATCATATCCTTCCTTTATGCAAGGAAAACATTTTTATTCAGAATCAACATTTATATAAAGTGTTTGAATTTTTATTGCTTTATACTGACAAGGTAGCCTATATATCATTACTTCGAAATTAATTAAACTGGAATTTTCATTTTTTTATTGCACGCCCGAAGGAGCATTTATAACTTATTTTGCGAAGTTGACACGGGAATAATAATTTTTGTTAAAGACATCGAAAGTTATACATGGCATATATACACCATAAGTGACGTGATCCCTATACGAACCATGGAGGCCCTTAGGGATCCGGAAGGTTGAGGCTCCCAGATTTTTAGGCATTCGGTTAAGTGAGGTGGCCTCCTTTAACCCAAGTTCTTCCCGGTAGCTATTTCTGTTAGAGGCTGAGTCGACGGCAGGACCATAGTGCCACAGGAGGATTAAAGTAATTAAAAAGTTACAATGACTTCATCAGGGATCGAATCCGCAACCTTCCAATTTGTAGTGCAATTGCTCGACCAATTGCGCAACGGCGTAGCCTTACTCACCGACCGCCTTTACCAACAGGATCGCTCCTGATACTCATTTCTGGTAGAGGGTGAGTCGACTCCAGGGCCATAGTGCCACCAGGAGGATTAAGCCAGTTGAAAAACTCAACGACCTCATCGGGGATCGAACCCGCGACCTTCAGGTTTGTAGCGCAGCGCCTCAACCACTACACTACGGAGTATCACAATCGTAGTAATAATATTAAATAATAAGGGACATTATTTATTACTAAAATAACTTCCAGTGTGAATTTTAAATTTTGTTTTGAGATTCTCTTTATATCTTAATAATTATCATATCAATCATATCAACTGCATCTCATTCCATTTAATACTTGAGAAAGGTTAGTCTTAGTTATTGAGACTCTAACGTTTCTAATTCAGTATTGGTTGGTTGGGTTCATGGTTGTTTAACGACAGATTTTTTTTTTTTTTTTTTACCTCCCGTCAGTCTACAGTCTTGGGTCTGTAACATTTATGCACACATAAATACCATCGAACTGGACTGGAATCGAACCTGCGACTTTGGACGCAAAACGTCAACGCCATTCAGACTGCGCCGAAAAATTTATTATTAATTCCAAGTGGAAACACTAAATTCTTTAATATTATACTATGGACTTGTGCAGTTGAGGAAGCCACGAACGAAGAATTTTAATCTTGTTTCTTATGCTTGGCTATTAAAATAATGTGTTGCATGTGTCTTGCTGTTTACTCCTTCATCCACGCAGTTTAGTTTTTGTTCTCTTGAAACGCTTTACTACAGCTTTGTTTAGAGGGGAAGTAAGTTTACTTCTATGTATATCCTAATCTCCCTTCTTATAACTAAAACTTCCTAAATCCCTGTACTTTATAGCCCATACACTTACGTCCGCCTGCAATTCTAAAATGTGACAGATCTGGCCTTCAGTTCAGATTACGACATACTCAAGCAAGCGGGTCTAAAACTGCAGTTTAATAAAAACGACGCAAAACTGTGTATGTATATGGTTGAGATCCGCAGACTGCCTGCAGACTAGGACTTTCAGTTGAATAAATTTTATATGTAACATGAATGTTTCCGGAATGATTTTTCCAAGTGCTGGTGAAGAGATGACTGCAGAAAATTTTATCAAATCTTCCAATGAACGGCCAGTTACTAATATTATCCTAATGTAATTACTAGGGGGCGGATTTCTATGACATGTCATATTTATTCCCTTTGCATTATTTCAGGTTTCCGACTAATTTAAACCCGATTCCAAGCATTCTGGTGAAAATGGAAAGGCTTATAGTGCATATAACTGCATATTTCGGAAATGTTCAACTATTGTAGTATATTTAGGTCATATTTTGGCATATTTGTGTGCATATTAAAGAAATTTTTAAGTTTCATATCATATTTTGTAAATTTTGCATTATAATGATTCTTTTTGAAATTTACAGATATTTTAAATAATTAACACTATAGGTGAAGGTAAAGCGTTCCCTATACAGGCCATAATTAACACTATATTTTAATAAAATGTATTGTAATGGCACTTAAAAAATATATACACAATGTGTAAGTGGTAATGTCATATTTTAAATTTGATTGGTCATAGGTTAATTTTTTTAGGTCATAAATGCATGCATATATCCTATTTTTTTGGTCATAGAAATCCGTCCCCTAGTAATTACTATTCTCTCGCGGACACTGAATTGTGTATTTTCTTCACTGAACATAAGGTTTGATCAAACAATTTTCCTCCATTCTTAAATAATTTTTCAAATCTTTGCTGCCAGCTTCATGTGTGATAAATTTTCCCGATAACAACCATTTCAGGGGCTGATATCAATCCTTTCACCTAGGTGCCTGATTGCTGGACAGTTTGGAGAACATCGACAGTCGAACTGCAGTCCTGGCCCTGTTGTATTGAACTGATTGCTCGAACTGCATGTGTGTGACCTCCTTCAATCTTATCTTCCGAACTGAACTGTTACAGTCCTTGGATTGCAGGCGGACTATAAGTGTATGGGCATCATATGATTTTCTCTGTAGGCGAAAGTTCTAAAAGGCTGCAAGTAGTATGGAGGGGAGAAGAATTTTGCTTCAAGAGACGTATACAAAGCTTTCTGGCAGCTGTTGTCACTGTTTTTTTTTTTTTTAGGGTTACTCTTGCATTACTCAGGAATGATAAATTATACAGTCATAACTATCAAGATGCACCAGATGTTACGAAGTTGAATGTAACAAATTCTATCTAGAGCCTAGGTGGAACAGTCAATAAGGCATTGGCTATTTGTTTTCAATTATGCGCTTTCGATACTTGGTCAAACTGATTGTATTTATTTGTACGTAGGTTTACATGTGTATGAAAAAACTCCTAAGAAGCAAAATTCCGGCATCGCGGAGGTTAATGGTCTAAATAGCGGCATAGAATCATCGTTAAATAGCCTACTACTGTACAACAAAAAGAAACCCTGATCAGAATAGTAATCCTGTTATTTCTGGTGTTATGGAGGACGAATGTTCGAACTAGTCGATTTCTAGAAGCTGTAGGCCTATATAATTGAAATCTTATGTTCAAGCATAATTATACGATTTTGAGTATTAATAGTAGACTCTACTCCATCGCAACTTTTAACACAGATGTTAACTTAAGGTCCATGCTTCGATCGAGATGTGATGTAGGCCCAACATGGTGAAAACTAGATTGGAGAGGAACAAAGTTATAAAAACCTGAAGTACGCTTCGATGAGTTTTGCTCTGAGCTCAAAAAAATACAAACACCGGAGTTGGTTGCTTGTTGGTTTTCGAGAAACTTTTTATACCTCTTCCCTCAAGCTGTAACCACAGACCGAAATTCTCAACATACGCAGTAAATCCTTGAACTTCATTCCTAAAAGAAAGTTACGAGAATCAATGAAACAGAATTATGTTACCTCCACATACTCCAGTGGTTCTTTATGATTTGTACATGACAAAGCTCACTGAGAATTTTTTTGTATTACAACAACTTCGTTAATTTATATCTTCAGGAAAAAGGACTTTGAATATGTAATCATCACATGACCTATTTCGAAGTAGGATAATATGTATGTTTACACTATTATAACATTGATTTTAGTATGGTGTTAAATATTCACTTTGGTTTACTGTCAAAGTAAAACTACATCTATAGTGATAATGGTCTTCTGGTAAAGATATATTTCCCCCCGTGTTTCACTGATTTAAATATAAGTTCTTAGAACCAAGTTTTGTGTTAACTCAATTTATAACAGGAATGGTAAATGGAAAGTTATTTGCATAGATTTGCATGTCGTATCTTCTGTTCTATCGTCCTTTCAAAATACGAAGACACGAACTCATTTTGGAAATTCGCAGATGAAACATTAGTTTAAATCCCTCTTTAAGAGAAGTGTTCTCAATAAATATTGTTTAAACAAATTCTGATAATTTCTAACTTATAAAGCTGTATGTTAACTAGTTATCATAGTCACAATAGTTTACTTCCAGTGATTAAGCCATTAGATGAAATCGATTTAATATTTTAAATATTTCTTATTTTAGATATACCTATGATTTTATTAACATTATACATGTAGAATTATATTTATTTGTTTTTATCTCTTTAATATAATTTTACTCTTGAAATGATAATATTATGTATCACTTGAACTAGAACAAACTGTAACAAGACTATAGTCCTAACATACAGAAAGGTGTAGCGGAGTCTGTTTTCCTACTGATATAATAATTCGTCACCTCAGAAAATGTTATAAAAGCAGAGATATAAGGCTAATAGAGCAATGCTTTTTGTAAAATATGAGGATTTTTATTCATTTATTATTATTGTCATTAATGGAAACCACCTATTCTATTTAAATTTTCCTAATCGATTCCAATCTTAGAAGCCACTGATGGTTTCAGTTGATGACTGCTTATATTTACACAAAATTTCATCTCTGAAAAGGTTAATAAAAATGTTGTTTATAAAAATGATAGCTTAAAAGACCCGGCGTCGCCCGGGTTTTGTATTTTGTAATTGGAAATTAGCTTATGAAGGATTTTAAATTTTAAATTCTAGGTCCTTATATAGGCATTTATAATTTGAAATAGGAAGAACGACTTAATACACTCAAACGCTTGATATAGTTTTTATGGCTCATAGAGGATCTAGAATGTTGCATCCCATCGCTTGTACAGTGCACAGCAAGCCTGGTAGAGGTTTAAATAACAAGAAACAGAAATTCCTGTAACATAAAATTGTAATATCGAGGCGGGAAATTTCCCACTCTTATGTTACCATAAAGCATTATCACTTTCATACTTTTCTCTCCAAAAACCTGCGATATAATATAATAATATACACATTACCATACCTCGTTTTGTTTTCTCTATGTCCAGGGTAGAGAAAGTTATGTGATTCCATTATTTTAGTGGATTTCATTCTGTAATATTTATTTATAACATGAATTATTTTGATAACATCTCTTATTTGTCAAAAGTGCATTTCAATTGTTTTTTCCAAGCCCACCTGATACCATTTGGCAACAATATATTCTGTGATTTGGAATTGATAATTCTAAGTAAAAAGGGATTAAGTATTTTCAAAAACATTTAATTTTTGGCATTTAGAATCAGAATTTTTTCAAAATCCTTTCTTAGTGAGCACCTACATTATGAAACGAAGGTACTGTCAAAATTCCAAGTCTCTACCTGTTATAGTTTAGGCTGTACGTTGATTCCTGTCATTCAGTCAGTCAGTCAGTCATTCATTCAGTCAGTCAGGACAAAGCCTTTTATATATATGGAGATAACAAAATCAGAAAAAGTGGAAGAAAATAGTCTCTTGACTGTCTTATCTTGCAGCAACATAGTTCATAGAATATTTGTTTTGGAAGAGCGTTATCTGGCATATGATGTGTCTTTCTGTTCTTTAAGGCACATTTGCATATTTTGCATAAATCAAGTTGATTGTGACATCTATTTCTTCTTGGAACTGAATAGAAGAAAAAATGTGTTTGATGATGACAGGAGCCTTAATAGCATAGAAAGACTCGCGTAGTTTTGAGGAGCTCGTTTGTCTTCCCGCAAACTGGGAGCAATATTGCAAAGAAAGATAAGCCTCGCCGTAATACGACATAGGATTATCCACAAGGGTTTCTTTCGTCCGTCTTTTTAAATTACATTCCTGCCTATTACCGGTAATTTTTTTTTTAATCAATAACAAGGTAAAATGATATTGAATGTGATTTAAAACATTATTTTTTATGTAAATTTATAAATTGCTGGAGTAAAAGGGCTGTCATTCCGAAACCTACCCTCAAATTTAGCACTGTAGATCTTGGTTCCAGATAGACACGTGGAAGAAATTAGTTGCTCATATTGAAAATTTATTTGGAATCTTGTAAATTAGAAATATTAAGTAGCTTCATACAGCAGTCGCGGGAAGAGGGTTACCGGTCTTCCCTAACTACCGCGCACCGTCTCGATGGTTGTCACAGTGTTGCAAGCAAGATTACCGCGTCCCGGGTAGGCCTACTTGTAGTTCTGGCTTATTTTCTTCTTTCTTTGTCACTATGGAGAAAAAAAAAGTTTGTATTCCAGAAAGTCTTGTGGAGTCATTAATACGTACCGGTACCTTTTTTTTAAAAAAAAAAAAATATTTTAATTAAATACAAACATTGAAAATAAAATTACAATCTCCTATACAAACTGAAATCACTAGCAGAAAACTCTGTCCGGTCGCTATGAAAAATCACTTATGTTTCTGTTGCATATTCACTTCCACTTCTACTTCTACTTCAGGAAACACTGTTTCTTCACAGGACCACTAAATGTCGGAGGATGAGACCGTAGGTGCACACAGGAATAATGTTCCAATATCCAACAGTCCAGAAAATATGTAACAGCGACTCAACTATCTGTAATGGTAACAAGCTACCATCAAATTCAGGGTATCATAGAGTTTACAGTACATGAGGGAGCCGGCTGAGCCACGTTACCCGCACATTCCATAACTTGTTTACATTTTCTGGGAGCCTTAGAAGTCAATGACATCTATATCTCTCCGTAACAGTAGTAGTTTATCTTTCTTCTTCGATTGTAATCGCTTTCGTTCATCTCGAAGCACTGCCTGAAAATTCCGTAATGTGGGAGTCTTGTGCGTCAGCATGTAATGATGGTATCCCATGACGATCCATGTTTGGGCAAATAGGTGACGTCTTATCTTTATGTCGAGATTCAAAATTATCCGACGACTATCGTTGGGGTTGTGGGAATGGGTGACTCGATTTATCTTATCTTCCATCCACTTCCATATGTCTGGAGAGCATTTAGTCAGTCGGTGAGATAAGGTATCTATTTGCCCACATATTTTGCAAAGGGGCGACGTCGTTATATTGTGCCGAAATTTCTTTTCTTCGGTAGGTATTGTGTCATTAATAACCTTGTAAGTCATTGTTTTCCAGTTTGTAGGTATATTCGGATATTTAAAGGCACGCCAAATATTGTTCCAATGCATGTTAGGATGTTTGATCATTATAGTAGGAGTTTTATTTTGATCTGCAAGAAGATGCGTAGATATTATTTTTGTTCTGCGATCTTCTAGTATTGCGTGAGGTAGAGTAGGAAGACAATGGGCTATTCGAGGAAAACCGGGATGTCGGATAATATGGTGCCATTGCTCTTCATCTTGTATGTCTAAAAATGTTTTTATAAGTAGTGCCTGACATTTCTCCTTGATTGCTATTAATCCTAGTCCTCCAGCTTCAATAGGTTGTCGTAACTGATTTTTAGCAATTTTATAGAGGTGACCACTCCAAAAATAATAATTAATGGCTAATTCCAGGCGTTGACCAATGTGTTCTGGAAGCGGAATGATTTGTCCTAAATACCATAATTTCGATAGTAATATTATAGTAATGTCTAATTTTGGTAGCCTATGCCATATTTTCTGTATGATATTCAAATTGCGACTTAAGTTGCGTACTTAAGTGTTTAGGATTAAGAAAGCGAATCTCGTTTCTGTTCAATTAAATTTAGTTACATGGGCTTATATTGATGGGCATAAGTTAATACGTATTATGTTACTCGGAGTTCTGAACACATAAAGAGTTTTGTCTGGATAAGAAATGTCAAATTTGTGAACAGACTGATAGAAGCGCTAGTGTTTTTGGTTTACTGTGCACGGCAAAAAAGACATAAGTTAGCCTACTTTGTTTGAGTGTGCTAGTTCAGTATACTTCTATAACACCCACACAAATTATTAATCATAACCAGGGCCCGGATTCTAATGACATGTCATCTTTTTATTGATACTGCATAGACATTGCCAACTTGTAGATAAATCCTAATCATGGCCTATACATTACAGAAATGCATTTTTATTAGGTCATTTTTTGTAATTTTTTGCAATTTCATATTTTTAGGGCATTTATTTCACTTTTAGGTCTTTATTTTGTCATTTTCGTGTCATTTGCTTCCTTATTTAGTCATTTTCATGTATTTACATTGAGTGTATTAACTTTTTTCGTCGCTAGCGGTGCTGTCTTTGAAGTGTTGTTTGTTAAATGCAAGAAGGAAAAATTTGGCGTTAAAGTATTGTCATGTCTCAGTCGGAAATGAGAATCAAAGAAACTCCAAAATTTTGTATTATATTACTATTGTTATTAGATTGACTTGGCACCAGAGTCTGCCACCTGCTTAGATTTGAGAGTGCAAACTACTGTTTACCCTCAATAAGCAACAATATAATCCGGCAGACCACAAAAGGAAATGCCGAATTTTGACTCACCAGTGCCTCAGTGCCAGTATAAATTTCCGTGAGAAAAGAACATTCACAACATTACAGCTATTTACAGTTTTTACAATTATATACAAACTAGTCTATAGCTTTGTGTGTACAATAATAATTTTTTATAAATAAAATATCAGTTTTAGGTCATTTTTTATAATTATTAAGTCATTTACTTTAAAATTTAGGGTCATTTTATAGGTCATTTTTCAAACAATTTTAGGTCATCAGAATCCGGGCCCTGATCATAACCAACACCTCAATATCTGAAGAGATTAAATAGTTTCAAAATGTGTAGGCCTAAAAGGGTTTTTTTTTTAATAACTAGTGAATTAGATTCATCGTGTAACAAGGTAGCTCCTCTCTTTACCGTATTCATCGATGTCGCTTATGTTGCAGTATGCAAGCTACTCAAGCGAGCTGTAAAAGAGCCCGCCGTTGTTTCTTTATGGAGCAATTCAAACACGTTTCCACCCATTTACAGTAAAATGAGCTGGTGATTTTTCCATATATCTAGTCGTAATGAAGGCCTATCGATATGCTAAATTTGAAGCTAGTTTTCTACATGACAACCCGTAGAGTTCCCTTGTAAATTTAATTTGAAACTTTCCATTTAAACACAAAATTATGTTGCTTTATGTATGAACTTAGTTTATTTTTTGTAATGAAGGGAAATTAACTACTTCTCCCCTGCTGGTGAATTGAAAATAGGTCCATCGAATTTCACACTTTTTCACCAGTAGACCGAAATACCAGTGTGTATGCCATTTTGTTACCATTGTGACATGACATCTATTTATTTTCGCTGATTATTCTATTCACACGACGCGTATTCAATATTGACCAATAACGTTTAGCAATGCGTTGGATATCACCAATCAAGGTCGTTTCTCATATAATATGCTTGCAAGGATGCAATTTCATCTCAGCTCGTTGATGGATCTAATGTATCGATGTACAGTGATTAATATGTCACATATCTGGATCGCTGACGTGAAAAGGATAAAAACACATATTTTAAACAACATAACTTGTTTCGAAATAGAAAAAATTAAATATATATTGATTTAAAACACAATTCCGATTCGATGGAACCCAGTTCGTGCGCTTTATTTTCTTCTGGTTTTAGTTTATCTTCATTAGGTTAACTATTTCTTATTCCCACTGTTGGCAGCATTGGTGTTGGCAGTTTCTAGTAATACAATAGACCAGCGTTTCTCAACCTTTTTGAACCCGAGGACCTCTAAAATGTCTAAAATTTTACGGACCCCTAATTTTACATCCCATTTTTAATATTCTTAATATTTCAGTATAATATTTGGGGTATTAATTATAGGTCGTTATAACGAAATATGTGAAAAAATTTCTTCTTTACTTTCCACTTGCTTTATGATATTTTTAAATTATGTCTGCGGACCATCTGCACCATAGGTTCAGAAACGCTACAATAGACTATTCATTATTTTGGTAGCCTATGCCATAATTTGACAGTGACACAAAGGTGATTTCATTTTAATGTACACAAGTGAGATATCAATTATTATTCATATAGGCCTATTCTGATACATTTTATTCATGGAATAGTCTTAGCGATTCTCACTCAAGATTACGAGTTTCATCAGATAAATTTAAAAAAACTCGAAATCTATCGTGGAATTACGATAATTTCGGCGATTATGAATTGTGGTAATGGATGAATTAATACAAGTAAGTAAATATTGCAGTAGTATACAAATGAATCATTCCTTTAGAAATTGTCTGTATATTGTGAGCAAGGATAGCAGTTTTCTGTTTTCAGTTCCTAAGCATACAGAAGTGATCACTGGATTATAGACGTTGGGATTTGTGCAGTGGGAGCAGCTCCAGAAATCCGGCTTCCCGCTCATAAGATATCCGAGTGACCTCGTATCTTATCCTGTAGAGGAAAAGACCATTACTTTCTCCGCTCCTTATTCTTGTACTTGCTTTGTTTTATCTTTTCCTCTTGTTTTTAAAACTAGCACTTAGCGTAATATTGTATGTTTCTTTTAGTTTATAATTGTACGCAAGAATTAGTATTTCCGAAACTCAAAAGAAAAAAAAATCTATATATATTTATATATATCTATATATATTTTTTTCTTTAGTATATATATATACACACACACACCTTAGGACGGCATATCACTTTTTTTTTTTTTTTTTTTTTTTTTTTTTTTTTTTTTTTTTAAATATGAGTTGTATATGTGTGTGGTTTGCGTAGTTACAGCCCAAACTATTCACCACCTTAAATTGTAAATTGTAAACCGGAGTTTTAAATTAAGTTTCCAACTGTGGATCAGCATTTAGTCCTGCTCGTAATTTTATCCTGCTGAGTGAAGAAAAACTTATCTTTATAATAATATTGTATTGGTTTTGCTGAAAACTCCTCTTAGGATTTCTAGCGAGGTGCAACACAATGCTATAACTATTGATCTAAAAAAAATTTCAACGGTTGTTACCATCAATTAATTACATTAATTTATAATCTTATGCACTACAAACAGGAGTTCATAAAACACATAACAGTATTTACTAAAATGAATAAAAACCCATTTATTATAGCAAGAAGTTTATTACGTAAAGCGAACGAAATTTTAGCTGATAATTAAACAGAAAATCAATTACACAGATATTGTGTTCTAGCATCAACAGATAATTTATTACAGAATCCATATTCTCTTTGCAAACATGTTTTTGGTCAACATTAGTATGCTGCAATTACGTATTACTTAATATAATACGACATTCTCAAATATCCCAATAAAGGACACACGTATGTATAAAATATCTATTTTTTTCAATAAACGGCACTGACACAACCATAATAAACTTTTAAGTTATATTATACAAGAAGGAACAGAAGAAGAACTTTGTAATATATAAGTGTGTTTGTAAAAGTTCTTTCTCTGTTTCTTCTTCCTCTTCTTACTTGTATTTTATTTTGACGAATTTAATTGGCCTACTTTGTGCCTTTACACGGTTTTGATCAGCCGGTTCCCTAGAGGGGAGAGAAGATCCCATTTTTTGGATTGAACAACTGACACTCTCACTACAATAAGTAGGACCTTCAGATAATACTGGAATTCGTAAAACCTGTATTGGAACTGAAATCTAACAACGCCCTCGCTTTATTAAAAAAAGTGACAAACTAATGCCATAAGCAGTATGTGAGGAAAACATCCCTTTCAGCCTAGGAACAATTTTTAACTACATAGATTTCGCTTTCGGAAAATGTGATATCTCAATAAAAACATTATACGATCATGACTTTTGGTTTACTCTGTAGGTATGTAGGCTATATGATATTTTTTGAACACAAGAAAAATATAAATTACTTTTATCATTGCTAATTAAATTTCTGTAAAAATGATAAGCTCACTAACGTAGAAAAATTAATTAAAAACATGTAGATTAAACATAAAACATAATTATTGTGAATTTATAAAACAAAGGAAGCACATGTTTTCTACCGAATTTGAGTAATAATAAATGCCTCTCTTTTGAACGTTTAACCAATGAAATATTTGAAATTCACATTAAATGAAGACGGGTTGAAGCCTAAAATAGAAGTATAACAGAAGCATAAAATACCAATTCTCCCAATCTTTTATTAAAAATGCTGTTCGAGATATCAGAATGAGACTAATTATATTTACTGGTTCATAAGAAATTCTTTCAGTACCTACTAAAGTACTCCGATATATTTAGTTTGGAAATCAAGCCCGTTACAACATAAGCGTGAAGAGTCTGTCAGTTTTCTCTTCTGCTGAATTTTGTTCGTTTTGGAAAAACGAGGCTCGTTACATCCTCACTTACACATATTTAATCCCTTAAAGCCTCCAATGTATTTTTACTTTTCAATTGTGCTACCATTCTACAGGTTGTTCACATATTCAGTGCCCAAATTGCTAGGGATGATAGAGGAGGGAACAACAAACGCATTTTGTTAGAGAAACATGGCTCGGAAACTCATTTGATTGAGTACTGAGCATGTGCAGATATTCGAGATGAGAGGAAGTTATCGGGTGTGCTGAGAATAAAGCAATGTGACAAGTTTATCATTATTTAATTGTGAAATTGGCGTTTAATTACAATAATCGATTAAAATGGCCACAATGGACCTCATTGCAGAGCCGATAGCAAAGTCATAGACAGTGATTCAATATGAGTTTCCGACCTATGGTTCTCTAACAAAATTTAATTTATAGTCTCCATCATTCCTAGCAGTTTGGGCATTGAATTTGTGAACCCTCTGTATACAAATGTCACAGAAGCTTTCCTGTGCTAAGATCAGGAATGCTTATCTGAAAAAGGACTAAATATAAGTGAGAGGAACAGATATCTGCGGGCAAACGACTACCAATGAAGTCGCAGTTAATGATTAATGATATCTTAAAAAAGCTTAAAAGAATCAAGTTTTTATACTGTATATGACAAAATTCCTTACAGCGAGATCGATTAAGGGTAATATAGGAGAGAGATTCCATCTGGTGCTGTGGATCGATTCCTGGCTAGCTCAGTTGGTAGAACATCGGCAAAGGAAGTCGAAGATCACTGGTTCGAATCTCGGCGTTAGAGGAATTTTCTCGTAAAATATTCTCATATAATGTTCAACAGAAACAATATTCCGCGGTTTCAAGAATATATTATCTATATGTTATAGGATACCGCCCAACAATAGTGGAAAACCTGGACAAATCTAAATAAATAAGTATGCCTCACAATTGTATGTGTGACGAAATGTCACACAATGAGATCGACCATTAAGAAAAAGAGATTCACCTGGCGTCATGAACAGATGTCTGGCTAGCTTAGGTAGTGGAGAATCGGCGTGGAATGCCGTAAGTCATGGGTTAGAATCCCGATGTCAGAGGAATTTTTCTTTTTAAAGTATTCTCAGCTAATAATATTCAACAGAAACAGTTATATAGGTACTGTATGTATGTATATATATATATATCTACATCTACAGTCTACTACTGAAATAGGGGAGCTGTATTTTCTCACACCACGAAATCCGTAATAAATCTATCCAACAGCATAATTAAATATTTCCTCTCAATTTCAAGGATGGAAATATGTAGAAGAAGTATTTAAAGAGGTAACAGCTTCGATTGCCGACTCAGTTAATTTTTTTCTCTAATGTGCAAAATATAAATGTAAGCAGATAGAAAATTTTGCACTCCTTAGCTAGTAAGTGTTACTTACGAAAGTTGTTTACATGGATCGTAACTTGACATTACCACACGCAATCTTGTTGCTAGGGGCGACGGGCGGAAAGTGACTTGTTGCTAGGGGCGACGGACGGAAAGTTACTTTACCGCCCGCCAATGCTATTTGCGAGCAGAAATGACCAAGGCCTCCCCGCTTTATAAATATTCGGTTGCCATAAACAATAACAAATGCGAATCCCTTTCTGAAATAAGCACCATTCTTCAAGACTGTATATACATAATATTTTCAGGTAATATCACAATTAATATAAGTAAATTGATATAAGTAACCGTCGTGCAAAAAATAGCATGCAACACACGGACCGTAAAGGCATTTACGGGTCTCGAAAACTTAAAACCCCTCGGCTGCGCCTCGGGTTTTCAATCTGTTTCCTCGACCCGTAAACGTGCCTTTCCACCCTTGTGTCGCAATATACTATCGTTTAAAAGCCAGCAGGTTGTAACCTGTCATCAAATTTAGAATGTAACAAAATCAAATGGGTTACTTCAATATTTTATTCATATTCTCTAACGCTAAGATTTTGTAAACACGTGCGGATTTATCTCATTTCTTGATCAATTGCTCCCTATATATCAGCTGTTGAAAATATATGTCAGCAGTATACAATTTGTGTACTGTTCCCACAAGAAGCACAGCATGTAAAGTAGAAATGAACTGCTGTAATGAAATGTGAATCAGAAGGCCTATGCCAGAGATAAAATCCACGAGACAGAAAGTAATATATTTTGTGTAAAGAAAGTGGAGTTCAAAAGCAGAATGAATAGATGGAAGAATAAAATAACAATAGTGGAAACCCAATATGTGGTTTCAACTTTGCTCCTGACATTTCCCATAGGCCCGAAGTCGAAAGAGTTTTCTCAGAGATTGCAAATCGGATAACCGTATGCATATATCTTTTTTAACCACTCCCACACAAAATATACGCGCAGAACGCTCGCAAATACTCGCAAATAGACCTGAGCAGTTTGGTAGTTGTGTATGAAATGTCGATGCTATCTTATAAGGCAGAGACGCACTATAGACTAATAATAATAATAATAATAATAATAATAATAATAATAATAATAATAAAGTTTTATTTTACCTGGCAGAATTAAAGCCTCAAGGCCTTATCTTCCACTCAACCAGGAGAAAAAAAGAAATACAAACAACTTACACAATAATTGATTTAAATCTTTATTTATTAATAATAATAAATAAATAATTAAACTAATCATTTTCAGGAATATGTAAATAATTTAGCAATGAAGATTTGAACGATGATATGGTCCTACAGGCTCTCACGTCGTGTGGAAGACCGTTCCATTGTCGAAAGATGGTGATTGTGAAGGATAACGACTGCAGGGTTGTTCTATGTTGAGGGATTAGAAGAAGTCTACTAATTTGCGAACGGGTGTCGAATGTGTGATGCTCTGATAATTTATGATAGCGGGAAGCGAGATATACTGGAGATGACTGTAATATTTGGAACAAGAGACAAAGGGAATAAAGTTTTCTACGATCACTAAGCCGAATCCAAGATAATTTTGAGAATGAGGGCGATTTATGATCAGCTTTTATAATGTCAAAGATATATCGAATTCACATATTATGAACACGTTGTAGTTTTTTAGAGAGGTTGACTCTGAGATCGCTTAGTAATATATCACAATAATTATATAGAGTGAATCCCACGCAAGAGTTGGCCTATCATGTGGGTTTCTGCGTCGCGGTGGGTACAGCTCCAACTCCCGAGCGATTGGGTGAAATATCTACGCAAATAAAGCCGCGAACGGTGTAATGGTTCTCACATTTACAGTTGGAATTACAATGAAAATAACCACGTACCTCATCATAAGAGATGTTGGAAATGTACTTCTCTTGCATTCACGCAACACTGGCACCTTTTTAGGAAATTTTCTTTCACGCGCGTAAGTTTAGCTTCCGAGACAAGAGTTAATTTCTCTTGTGATATTGTCTTTAATTCTTCTGAAAAATAAAGTGTATAGGTCAATTTCCGACACATTAGAAGAACTTAAAGACAATATCACAAGGGAAATTAACTCTATCTCGGAAGCTGAACTTATGTGCGTGAAAGAAAATTTCCTGAAAAGATGCCAGTGTTGTGTGGATGCAAGAGGAGGACATTTCCAATTCTCTTGTGATGGGGTATGTGGTTATTTTCATTGTAATTCCAACTGTAAATGTGAGAACCTGAACTATTACACCATTCGCGGCTTTATTTGCGTAGGCTAGATATTTCACCCGATCGCTCGGGAGTTGGAGCTGTGCCCGTCGCGACGCAGAAACCCGCATGATTGACCAACTCTTGAGTGGAACTCACTATAGTATTAATAGGGCTCGCAAGTTGGGAAATATGTGAAATACTGACGTATAAGATTAATTTGTTAACTCTTATCTAGTAGAAAGTAAAATAATGTCGTTGCAACAAAAGAGATATCTAAAGAACATCGACAGGAAAAGTTACGAAAACGAATTGCGTGGACGGTATTTTAAAAAGGAAATGGTGTATGACAAATTGCAGCTCTCTCATCACGCGTATTCGCATTGTCATGCAAACGCATGTATATTGCTTTTCTCTTCTCCCATTTATCTTTCTCTCATACTGACTTGCTCATAAAACATGAATTCCTTGTTCTGAACTGCTCTGATGTAGCTTTATTTATGTTCGTTTCCGAATTGATGAATGTTATCTACATGCAGGCTGTATTGTGGTCATTGTGTTCGGAATTCCGTATTCATTCACGTGTCCGGTGGACATAGATTATTCTCTATCTGTATGTGCGATTTCTTTTTTTAAAGTACGAATGCATATATGTATGCGAAGGTGGTTCGAGGATTCACATGGCCTTAGGTGAAATTAGTTTTTGAGGTCCCTCTACGAAATTAAAGGAGAGACACAGGAACATTTTTTGTACAGCAGTCTTGTTATATTGAGGTGAAAATGCTATTAAAACATAACTGACTATACAAACGTATAAGGTAAGGTTTGTTGAAAAAATTAACTAAAAAACTCAACTACAAAACAGTTTTCTTGGTTTTAGAAGCGGAAGGTAACGACGAGGATAAAACTATACAGTCGCAAGTTCCAAGAATCACCGCTTAAACATATGCAGTTCTAACTGAAGGCTTGTGAAGGAAGTTAAATTGGCTGTTGACTGCAGTACTTCTGCCCCCCAAAAATATCTGCAGCATTATTTCCAGGCTGTAGGCAATTCATTTATATTATTATTATTATTATTATTATTATTATTATTATTATTATTATTATTATTATTATTATTATTATATTTTATTGTTATTATTATTATGTTTATCTATAGTCGTAAGAATTGAAATTGTTGTTCTATTAGGCAATAGGAATAGAATTAGGCTATTATTATTATTATTATTATTATTATTATTATTATTATTATTATTATTATTAACTCCCAAATAAATAGGCGGGACACAGCATTCTTTCCATAACACTATCCCTAATTGCATTAAATTGAATAAATTCTTGTTATGTAAACAAGTGGTTTAAGTTTTATTTTAAAAATTATTTAAATTATATTGGAATTTATTTTCTAAAACAGGCAAACTGTGTACTTGTTTCTTAATATTAGTGGGTGCTTTTGCCTTCAGTATTGTAAGAAGAATAAAAAATATATAGTAGGCCTATATGTAAGGTAGATATAGCTCTCATGAGAATACGTTCACCATAGGGCATTAATAGTATAGGAGTTACTCGTATGTGGAATTTAAATTCAGCGGATGCCCTCATGTATTCCATTCGCATGTTTATGCATATTGCATGGGTCTACACAGCACGCATTAATGAGAATATTAGCCATCTTTTAAACACAGAATGATTTGTTGGGATGTCAACATGTTACATGATGGATGTTATTTTATACTGGAAACGTTTCAGTTTCTTTCCACCATAAATCATAAATCACGGGTTCAAGTGGCGTTTCATCTTGTGATATGCTCATTTTGTAGAGAGTATTGTCTTTTTTATTTTTCATTGTAGAAGACCGGTTAGTATTCAGTTTCAGTATATTGATTAAGGATGTTTCCCTGGTGGACCACATAATATACAAGCACTCATGTATACATTCCTGATTTCAAAGTTGTTGACTCGAAATTTAGGTTCTATGGGTTTAAAATTGTTTCCAGAATTAATGAGTGGTTTTGAGTGTGAATTTATATTTAATGCTATTTGGTTTCGATAAGAAGTAAAAATCTGTTTTCAGAAAGAAAATACAAAAAACCATGGTTTCAAAGAAAAATTTCACATGTAGCGTCTCTCTTTTTTACGTGAAACCCCTTTCTTGGGGTTACAGGGTGTCCTCCAAAGTAATGCTGAAGAAATTCCCGGCCTATTCCCTGATTTTCATTGATCATTTCAGAAATTCCCGACCAAAATATAAAGCACTTTCTAATAACTGTGTAAAAAAAAATTATAGGATTATACATACTTTAAATAAGAAAAACTTTTAGCAACAAAAGTAATTGCAAACAATAATTACTTAGGCTATAAAAGATACAAAAATTAGGAACAATAAAATAAATTAAATATACTTTCATATAGGCCTATTATTGTCTAGAAGTCTTTTTGATCCCACTTTGCAATTTTTAGAATTTTCCCGGATATTTTAACAAATTCATTGACTTTTCCCGGATTTTGCCGACCATACGAAATTCCCGGATTTTCCCGACCAGTGGACACCCTGGGTTAGTATCTTCAAGCACTCTACAAGAATTAGCTATAACATTCTACAAGACTGTCTCCAAAATTAAGCAGGCCTTTATATTCTCAATTAAAGTAAAATATTTTCAAAACTTAAAAAAAAAAACTTAGAATTAATTATATTTAACTGTGTCCATGTGGCATCCTACAATTAAGACAATTGTTATCCTCTAGGGATTTCCCTCCTAAACCTGCATGACATAGGTTGCCCCGTAATGATATTAGACTGTGGCCAAATGGCATCCTTCAATTAAGGCAACTATCCTCTAATGATTCTCCCCAAACCCTACTCGATATAGGTTGCCCCGTTAGATCCGCTAATGGATTACGATTCACTTTACTATGTTGCACAAAGAATATAATTTTAAAATAATTAAGAAAGGAAAATTAACTACCAAAAGGAAAGATAACACGCAGAATTCAACTATGAAAACACAAGACTGAAAATTTTAATGTTTGGAGTCGAGAGATCGATACGGGGAAATTTTCACTTTTCTCTTCATTACTTTATTTATATTACTATAGGTAGGCTATACTATAGTACTATAGTACTATATTATTTACATTCATCATTAAAGCCCGGATTTTCATGCTCTATCAAACTTAAAAACATGCATGCATTCATGCACTATCGTATCTCCAAATATGCACAATGAAAGGCGAAACATGCACTATCAAAAATCCGCACTGTACTGCAATATATTTCAATTTCTCTTAAAACAATATACAACGAGTTTTTTCCAAACTCTCCGCACTTAAACTCGTACGTTAATCAGTTTAGGACATTCTTGAACGCAGAAAAGGATCTTTCAACTTCACAAGAAGTAACTTAAGGGAAGAAATTTAACTGAGGGTGATATCGAATTCCATGTGTTTTACATTTTTTCCACATAATACTTCTTTCACTGTTTTCAGAAGTTTAAGATCAGGATTTGAACTAAGTACCTTCTTAAGTTTTTCCCGACTTAACTGTCATACTCATTTCTCCACAACACGACTCTAAAAATAATTATTCAACGTCTTCAACAATGGCTAGTGACTGACAAATTCAAGCAGAGAACATTCTGTTATTCTGTTTATAGCAGTTTTCTTTCAATGGAAGGTGGTGGGGGTAAGCGAGTCGGCAATTTCTTTTGTAGCCTGGTGTATTATATTACTGTTTATTTAGGGTAAACAGTAGTTTGCACTCTCAAATTCATGCAGGTGGCAGACTCTGTTGCCAAGTCAATCAAATAACAATGGTAATACAATACAACATTTTTTACGTTTCTTTGAAAAGCCGAGATTTTAGGGAGGCACATTCATAATATTATGCACAGTTATGCATGGTAACTTGATATTATGCACTAAAACCAGATAATGAGGGTTGATATGCATTAAAAACGTAGGAATATGCTATATTAAACCAAAAAAATCCAAAACATGCATTATGCATGAATTTTGCCGTAAAAAGGCCGAAATATGCAAACATGCACGGAAAAAGTAGGCTATGGTTATTTGGAATCCGTAAGTCATGTAATGAGTAACTACAAAGTTTGAGAAGTGTAACTGAAGTATATAAAAACATGCATTTGCATGGAAATCCGGGCTCTATTCATCATATAGGAAAAAATTACAATTTTCTGCTATTAGAATTTCCATTGAAGCAAGGAAAAATAAACTAGACCACAGTCACTTTGTAAGCGATCAGAAATGGATGCTTATTGGGAAGTCCTTATTCACAAAAGAAAGAAAAAAAGCTATTGCACTTGCCTACAAGGAAATTAATTTATTTAAACTCCAATCTCTTTAATTTTCTTATGCTTCGGCCAGGAATTTTTTAACTATATCCTACTTTGAATTAAGAATTTCACATAAATATTTCTTTACCTATCACGCGAAGGGCGACAACCTAAGAACGACGTGCATGTTTATTTCTCTTATACTTAACTAAATTCCGTGGCGCTACATCCTTGAAGGGACTAGGCCTACCACCCGACCGCTTCGTCATCTACCTTAAAACAGATACCAGGATGGGGGAGCATGACACCCACGGCCGTTAGTGATGGTTATTTCAATCTTATTATTATTAATTTATGTAAATAAACAACACCTTTTTTATTTTTTTCGTCTTTTTCACGCTAGTTTTTGTTTGTTTGTTTGTTTGTTTAATTTATGTCTTCAATTCAGGATAGGTCTCCGTTCTTGTTCTTAGTAAATTTCTTTAATGATCAGATTCAATATATGGAATGGCGTCTTTTGGTTTAAAATATTTAAGTTGAACTTTGGTGCAAAATAGGCTTAACAAAATTTCTACTACTCATGGGATGGGGTGAATAAAATAAACGTATAAACTTGAAGAGAATAGAATTCCTTTCTTATTCCTATTATTTTTCAACTCGATCATAGTACAGATAACGTGGTAATAAAATTTAGATCAATGTAATTGATACAAAGAAACTGTTTTCCTTCTTGGGGTGTGCAAAAAGATTTGACTTGTAGAAATATACAAGAACTGGAAGATGAGCGGTAATAAAAAAGCTCTATTTAGTCATGGGTCTCTTCTTGCTGAGTCTGGTAATGTTGATGACATTGATAAACTGCAGGCTGATTGAAAATCGATAGGCCACAGGAAAGAGCAGTTGTGTTTCAATGATTAATGGTAGATATGAAGATCTTTTGCTTCCACACCCGAGATCAACTTCCATTTCTAGCCAATATGCTTTATCTTCGAAAATGAAAAAGTAATGCAATAAAATTCTGAGTTAGATTTATGAAGGTTCCTATATAACACCTAATACCTTTATATCATTAAAAGACATTAATCTTTCTAGTATTTGCCTTTTGTCTTGGAAGGTATAAGAGTTCTCCTACACATTTTATCACTTATGAACTTTTCTTCTTATAAGTACGGTACTAATAGGCGGAGGCATAGTGTTACATTTTAATTGATTTTAATAAAAGTGTTATTTTATTTCCGTTATTTAATATTTAGTATAAACACTACCGTTATAAGTTAATAAGCGAAATGTGAATAAACCCTAATGAGCAAGGTGGCTCGAGCTTGGGTGCTGTTCCATAATTCAGAGATCAGAATGAAAGAAGAGAAGAAAAAATTCTGACATAATTTATGAAGCAGCTAAAAAATAAAAATTGAAGACTTAAAAGACAAAAAACAATACAACCATATAACCACCTAAAATTATAAATTATATACAAACTTTCAGAAAAAGAACATGAGTGGAGTGAAAAAAGTATGATATATTGTATGAAAAAGAAAGTTTGAAAATACAGCCTTAAAAGAAACAAAATATAAATACCTTAGAAAACAGCTAACATTATAAATGGTACACAACTTCCACAAAGAGATAAAGAACCGATTAAACAAAGTGTGATACATTGTAAGAAAAACAGATTATAAAAGTAAATGACTTAAAGGAAATAAATGTAACTACCTTGGAAGCAGCTAACATTTAAATTACAGACAATTTTTATATACCTAATAAATTTAGTAGTGGGGTATGCTGAGAGTTTAGGGGGCATTCTGATCATAGAGTTTTAAAAGTGGGAACCAAAATTAATCCTACCGCTGTGAAACATTAGGGTTCTATGTATTAGGAAGAAGATAGCGTAACTGGTTTCAGATACGAAATGAATTAATAAGAGACAAGTACTAATAACTCCTTTTATGTATTAATATTTAACATTTTTTACTTTCTTTATTAGTTAATCAGATTTTTTATACACTCTGTTTCTTTGTGTCTCCTCTTTCTTCACTTTGATATTTTTGAAACTGCACCCGAGCACGAGCACAGTTGCTCATTCGGGTGTATTACTAAACGTTAACATTTCTTGTGCTAGAATAATTATAAATTATGTAGGATATAACCTATAATTCTTTTCCTATTTTTAAATAGTAGTTGTAATTACTTTTGAAATTTGTATTTGTTCTGTTTTATTTTACTTGCATAAATACGTATATGTATTTGTATAAAAATAAATACAAAATAAATAAATAAAATTATTGCTTCTATATTCTAAAAATAACTGGCTAACTACTGATAAAGAACTCAAAAGTTTAGTGGAAGAGAACCATCGGATCTATATCATATATGCTATCCAAAGTTCTTGTATCCAGCCGTTCTTTCTCATCCCGATTTGTCTGCATTAGGCCAATTCATAACTCCTTAAATGCCTAACTAGCCAGTTACCGTAGATATTGTACATATTGTATGTTTGCCGTTTTTGTCAATTAGCACCAAGCTCGTGACACTTGTAATTTTAAATCATGATCAAGTACAGAGCGTTCCATGACATTAGCCCCGGCCCAGTAAGGCTGGGCGAAAGCCCATGGCCGCCCATGCTTTCTGTCACGAGGTAATATTTCAGTCTAGTTCGCCACATTATTATTTGTAGATGTTTCCAAGTTCCGTTAACAAATTTCACTACATAAATATACGTTACGGAAAATAATATTTATGGTACATACGTATTTCAGAATAGGCGATTGTGGAAAAGTGCATAGAAAGTTAAAAAAAATAATAATCTGGTATTTCAATCCCGGAGAGAAGCAGTGTAATTATAGGCCTATTTGTAAATAAGTCTAAAAAACAGGTTTTATGTCGTATAAAAATCAAGAAAACATTCATGAGTGCTCACTGAAAAGAATGATGAAATACGAGATAGAATAGAACAGCATCATAATTGAATTAGGTACGATTCACAAGAAATAAATGAGCATGTAATCCTAAATGTCTTTTCTTTTTTTTTTTAGAAGATTTCACGAATTTTGGTAATTTTGGAATTTTGGTAGTAATTCTTACTTTAGATGTAAGCACAGTCATACAAAATTTTCAAAGATAAAATTGGTATTTGAGAGATTAAGAGAACCCATCTCTTTTCACTATGGGCTAAACGAGCACAGCCGTACCCAGTGTCGCGGGCAGCGGAACCCAGGGGATCAGGGCTAATAAAATAAAAGGCTCTGCAGAAAGAGGTTCTTTTTAAGTATACTCGAATATTAAGGATAGTAGCCTACATTCTTGTGCCTAGTATACTATTATGGGTGGATTTCATATAAATACAGTATATAGTGACTGCAAAAGGACACTTTTGAAATTTGTAACCTTATTCTTATTGCAAATTGTTCCTTGGAATACGACATTTACTTCAACATTAGACCAGTTTTAGCCTTAATTATATCTAATCCTACTAGTTTATTATAATATTAGGTTATTATTGTTGTTATTAAAGTATAACATTATCATTATTATTATTACACTAATCCAAAATTGCTGCTAGCTATATCACTTAAGGGAAGGGGAATGTGAATGATTGATTTCTTCAACCTATGGTACTGTTTTAACGTACCGTTAAGAACCTGTTGAAATCCGTATTATGCAGGTATAATTTTAAAAGCCAAATATGATGTAAAATGTGCTGAAACCCACCTTTAGGTGGAATTATTTGAGTGGAATCATGTGTTTCGAACTAGATTATTTATCTTTTTGGCGTCCACACATTACACACATATATGCTGACATAGACACACATGACGAAATTCACTAATGTATTACTACTTTTCATTGGCATACTCCATATAAATTGGTTTGAAGCGATAATGGTAACATTTTATGTTTAATGTGACTACAATGTAATTAATCCATCGGTGGTATTGATTTGGACTGAGTAATTATTGTATTTTCACAACTTTCTATTTACACACGTGTTTGTAGGTTCAAATGAAAACAAGTTCATGTTTAATTCTATGTATTTTCTGTTAGTTAATGTGCAATCGTGGATGGTGTGACATCATACGACTTACTGCGCACAAAAGCGTTTTAATACGTTTTAGCCGTCCTGGGTGAATCAGTAAATTAAATGAGTTAAAGTAAAATAATTTCACCAAACCAAAAAGAAATAATAAAGAACTACACAACCTATAATATAAAAAACCAGGACCTGATTTATAAATGGGCAGACTGATCAATCGCCCAGGGCTGCAAACCTACAAAAGCCGGCAATTTTTAGGGAGTGTTTTATTATTATTATTATTTTAAATAAACTTTATGCCAATTGAATTTAATATATTTAAACTTGAAACAATGAGAAAATGTTACATTGAGTTTAGATTCTGAATGTAAAGTAGAGGAAATCAAATAGCCTATGTTATATGTTATACGGAATATGCATTTTTTATGAACATAATTTAATTTAATTTAATTTAATTTAATTTAGCAGAGTATGTTTTAAAATTATAAGCAAAATTAAAATTAAATCATAAGTAAAAATATTAAAGGCGCGATTATACAAAGTTTTGCCCAGGGTGCAAAATTACCTGACATCGGGGTATGAAGTTACCGGTATATTGGTAGAACAGATCTATGTTTTTAAGTAGCTGCTCTGGTAAAAAAAAAATCCATAAATAATGGATATGGGAGTGGATATATTTACCACATGCCCCCAGTCCTGCCATCTGCCTAAGGTAGGTGAGGCAGCGGTTTTTTATAGGCTTCACAAGGGATGTGGCACCATGGAGTTTATATCAAACATACACTATTAAAGCAACAAGTTTCCGGGTTCGATTTCAGTTCAGGCCAATATTAGATGTGTGTATAACGGCGACAGTTAGAGAAATAACCATCGTTTAGTAACTATAACAGCTATAACTGCCACTAATACATAAATTAGAATTTTTTTTTGGTAAGCATAATATTTATTCATGCAGTTAATAATAATAATTTTTAATGCGATCATTAGTAAAAAATTTACGATGGTCTCGTTATTGATTTATTTTTTATTCGGCTTCAAGAGAAGAAGCTTGAAAATTGTACTTAGCTGCACTGTATAATATTTAGTATGATCTTTGAATAAACATTTAAGGTAATAACGTCCTAATGGACGTTCCTGTCCAACATAATAAATTGGCGTTTTCAATACAATCTCGAACTCTTTCCTTTCTTCTTACATTCTTGTTTTCTTTCTTTCCTTTTCGTGTTTTATCTCCCCTTTCGATAGGCCTATATAGTATTTCCCGAAGAAGAAGGAACAATCTATGAGCCACATATTATAGATTATATGTAGGGATGGATCGATACCAGATTTTCTCGATACTCGATACTCGATACCGATACATGATTTTTTCCTCGATACTCGATACTTCGATACTCGATACCGTCAACATTTCCAGTTTCAATAAATAGGTACATTAAAAATTAAAACTTTAGAGAACTGTGTAATAGCAACTAAATTAATTAAGTCTGCATATTTAATGAGACAAAATTTAATATCATCAGTAGCCTATAATTATTTTTAAACTCTACATTAAAAGTAGTTCGATTTTGAAACAGTCCACTTACAAGTTTTTGTTAAAAAATACTAGCATTCTCACTTAATTGCAGAATTGCAGAGTTACAAAAGTATCGAAAAAGTATCGAGCGAGTTTTCTGAAGTATCATTCGACGCCGATACCATGCAAGTATCGAGAGTATCGAGGTATCGAAAGTATCGAGGACCCATCCCTAATTATATGTATGGTCGCAAGGAGAGACATTCCGGTAATGGATCCAAATAAATTTTTAAAAAATCCCTCAAGCACTCACATCAGGATTGACAGTTTCGGTGGTTATAATGTGCAAACTCTCAAAAATTACTTCAGCGCCCAACTCCCTCGGAATATATATCTATACTATTTTCACTTTAAGTTCAAAGTAGATGTAAACAAACTCTAAAGTACCACTCCGCCGAGCATGTGACAATACCACGTGGAGATTTACCCGCCACGGAAAGAAAAGGAATGAGGATTTGTGTATATTCCAGTGTTCTCAATAGTACTTTTAAAATATTTTTTATGACATGCACCATTGTTGAAAAATGTGATATTTATTTTGAAAAGATCGATACATCTGTAGAAAATTAGGCTTAATATTAGTATTTAAGAAAGTCATAGACAGTTAACAAGAAGATATTAACGAGTATAAAAAATTACTCTCATTTTGCAATGTTGGCTGCCCACTTCAGAGGCGTTTTCTTTTTGAATTCATTAATTTCTGTTTGTTACCGCCCCAATCCTATCAGAGCTGTAAGTTACATGTAACTTTTGACGAAATTTTTGTTTTGTTCTAGCACACGACTTTCTTGTCCTCACGTACGTGTTGTATAACCGTTATAAATAAATAAATGAACGCACATTCAGCAGGTTATTGGGAGGGGGCTGTGGCAAGTTCATTCCAAGATGGCGTCCTTGAGCATTCACACAGCCGTCGTAAACGCCTACAATTTACATCTGTTGTAACGGTTTAATTAGTTCACTTAGCTATTATGCGTCAGGAAAATCTGATCAAATTAATTTTGTTTCATACACAGATCTGCTTCAGAAACGTGTTTTTAAATTTCTCTGCACGAAAATAGCTACAAAAATGTACGGTTTGAACCGAACTATTTTATTAAGAGCAAGAGTATGCATACAAAGCAGCAAAAGTTACAGTTCGTTCACTAGCCAATGAGGCGCTCCCTTGTCACGTGGCTTTGTTTACATCTACTTTGTTCTTAAAGTGAAATTAGTATAACAGCCCATCTATTTCCTTGGTTAAATTTCAAAATAGGAATAACCAAAGCAAAAACACGGATTTTCTGTAACATTTTCATTGTGCATTTATCTGCAGCTCTATTCTACCATATATTATAAACTAATTAATTGCACCGTACTAATCGGTTGAGCGGGTGGTATTTCCGAGTCAAAACACCAGGTTGTATACTGCCTACGATACAGTTGTTTAATTTATTAATGTTACTAACCACGTTCGATGAAACCTCCCTTAACGAACACATGGCGCGTTGTAGAGTATTGCTTAGGGGGCACATTGTGAATAACACAGCGACATCTGCTCTCGGCTGCCGCTTCTCCAAAACAATGAACAAGGGATTTATTTAAAAAGAGAAGACATGAAATAATTTAGAACAGAAGTTGAAGCCACAGCCTATCTCTTAACAATGTGAAAAGGATGGGTGAGCCGATGCGTATAATGCACGGCACGAGAACACAGGGCGTTTCGAAACTATAGCATTAACAGTAAGTTATATTTATAAATAACAGATTCTAACTGGTTGAAGATGAAAGTAGACTCTACCGGTATCACACAGCTGCCTACACATTGAAGAATACTGAGAAATACGGTTCTTGCTAGCACCTGTTTTAATAGAAAGGATATTTGTTGCAAGCTCCTCCACCCTTATCCTACAAAGTTGATAAAAATATCACAGGGTTGAATAATTATGCTCACAAGCTGTGAACAAATTTCTCTACTTCCGTTTGTTTCAGAATTTAGCTACAACTTTGACTCTTTTTTCCCTCTCTGCAGAAAGTTCAATTGCAAAAGCAAGTAGGATAGATTACCGCCACTGGGAGCAGGAAAATGAAGTTTCCACCACGCTAGCATAAACTAAAATTGACTAAAAACACCATAAAAAAAGCATCTGCAGGGTAAACGATAAAAAAAATAAACCTAAAAATGTAAATCGCTCAGTTTCAACGTTACAGGTAGCTCTGTCTTTTCTTTAGTTTATCTTTGTCAAGCTTGCATCGATGTTTACAAGTTGAACAATCTTATAAGTTATATCTACCTTCTCTCACACAGTCCAGGTGATTTTTTTTTTCAATTTTGATATTCTTCAATTTCCTCCTTTGTTGACTAATTGTTGAATTCATGTCTTGTATAGGCTATTCTTTATAATGCTGTCTAGCTTATAAGAGCTCTTCTGTAAAACCTCAGTTCTGTTGCTGATATTCCACATAATACCGAATTTCTCTTAGTTGTCGACCATAATCACTTCCGTTTATCTAAATCTGGTTATCTATATAATTTTCAATTAGGCTTCCTATGATTTGTTTTTAATGATGCAGGCCTGTGTATTATTCCAAATAAATGTTATGGAATCTCAACTAACTTGCCAAAAAAAGGACGGGCTTTAAGACTTCCGTGTATTAATTTTGACTCGTTCTGGATCCTTTCTTCAGGTCTAATCGAATTGTGACAAACTTGGAAACATAATAAAGAATTTAAAACGCGATATGCTGTAGGAAAAAGATTATTAGAATCTTGACCACACACGAGTAATTAAGTGCCAGTATGGTACTTTATGAGATTATGTGCGGGACGGGAAAATGTCGGTCCGTCCGTCCGTCCGTCCGTCCGTCCGTGTGTCTGTACGCGCGATAACTCAAATACGCTTTATCGGATTTTCATAAAACTTGGTGTTACGCATTTATAACGTCCATGGGAAGAAGCCTATTGTTATAGGACCAAATCGGTTTACCGGTACCGGAGTAAAGCCCAAGTGCCTATTTTATAGTAATATGCTAGAAAGAATTTATCAAATGCGAATCAGTTATCATGACAACATATTGTTTTAGAATGTTCATATACGGCTTTGGAAGTTGCAATACAGTTAGCTATGACAAATAACCCTATTCCTTCACAAAAGCTTATCAAACTAAACTGTTAAACCGAGCGAGGTGGCCGAGATGGTAATGTCTTGGACTCGCATTCAGGCGGTCCATGTTTCAAATCCCGTAGTCGGTCAATTTGATATGGTTTTTTTTAAATTTATTTTTATATGAGTATGCGATTGTCAAGATATCACAAATCTGTATAATTCTGCTGATGCTGGATATTTTTGATCTGATTTTTTTAAATACTAGGCCTTTGTTCTTCCGTAAGCCCTGCTTATTAAATCAATCTGTAGCTTAACTCGGAAATCAATTAAAAAATATATTTCCTGCATATCATAATTTCAACTATAACTGATTAAACAAAAGCATTATGGCACTTTTTTACATCAGTTTACCTGATTTTATTATCTCTAGATTACGTCTATCAACTGTTTTTATTACCCTCACCACATGTAGCCACAATCGCTTTACAATCTGATTAGCTCGAGATCGAGAATCGGTATAAATTCGAGCGTAGAAATTAAGTTTCTAGTGCAATTGATCTGATGCCACAGCTGCTTTATCCCATATCGAATCACATAACATCTGTTAAATTTTAGCTCTGCAGCCGTTCTTTTGTTAGGCCACAGCTATAGCATCAACCTGAGAGCAAAGTGGAATGCAGATAAGTCAGACTCTGCAACAAATGTTCTAGGATTGTACTTTTAATACAGAACAAATGGTGGTCTTCGTAATAGTCCCAGATACTCTTGCCAGGCTTTCGACAGGTCATAGGTTTTTAATCAGATTTTATACTCAGATGTTGATATATTTTAGCTAAATACTTCTTTATGAAGACCTATTCCCGTTAATCAAAGTGAGTTGCAAGCATGAGGGGGCTGAGTGAGCTATATTAAAAAACTAAACTCAGTGGCGCTACATCCCTGAAAGGACTAGGCCTACCACCCGACCGCTGCGTCATCTACCATAGGCAGATGGCAGGATTGGAGGCATGTGGTCAGCATGCCGACAAACATGACCGTTAATGGTGGTATCAATGACCGGAGCCGCTACTTCTCTGTCAAGTAGCTCAATTTGAATCACGAGGCTGAGTGCACCCCGTTACAGACTTCCCTGCCTCAGAAAAATTTTAAGAGGTACCGGATATCGAACCCGGGCCGACGGATCTGTAGTCAGCGGTGGTTGAGTGAGCCCTCGAAATATGAAGACATGCAAATATGCCTCACATAAGGACATTTTAATTTGAGAGACAGTAGACAGTTTAATTGTACAACTTGACTCATGCCATGTTGAAAGGCAAATCATCAAATAGATACGCCGTTACCGCTATGTCTAAGTATGTACAAAATACAGCATAACATTGACTTTTTGCAATGCGGCTCAAGTTGGCATGAACACAAAGCTTAGTTCACTTAGCTCACTTAGCATTGTGCAAAGCGAGCAGTGCTTGAAAGTATGCTTGATAAATTTTCTAACAGTGAGAAAGGAAGAAAACTTTTTTCTATGACTCAGTAGCTTAATGCCTTTAATTTAGTTAGATTAAGGTGTGACTGTGGCGTACGCACCAATAAACAAAAAAGGCATACTTTGTATTGTTGTATACATGGGCGTACGGTAAGAGGGGGTTCAGGGGGTTGAAACCCCTCCCGAAATATCTGCAATATTTCGAAAATTATAGATCATGGAACGAAATTATTAAAAAAAAAAAAAAAAACAATAAGATTAGGTTGTTACATATTTTACAATTTCGTACATATCAAAGCATTATTTAAGATTTATCCTAATTTATTTAAGATAAATACTTTTCCAGCCTAATAACAGTGATGTATTACTAGTAAACAAATTTCCATTCGGAATCTGTCAAACGACAACTAGAATACTCCCGCCGAAATCCATCAACCTGTTTGTAAAGCCAACAGTAATCACGAGCTCATCACAAAATTATCATGAAGTAATAGGCATTAATCGGATATTTCACCGTGGATTTACAGATGACTTTAAAAACGTGCCCTAAACACCATACAGTATTATGATAATTTTTCAAAAGAAAGTTTTAATTTATAGAACCCCTCCCGAACAAAATTTCACCGTACGCCCATGGTTGTATGACAACGTTATTTTAATGTGTGAAGATTCGGTAATAGGCCTACGTATAATTGTGTGTGATAATAGTCCGTTTGATTTATAATAGCCCCTCCCGAAAAAAAAAACTTCTTGGCTACGGCTTAGATTGAAAATAATGACAGTAATGGTCCTACTCTATTCAAACCACACAGTTAATTAGAAAGCGCACAAACCCAGAGGTGGCAAATCGCATTCCCCTTGTTTCAACAAATCCGTCTGCCAAATCAACATAAGCGTATGATTGTAAACATTTTAGACAACTCAATGAGGAAAATAATTTTCTTTGGGAAGTATATTGTAGTTTATGGAATTGCACTCTGTTGAATGAAAGTATGCATAATGCATCAAAAGGTTACATTTTCCATTACTGCCGGAAGGATGAGATCCGGAAGAGAGATGTGACAATAAAATTGCTGGATTCACCCATTACCTTTTTTACAAAACAAAGGAGATGGATTTCAATCACACTGAACGCTATTAACAAGAAAGGTGGAATACAATAGTCGCTCTTTGAAATGCATTATAATACCTTGCTTGTCTGTTCCATTTGCTTGAACATGTGATAACCAGGCTTTAAAACTTAGTGCCCGATCGAATATGTTAACAGCAACCGTACCGTACAGACTTTGCTCGGCGTATGCCCTAGCTACCATATGCTAGTTCACGTGATAGTAAACAAACCGAAATACAGATATAGGAAGACCACAAAATAACTTCTCATTATCTAAACTCACATTACAAGCATGCAAAACGATACTTTCTCCTGTTTGTGTATAATAGTCCCTCCCAAATGTTTCAATATATGTTTGCGTTTTAGAACACTTTACTTTCGGCATGCCGAACACGTATAAACACGCACAATGACAAGGTACACTGTTGACCGATTTGAGAGGCACCGTACCACAAGCGCATTCACTTCTCAGTATTGCTATCAGCTACTGTCTTATCAGCCTACGCAATCAACCCCCACCCCCTATACTCAGGTTGTTGGTAACCGGAATCAACTCCCTCTGTGTGTTCGGGCACTAAGTTTTAAAGCCTGGTGATAACTTATAACGATATTTGCTTTATAATCCTTCACAGCTAGTATAAAAAGATGCTTACTATAGTTTGAGAACTGCTTGAGTTTCGTGCCCTTTTCTTAACATCCATCCGCGGTGAAAAAAAACATTCGAAAAACATCGAAATATTGCTTTCTTAAAATTGAATTCATGAACTTGAATAGATAAATTAAGCATTGAGCTAAACTAAAAGAAAACTATATAATGAATTGTTGAAGAAAGTAAGAAATAAAATATTATAGCATAATGAGTAAAATGATTCGCATACAGACTTGGAGGCCTTTCTAGGTCTAGAAGTTCTGTCGACATTATACAACATTATTTCAGCTACCTGGTACGTGAAATACAATGTGAATGAGAGTATAGTTTGTGGTTCTTTACAAATTTTCATTTCATGAAAGTAACAAATATAAATGCAACTCTCATGTTTGGACTTCCTTAGAAAATTATTCGGATAATGTATCGATAACTTCTGAAGTATTCGATGAATACAGAGTGTTTCAAAAACACCTTTCTGGAGTTACAAAATAACAAAATACAATCCTATTAATCCCTATTTTCTCTTACAAATGCACTGATAATAGTGAGCAAGATGCAAACTATAGGCAGATATTTGAAAATAAATTTTAATTTTGTTAATTAAAAACAGGTTTAGTCATTTTTAGTTTTTAGCGACTTATTTAGCCATTTTTAGATTTTACAAGATTGAACTTTGTGACTGCCATGTCAATGAAACTGATAATTATGTTAAAATATAATTAGCTAGCAAGGAATAAAATAGTTTAAAACCTAAGAATCTGGGCCCTACTTATAATAAATGCTCGAAATGTTCTTTTCCTGCTTCCAAACATGCATTCACTAGTGGGACCACCCTTTCAAATACTCTTATATAGTTTCGATTTAGCAAACTTTTTGATCAAGTGACTCTGCACTAGGAACCATTGTTTTAAGTGGCTCCACAACTAAAATAATAAATAAATTTAAAAAAAAACTGAGATCAAGTGAACATGCAGGCCTTGGAATTGGTCCTTCCGTTCGCAACACATCGCCATCTAGGATACAATAAGAGCACCAGCAGAATTGAATTGATATCATTCGATAATCCATCAAAATTACTTTTATTATTGGTTACAAACTTCAGTTGGATTGAATGTAAACTTTCATTAACAACTCAGGAACTAGGGATTTTCGGGCATATGCTTTTTTAAATGTTTTATTTATTTATTTTTATTTATTTTTGTAGGGAATCCGCATCCAAAGCAGCTAGTGTGTATAGGCTATGCGACTTTACTCGCAATTAAAAGTAGAGTTTATATAGGCCCTTCTGCATAGCCTAAACATGCTGTGAATTTGTTAAACGAAGCACAGGGAACTTTATATAAAGCAAATTTAAATTTCCAAATGCCCACCCTTGAGTAAATATTGGAATTAATTTTTAGTCTGGTGGTTTTAAGATTGCGACAGTGTGATGGAGAGCGACCTAGAAATGGATATTGATGGTAATGAGGTTACTGCTACGAGGACAGTTACAATTTCATTTAGTGATGCCTCAGGATTTAATAAGCTCCGCTCCATCATTACTGGCGATAAACAAGCAGTCCTAAGGTAAGGATTATAGTACCCAGCATACCTTAATTACCTCATCTCCTGTGATGTGAGAAGTTTTAGTTACTTCTACTCAAGTCTTGACTTTCTAACTCTATCTGTCTGAAGTACCACAGGACGAATATAATTTGTTATAATTTATTTTCCACGTTTTACAACACATGAAAATGTTATAAGAAAAGATCTTCAATGTTAACTGAAATATATATATATACTGCGCCATTATTTTAAACCAGGTTACGATATTTTGGCACCAGAGATAATGTATAGGCTACTTCTTCATGAGGCTCTGACACAGCTAAGATATATAAAATAATTTTTTAGGTTTTTTGTCAGGCATGGTATTGCAAAAATATTGTATAATAATGTAGACCAAGTGGAGAAATTCAAATATTTGGGAGCAATAAATTACAAATACAAATAATGTTAAGGTAGAAGTTAATTGGAGACTCAAATAAGGAAATTCCTGTTTTTATGCAGTTCAGAAACACTATCTTCTCGTCTTCTGTCCAGGAATATAAAAATAAAATTTATAAGACAGTTATCTTGCCGGTTGTATTGTATGGATGTGAGACAAGGTCGCTTACTCTTCGGGAAGAACATAATCTGAGAGTGTTCGAAAACAGGGTGCTTAGGAAAATATTTGGGCCTAAGAGAGATGAAAATGGGAACTGAAAAAACTCCATAACTGCATAACGACGAGCTTCATAACCTGTACTCGTCACCGGATATATTAAGGGCAATTAAATCACGAAGGATGAAATGAGCTGGGCATCTTGCACGCATGGGGGAGGAAAGACATATCTCAAAAATATTGATTGGGAGGCCCGAAGAAAAAAGACCACTTGAAAGACCTAGACGTAGGTGGGAGGACAATATTAGGATAGATTTGAGGAAAGTGCGAATTCCAAGGGATGGTTGGATGGAGTTGCACAGAATAGGGTTGAATGGCGGGCTCAGGTAAGCGTGGCAATGAACCTCCGGGTTCCATAAAATAGTTAGTATTCCTTTAGCTTGCTTAGGAATTGTGTATTGCCATTGAGTATGTAAGTAAGTAATACAGAACAGTGAACAGTAATATAGAAGTCACATTAATTACTCTCTTCTATGAAAACTGATAACGACAACCTTCTCAGTTTAGATTATGTAGGCTACATGATCTTCTGCTCACTAACTTAAATACCAACCTAAGAGAAAATTTTCAGTGCGTTCATTATATTCCCCAGTCGTCTTTGTATGTATGATAAGTAAATGAACAGTAAAACAGAAAAATAAAAAAGGAAAGAGAGATACATAGAAACAGTACGAATTCTTCAGCAGGATTACAGGGTACATGATGTTTTATGTAACGTCTCCACTGCTGTCAATCAAAATAAATGCAAGAGAGCTGGAACACATGTAATAGATTCTAATGATACCCCATTAAGACAATTAAGTATGATGGCATAATTTCTCTCGTCGGATTGAAAGATTAACTTTCCTGTCATTATCCCGATTCGCTCTGTTAGCGGAGATGGTAAACTTCTAAATGCGTCAGTTTGCTTCCTTCCTACTGTGGCGACTTAATTTCTTACGTCACGACATTCACAATCCACAAACTGTGAAGTGGTTTACGATCCATTCACACGAGCGAGCGTTTGTTTTATCCCCTTATATTCTTTATGGGTCAATAAGTAAAACTGAAGTACAGATATGTTACGACATGAAGGGGGCCCATACAGTAGAAAATATTTTTTTTTTATATAATTTTGAGTCGTTTCTAGAGATAGAATGATATTCTTCCATGACTGAGGAGACTTTGACTCGAACCGTTAGATTGAATGAATCTGAGGGTCGATTGGTATGTTGAGATTTTCACCAATATTCTTCAGGACTCTACTCATACCCATTTGTACTCACATATTTTAAATAAATAGAAAGGAAGTCCTTTAATGACAGCTGCTTAACACAAAACGATTGATATATATATAATATGTACTCTAAATATGTGTGTGTATGTGTGTATAGAAAACTTAGTTCTTAGAATATTTTTTTTTATTTGACAATGTCCAATTGGCACCCTTAGTTTAAGGCAGCTATCCTATATTTCCTCCTTTCTCAATAATTTTCTAAAGCTGTGCCGGTGTATGTACAAGTGCATATCATAGCTCAGTTATATCAGAGTTTCAAATTTCATTGCAAATTAAGTAATATCTCAATAACCAATTGTCTGATTTCATTAAAATTTTGCAAACTTTCCCTTTGTATTATTCTACAAAGGATGAGCCTCATTAGTTAAGATTTGATTAAAAATGATTATCTGGAAATTAAAAACATCTTTGAAAATAAAATAAATATTGCAATGCAAATTTAAGCAAATTCTAGATTTAATACGAAAGCAGAGAGAATTGAGGTTCACCCTTCAGAAAACGATCTCAGACTTAAAGGGAAAATCAAATTGGAAATAACTTCCGTACTGAAGATGATATCATGTTTTATATATGATGAGGTTTTATTTTTATAAATAAATAAAAATCACGCATAATAACATATTATTAGATGCATTATATATCAAATTAGAGCCAAACTCCTATAGAATAAGTGTTCACAATTACTGTGCGAAAATCTGTCCAGATATAGTTAAATTATTCAAGATTATTTCAAAGAAAGTTCGCTACTTTATAAGTCCCCTTAAAACATTCAATAGTATTTCAGTTAGCAAGCATACCGGTAACAGAGTTTCCCCTGAGGTGCCGTACCATCTACTGTAGCCTACTTGATCTTTACTAGTGTGCTTTTCCGTTCCCTTCCGGATGATTCCGACTCAGCTCCAACAGTTATGAGTACCAGGAGGAATTAGTTGTTAGAATAGAATTTCCACCTATGCTCAGTAAATAAAACAATAAATACCTATCCTATCCAAAAAGAACGTACTTTATTATACATCGGATGCAATTCGAAACGTGGCAAAGACTTCCTCTTCTTTTTTACTTTACATAAACAGAATGTACTTTTTATCGATTTTCTGGAAAGGGATCTAACGAATTTGTTTAAAAATAGTATATGGTATATTATGTGTTATAATTTATTATTATACTAAGAGCTTAAACTTATTTGGGGTAGAAGAAGTTGTGTGTTTGACATAGTTTTTTTATATTATTTTTTATCTCATCAGACGCCACGAGTATTTCCTCTATTGCGGTTCATTTTTGTCGTCTAAATTTAAACGCATCAACCCTCACCGAATGATTACATTAAGAAGAAGAAGAAATGTAAGGCATCTTCATCGCACTTCTTTTAAATTTCATTTCTCTCCACTCTTTATAGGGATTAAAGCGAGACAAGAGTGTATCATTTATCCTTCTTTTTTTTTTCTCTCAGAAGTCTGTGAATTCTAACTTCTACGGAAGCAGCACTTGATGTTGTTTTTTTGTGAAATAAAAGAAAGGAAGGCGCTGATTATTTTCTATAAGGGCTCTCAAAATGGAAAGACGAAAGAATGAGACGAATTTCTTTCAAGAATGAACTCAATATAGTTGCAAGAATTCCAGATGGCGATGAGAACTAGATGGAAAACTAACTCAATTTCCTGCTATTTTCTCTAGATTCTAGACGACATCCAGCTTATATCTAGTAGCCCTGACTTCTCGTAGAGGATGCATACATCAGTTTCTCCCTCCTTCTCTCTCTCTCTCTCTCTCTCTCTCTCTCTCTCTCTCTCTTTATATACATACATAGATATAAATATCTATGTATAATACTCTCTCTATCTCTCTCTCCCTCTCTCTCTCTCAGGCTGATAAGACATGTGTGAAAGAAGGGCCAGCTGTTCTTGACATTCAAAATAGCTCATAAAGTAGCTTCATCTCCTGGCAAAAAAACTTTTCACATCATCCTATTAAAAACGAGGAAGCAAAAAAAGGAATTTCCAATGCAAAATGCAAAGTTTCGAATAATTACAGTGGTACTGTCGATAAAATTATTTTTTTTTCTCTCTTTGTGAAAGTAAAGATCTGGGAATCGACTCCTGTCAAATAAGTTCGAGTACAGGCATCTGACGCTGTATCCCAATATTTGTTTTCTGTGTTGACAGCGAAACGGGGACAGTGTTTTTTTAGATAAAAACTTTTCCTCGACTTCTCCTTCATTTGATTCTCTTTTGCAAGGCTAATGATATTACATTCACATCTTTTCCCTCATGCATGTCAAAATACATTATTCAGTTGACATTATAGGGCATTTATGAAGAAATGTTACTGCACAGATGGGAATAGATATATAAAAGTATATTAATATGAGTCTGTTTTTTCTTGCTTAATCATATGTGTTCCGAATCTTGCTTTGGATTTAGTAAGCATGGTAAGGTCCACCTTTATTCTTATATACATATTAAATACATTATCCATAGAATAAATCCAACACACGGGCCTAGACGGCCGTTCGTGCTTTTACTATGCACAAGACAAAGAAAGAGAAATGTAACACTAATAATACAAAACAATATAATACGATAATTTATAATATAGTAATGCTATACAAAGATGAAGAAAAGAAAGAAAGGAAAACATTGCACTAATGACAGAAAGGATATGACAATAATAATAAAATATAATACATAATAATACACAGACAATTCGTTTTATACCCTCAAAAAATTATAATAAGATGCCAGAAATATACATAGAGTAATGTGGACAACCTTTTACAATGAAGACAAATATTTATAAGTTTGTTATTTTTATTGTGTTATAAATTATGTGAACAGATTGCTGATATATTCTATTGGTCAGTGAATTTATATGGTTAGGTCTATGTTGTCTCAATTAATTGAATTAAAACTGTTAGATAAAATATAAAATGATAAAAGAAAGCAGTTTTTACATAGACAATTATACCTATATAAAATGGTAAAATTGATTATAAAATTATATATATACATTAAGAGACACACATATATACTTATGTATAATTAAAAGTTATCCTGGAAAAGTTTCAATAATTATAGTCTAATAATGTAAATATTGATTACCGTGACTGCAAACGTTTTTGAACATCCTCTTGCAAAATAGTAATATCTCTTACTTAAACGAAAGCATAATATAATTCTGGGTTCTTCTATTTTAAGCTCAAGGGGGTATTAGTAAGTTACGGTTACACCCACAAGGAAGGGCGCGCCCTTTAATCCCATATGCCATTAGCTTTCAAGAGTATATTGTGATAAGTTTGCATCTTTGAAGAAAAAGCCTACTTAACCCCTTGATGTATGTTTTCCGTGACAAAATCTGACAAAATGGGGTTAAAAATAATCCAAGGGATAGCTAAACGCAAGGTACATTATTAGTTTCAAGAAAATGAGCGACTGACTTTCCGAACTTGAAGAAAGGAAGTGAACTGACTTAATTATCAAAGTTTTTGACTGAAGAAGAGGTCAATAAATTAACAGAGGCATAATGAATTATATTTGAAGAAATGGAAATTCGTACTAATATCAGGTCATTTAATTATGGAGACAAGCTAAACAAACTGTCGTTTGAGTAAGCTATGCAAACCAAAATATAAAAAAAATATGAAAGTGTTCAACCTCAGGAGATATCATAGTGACAAAGATAACTGCAAGAACCTTTAGCTGTGGCTGTTAAATTTCTAAGAGAGAGAGAGAGAGAGAGACAGTGAAATTTAATGGAAGCGTGGAGTAGTAATGGGAAAGTAATTGGAGAGAAAATAAGGAGAAACTGTTGGGAAGGAGTCAGGATGCCTAGGTAAAGACATGGAAAACAAAAGAAGACGAAGCTACTACACTCTGGTGGCAATCCCACAAATTACTTTCCTGCTCAAAATAAATTCCAGTAATACGAAAGCGGTTGGTAGTGGGGCTCTCCCCGAACCATCGCAATGCATTGGTGTTACTTCGTATTCGAAAAGATTCCTTGTATTTCTCTAGTGGTTTCAGATGACACTTTTCACACATTAAGACTGAGTAACTTTGAACAGAATAATTCTTTCCGTCTACACTAACCATATTCTGTATAAGGTATTTTAACGTGAACTTTTTTGTAATAGAAAATTCAGACTTCAGCAATATTTATTAATTAGAATGTACTTGATTTAGTGAAACTTACTCTATGGAAAATAAATTCAATAGAGTAAGGAAGAATGAACTAGAGTAATACTTGAGACTATTTAGAGTAAAAGACAATTGTTTATCTCTAGATAAACTAGAGTAATTATTATTTACTGTTTGTTACTACTGTAGATAATTTGTATAAAGTACTACAGAACCAAGGCTATCGTAACTCCTTTTTTAAGAAAAGTTATTTTAAATTTATTATAACTTGAATAAAAATATTAACGAACAGACATGTAGACCTTTACAATTTTATATACAGTATTCGGAAGAAACTCACGAACGAAAACATGCTCAAATAGACTGTCTGCTTGTAATTTGATGGTGATTAAAGACGTCTTATGTAAGATAATAGATAAGTAAGTTTACATAGTTTTTACAATAAAATACTTCAACTTACAGGAACGTGCAGCTGACATGGCGCCAATATTCAAACTCCTTTTTCGTACCTAAAAGAAAAGAGATTAGACGTCAATGGTTTTACAATGAATATATCTAAAGTCAGCATTCATTTTCCGTAAGATATTTTGTAGTTACTTAAAGAACAAAACGGTACAACTGTCCCAGTTGAACTCTACATTTAAAAACTTTAAAACAGATGTACACCAATATGGACTTTGTGTTGAAAACTTTTATGTTCAGTATTGTTTATAGGCCAATGCTGTTCGCTATGGAAATTATATTTACTAGTTAGCTCATACGTCTTTATTTAAGATTGGATCAATAACAGTGGCGCCAACTTTTGAACAAAATTGGGTGGGCTCAAAGATTTTCAAATTTTCACACTCTCGCCCCTTTGATTCATGAAAAGTACTCTAATGATAATTCGGATAAATATACGATTCTGTAAGAAACGATGTCTTTGTTTGTAATAATGTAATTCAACCGACAGACAAACAATTGTGTAACAAAATTAATAATGTTATATTATAAACTTTGCTGCTTTAGGTACCTACTAAAATAAAATAATCTTCTTTGTCTTTCCTTAGACCAGGAGCCTACTGCCCCCAATCACACTATCTTTTTCGTGGTTTATTTTCCCTTGACGACCTTTTAAATTCATTCATTCTACATGTTCCATCCAAATTTTTTGCCTCGTCTATTAATGGCCTTTTCTCACAAGCATCGTCTAAATTCTAAGTCTAGCTTTTCTGCGCTCTCCTTAAGTAAGATATAGGCGGTGGCTGTGGAAACTGCACTGACAGACGTAAAAATGTAATGAATTGTGGAACGATTTTAAATTATTGTGAGGGATTTAGAACAAGAGAAGATTGTATTATATATGTTCACAATAGTCTGATTTTTCGATTTACAGAGATTCAACAAATAATGCACACAATTTTTAGTAATAGCAACAAATAATTATGATAATAATACCGGCAAATTATTGGGTGGGCTTGAGCCCCACGGGCCCATATAAGTTGGCGCCACTGATCAATAACATGTAAAAATGAGTCTGAAATCAGCCAATCAGAGACCTGATTCACTCAATATTTATCGAATTTGCTTTATCACATCCTACAAAAGGGATAAAGACACATACTCTTTACTTTATATTCTAATCTGTTCACAATGTCTCTGTATGTTAAGATCTGTTCTATAATAAAGAATATACTACGCTTACATCTGTTCAGGAATCAGCACTATACTATTTTAGGGAAACGTATTCCGTGGTTCAACAACGTTGGCATTTAATAACTGTAATCACCTCCTATAAACATTATAAATACATAACCTCAACAGCCTGAATGTGCATTGCGGGTGAATGGAATGTCTTTGAGAAGTGGGAGATGAATTCAAAGAGTCAAACTACCACTCCCCCCTTTCAATATATACCGTCCAGTCCAGGAAGCGAGCATCTTCATCTGTTCATACGTATGCATCGCTAGGAACTGTAACAATAATATATAATTCAATATTAAATGTCAGCATACAGTACTTGAAAAATGGATGTTTATTAATCGATCGTGTTTTTTTCACAGAAAACAGCCACACTGATGCCATGAATGCCTTTTAATAGTGCCGTGAAAATCTAAAATGCTATTCAGATAATTCCATTTTAATGTTTCATTGCTCGGGAATTTATCGCTCGTGGTATTACCCATAAATTGATTGATAACTGTTAACACCTTTTAAGGAATAAGAAGGCTCGTGTAATTAGCATTCCGTATCTAAAATCTCCTTCCAGATGAGAACATTAAGCTTCACGTACAACTTCGAGGAACCTGAGGAAGGAAGCTTCAAGTTTTGAAGACTTCCGTGCAACGTAGCAATTTATCAGACATAGTGGAAACCAGAATCGCCTGTTTCCTTTTCTTTAATATTCTGTAAAGAGAAAACTACTTTGAGATGCATTAGTGATTAGGATATTGTTAGTGTAATCTTTGAAGGGTGTTAAGAGAACTGACAGTCCCATGTTTGTGTATCAACACTTGCATGAGTACGTCGACACGTATTCTGAGGGAAGATAGATCTGCTTGCGAGCGTCAGTTAGCGTGAGACTTCGCTGAGAGTTTGTGATACAAATTCTCCAGACATTCTGGATTGCGTGATGAAATTTACCTTCCTAATTGTAAGGCTCAAAGCTAAGGAGAGAACTTAGTTTGAAATCAATAAGGAATACTTGTATGTGTGTAGTATCTTAGTGAGTGTTCTAGATCCTGGTACGGATAGGAGATATTTGCAGTACCCACACGCACCAGCTAATTTGTAATGGTTTAATTCTCTGCTTGTGAGTTACACCAGACAGCTTTTGATTGGTTATTCTCTACCATGAAGTCAGGGTTGCTTTATACGCCTCAGTAGGTATATGCCAGTATTATTTCTGCGTGTATGAGGTTTTGGTTGTGCATGAAACTTCTTGAGTAGAGTTGTTGTCAAGCTGACTACCTCGTTAAATGTTACATGTTTACTCTGAAATCGCTATTACTGTAGCCTATATGTTATAGCGCTCGATTAGATTATGCTAGAGCAGCTACAGTAGGTTGAGATTTATCCTGGAGCTGTACTACTTGCACTACTTACAGAAGTTTATGTTACCGTATGTTCATATTTATAGTCCTTGGTGCTCTGTTTGTCGTCTAGGTATACCGTACATATTATTTCATTTTCTATATTACCTTAAGGCTACTTCGTTCATAGCTCTGTTCAGTTCTACTCAGTTTCTACTAAGTGCCTGGAGCAGACTTACAAATATTGTTTTGGAGGAAAGAACTGGAATTTTAATATTTATACTTAGGCCTTATATGACAAAATCTTAAATATTGGGAGAGGGGGTAGAAAGTACCTTGTACCTCCCCAATCCGGCACCTGTGTGCTCAATACCTTTTATATCTTTGGCTATGGCTTGAAGTTAATACCAAAGTTTTACTTTGTTCTAAAGAATTCGAAGCATAGTAAAATATATAAGAGTAAACTTCAAAATTGTTTACTGTTATGCTTTTTAAACCAGTAATTCATATTAATAATACAGTGTCATTAGTTCATGGAGACGAAAAAGAGAATATACTATGTTTAAAAAACAAAATAATTTGTCATTGGCCTATATTTCTTGAAAATTATGCAAGTAGTTGATGATCCTTAAATTTTAGGTCGTAAGTCTTAAACTAGGGAACATAATATTATTAATAAATCTTTCAAACAAGAACGCGGAATGCTATTTAAAATTAAAATGATTAATATAAAGAAGAATCATCTTTTCAACATGTACGATAGGCCTACCTGTTCTCTCTAAGTTATAAACGATATACAGTGATTTTATTATGGTTAACATCTAAGTGACATAGAAGTGTCACATTCAAGGAACCTTCCCACACAACGAAATGCTGGTGGATCGTTTGAGTAAACATGAAGACATCTCTCAACTATAATGGCATTTGTATTCAAACACAACTCCACGAAAGCTTACCGCACTGAAACACCACTACTGACTCCCTACTGTTAATTCAGTTCCTGTATGGATTATCGAATTTTTAAAATCTTCATTCCAAGGAGCATTGCTGCTTTTTTTATTTCAACTTTAAAATGTATCAAGTATATCGATTATGGTACCACATCTATTGGTTTAACCCTTCGTTTCTCAACCCATGGTCCGCGGACCACTGGTGGTCCACGAAGATGGTACAGGATGGTCCGCAGACATAATTAAAAAAATATCATAAAGCAAGTGGAAAGTAAAGAAGTAGAATTTTTTCACATATTTCGTTACAATGACCTATAATAATTTAATACCCCAGATATTTAGCATATAGGCCTTCTTTTAAAAATGGGCTGTAAAATTAGTGGTCCGTAAATTTTTTTAGACATTTTAAAGGTCCTCGGGTTCAAAAAGGTTGAGAAACGCTGGTTTAACCTATTCCACGATCCAATAGTTATATAAAGATCAATGTTTCCTTCCTCTTTCTTTTTTATTTCTTGTTATCTGTTTTAAAAATAATTTAGCACGGTAATAAGGTCACCACGAAGCTTAAATTAATTTGTATTGCTGTTAAAGTTACGCAAGTACATTTTTGAAACCATTTTTTCCCCGCTAAATTTTTAGAGAGACTTAACTGAATGTTTAACCGGTAGATATCATAAAGATTTTGAACATGATGAAAAAAATAGGCAGTGACACATTCATTCTTTCTCCCCACATGTTCTTCTACCCTCTGTAACAATTTTCGTCGTGATTATCCGTGTCGGGACGTGAGACGCGCGTGCTATAGAGGATATTCACTGCCCTCCGGAGTGAAGACTTGCGAGATTCCCCCTTTACAAACGTAAAGATTTATGAAAGGAAGCCAATTCTTATGTCATAGACCTAGGTTGTGTTTTCTCATAGCAGCAGTAGGGAACGCCAGATCATGAGATCTAAATCCTCTAGGCCTGACAAATGAACATTTCTCAAAGTTTGAATCACATCATCTTTTGCAAAAATCACTACGTTACATCGTCTTTACAAAAAGTTAATTGAAATTAAACTCATAAGGGTGAATGCAATCGCTAGAATCTGAAAAGACATAGGTATGGCCAGAACACTTCTTTTCCGTCGTATTAAACGTTAGACCAATTTTATCGCAAACCAGCATGGAAGCTTCAGTATTCTTCATATTTCTGCTCCCAATCTGTACCTCATCTGAGCATTAGAGTGTACCACGCCCGTCATCTTAAGGCTTAAGAAAACGAGGAAAGAAACTACGGAGACACGTACGTAAGGTGACATAGAACTAAACTAACTAAACTCCGTGGGCGCTAAATCCTTGAAAGGGCTTGGCCGCTGCATCATCTACCACAGGCAGATGGCAGAATTGGGGGCATGTGGTCAGGATGCTGACACCCACGGCCGTTAATGGTGGTTTCCACGATCGGAGCCGCTACTTTTCAAAGTAGCTCCTCAGTTTGCATCACGAGGCTGAGTGCACCCCGTGCCAGACCACCCCACCTCAGAAAAATCCGAGGAGGTACCGGAGATCGAACCCGGGCCTGCAGATGTGAAGAATTGGTTTCGCAGTACAGTATATGCGTTTGATGTAGGCCTACACAGTGCGTTTTAAAGCCACATTAACCTCGGCATCCTTTAAAGATTAAGTCACTGTCCGACACTTTTTGGAGTGGGACGGGAAGTGGCACTACTAGGAAAGCAGATTGTCTCACACTCCACGTGGGATAAAAGCTTAAGCGTAAAAAAATAAGGAATGCTTCCTGATTGATTGCGAAAAAAATTCTCATTTCAAAAACAAAAAAACTGTATTTAAATTGTTCGAAACTGTTTCATCACTCTTTTCTTCTTTAAATTCTTCCAAATGCATTAGCAAACAAAAGAACATGAGTCACAAGATATCTCTTAATATCCATGGAGTTTGAAAAATTAATATGAGAAAGGTAAAACTACAATGTTCATCATAGTGGGATAATTCAACAATTTAAAGTTTAATAACTAAATAGGAGGAGGGAATGAAAGTGCCAATTTAAGTTAGGTAAGCTCAGGTAAGAGCGGCAATGAACCTTCGGGTTCCATAAAATAGATAACATTCCTTTAGCTTACTTAGGAATTGTCTATTGCCATTGAATAAGCAAGTAAGTAAATGAAGATGCATACTCGACGTCTAATCGATTATTTTCCTTATTCGATAGTAATTATTAGGGCCTGAATTTTTATGTGCTAAAAACTTAAAAATATTTATTTTTTATGTGCTAAAAATGTTTAAAATATGTGCTAAAATTTTAAAAATATGTGCTAAAACTAATTTTTTTTTCTGAAGAAGAAACAAAAACACCAGAATGTGTATTGAAACTCGCCAATTGCAGTTTTACATCAGATGTAAAATGCTGACTGGAGTTGCAGTGCACAACAAATGTCATCTCCAGATTATGGATCACAAATCCTTGCCTATTATCCGAGAATAATGCATTACCTTGAGGAAAGGAACGTTCTACATCACACAATGTTAACCTTGCATAATTGAAGAGGTGTACTGTATATCACTAACACACACACGATCAAGTTCACTTATGTTTTGGCCTTCCAAAACTTGAGCGACTTTGCAGAGGGTTTGGTAGGGACCATTTTTCTCAAACATTCCTTTAAATTTTGTTCTTAGAACTTCTATTTTCGAACCTGAGATAGTGTTAAGTTGCCTTTCAACATATTGTATTTCTTTAACTGAACTACGCAATGTTGAGATTGGGTTCTGTTCTTCCCCGATAAGCAAGTGCAAGTGAATCACTCTCACCTCATTGCAAGTGAAGCATTTGTGTTGACTTCTTTCGAGATACAATTTTTTGTTGTCAAATGTTAAAAGAGGATGAGGAAAAGTACTAAAATATTTATTTATGGAGAATATATCGAAAATATTTATTCATATAACTTTTTTGGTAAAACATGTATTTTTATGTAAAATAAAATTTAGAATTTGCGGTTTTCGGACCTTGATATGAGCATCAGGAAAAAAAATTACATAAAAAATCCGGAAAAGTACTAAAATATGTATTTATGGAGAAAATATCGAAAATATTTATTCACATAATTTTCTTTGTAAAATATGTGTTTTTATGTGAAATAAAATTTGGAATTTGCGTTTGCGGGACCTCGATTTGGATACAAAACTTCGTTTTAGGAATGTACGCATCAGGGAAAAAATATTTTTTTACATACAAATCCGGGCCCTAGTAATTATGTACACCTAACCGGTTAAAGTCCGATATTTTCTTTCGACGTTTTATGTGCTGTTTTCAGTTCATATGAGATGTGGAAGTTGACAAATGCTTTATTAATAGTTTCTACTATTACAAATTTACATTTTAAATAGACTAGACGTACTACGTAATAGACTGGAAATTATTTGCAATGTTTTAGCTAATAATTTACTATAGCGAAATAGTGTCACATCACATAAAAGATATTATGTGGTAAAAATACCATCTTTAATTTATAAATGAATGCAAGAGTGGAGATAATCACCCTATTGTTTATTCAGATTATTAACGCACATAATGAAGTAGTATTTAAATCACAATGCAATGGATTATATCAGCATTGAATCAGAATTACTAGTGCATATTTATTAGTTCGTTTAAACAAAATATTCTATGCATTTTTTAACGACTCAGTGAACAAATAAAGCCATGGAAACAGAGCGGAAGCGAATGAATAGAAAATTGATAGACTGGATTTGCAGAACAAAAACCAGTAAATGTCGTGTTTAAAGCTTGAGCTAATTTCCTCGTGTCGAAGTTGTGAAAACACAACACAGAAAAGCCTCATACCAGTGTTCAAGCCTGTCAGACTGCTGGTGAAGCCGAGCTGTTTGGCTGTCCATGCAGTCGTGTACGTGTTACGTTATCCTCTTTTTGCGTTTCTGAAGAAAAAAAATCGCTCAGGGTGTATTCCTCTCCCATATGTCGCAAAATTAAATGCGCCATAATTCGTACTGTTTCAAACCTTCACTCTAATTACAAGCAGTGGGAATGGGGGCGCTATTTCATACTAAGCAACCATACTTTGTAACTGAGGGAAATAATGATGTAATCAACCTATGAATCTTTTTTTTATATACAGGGTGTTTAAAAAATATTTTTACAACCTTCGGTGCGACAGTCCATGATTCGACGAGTGCATGCATGTCTGAAAGCAAGAGGAGGACATTTCGAGCATTTGTTATGAGTAGACTTCGGACTTTTAGGTCGATAAAAATGCTGTTTTAGGTACCTAAAATAGACTCTAAAAATTGGAAAATAGGTTCTAAAAATCGTAAAATAGTCTCTTATAAAATCGTTAAGTCACCAATTTTCTGAAATATATGTCAATTGCAATGCAGAATATTATATCTATTGAAGTTACCATTAATCTACAATCATGATAAAACACAGATATAGGTCTATCGTACACAGAATTACTTGTACCTATTATTAGGGCCTGCATTAGTACCATAACAGTGAAAACCTAGTCCCTGCGCCCAGAAGCTACGCATATCATACTAGCATATTCAACCCCTTGTAGGCTATCCCTTAGTGATTCAGTGTACTACGTTTTTTTTTTTTGTTACTGCATGTGGGAGTCGGGAGAAAAACACTACATTTTCTTGGGAATTCCAAGGAATTTTTCTACCGAAGACGAAACATTCCTTACTATTTAACCACGTACTGCACATTCCGAGCTAAAAAAAATTAGTGCGAACTGAAAATAAATGCTAGAATTTATAACAAAAATGACTTATTTTGAACTTTAGAGGAAAAACATGCAAAAAGGCAATATTAGGCTCTAACGTAAAAATAGTCTGTTTTAGGTCCTATAAAAATACCAGTTTTAGGTATAGTCACTTATGAAACATGCATATACAAGTTTTCGTCCATATATCACTTAAGGATTAAAATAGGTTTTTACCTAAAATCCGAAGTCTAGTTATGAGTTTTGTATGTTGACGTGTTATGGGTGTACCAATGTGTTGAACAGTTCCTAACGAGAAAACAAAGGATTATGGGACCTATGTTCATGTGAACTTTTTTCCTTCTTATGATGTGAGGAACCCATGTCCGAAGTTTGTAAACGTATTTTTGAAACACCCTGTATATATCTGAATGCTAACTCTCACATCCTATATACTCGTAGTATGGGCGAAGCGTTCTGGGGCTGGTTGTTAACTAGCGCTTCGCCCGAGACTCCACCGCCACTGAGGATGTCCGCCGTAGTTGTGGACGAAACGTTTAACACACCAATGTCAACTGGACCACGGCCTACAAACCCGGATAATTTTTTAAATATTGACTCCGGCCGTGAAAGCCTACAATGTTTTATGAATCTATATTAACAGAACCTGCTAGTTTCTGTATATATATATATACATGAAAGACGTATATATTCCTTAACGATTTCACTAATAACGAATGAGACATTTGTGAAAGTTGTCGGAGTTGTATAAAACTGAATGTGCGTTATAGGTTTCCTCTTATGCTTTCATATTGATTCTTCTCCATATAATATCATCTAAACCAACTTTCTTTGTTTATGTGAAGATAATCTTGTTTCGAAACTGCTTTGTAAAGCATGATCCCATTTTAAGCTTCCAAACAAGTTTTGTACGTAGCGATTTTTATTTGGTTTCTTTGCTGCGGTACACATGTTCCATATAACCTGATCTTTCTAACTCTACTTCCTTTATACAGTCTCACACAAGAAGACAAAACTTGCAAAACAAACTTTATTTCTTGTTCTATTTTTCTTTTATAGTCAATGTGAACTTCCATTATCTTTTACCCTATATTTCAGTTTGACAACCTTTCAAAAGTTTGCACTTTATGAAATCTGTTGGAATAACGGAGAGTATGGTAACAAGTTCCATACTGTTTGAGTTCACTTGGAATACATTACAGGATACTAGAAACCATTCAGCTGTGCTGATATTGAAAATTTATTTACCTTATTTTATTTATATTGGCGACAGATTGTCATGAAGTGCTGATTTCTTGTGATCGTCAAAAGAGTAATCTATATTCATACTGCGACAGTGATAAATACGGTCAGACATTTCTAGTGAAGTGATGTGGGGAAAAATGTAAGAATCAATTTCGAAACTATTCCAGTTAGATATTGACGTTTCCTTGGAGGGAGATTTAGTTTGGTTTGTAGACTGCTATACGAATGTCAGATTTCTATATTAAATCGGCCGTCCTTGTGGTTTAACTGCTCGCCTGTGCTAGGAACAGCGATCGAATCTAGGTGGATTCATTTGGAATTTATGGTGGACAAAATGGGAAAGGTCTTCTTGGGGTGCTCCAGCTTCCCCTGCCACTCTTGCTCCACTCACCATAATATGATCGTTTGGTTGCAATAAAAGAAATTATAATGTATTTAATCACTTATACACAGAATGAATGATGCCTCTTTATTATAGGCTACAAACTTTTAACTAACCTGTACACACACACACACCCATATATATATGTATATATATGAGTATATATATCACTCCAGTTTTGCTTCGTTCACCATAATATGACCATTTTGTTGCAATAAACGGAACTATAATATATTTAATGGCTTATACGTATATTATAAGCTTTCTTTCTGCGTTCTTTAACTGTCCCTATACGGTTATCCCAACACACCGAATATCATGAATCATATGATTTAAAAAATATTTAGCAGATGCGAGACTTTTAACTATATACCAATTTTGTGAACTTCCGGTAAACCGGAAGTAACTCCAACTCTCGTTATTTTAAAAGGAATAGCCAATATATTTTTGTTTTTCGAATGGTGCACATTAAGAGATTTTCAAAAAGTACTCACACTAGATAATTTTTTTATTCTTACTAGATTAGCAAATCCATCAACAGTAGAATCAGCATTCTGACCACACGCCCCTCAAATCCTGCCGTCTGCCACAGAAAGATTACGCAGCCCCTATTTCCCTTGGGATGTAGCGCCAAGGATTATTATTATTATTATTAAATTATTATTTTTGTTATCATTATTACGTTATTATTGTTCTTATTTACTATATTATTATTACTATCATTATTACAGAGTTTATTAACTTATAATATAAGTATAAGTTGGAAAATAAAATCACACGGACAATTTTATTTACAGAACATTAAAGTTACCGTAGTATGTAGTGGTGCTAAGCCGCCGTAACTCTTCCCAAGTCAGGAAGTGGTTATATCTGACAGGATTCGCTGCGGTGTGTTGATCCCTGAAGCCGGGGCTTACGTTGTAAAGAGTATGTAAGCTACCAGCTCCACTCTAACAAGAAAACATTCTTAACCCAGCATTGCAAGATTTAGGTGAGATTTCTATTAGAAATACCTTAGCATATTATGAGAAATTTTAGTTTACACCCATAGAACTCAGCACTGGTACTGAATTTCCTAGACTAAAGAAAGAAATAGGCCTACTAATAATTTTCACCCAGGCCATCTGCATTTGTGGGCTACATATTGGATACAGTTTATTTCATTAATTCGAATGTTACTTAACAATACCAATGTATTCCAGTGGTGAATCTAGAGGAGGAGCCGTAGGGGCAACGTCCCCCTTGGTTTTTAATTTTCATTGATTTGACTATTTTTTATTCGTCGGAAGTAAGGTACATACTTAATGAAATAACATTCAAATTTGAATAGATACAACACAAAATAACATAATAGCATTTATGTACGCACTCTATTTCAAGAAAAGGACTGTAAAATGGAGGTTGAATAATATTTATATTCTTGTGGGTTATAAGGTTTAAGCACGAAGCCCTAAAATTATATAATATGATATCAGTTTATGTTTTTTAATAATTCTTTTGATTTCATGTTCTTAAGACCGTTCTTTTTTTTGCCGTTACTTTTAATTTTAATTTTATTACATTCTACTATTTTACTTTTCCAGGTGAGTGAGGAATTCTGATACATTCTGATTAGAGCCCTTATTTTTACATTTTGGGTAAGTAAACAAAATACTACTTTTTAAAAGTCGAACACCATTTTGTACTTCTGTACAGGAAGGGATCTATCAGTACAGTGAAGTCCAGTCTTGATATGTGAAGGAGTGACATATACCGAGTGCCTGACCCCTGGGAAGGTTTTTCGTGCTCTTTGAAGGGAGTTCTAAGTGCATTTCGAAGTCATTCCCGCAAAACATGAGCTGGAAAACACTCCAGTCTATAAACTGCACGTGATAACTCTCAACCATTATTTTTCATCATCTTAATTCTAAAATTCCAGTAGATTTGACAGAAACAGAAAATTTCATAGCTCTTAAAAGAAAATTAAAATATACATAATTATCTTTTTAAAATATCTAATATTTATTTAATTAATAAGATTTTTAACAAACAGAGAATTTTCAAAAGGATAATTTCGTAACTTGCGACAGGTCTTTGCAGCTTCCCAAATATTCTTAGTTGGCTAAAGAAAAATATTTCCCCGTCCTTGCTATGAAACACTCACGCATGAATTATTATTATTATTATTCATAGGCCAAATGTCTATATACATTTTAAAGCCAATTTTAAGCCATTTTCAGTTCTTTGTGTATTATTTGTAGCATAAATATCTTGGAGAACCATGCAAAGCACTTAAGAGTCAATTGTCTTCCTTCTTTTGTGTCCATATTTTTTTCGTAATTTTGTGCGATTTTTTTAAATTAATTCTCTCTCCCCTCCACATGTTCCCATCTCTTTGGATTCCCCTCAGTGTTTTCCGATCCATAGATTTGGCCTAATGAGTGGTGGACCTTAGTTTTATGTGATTGGAAGTGCATTTATTATTATTGCAAGTATTGGTTCTGCGAACATTAGGAAAAGCTTAGAATGCTATCTGCCAAACTTTCCTGTGGGCAGTGTAATTGCTTAAACATTTTTTACTTTGCTGGTTCCATGCTGCATAGATCGTCATCATCTAGGCCTACTGTAGCCTAGAGAAATTTCGCTAGAAATACTATTTAGCTGATTCCAAAATAAGAAAGCGGAAAAAGCAGTTTTCTGTCTGTGTATGTGAGAAACTTTAATAAATACATATCAAAATGAAATTCATATTGTCGTAAACACCATCCAAGGATATGAAATGAAACACGTCAATGACTTTGGTATCGTAACTAGTTATTTCCACTTCACTTGAAAAATTCTGGTTTTTAGCCGTTTCTTCTAAAAAGAAAAAGAAAAAAGCTTAATGATTATGCTGGAGCGTTGGGCAATGTGTTAGTAAGACCCCATGGATGTTATTTGAAATAATTTCCCATAAAATCTATTGAAGTTTTCAGCTTACACAGGTGTTTCAAATGAGTCGATTATATTTGCAGACTGTGTCGATTTACTTTGAAAATTATGCTTAACACATGTCTTACATTGGAATTTATCTAGTTCATATCGACTCAAGCAGTAGAGTCATAATGGCCTATATTTATGCATATTTTCCATTAACTGTAGTGTGTTTTTTTTAAATATCTAAAGCGTAAAACAAAAGGGAATACAAATATTAAGTTATAAAGAATTGTATCAGCCACGGTAACATAATAATTGAACGTAATGAGATCATTCGTTACCCGAACTCTGAATAGCGGGTACTGAATATCAATTAGATCGACCATGATTTACAATCGTTGCAGGCCCGCGATGCAAATGACCAATCACGTGCTGTGATAACGGTACATACAACAGTCCCAATACTGTCGACCTCCCCCCTCCCAAACGACCATTTACAAGTCATTAGGATGTCCTACTAATGACTAATGCCTATACAACTTGCCCCATCCACCTTCCTGCCGTCTCCGGCACTAATTACGGGCAACTAGCTTGATAATGTATACCCGCCACGTAAGCCTTGCATAGGATTAAGTAGAACCGAAATGTAAATCTCAAATAATCCGCCTTGTAGTTGATAGTAATTGACCACATGTCTGCATGGAACAACTTACCTCCTTGTAGATTCTGTGATCCCGAGTGCACGCGACCTTTGCGATGGCCAACGTGCTTGGACTTAATGACAACAACGACTTTCAAATGATGCTTATTTTGTTATTCGAATGAAAAATAATCTTCAAAAAGATAATGAAGAATCGATACCACAACTTATAAAACCCTAGATTACTCAGTTTTAACTTGTTATACTAGGCTAGTTAATTGCAAACAGAGGCTCTCTAAAGAAAATCTGTCGACAAAAGTGAGTCACAAATAGTTCTAAACAACACACACACATAAGAGTATAAACCATAGCCTAAGTCATGTATCGTAGATAAATTATTGTGCATTACTTCTTGTGTAGAATGAATTTATTTTGATTTATTTGTAATTATCATCAGGGGAGCTGATTTTAAAAAGGGACAATCCAAGAAATGTATTGATTTTAAATTCATCTCACTGAACAGTTATCAAATCCAAAAGATGAGAAGTGGTTTATGATATAAAACCATATATTATTATTTACTCTTCAGACTTCAATATATCTATCTGAATTGGGATATAAGATGAGCATTTATTCCTAACTTATTCCGTAGCGATGGGATATAGCAAAAACGACAAAATGTGTGTTATAATATTATACCATCATACTAGGCCTTAAGAATCTGTTCGTAAATATGCATGGGCTCATTTTGTCTATGATATTGTGTAAAAGAATTCTGAAACAGTACATACATATATACAGTATTTAGATACATAATAAGTGTAACACATTAAATCTCTTGCATGAGAATAAAAACATAAACGTGGATAATTTTTCCAGAAAATAATAATTCTTATTATACACTTAATAAAATAGTACTAGGCACACATTAGAGGAAAGAAGTGTGAACGATTTATATTGAATTTGCAGAGAAGGAAATTCCCTAGTAAGAATGAGGACAATATGCGTCTCCAACCTATAATGTAGAATCTGCCTTTAATTATTTTAAAAAGAGATTACGTTTTCCCCAGCCAATGAGTACCAATCACCTAGGCAGAGCTTGAACACCACAATTCACGAAGCGGAAGTTATTCCTCTGGGAAGCCAATAGTGTTGGCCTATTTCGTTATTTTATTCATAAACTAAAAGCACAGGACTCAGCAAATTATCAATAAATATTTAATGTCAGTTCTATTTAAACGTTCAAATATATTTCAACGAACGACATTTACAAGCAATGAAATAAAATAGAGTAGCTGTAAATTAGTTTGGAATTTTATTTGAAAGAATACGAGAAAGCTGATGAAATTTCACGTTTGGTTTTTAATGCTTAACAGGCAATTACGCGTCCTGTAAAACTCTGATTATATACAAACAAGAGGTGTTCACAAAAGCCTGCCTGGTAGTTCTCAATTACAACACGTTCATTTATCACTTCATTGACTGATGCCTCTCATGTGTGTAGAACCGATTTGGAATGTTCGGTCCCGGGTCTAGGAATAATTCACTCATCATTCAAATGTTCTGAATTCCGGAATTTTATTTCCTTTCTTAGTCATCATGAGCCATGGCAAAGTTGAAAACCGAAGATATGAATTTATATTGTGTCACTACAGAAGGCCTGGCAGTTTTTCTATCCCAGTAAGACCTTGGTCAAAAAAAAAGTTACCCGGAAGATCACATGAGTAAGGGGGCGGGAAATCGGAAGGGATTGAATTAAGCAGTAAAAAGAAATTACAAACTTTTAATTTACTGTAGGGATCAGTGCTCATTCGTTGCTAAAAAAGCAACACAAAGGAATATGCGTCTGACTTTTTTAATGTACAAGAGATAGTGTAATTAAAGCAGTGTAAACACATCAGCGAAAAGGAAATTTAAAAAAATGGTAGCAGAATTAAATAACGAATGAAACGTAATGCACATCGGTCCAGAGCATTATGCATGAAGAGTTTGAGTAGTTGCTTATAAGGTTTATTTGGAAGAACAGTTCATTACTGCCGTATATTTATTTAAGGTAATTTCTTAACGGCAAGAGTAATGTAATAATGGTGTCATGATGTAAACAGAATGAAGGCATAGGCCAACGAAAATAGCTTAAAAGGAAGCAGAGAAGGAACTTATCTCTATATGTTTACACACACCTCCACGAAAATGTATTATTGTGTTTATGATATCTACTGGTAAAATGACAAGCGTCAAATCCGGTAGATTCTTTTGTAATTTTTTCGTAGTACAATAAATATCTATCTATCCATATTGCTTCACTACCGAGCATTTGTTATTATTTGTAAGGCTGGAATGGAATATACGCATGCAAGCAAAGGATATTTGCTAACATTCATATAGACTAATACACAAGGTCAAAAATGGAGTCAACTATATAGTTTATGAATCAATTTATGTGCTCTGATTTGGCGTCATTCAACATCGTGTCAACTTAATTTTTTTGTTTTAAGAAGTAAAGAGGAAATTAACTAAACGCCTAACTATACGGCAAATGTAGCCATTAAAGAAGAAACCACATCTTCGTAAATTTAAAAATTCGAGCAAGACACCATGAAAACAACGTTTCTGCGTATTTCGAGACAGCTAAAGATATTTCGTTTAGGGGGGAAAACATTGGCAATTCCGGCAAAGTTTACGAGCATAGAGGAGCCCATGATCTGAATGCGTCTGGTGGTACTGCGTCGACACAACATTTCACTGAATTGGGAACCAAGAAATCCTAGCGGCGTAGATAGTCAGAGGGTAGAATTAACCTAGAGCCTTTGATGAAGGCTCAACACTCAAATAGAAAACTATCCAGCTCCTAGCTGAAGTCCACTGTTACAGTAGGAACAAATCTATTCTATAGGTATAACATGGTAATGAATGGATATTAAAACTTATAATTTCTTGCTAGTCATAGGGAGAAAACTCATCTTGGAATAGCAGACCTTGATCTAATTAATATGCAGTACGCTTCGTATCAAACGAACCATTACTGTGTACATAATACAACATGATTCTGTGTTTGGTGGTACCCCCAAAAGGCTTTAATGTTGTATCATCAAACGACACAAGCCTCCTAGGAGTGTCTCTATGGAAACCACGTACTACTCCACAAACTAGGAGGGTACACACAGCACGGCCAGGGTGGAACTTAATGTCGACGTTTACACTTTTGTGTCGTAATAATTTAATTGGCTATAAATCCTTAGGCTTAAAAAAAAAAGCATCACATCACCGAGTCGGTAGATAGAACTACACTCTTATTTTTAACTCCTAGCGGACATTAGATTTACATAAGCGATGCATGCACAATTTTTAATTATAAACAAGTCAAAAGTTAGTTTGTAAAAGCAACATAAATATCTACTGCACTATCGTAAGTATATATTACTGGCCGAGGATGACGGAAGAGGATATGTGATGTGCCTTTTATTAATTTGCACAAAATCACATATGGGTTATGCATTCATAGGCCATATATATATATATATATATATATACATACATACATACATACATACATACATTCTATGCATTAAAACAACACATACTCGTATTTAACTATCGAAAGACTAGTCTAGAAGTTGTGGAGGTTTTCACAATATGATAAAATAGAATGCATTTGATACTATCTCCTGAACACCTTTATTTTGTGCCTAGACCTTTCGATAATTTTGCATAATGTTCAGGGCATCATGATACGCAGATATAGATCCATTATTAATGAACAATTAAAACGTAGTTGTCTTCTTTTTCTGTCCTTTGTGATAAAATATCTAAACGCTATAAAAATTTGTATTAAAAACAAATACTTGCACATCTCCCAGCTTCCTTCTCCTTCTTGTGTGTTTTTGTGTTTGTTGTGTGTCTCGGTAAACACACAAGAAGGAGAAGCTGGGAGATCAGTCAATATTAGTGATTTAATAAAATTTCTTAAAGCTTTTAATTGTTTTATCACAATGTATGTAAATTCACAAGGACAGAACTATGAAACAACTTCATACCTGCAGCTCCTTTGATAATTAATTAATTAATTGGGTACACCGAAATATTTTACCTGCTTATAGAGGGGACATAAACAAGCAACCTTCATTAGGAGATTTTTGCTCTATGACGTAGAATGTGTATGCTACATGGTGATCGATAAAACCTTATTCTTAATCATTCATCAACAGCTAGCCTATATCATAATTTAGTGTTTCCATAATCTGAAAAAGTTACAGACTAATCACATGACTGGCCATCACTGCATTAGTTCTGTTATTCATAATTCCAGTGTTAACAACGAAGTTCTTTTGTTTTGCATTTTTTTTAAATGTTAGAAGTCAGTGGCGGCCATGCCCTGGGAGTTTTTAAGTCAGTGGCGGTCATGCCCTGGGAGATTTTATGCTGTAACAGGAAAAAATGAATCCAAAGAGCAAAAATGTCCTAATAAAAGTTGCTTGTCTATGTCCCCTCTATACACAGGTAAAATATTTCGGTGTTATTCATTGTACTTAAACTGCAAACGAACAAAAGATCTAATAATAATAATAATGTATAATTTTATGTATGATAAAGGAATATTTTAAATATCGTATAGTAATATTAATAAACCGATATTAATAGTTATACTAAGGAGGTTAATTTAAGAAATAAAAAGTTACTGAAAAAAGATGATAATGACGACCAGATAATATTCGGAGAGCACAAAGACCTAAAGTTACCTGACATTTGTCAGACAGTAAGGAAAACTTCCAGAAATAAACCCACCTGTGTGAGAGGAGCGAACGCATCCCCTGTGTCACAGCGACATGTATATATTAAACCCTGATATTCTGGTACATATTCATTTTTAAATAATTGTATAGGCTCGTGCTTGAACTAAGAATGGTACGGATTAAGAGATCTTTCTGACTTCAGATATTTCTGATGTTAAAATTAGGGATGGGATGATACCATATTTTCTCGATACTCGATACCGATACATGATTTTTTTCCTCGATACTCGATACCGTCAACATCTCCAATTTCAATAAATAGGTACATTAAAAATTAAAAGTTGAGAGAACTCTGTAATACCAACTAAATTAATTAAGTGTGCATATTTAATGAGACAAAATTTAATATCATCAGTAGCCTATAATTATTTTTAAACTCTACATTAAAACTAAAATTAGTTTTTGAAACAGTCCACTTACAAGTTTTTGTTCAAAAATTACAATGGGGTTTGGACAATCAGCTTGCTTGTTGGTTGTAATTGAAACGTTTGACAGGAAACGAAACAATTAAGAATCTCTTCTGTTTGGATTTAAAAAGTAGGAAAGTCTTTATTTATGACTAGACAAAAGTCACAGAGTGGTTTTCTCCAAATCAAGGAGAAATAAAAGTATTTACTACATTTAGTAGACTACTAAAAAGAAAAAGAGGCACAGCATTTCCTTAAATTTCAGAATTACCAAAGTATCGAAAAAGTACCGAGCGAGTTTTCTGAAGCATTGCTCGATGCCGATACCATGCAAGTATCGAGGTATCGAAAGTATCGAGGACCCATCCCTAGTTAACATCTATAATCTGGATAGCATTATTCATGTTAAAAGGTATGACGTCATTTCCCCAGTATTTAATCCTATTGCAGTAAGTACTCCATCCTCACGTTACCTCAGCTTTAACAGAATAAATAAAATGTTATCGTAGCATTCTAAACACAAAAAGCTATCAGATCATTGGATTGTATTTTTACCCTCTCATTTAAAACAGCTAAAGCTTTGGTATATCTGAATACTTAAATATCAGTGATAGTCGATACAACCGGGCTGTATTATTCAGTGAAATCTGTCCATCTGGGAGTCCTGTCAGAATGACAATGTGAACTCGAAGGGGGGTTGAGGGTTTGATGGAGAGCCCCTTATAATCACGTATCAAGGGCATTAGTATGAGATGGAAGCTGAATGTGACAGAGAGCATGGCTAATGTAGCTTGGCATGTTAAAAAATGGGGACATAAAAAAAACACATACGTCACAAAAGCGTCCATCATGGATCATGTTTCTGTGACAGACATACCATTTCTCTCCGTCACTGCCTTCTGTTTCAAGTGGTCAAAGTTTCGAATCCCAACTCTTGTATAAAGACAGGGTCATTTAAATACACTGCACCATGTAGGCCTATATGGAATTATACAGCACGACAAATTTAGATATTGTAGCTGTTGCTAAAAACGCAGCTCAGCATTTGTTAGGGGCATTTACTTTCATTACATTATATTGCATAGCAATTCGCAATCTCCCAGTGTGAAAGATACATATTTTCTCTTACTGTACTAAGGTATTATTTTATGGAAGAGAATACTAACATTAGCGTTAAAATTAATTTACTAAAAAAGTTTTTTTTTTATATTTTTATGTTTATTTCTTGACTTGACTATACCTAGGTATTGTGCTTGTTACGCTAGGTGTTGCCTGGTTTTAAGATACGTAAGTTACTTGCTTGGCGATTTTAACATCCTACTGGCAAATATTTCAGCTTCATATAATGAATTAACATTAGAACATAATATTATTTACAAAATCTTAATTATTATTTATGTCAAATAAACTCAAAAATTTATAATTATGGGCAATAAACTTTCAACTGTAAAAATTGAATTTAAACTTTCCACGAAGCCCTGTTGCCGAGGCCCTGCTATTTATTTTACCAGGCTTGTTTATTTTCACAACGGTGGCATAACTGATGCTCGATCACTTAAGTTATAATATTGTTACCTGATTAAATAAAATACTACCACAAAAATAAATTTTAAACACTCGAAAAAATTGTTTATGAGAAATCTCTTTTATACTCTTGATGATTTTAAAAACTTAAAAGTGATTGTAAATATGTTGTAATTTTTCTTGTTTGTGTTTTTGTTTGTAAACTGTGAAATGTCTGCATTTGTTCCTAAAGACAGTACAAAAATATAAATATAACTTGCTCGTGATTTCTAATGAAATGTAGAATGTTATATAACAGAAGTGATAGCACTATTTAATATTTAAACAGGAAAAGCGGCCCCTTGCCATCAATGCGTGCGTGCACTGCCCAGGTGTGAGAGTAGCACGTAAAGCGTGAACTGAATGCATACAAGGGCTGCTTTACCTTAAGGAACGTGTCTTGCCATGCAAATCTTTTGGAAGTGCTTCAGTACGAGCAGCTGGTGTCATTAGATTTAGCTGTTTATCATTATCTGATTTTTGAAAATCTCAGTTATTGATAGCAGTCAATCATTTCATAAATTAATCATCTCATTTTCTTTCTTTCTTTCCTTACCTAAGTTTTACGTCCCCCGTGTAGGGAAGTTTATGTGGCCCACATACCCGGGCCTTACAGGACAGCGACCTGTCGGGGGAGGGAGTTTCTATGGATCACGCACACACTTTTTTTTTTGGCCACTCATGGACTTGAAGGGTGATCAGTCCAATGCCGGAGTCGCCTCCTAAACAGCACGGACATATAGGACAAGATACACCAGTCGCTCGCACACTCACTCTGAATAAGGCGCGGATGGGATGAAATTGATAATAACGGCTAGATGATATCCATGGACCATAAGGGCCTAAAGTTTCCTGACATTCGTCTTACATGTGACGTAAAACTCCGGAAAACCCCACCTAGGTAACTTGTCCCGAGTATGTAAATCAAGTATGTAAGTAACTCAAAATGTTGGTACAAATCCATTTCAGTCACTGTTTTTAATAAAGTACCATGTGAAGCTCACACAGTCTATTTCAACAGCTTCAAAATTGTATTGTATGACTTTCTCGTAACTTCGCCTTTATACAGTCTAAACGTATTCTTGGATTTACCAAGAGAGAATATTATGTTTTAATATTTTAATTTGTATCCACTGTATTTGACGATGTCTAATACATTGTAATGTAATGCCTAATGACAAATAAATTATATTATTGTTATTATTATTATATTATGAAATTAACCAATCACAGACCTGATTCATTCAATCTTTATCGAATTTACTTTGTCACCTCCTGGAACCAGAAGAGCCTAGATTGCGTGCACAGGGGCCACTTTACTCTAGTAATATAGGTTCTTATTAAGTTGTCTGGAAAGCGTTTATTTGAATTCAGTCAACATTTTAGTCACTAGTAGAAGTGCGAATATGCTAATGTCAATATGCAACTGGAAAATATTCGGCAGGGGATATTTTGTAATGCGCTAATAGTTTAAAACTCTGCCAAGCTTTTCAAGTAGAAGTAGTGCAGCTACCGCATTTCGCACATTACACGAGTGGTGAGCATGTTTCAGACAGAATGGAGTTGTCATATTCGCACACCTGCAAGAGAGTGCATTTCACTTCATGTGGGGTGAGTAAACAACACCCTATGCACGGTGTTATGAATCATTTTAATTACAGACTTGTCAAGCTCTCTGCGTGCAGTTGATTAGGGTCCCAAACTATAAAACAAATTCTAACCGCTTTGCGATCTGCCAACTCTGTAAACTTTCGCTATGATAGATTCATATTTTCCATTACAAACTTACCCTGAATGATTTTCCTCTGCAGTTAAAATTGTGTAACCAGAATTTAATTCGTTTTCTCCAAAAGAATAATAAACCAAAGATAAAAATATTATCTGGTACATGTGACAATTGATTTATACGCGATTGAAGAGACATTGATCACAGCATGTTTCTATTTAAACTAACCTAAACTCCATAATGCTACATCATTTTCAAGGACAGAGTCTACCATCTGATCGTTATGTCGTCTACCTCCAGTATTCAATTTCCCTGACAAATGACTATAGGGAACGCTATTTCCAAACTTTTAGTTCCAATCCAACAGTAGTTCCACAACATCTCTAGTTTCTACCATCATAAAACTAGTTTCAACTGATAGTAGTTTTAAAGCAACTCTCACTTTTCCAAGCAGTTTTTGTTTGCTAGTATGCGTTGTTGCCATTTTCTATGGTCATTTCATATTCTTACAAAATTAGAAGTCAAAAATAGCTGAAGTGATAAATATTCGTGGCAAAGGGAACTTTCTGCAAAGGTCTCCTTTAACGCAGATAGTCGCAGATGAAATAAAAACAATAAATTCAGGTAAATTGATAAAAGTAAGTACCAGATGGAGTTAATAGACCATATTAAAAAAAACGATTGTGTTTTAGACCACGGTTTCTTCAGAAAGTTTGATCAGCATATGTGAAGGAATAAATGAGACATTTAGAATATAAACAGACAACAACTGACAATAATAATTTCCTCAAGTTAACAATATTCCTTAATTTTTGCCAAAACATCTAGAGGCGTAGAAATACGCAGTCACTTGTCTTCAGTTCCTAAAAGCATATTCAGTACTTTCGACTGATACAAATCTGCTGTTTCAAAATTGTTAATTTACCGTAACCCGCCGGTAACGGTCAACCGATTTGGACCAAATAAATAGGGTTCTTCCTATGGACTTTATAAGTGTGTATACTAGGTCTAAATTTAATGAAAATCTGACAAAGCGTATTCGAGTTATGCATACATACATTCAGACGGATTAGTTTGTCTCATGGTATAACATGACGCAACTTTCAGTAAACTGCCTGAGTTGGTTGAATATCAATACGGAAATTCGCGTCCCTGTGTCGGGGATTTTTGTCCTAAATATTCTCATATAATGTTAACATAAACAATAATATTTATCTACACCAGAATGTAATAATGTTGTGTATTGTATGATAATTATATCGGCAGGAATAATGTTTGACATTTGTTCATCGCTGACAAGAATAATTGTAAATCTATAAGACAGTGAATATTTTTATAAAGGACTCTTATTCTTATTCTTGAACCAGGCCTCGTAGCTGTAAACATTGCATTGCTAACTGAACTAACTAGTCTGAAAGAAGTAGTATATCTTGTACGATATACTTAAAAACCCAATAGTAACATGATCCAGCAAGCCATCATTAAAGAAATCCAAGAGCTTTCTTCAAGTGGACTGATATTTACAAAAAAAAGATGGAACAGGATATAAGATGTAAAATTCGTATGAAACGCCAGACGATTTCAAGAGCTGGAGCCTGGTCAAACCTCTTCAGATAGCACGACACGCGTCCCGGTTATTAAGACTAGAAGTCACTTTGAGCTCAAAGCAGAACAGGACTAATATATAGCAAGATGGCGTACTTATCTACAAGAATCCTCATACTCTGTGTGTTCTGTATCTGCTTCACAAGCACATATGCCATACTTCAGATGTCAAGCTTTTGCCAACTGCAATTAGGCGCTGAGACTAGCTTTTGAGTCCCAGAGCTTATTACAACCATGAGAGTAGATGTGTGCCTATGAGAAATTTAGAACTAAAGGCATTCCTCATAGAATCCTCATACATCATTTAAAATTAGATTTAATATAGTCTACGATTTCTTCGACGGCTCAGGCGAGTGGTGCACACGCCTAAATGCATATAGCCTACATAAAAATAAAGCTTTAAGACAGCGTATACCACAAAGATCTCAATATCAACGTGTTATGATTAGAATAAACACTTTACCGTAAGATAAAATTAGTCCGCAAGTTATATGAAATGAAACGATATATCAAATATATTTTCCTCCCATTTACATACAATTTCATTAATTTTTTAAGTTTATTTACAAAAATTTTCAATTATTTAGTATTTAAATTTATAAGTATATACAGCTAGGCTGTTTTCATTAAGGGCGAAAAACTTTTAACATGGCATTCCAGAGAAAAGTCCGACGGGCATGTTTCACTCGCTTAGCAAGGGGTTGCGAGGACTCATCTAAAGAGCTTTTACTACATTACTTCAGGGTATTATCATGATTTTGATGGTATTTCTATCTGGAAACTGAAGTGAGCTTCTGAATATCCTAAAAGCTAGTTTTATTTAATTCATTATAATTTAATACTAATTAGCTTATCTAATGAAACGTCCCAAAATATTTACTGTTTGCTCTACTGTTGCTCTTGCAGAACATGCTCCACAATTTTAATATAGCCTATAATGTCCAAATATTGTATATGATTATCTTGTTTGCTAATGATTCTTGTTTGCAAAATAAATAAATTTATATATATATATATATTTATATTTATATATCGCTTACTCCTCCGAGATCCTTTGGTCTAGGGGTCTGAAAAATTTACCATACTTCCCCATGATCTGTAGAGTGTCTACCTTAAATTTCATCCTGATAGAACAGTCGGTTCGGTCAAAATGTAATTTTTTAAATTTTGTTAAGGATATTTGTTGGTCTTTATGTAGCCTGTATACTCTTGCGTTAATGGTAAAGATTTCAGACAACATAGGCTACTCGAGTGGCGGCGTTCCTAAGTTGTAGCGTTGTTAGCCCATCGATCATTCCTGTTTCGGAACCTAACTATCGAGTCATTATTTGCATACAGAGAGTTTATTTACTCGCAGTGCTCAGTGTTGTATCATTATTTTCACGTAATGGTAAAATTCAGTTTATGATAAAATTATCATTTTTCCATCCCATGTAACGGGCTTAATTATCTAGTACATCAATATACAAAAACGTTGATTCAATATATACATAAACATACGTAAATCAAGTTGTAGTAGAAGAAATGAGAGTATCAATGAATTTGAATTTACTTATAGTTTTATACAAAGCATATTAAGAGTGACCGTTAAAATGTATAAATAAATAAATGGGAAAGATACACTGTGCTAATTCACAGGTCTGACGCGAGGGAAGTCAGCGGGGGCTGCAGCCCCGGGGCCCGGGCCCCGACGAGGTTTTATTTTTTACTTTCTAAATTGACTCTAAAGTAAAACTTGTTATAAGGCAATAAGCAGTTTAAGTTGTGTTTTTTGTGCTTATTCCTGTCGTATACCGGTGACATGGAATTAATCAGTTAATCTGAAATGGATTATTCTTGAAGAAAAATTGCTATTTTTGAAAAGTAGAAGCAGAAGTCCTTTTGGACTCAATAGTAGGTCTCACTAACGTTCAACATTTAAAATAATAATTTTCAAAAGATTAAACTGATACATACAGATAACATTGTTTCTAATCAGAACATTTTAATGTATTTTTCCGTTTCGTGCCCGGCATCAGTTAACCGATTTGGTCCAAAATCAATAGGCTTCGTCCCATGGGCGTTATAAATGGTATACCAAGTTTTATGAAAATCTGATAAAGCGTATTTGAGTTATCGCGCGTACAGACAAACGGACAGACAGACAGTACTGTCTACCAGACAATCTCATAAAGTACCGGTACCATTCTGGCACTTAATAATTATGTAATATCATTACATAATCTTTTTGTTGCATACATTATAAAGGGCGAGTTGTAGTGAAGGGGCCCTTGCTTTCTTTCCACGGCCCTGCTAATTCAAAACAATACTAATCATGTGCTAGTAACAATATTTCGAATATGTTACATATCAAATTGCAGCTTGGTTGTCTATTTTCTTGAAGAATCAAATCATACCGGCGGCTCAGGAAATTTGTCAGCAAGTTCCACGAACTGGACTAAGCGAAGAATGAGTGGATGGGGATGCACTGCTAGACAAATTATTCAGATCGCTGAATTGTTGCCAACATTGGGTCGATGGTTTTGTGGGTGAATTGCTACGTATTACATTCATGTCATGCTACATGCCAGCACAAAGGTACACTTTATAAGCTTTCCTGAATGAGGCAGGAATCACCGCGTCTATGAAGGAATCCACCATACACTTGTGTTGGATTAACAAATGATTGTTATTACCGACACAAAAGTTGTACCCTTCACTACACCAAGAATAAACACATGATGTAGGCCTACAATGCAAAATGTGTATGTACATATCAGGGACAAGCAATATGAGTAAATTATTATTATTATTATTATTATTATTATTATTATTATTATTATTATTATTATTATTATTATTACTATTATTATTATTATTATTATTATTATTATTATTAATATTATTATTATTATTATTACAGCCCGGATATCTATGCAAAATGCATGTTCTTTCTTTTATATTTAAAAATATGCTTATGTTAAATAATTATCAGATTAAGCAGAATGGTTTAATGCTATAACCGTAATAATTAAGAAGGTTAAACTTTTGTTCTTTTGACTCTCCTTTCAATTGTTGTGTGGCATGTAATCACTTTTATTTTCTGCGGCTTTCGTGTTTACACAATTCATAACGCATTTTTTAAGTGAACTCATTTTATATCCATAATAGTAAGGTTTTCTTTATTATTTTGCGCCATTTATAAAAAAAAAAACATTAGTCCATATTTTATTTCATATTTTGAAAATTTTTAGCCCATGTTTGTACATGTTTAGCCTTTTTTATTACATAAAAATCCTATCCCTGATAATCGTGTATCTCATAGGAACACAAGAGCATGAAAACATGTAGACTACTTCGCTTGTGCGCTGCAAATTTCTTGTTTGTTTCCCATTCTGCTGGTTTTTGCTGCATCACGGATGTGCCTTTGCATCATTGTAAATAAACGTTTCCTGCTTTAAACAAACCTTAACTAAATGAGTGGTGTGAACTCACCAGGATCCAGGATGACATATCGCAGGTCGTGTTTCTGAGCTTGCTCAGGAAATAAACCTCTTTTTTTTTTCTTTACACAACCATGGTTCAGACACGTTAGCTTATTTTATTAGTGTCACTATCTCTGCCGAGAGGGTTTTCTACGTAGAATTTTTTTTAGATAGGCCTACATTCATAAGAATTAAAGCGGTTAAATAATAATGTATTATTGTATTATGGGCTATATACATTAAGAACTAATAGTTAGATTCGTTCATACTACTCTCGTTTTTTTTAAACATGGGAAAACAAGCTGATAACAGTTGTGCTCTAAGCGTCCATTTTCTTTTGTGGTAGGTGAAACATAGAGAAAAATCATGTCGGACAGTTCCTAGACTTCTTGAGATTAAGAAGTGTTATAAAATAGTTTCTGTGCTATTCTCTTGGAGATTTAAAAAAAGAACTACCAATAAATCAGTGTAGGTGATGGTGATGAAGATGATCGTGAAAAGGTCATACTCATTAGCATTCAATCACTTCAATTTCGATCACTAGGCCGAAAGGTTATCGTCACTAATTGACTTTTCTACTGAACGTTCGGCGGGTAAGTTTTGCACGTTTTGTAAGGATTAAAGCAACACCGAAACATTTAGATAGCCTTTAACATGATTCGTATGATTGTTATACTTTGAAGTAAAGTCACAAAAGATATATTGTTTAAAAATCCTAAATGGAATGTCATTTTCTATCTATTCTCTATCTATATGATGAGCTCTAATAGCTTACATCTAAAAACCGTTTGAATTTTTTCGGTTCTTAGACTACGGCGGTTCGGTGAAATGAAGATGACGGATGTTTTATCTGGTCTTCAACAATAAAAGAGGTCGCCTAGTCGCAACAAAATTCTCCCAGTATAAACTTCATCGACGAAAAATCTTCTTATCATTAGGTCAGAAAGCTCTATAATATGTTAACCATGTACTAAATCCGTGTTTTCACCAATAATAGATTTAACATTTTTGTAGATGACTCTTTGAGGAAGTAGAGTCAGGAGACGTCAAAGCGGGACGTGCTTTTGTTTCATAATAAATTTCGGCGAAATTTCATATCTCCCAGCTTGAGCTATCATCACAGTCTTCTATTTTTCAGGCAGAGTTATTAGCTTTAAAAGAAGCAATCCAACGGTGTTCGGAAACAAATTAAATTACATGAATACAAAATGAGTCCAAATCGGCCTTACAAACTGTTTGACAAAACACAATCTTGACCCGTTTGCTTATGTGATGTTAGTACCCTGTTCCAGAAAGTCACCATGGATATTGGTTAGACTTGGAGCTGCGGACTTTCAGGAGACATAGGAGATGGAAGAGCAGGTGAGTTAGCAAAACTAGCTGCTTTAATAATTTCCTACAATCCGTATCCTTGATTTTCTATATTAAGAGACAAATACAAAAATATATAATTAAGAAATGAAATATACAGTGGCAAAATAGTGAAAAAGGATTGACAATACGAGAACCACTTTTATAAACAGTGTATGAAAAGTTAAAATTCAGACAACCAATTCCCAACTCTGTATTCTCTCAGTTTCTTACCGGGCATAAGAACATTCAAGCGTATTTATTTAGTCTCAAATTAACACTTAATTCTTTATGCAAATGTGGATAAAATATTTTATTTGACGTCCCATTTTCACTATAAAATCTCCGCTACACCCCTGGAGAGATATGGCCTATCACCCGACCGCTGCGTCATTTACCATAGGGAGATGGCAGGATTGGGGGCATGTGGTCAGTATGCCGACACTCACGGCCTTTTCACGTATGAACGATAAAAAAAATAGTATCGTATTTGAACGGTTTCAACTGTGATTAGGGCAACCCACTTCACAATATATTTACTCATGACAAAAATAGAACTTATTATTTTACTTCATTTGTAAATAATGTTCACTGTAAATTGTAACTTTTGTGTAGTTATAGTTCTTCTATTAAACGTTCATATTAAGTTATATGTAGTTATAGTTCTTTAGTTTAAAAATATTCGTATTTAGTTATATGTAGTTATAGTTCCTTAGTTTAAATGTTGATATTTACTTATATTTACATCCCTTTCCCTGCAAACGCTGTGAAGAGAAAGCTGCTTTGAATTGAATGAACTTCTAAACTCTTGATAATGTCTTAGATGGAGTTACATAGCATGTGCACTAAAGCTCCAAATGTGGATTGCTTTTAACTAGTAACATAGACATGACAACGGATGACCTGGCAATAACTGAAGAGGTCTTCACGCATTGCTCGATTGCACAACAGTTGAATTGTCACTTTACACAATTTCAGATAACTTGATGACAGCTCTCATGATAGCTATTCCTATTCCACCTCCTGAAAGCGATGGAGGTAATTCATGGGTAAATGGAATGATAAGATTCAACTCTGATTCCATTTTATGGACAATACAGCTAGCACTGTGTCTTAAATCGTGAATCTTACTTCAAGAGCTGTAAACTGTTCCTAAATGATGTACTTATTATAATATTCGTTTAAACTCATAGCTTTCAAAGTCATTTACAATAACAATTTGTTTAAAGGAGATAGTGGGCGAAACTTCTATTTTAAACATTTTTAAAGCTGCATATAGATCCCGCACGAAATCTGTGCCGATGGCCTACGTCATTGCATTACGTTTTCGTGGGGATTGTAGCGTCGACTGGCCTGCTACCTATCTCCCTCGCACAACAGTACCTTCCTTTCTATTTATAAAGGCCAAGCTACCTCTCTCTCTAACACAATAGCATGTCTCCCTGTAGCGAGTAACTGTCGTCATCGGCACAGATTTCGTGCGAGATCTTTACTTGATTTTTTGTACACTTACTCGTGATGTAATATATAATTTCGTGAAGAAGTTTCACGTCTGTCAGTTTACTAGTTTTTGAATTGTTAAAAATTTAATATGGAAAAATTTTATTTTTAAAAATGAAAATTGTACACAATTTTTCAGTAAAATGATTTTAAGAAAATAAGACCAATGTATTACAAAAATGTCACTCATTAGTTTTCCTGTATCTTTGCTACAAATTGAGGAAAGAATTAATATTCAATGCATGACTCAAATTAAAGATACAATTCATGGTTACCACATTGTTTATTGTAAAAACCATTGACTTCATTAAAAAAAATATGCGCTTTTTTGTTGGTAGACTACTACGTTAATTCTATAAAATCCATTAATTCTTTTAATACACACAAATACATGTCTCTAATTATGCAACATTAAAAAGGCTACACTGCTAAATTTTTAAATTTCAATGATGAAAGCACTGTAACTTAGCTAACATATACGCGTACATTAAGGAACATAGTATTTTTTAATAAATAAATTATAGTTTTGACCAGAAATGGTAAATCTTTCACCTCTTATCCCTCTTAACAAGACCTTTCGAGTTAATATTGTCCTTGATTTTATTATAAAATGAGAAGTAGAAACTTGTTTCATGAATTATCATTGAGGGAAGAATCTCATCAATTCAAGTGTGAACAATAGTTTCAAAACTACACACACCTGAATTTTAATTAATAGATTCACGAATTCAAGAGTGGTGAAATCGAAACTGGCAAAGATGTCTAATCCATCAAGTCAAGAAGAAGATTCACGGAGTACACAAATGATGATTAATATTAACTTATTGCAATTCCTTGTTTTGTTTTTGTTTTTTGTTTGTTTTTGTTTTTGTTTTATAATCGTTCATCTTGTATGGTAGCAACAGATAAAAGACCTGTAACCTTCCAAATTAAAACATTTCCCAAACAGACTACTCTTCCTGAGGTGGAACAGGAATAGTAATAATAATAATAATAATAATAATAATAATAATAATAATAATAATAAACATTTTTATTTTATGTGTCACACAACTTTTCAGTAAAATGATTTTTTTAAATAAGACTAATTACACTAATAGCTTTAGTCCTACAAAATTAGTACAATAATATTTTAATTTGAGTACTGATACAATAATATGAGATAAGGAAGAGAAATTAAAAATTATATAATGATGGCTGTACAGCAACCATAGAAGTAAATAAATAATAATAGGAATGATAATAATTGAATAATACCGTTGGAATAAAATTATATCGAAGAAAATTTCTATTCTATTTCTCTTGGTATGAATAACTTTTAATTTCTTTTAAAATGAGGTTTATAGTCACTGATTTTTACTTTAAGTAATACCTCTTTACATTACCTCTTTATAACATCTCTTTAGCGAAATCGAGCTGCTATTTTTAGGCAACCAAGGTATAGTGCTGACGTTTGAGTTTAATAATGTATGCCGCTAATGGGCGGCTTTAAAATATGAGTTTTATTTATAGGGATCGTTAAGTTTTTAGAGAAAGCAATTTCATGCTCCATCTTTCTCAAGTCACAAAACATAGAGCTTGCAGGTATAAGTGATACAAAGTGACGGTTTCATTTTGCGCTGGGCTACATAACTCCTATCCCAATCTGAAATTTAATCATCCGCGAGTGTATTGGATTTCAAGCTAGCTTATTTTTTGTACCATGCAAACTAGCAACCATATATCTTTACGTCATGACATCATCGGGGGAAGTTAACATGGCTGAGAGTCCATTGGCGATCTCTAAAAAGGTACAAAAACTTTCCCTAGGTTTTAATAATTTTCAATAAAAAAGTAGCATTAGAAGTAGAAACTTATGAAAGCCAAGATTAATTGGTACAAGCAAAAACTTTTGTAAGAGGACATATACGATCTTTCCGACTAACATTATTTAACCACTGCACATATTCTGATTTAACTGTTGTTCTTGTAGGATTTTTTTAGGACAATCTAAAGCGATCTATTCTTCTGATTTGGCTCGTACTATGTCGATACAGTTTTTATATCTTATGCAAATACAGGATTTTAAAGCTTCCGTGTCGTACTCATTTTTATTTTGTCGAGATATATTAATTTGCTATTAAAAAAAGCAAAGCTTCACTGTATAGTCTCTCTATTGCTTCCCTATATTTTATTATTTATATCAACGGCATAATTGATTTTCATATAGGGCTGCTACTGAAAGAAAGCAGGAAGTCGATGTTCTGCAATGTAAGGTATTTTGATAATATGTTACGCACCATTCAAAACCATTTTTTAAAATCAATTTGAACAAGGTAAGCTATAATATTTGAAAATTATTGTACGTCTAGAAGATGGATTAATGTTCTAGACGTTCAGATTAATATAAAAATTTACTATACTATGCCCCCCTTCCATTCTCTTGCTTGGTCTGAAGCACAGAGTTGAGCATGCAAAGCAATTACTGACCTTTACAAAAAAATTATTCAAAGTAATAGGCCTAATAGGCCCTTGTTGTTTTAAATATTACTCTGTCGATAGCTCTATGTTGATAATCCGGAATAGAGAAGTTTTATTTGTCCTTGTTTTTATTTTTCGGTTATAGCTAACCATAGGTTTGGTTTACAGACTGGTAAGAATCAATGATCAGGTACACTTCGCGCTACATACCATGGTGGGAAAAGACCAACCATGACCATTCCGTCATCTACTCAACCACAGGATTGTGTGTGGCCAGTACGCCAACTCACACTGCCATTTTTTGTATTATTCTTGACTGAAGCGTTATTTCTTTCTCAAGTCGCTCCTTAGTTGTCTTCATAATAACCGAGGGTGTTCCAGGCCTCGCTCCTGGATATATATATATATATATATATATATATATATATATATATATATATATATACATAACCGATAAGGCATGGTTTTCAATAAGTGGTGGCGTAAACGTACAGAATTTACGGATTTGGGACAATGAAAACCCATGCGCGATGTACTATCAGCGAGAGCTAAAAATTATCTCAGCGAAAGATCATCCTATGCCCGGTGATGGCCACACTGATGCACGGTAGAAGTCAGGTGGCTTCATCTTTGGTTCGCACTCTATATATACTCGTATATATATATATATATATATATATATATATATAATGAAGTATTATACATATACTGTACAGAACACAACATAGTTTAATTCTACTCAAGATCGCATTTCACATGGTGGCGTATATGGTATTATGGTAAGTTTGATAACCTTTTAGAAACATGTTTCTTACTCATTTTCAGTGGTTAATATCCCACCATCTCAGTGTAATGCCGTGATTGAACATGGGTGTGGAAATTCGATTTTTTGTCATAGGTATTTCCTTAGAGTAGCCTGCATGGTCTACTTTAACGTCTATGACTGCGTGACTACCGGATGGGTAGACAGCCAAAAGGCTGCATATTATATTATGTAGGAATTTCCTCATAGTATTTGTTTTGTTAGGGCTGTTTGAAATAAACTTTGCAATGTTTAAAATGCAAATACTTAATGTGTTAATTAGAGTCTTAATTACTCACAAAGCAACATGCTAAACTGATAATACATTTAAATAATGATCCCTTTTACTAGGATGTCATGTTTAATAATAATTAATTATAGTCAAGTTGTCACATTTGCATTAGCTGGGCTATAATTATTAATTAAAATAAATACTTTCGCTGTAATCATTGTTGACAGTATTAAGATGTAATCTCATAAAAAAATAACTGCCTCATTTACCTATAAACCAAATGGAGAAAATGAGCGAATGAACTCTTCGTTTTCCAGGTAGAGGAGCTTAGCCAGTTAATACGAGTATTACTTAATCGATTGATAGGCGTAAGGATGGATGAATGGGCAGATGGATGATGGATGTAATGGAAAATCAATTGATGGACAGCGGGATAAATCGAATGGCTGAACGGATTGGGATTGATTGGATGGATGAATGGATGGATAAATGAATGGAAAAATGAATCATCCATCTATTGAATGAATAGATGGATAGATAAATGAATATAAAGGGAGACGGTGAGTCAAATGGACGGACTAATAGAAAGCCAGGTAGATAATTAGGACCACGATGATATATTTACATACTTATTTTTATATCGACATACAAGCAAAAACACCCACAAGTAGGAAAAGAGACATAAAGCTAAAAGAGTAAGAGAGAGAGAGAGAGAGAGAGAGAATAGCAGGGAATTTAAGAGATTTTTATATCGTATTAGATATCGGTGCAACGATTCCAAATAGACGAACTGGACGTTTGCTATATTCCACATTTAAGTAAAACGGAATAAACTACTCTCATTATTTGCTGAAGCGTAAAAACGATCCCTTTGAACGATTTTAAACTTCGCTGCTCGGTATAATTATATTGAGAGTGTTTAAATTTACCATATTGTATTTGCTGCTTCGAACTGTCGAAATATGCTGTCATTAACAGCAATGCATGATAATTACATATATTTTTTCTTTTGTAATTTTCTTTTATGTGCTACAGGGAAAACAATTAGGCTAGTCCTTGCATACAATCAGCAATGTCGGAAAGAAGTGTTCCTATATATTCGTTGTTTTATTGAGATAGGCCTACAACAGAGAAAATGAAATACTGGTGGATGTTTTGAACAGCGTCTAATCATAATAAGCAAAAATATTTCCAACGAGAATTAATTTTCAATTCTGAATGTATTTTTCCGCATGTAATTGAATTTTTCAGAGGTTATAATAATAATCCTGATATCGCGGAAAAGGGACGTTGCCAATAACATTCATATTACTTTTTTTCTCTTTCAGTAACTCAGTTAACTCATAGGGAAGAGCTAGGATTTATATAAATATATACAGGTAGGGGGAAAAAATGCGGACCGACTCTTGTAACTGATTTCAGAGCCTAGTGATATGTAAATAAATGTACGATATGTAACGGAAACGTTTGTTTTCACAAGCAATGCAAATTACGTGTAATTATTTCTCAATTCAACCAATTTATCGACACTAGAACAAATTTCAATACATTCCCTGCTACCCTGTGAATGCCGCTAGGCATGCGCAGTGGCTCATATCGGCAACTTAGATATTTTAGTCGGTCTGTTTCCCCCCCCCTACCTGTACATTAATAAGTAGTGAAAAATGAAGTATTTAAAATCATAAAAGTATGTAATTTAACAATTTTATTACCATTTATTTATGATGAAGATGATTGAATTATCAGCATATTGAACAATTATATATTATTTCTAAATTCTCTGGAGATATTGACGTCTGTAAGAAAGAATGTTATTGCAGGCGGAAAACGCCCCTTCTATGTCACATAATGTAATGAGGATAACTGTAGAAAATGCTTTTTCGGGCTTCTCCGTATTCCTGAAATTCATTCTACATTTCCTTTCTCTCTCAAGAATTGAAACTTTACTGTCAATATTTTTTAATAACTTCTCAGATTTGTACAAGGGACGTAGATATATCGTGCAAACTTTCGACAACACACTCAGTTGCCACCATCAGGGAACTTCCAGACACATTCCACCGGCTTGCACGCAACCCTCCGTTGCATCTCGTCGGGAAGACCCCTGATGATTTAAATGGAGTGTAAGGTTTAAAACTTGGGAAGAAATACTTCTGATCCTGTTGCAAGACAGAGATCTTATTCTTAAAGTTGTGATTTTTATTTTTTTTTATTTTTTATAAATATTCTCAATTGCATGAGTGGCACATAGTTTTCCTTGAAAGTATACATTAATGACATTAATTAAGTCGTGAAACGAGTGTAGCGAGTTGAATTCCTTCTTTTAAGAAACATTTGTGCATTAATTTACCATTTTTAATTTAAATTCAACATAATATTTTTTATTATGTGAGTCAATTGCCCCAGAATTATTACCGAGAACATATGCATCAATCATTAATGACATTTTAATAATCCTATGATTATTTAACTTTCATATGATGGAAAGATGGCTCATCCTTGTCTAAAGTTGTGTGAATTCATTAATTAATGAAGTGTACTAATTTTATAAAAAAGAAATAGAAGATATAACGAAAGTAAAATTGAAAAATGTCTCAAATTATTTAAATATTTAATTTTTATTCTGAATTTCATTCAGTTGTTTTGTTTGTTTCAGATGCGAGCGTGAGAATGGGGCGCTGTCAGATATACAGCTGTTAGGTAAGTCGATTGCATTTTCTTTATATAAGAATATTTCAGTATTCAGAACTCACGAGAAGAAGATACCCCACAAATAACAAAAACAAAACTTTTGTTTTGTTTTTCTAATACGAATATGTCTCAATGCATGTCCAATCAAGTTTCCACGATTTATTACCCTGGATCATACCCTCGTACTTTAAATTACGAAACGATACACTAACAAGGTAAAGTATTGTAGTGAAAGAGTTCAAAGCAGTATTCTCCACAGTAGATTTTTAACGCAAAGAAATAACGAGGTTGATAGATCTCGTAAGTTATTAAAAATATTTCCATGAAATTTTCCCACTATATTATACATTGTTTTCAAATTTTTCTATGGAAGAAAATATTATTGTATACGTAAGAGTACTCCAAAAATATGCTGTATTCAAAAGCAGACTTAGAAAATAGTATATAATTTTTGTGTTTGTGGTGTAAAGGCAGATAGCTTTAATGCGTCCTTCTCGGAGAAAAATAATACAACCTTTGGTATAGTTTTTTTTTAAGTCTGCAGGCTTAAAAAAGGCACAGATCACAGATATATGAGATTTTGCCACACTATTTATTGAGTCCCTTTGAATATCACAATTTTGTCTAAAGTGATCTTCATGCCTGTTGAACCTTTTTTAAAAGTACATGATTAATTATTAATCTTAGAGCAAGCAATTAATAATAATAATAATAATAATAATAATAATAATAATATATTATATATATATATATAATCTAAACTTCTCCCGATGACACCGTCAATTAAAAAATACCAGTGAATTCATCGGGGATCGGTCCCGATAATTTCCAGTCTGTTGCGCATTTTCTCAATCAATTACATCACGGCGAAACCCAGTGAGAGAAATAAATTAACAAATATCTTTCACCATGGAAACTTCAACTAGACACGATCTTTTCCGCAGTGTATGTATGCATGTATGTATGTATGTATGTATGCATGTATGTATGTATGTATGTACGTATGTTTGTGTGTGTGTGTATACATATAAGTTATATATTGTGATTAATGAACTCATGTGTGTGTGTGTGTGTGTGTGGGTGTATATATGGACTCATGATTATGATTAATGGATTCATATGTATGTGTATATACATTTAATGGATTAATGAACTCATATATGTGTGTATATGTGTACATATATATATATATATATATATATATATATATATATATAACATATGTCTATTAATCTTAATTACATTCGCAACTTGGAGTATGCAGCAAAAACTGCTTAATTAGTAGCTAACTTTTAAGAAATACTCCTGTATGGTGCTGGGCAGTTTGAAGCCTAACAGGATAGGTTTAGTTTTCAATTAACTGTGCGAGATAAGTTTACACTTGATTGTATGTTCAACTCGCCTCCGGACTTTGTGTTTTGCGTTTCTCAAACCGCACGATCCTTCGCTCCTGGATCAACAATATCTCTGCTTGCCTCTTTCTTGTTATTGTAGTATTTACACCCTGTTTTACTGCAAAGGAAAACTTCTAGAGGGACATCCGAAAAACTAACGGGTTGTGTTATCAGTAGACTATTTCCAAGGGCTAGTGTTTACGTCATTAGGAAGAGCATCCATCTGCCTGGAGGCACACTGATTACGTCAGAAGTGGACTGGAAATAATAGGCAAGCTTTTGCTATCTTCACAAACGGATTTCTTGATAGCGTTGTATGATCTGACAGATCAGATACTATTGTAAACATCCCATCTATATTTTTTCACTCTAAGAACAAAAACAAAGCTACAGAGAACAAAAACCAATAGGCTACATCTGTTTCACTCTAGCACATTACTCATATGACCCAAAAGTGGGACAGATATAAGGGTTTTTGTTTACTTAACTTTGTTCTTAGAGTGAAAACTGAATAGAGTTATTAGTTTGATATTTTCCGACTGAGCTGTGTAATTATAGGTGGGTATTATTCTATCTTAACTAATTTTTAAGTTTTCTTTATTATTGCATTTGTTATTCATATAATATTAAAATACGCCCGATCTAGCATAACGTCAACATGATCAAAACATAATCAAATGATACGCCAACTTAATCGTTAAGCTTTTATGCAACTAACTCCCTTTGTCGGCACCTAAAGCAACAGTAAGTGGTTACATTTAATTTACTAACATTTTATTTCAGAGTTACTTCATTATAAAGTTCTTTAATAATTCTATTTTCTTATGAATTTTATTTTTTTTAGTAGAAAACCATTTTTCCAAAGGGACATATCTTTTTCAAAGATTGTTTACACTGCCACCTATTAATAAGTTTCACTATAGTTTAAACCTATTATGGTAGGCTTCAAACTGCCCAGCACCATGGTATACAGGAGGATCTCTTGAATACTAGCTACTTATTAAGCTGTTTTTGCTTCATACGCAAAGCTGAGATGGTAACTATGATTAATTATTTTTTCATAAAATAAGGCACCTGTTTAAATTATGTGCCTACCACTAATACTTGTATTACAACAAATTTGTTTGGATTGGATTTTTAAGTTGTAGTAGCAACTTAAACTGCCACATAACTTGTGCATAAGTAATATTACTCATTAAGTAGGATATTTAGTTACTTTTTACGATTATGGTGTAAACACTGTAAAATTTGCTGTGATTTCAACTGGTTCACAAATTAAATATTTAAGTGTTTATAATTTACACTCACACACTCTTAAAAACTTTAATGTTATTTACAGATATGGTCTTGTAGCTTCAATGTATTTGAATCATTTTCTTGAAACGTTCAAAGCTAAGCCTTCTTTTTGTCATATTAAGTCATTTAAGTTGGTCTCAAGTTGCTGGATTTTTAATAACGTTACCAAACTTCTTACGGATTCTCACGTTGTCGTAATAAATGTTCGTGGTGATATAACTCCCTCTTCACAAGCTTTCCAAACTTCCCATTTTTTCGATAGCAGTGATAACCGGAAATCCCCCAAAAAACCAAAGTTTTCGAAAATAAATTGCTTTATTTGCTCATGATGTTTCTCGTTAATTTCAGACCACGATACTCATAATGAAAAACAAGTGTAGGAAAATGTTATATTTAGCAGCTGATTTTTCCATTTTGTGGTTATTAGTTACTCGAAAGTTCATTGACAGTTCAACTGCATCTGCAACGGTTCCTTTTTATTTTTGAAATTTATTTATTAAGAGCTAGGATTGTTCAAGGCACTTTCAGAATAGCACAAGTATATAATAACTTAACGGAATTACGCAGTTCTATCAGTGCTAGCAACTTGACTTACTGCACTTAAGTTGTCAGCAAGTTGTAGGCTACATCAAATATGTTTTGTACAACATAAGATGCTAATAACGATAAGGTAGGCCTATTTGGATGTAGAGGCATGTAGATTTCACAGATAAATTATTAAATATTAAATAATTTATTAAAAATTTAAATTCGTGATGAATGACAACATTGACTAAACCTTTAAAGACTGCTATGAAGAGCATATATTATTGTTTTTGTTGTTATTATTGTTATTATTATTATTACTACTACATAATAATAATATATATAATATATTATAGACATCGGCATAGTTCGGGAAGCTGAAATTGCATATTAAATAATCAGCTTTCGCAGTAATCTAATAACTTCCAGTTTCATCTTCGGAATGCAAGGAAGGTTATAGGAATGTGATTTGCTTCCAGCCAGAATTGACGTCACGTCGAAGGAAGGGACAGTATTCCTTCTGGAGTCTGCAAGTCCGCATGACCGTAAGATATACCACCCTCCAGCATTCCGTAATGAAATTATCCACAAGTCACGTGAGCAGAGAACCCACTCTCTCGGGATGGGAATCAATGAGTAAGAGAGGTTTCCGTGCTCTGAAAATTATATGTGTGTGACAGAGAAAGAGAAATAAAGAGAAAGGGGAGAGAGGGGGGGGGGGAGAGACTAAGAAACTGGAAGTCCTACTTGCTACTGTACTGTTTAAGAAGGCTGTAAGTTTAATGGTCATGTTATGATGAATGGAGAAATGGCAGAATAATATATGACAGAAGAAACAGGAGCATCACAAGAAAACCTGCCCCGGTCCCATTTTGTCCACCACAAATTCTATGTCATGGATCCACCAAGATTCGCTTTTAGGTCTCAGCAGTGGAAAGTGAGCGATCTAACCACTCAGCCATGGGGGCGGTCCGGAACAAAATAAAGGGGCGGTCCAGGACAAAATATAAATTTTATTATAAAATAAAACGACAAAATATTTTTTACGAACATCTTCAAGTAAATTATACCGATCGCCTCAATTTTCTCCAATGATCACTCATTCATATGGGTTATTCTTGTGAAAACATAATAATATTGAATTTACTTGAGAAAAACAACACTACCAATTTTAAAATTACGTGTAGGCTATTTGTAAAATGTTCGTCTAAAAATTTTAACCATGCAATTTTCCTAAGGGTTTGCTATTATCGAATTATAAGTAGGGCTGAAAATCGATTAAAATTTCTAATCGAGTTAACGCTTGACTTTAATCGATTAATCGACTGATTAATCGACAAACAGGTTGGTATTTTAAACGAAACCAAAGTGTACATTTAATATTGTTTTACACGTTTAATAACTACTACACTACAGGTACAGATAATCAGAAGTAATCCTGAATTAATGAATACCATTACTAGTTAACTAGTGAAAAAATATATAAAAAAAACTTACATTTACGGTTATTTCTTCAGCCAAGACTTGCAAAACTAAACTACCCTTCAGGTTTCTGAATAACGGGAATTGATTGGACACAATAGGCTGAATGACACATGTTGTGCCAAGGCCGGAGAAGCGAGTTTTTCGGAATTCGACTAAACCGATTAATCGGAAAATGTAATTGATCGACGATTAAATGTTTAATCGATTAATCGGTACAGCCCTAATTATAAAATCACTAGTTTACAGATTTCTATGCACTCATTTGCCTTGATACACGATAAATCTTTGGATCCAAATCTTCCATTCCTTTTTTTCCAGCCTCCCCGGAAGCGTATTTAGTCAGAAATCGATGAACAGTTAATTTACTGTAAATGTCTACTGACTCGGATAGCTTTCATCTAGCGTACAAGTTGAAATAATCTGTTGTCACTACGTTGACGACGCAACACAAATTAAGAAACGAGGGGATGTAAATCTATTTCTCGTTTAACATGAAATAATGCGAATATCATTTTTAAAAATAGCACAATGTAACTATGAGTCCAGTGAAATAATATAGGCCTAATAGGGAACTAATACATTTTATTTAGCTCTTTTCTCTTTTTCTCTGACTGTCTGCTTCTCTGTCTAAACATTATTCTCTTTTTGCACTGAGATAAAAAGTTTCCATCTGTCCTGTAGAATACTATCATTGGAACGAGGTCAGGAAAAAACACTGTATACAGTTGGTTTTTTGTTAATTAGCGCAGATTAGGCTGTTGGCCCAGATGATTTTATACCCCAGTTCTCGTAACACGGTAACTTGGATTACAGAGTCTGATCACGCTGTTTGATTTATGCTGTCTGATTTATACCAGATAACGACCCAAACAACTTCCATGTAGTGGTTTGTCATCGTCACCGTTCGAAAAATCGCTTATCCTATCAACAATAATTACACTATAATTTACGTTTCGGGTTTCTGCAGAAGGATAAGTCAATTTGTTAAAATTTCCATGCTACATACAGAGGGGGTAGAAGTTAATATGTCACTCTTAGTCTTATAAACAGGACCAGGTAATGTTTGGTATCTACTTTTTTAATCGTGAAAAATATATAAAATGTATTTATAGTTAAAATATGGTAGTAAGTTCGTGAAAATTTTCGCGGTAATTTTGAATGTCATACTCATGCACTTTTTATACTAGCAACATTCTTATAAAAAAACATTTAATTAATTTATTAGAAATTGTTGAATGTAAAACAAAATCGTACAAAATATTTTGTATCTCATTTATTTTATCATTGCAGCTAATAGTCTAAGAAGTTCAAAACGAAAGTATTTCTAGCAGAATGTTCCAAAACCTCAGGAAAACCCTGCCAGCTGTCATGGATGGTCCTGCAGGGCATAAAACAGAATGATACATAGTCTACACTTTCGGGTCAAAGTACCTTCCCAATGAATTTTCATTCCTTTTCAGCCGACATCTTCCAAATGAATATATTTTTTAAATGTATTTTTTCGTTTTCATCTTAAAAATGAAGATTTTCGCAGAAACGTTCAATTTTTGCGAAAATTCGCGAGAAAATTACAGCTATAAATCAGTCACATTTGTGCTAAATCGTGCTGCAGCTCTCCGTTAGCCTACATTCCGCGTTTATCTTTAATAACAAAATAACCCGGCCTTGCTTACAAATAAACCGTGTAGAATGTTTATTCGATTTTTACATACTTTTTATATAACGGGGTTATAGAGCATTAACTCGCGAACAAAAAGCGACTTGAACTTTTATATGGGCCATTTTAGCCGAATGCCAGCCGTTTTAGCAAAACACATTTTTCCACATTTAAATGATTTTTCTCAAAAAGTAAAAGTATTTTTGGATAAAATTTTTACCACATGTAAGTGTCATAGACAGCCACAATTTCAGCCTAAACACGCACATAGAAGCCCAGCAATAAAATGTTGAAAAACACTATTTTTATTTTTTATTTTTATTTTACTTGCAACTTGAACTGAGTGTTATTGATTGGGAATCACTTTCTCCGTCTTTTCAAGCTGTATCTCGTGCAATTTTTGTTTTTCCAAATTTTTGTTTTTTGAAACTTCATAATTGAAAAACACTTTGGCACACCTTTTTTTCCATTTTTTTCACTGTCATATAAACCGATTTGTCTTTTCAAAAACATATTCAATGAATTCCTCAAATTTTTCTCCTATTTATTGGGTAGAGAAAGTGGCCACTTAAGTTTTTTTTTAAACAATGAGACTTAAGTGTACTATTGTGATATTTCGCTGGTTCTACACTTACAGATTCAACATTGTGTTGAAACTAAATTACTAAAGACATTAAACTTATGGAATGGAATGAAATATCTAATAGATGTGTACATTCTCCTTATCCATAATTCTTGTATTTCGTACCTTGAGATGGTTTTTCTTCCTTACAGATGCGCTTCGATCCTTAGGCCTCTAAGGGGGTTTGCTCAAGCACGTTTCCTACCAATTCTTGATATTAATATAAAGATGAGTTTGAATTCCTGCTTACCTGAAACAAAAAAAAAATACACCGTTACTGATCTCTAAAGTCAGGTAGAGTCATTATATTTTTATATACTTATATAACAGTAGTGAAAGTACTGAAAGAATGTAGACTTATACGTTTTTTCTAGTGATTAGAAGACAGATAATTTAGACATCTCAACTCACAACCTCCAACCACATAAAACAGCAACTAAACCATTGTACAATAACATAATATATGCCAATGTTCAACATATTCCATGGTCCTGATTTCCTTATAATTATTCTAATAATAGTTTATTCATAATGATAATGCTACCGGTAATAATATTAATATTTTTTTTATTAAGGAATATTCCACAATACAATGGTTTTCCTTCATCCCACAACAATCTTTTGTCTCCATAAGTCTCTGTCCATAGCATCTTCTTCACTTAATCCTTTTCTCGCCATACTCCTTTTCACCCCATCCATCCAGCACTCTTTGGGCTTCCCTCTTCTTCTTTTTCCTTCTATTTTCCAATCCAAAATTTTCTTGGGTATTCTATCCTCTGTCATTCTGAGTATATGTCCATACCATTTATAGCGTCTTTCTTCTATGATTTCCAAAAGATTCTTTTCAACATGCGTTATCTCCCTTATTCTATTATTCCGAATTTTTTCTTTCCTGGATTTTCTTGCTGAACGCCTTCAAAAATCCATTTCTAATACCATTAATTTGTTTGTTTAATATTATTATTTATAATATTATTAATAATATTATTATTAATAATAATATTATTAATAATAATATTATTATTAATTAATAATAATAATAATAATAATAATATTAATAAAGTACAATTTGGAATTATTTTAGCGGGATTTGTTTTATAACAGAAGAGAACAAAATGGCATGAGTTCTAATCCCGCTAGCTCAAAATTACGCCTACCTAATAAAAGTAATCTGCGAGTAATTTCCTCTTAAACTAATAAGAGAGAATATTGGTGCCCTCTAGTATTGGACCGCGGTAAAATCCACTATCATTTCGTATAATCATATCATCCATTCACCTCATAGAGTGATTCACCAATAGTATACGTGTCCTCCTAGGAACACATAGATAATGTTGTGGTAATCTTGTAGCTCTCTTCGGTTGGCTTATTCCAGTGAGAATATAACCTTGTGATTAGAAAAATGTGAGCCCTGGTTAAACTATATAGTTGGGCCTAACGTTTCTTGAATTGTTTTTGTATTTAACACTAGCGAAGCTTGTGTACCTCATTCAGATCAATGATCCATTTATACTAATGGTATCTGTCTGCTAGCAGGCTAACATTTAATCCGATGAACCAAAATGTGGGTCCTCGCAAGTGGGGTGTTTCACTGAATCAAGTCATAAAGATAGAAGAAGAAAAAACACGAATATAATAAATGCTGTATTTTAAAAAGTTCTCAGGAACTACAGTACTTTTTCCCACGCGGTCAAATGTTTATTACCAAAAAGTAGAAATAAACTTCCGCTTCTGCTCTTCACCGGATATAGTAAGGGTAATTAAATCACCGAGGATGTTATGGGTTGGGACATGTTGCGCGCATGGGGTAGGAAAGACATATCTCACAAGTATTGTCTGGGTGACCCGAAGGGAAGAGACAACTTGGAAGACCTAGACGTAGTTGGGAGGACAATATTAGGTTAGATTTAAGGGAAGTAATATTTGCGAGGGATGATTGGATTTAGTTAGCACAGAATATGGTTGAATAGCGGGCAATAAACCCTCGGGTTCCATAAAATAGATAATAGTCTTTTAGCTTGCTGAGGAATTATATATTGCCATTGAATAAATAAGAGTTCTGAAATGGTAATTCTGGTGACTAATACCGAGTTCTGCAGCATAGTTTTCTTATTAACTTAACTGCTTTTAAAATCTAACATTGCTGATGTGAGTGTCTACTTACCTACTGCAATTTTATTCAGTTCAACCGCGAAGGAATAATACGGCAACGTACCCTTTCTCCATGCGTTTGCTACTGTTATTATTTTGAACATATCGTACATTACAAGTCTCGTGAAGGACTGATTAATTTCAACAGAACAAATTAGACATGGATCATTAGTGTTTTTGTTTAAAAAACAACAAAGTACTCCTTTTCTCTACTTCTTGAAAATTAGAATATAACTTCGGCATATTGCACAGTGCTCATTTTGTACACTGCTGTTGGGAATTTCCAATTTTATGACGTAATGCCTCATCTGCAAACTACGCACCGCATAAATGTAGGATGTGCGGAGACTAGGCAAAATATAAACGTTTTTCGCTAGTGGAGAAGGAGGGAGCATTAGAAGAGGGCATTATATTGTCCGAACATGAGATAAAACTACATAGGTTGTTTAATCAAACAGTAAAGCAAATAACTGGCACACATCCCTCGAACTTCTCTACTTTACTGATGAATCTACTGTAATAAATACTTAATTTTTTATGAGTTTAATACAAAAATTATAATCCTGAATTTAGTATTAAAACCGTAAAAAAGGCTCTCTTTTACTACCGCATAAACCTCTGCCCACTTTTATGTGAACCGCAAAAATAAAACCTTTTTTCATCGTAAAGCCTAAGCCTATCTCTACACAGGTGGAAAAGAGGCTGAGAATGAGTGCCTTTGATAACGACAATTTAATCCTGCGCTAAGAGAACCCCATGAGAAGGCGGTAGTTGCCCATCAAGTACAGGAAATTGGCACTGGCACACGAGAGAGGAGTCCAGGTCGTTGTGTGCAACCGGAGAGACCAATCACTTCTATGTTTTTAATGATCACATTCTATGTGGAATCACCGTCTGATCCTCTGACTGGCTTCTGCTTCGAGTTCAGTTCTTCTAGGGAGGAAACGCAGAAAAAATATCAAGGATTCATATGATTACACATTAGATGTCCATATTACATGCATAGGCGTAACCAGGCCGACCATATGGGGGGGTATAACATCCGGAGAGGGGGGTTCCGGGGTCCTTTCCCCGGAAAATTTTAAAAATTAAGATGCACAATAACGAGTTTTAAGCTTCCCACGCTTTAAACTCATTAAGTAATTTATAAGCAGATTTTTTAAAAAGGTGATATATCACAATAATGAAATAAATAGTACAATTTTCCCTTTTTTAATCAATGGGGGGAGGGGGTTCAAACCCCCAAAACCCCCTCTCGTTACGCCTATGATTACATGTATCATCTCTTTGTAACTTCTCATATTTGTGGGAAAACGCGTCAGTTTTGGATTTTTCCACCTACAATTACAATTTTTTTCATTACAAAGTTGTAACCACTTTTTGTATTAGCATTTCACATTGGTAGGCCTATTTGTATTATTTTCCAAAATTAATTATATCGTACTAAAGTAAACTTCATGTTACCACAATCCATGAAGGGATGGTTACCCCACCCCGCTGTATCAAGTATATTCGTCTTTCTACCTCAGTGGAAGGTTACAGGATTGGAACATTCCGACGGGTTTTATTGATGATTTTATTGACCAGGGAAACTATTTTTATTATCAAGTACTTCCTTTGCTATCCTCATGAGGTTGAGGGCACCCCGTCTCATACCATATCAACCTCAGAAAAATTCAATTAGGCGTTGGCCTCCCAGATCGAAACCAAATCTCCATATTCTTAGCCAGTATTGGCAACCACTGGTTAGTCCTATTCTTTTCTCAGTTTATTTTAGAAAACCTAAAAAGCTTTAAGAAGAACTTGAGTACACTCGCATTTAATTTCAATATAATGACAGGCTTTAGTTAGTTTCTGTTTTCCCGCACCTGTGCAGTGATTAGTATCATCAAGTTCTTTTAGTTCTTTGTATTAGTAACCTTCATAAACAGCAAAATCTTATCAGTTGTCTTCATACTCGGACATGCAAGGGATGTAAACCATATTTTAACCAGCGGGAACTTAGGAATTTAATTTGTCAATAAGTTATTCGTTAACCCTTTCAGAGCTGAATTTATACACTTATAATAGGGCAGTCATCAAGTGAAATTTTCAGTATGCTCTAATTTTACAATCAATAAGGAAAATTTAATTAGAATAACGGTTTCCATGAATGACGATAGTAGGCCTAATATGTGGATAAAAATCCTCACATTTTAACATAAATGATGACTTTATTAATATTATATATTTGCTTTTAAACAATTTTCAAGACAACGCATTCATACGTCAGTAGTAGTGAAGAGGCTAAGGGATGAGAGAGTGTTGATAAAAATTGCTATTATTGGAATTTCGTGTAAAAAAATCAAGTATATTGCAAAATTGTATGCCGTTTCACGTACAGAACAGGGGATGCCAACAGCATTTTTAAACCTCATTGCGCTTCCAACTGTCAGTGCCTTCAAATTTTAATGGCCTATTTCCTCAGTTTCAATTTGCATGCTATTTTGACACATTAAAAATCTATCTTGTCCCCAAAAATATACATATGGCCTACAATTTTTTTAGATTTTACTTTACAATGTGTGTAATTAAATGTCTATTCAAATTATATGTATAGACTTTAGTTCTTTTTTAGCAATTGAGTTTAATAATCACTAGGTCAGTTTTTAAAATTTTCAGTTTTCTGGGTAATTTTTTTTAATGAAAAATAATGGCAATATTAAAAAATCAATCAATTTATTTGTAAAGCAAGCATCAAAGAATTTCGCATAAGAATTTAGGTTCATACTTTAATAGCTGTCAGAGTAGACACTCTTCAATTATCTTTTCAAAAATCAAATTAATTATTTAATTAATTAATTAATATCACGAAAACAATAATTTGAGATATTAAAATGAAATTTTAAACTTTAACTTTGGATTACATTTCATAAGTCTGCAAAATTTTTAGTTCCTAGGACAAGTAATTTAGAAAACCACTCTCAGCAAATCGTTCATCTCATAATCTGCCACATATTGCAAATATAATTAAGCCATAATTATGTGATAAGTGATAACTAGCTTTGTCATGATTAGAACAGTCACCAAGAAGCTTGCACTGCACCCAAACCATTTTTTCCCCTTCTCTATGTGTTGACCTATTATCTTTTCTGCGTTGTGTTGAAAGCGGGAATAGAATAAACCAGCATGGTACTTCGTTAAAGTGTCATAGATAACAATTTAATAAATATAGAATTTTTTTTCTTTAATGTGAATTTATCACCACAAACAACAAAGTAAATTACTTATATACACTAATGAAATATCGTTCGAATATCCCTTTACACTACCATTTGGAGTAGGATACTTAATATCTCAGAAATACTGAATGTGATTTTATCAAATTAACAAGGCAAAGAAATTTGCTTTAAACCTCTTGACGATTCGTCTATAGTAACATACCGTTACTATATTCCGACTTTAAAGTACACAGTATCTACCATATCTATCAAATTGATGAATATATGTTATTAAGTTACATTAATAGAAATTCAAACTTTAAATCACATCCAAATCTCCATACACACAATACAAAGAGAAATCAATCAAGTCCTATAATTATTATTAACCTAAACGTGTTACATCTGCAGGTCTTAAACACAGCTTTGGTTTTGGTCCCAGATTATAACATTTCATTGTTAAAAGTAACCCTGAAATAATTAATCTGAACAATTTATTCTCTCTTATTTAAAATGTCCATTAAAATAATTGTAATTGATTATATTTTTATTTGATGCATTTATGTCCATTTCTGAACTGGCCCCGATCACTTGCGTGCTCATTTGAATGACGATTAATGACAAAAAATTGTGAAAAAATTGCAAACAAGTCTTTCGTATGTACCATTTATTTAAAGACAATAAACCAACTTTCAATTTTACATCAAAGTACAATATACCACAGAAATTTTTAACAATAATTTCTTTCCAAATATTAAACGGGATCTATATATATATTACGTTTTAAAGATCACTTTATGAATTTATTAAACACGCAAATAAATTATTTTCCAATACAAACAATAAAGCTAAGTATTTTGTTAAATTATTCAAGCAGAACAGCAAACACAAAAGACTTCATACTAGAAGAAGTATTATCGCTTGTGTAATTTTTTTTTATGATAAAGGCTAGTGAACGCGTGAGGTTTTGTTGTAGTAGGCTATATTGTTTTCGTGCGAGACTGAGCAACAGGAATGCACGGACCCTCTTATAGTGCTTAATGAAAATGTTTCGTGTTTATCATGAAGTTCATGTTCGTGTTAGTGAAGTGTGAACGCACAGGAAGAATGTCTTTGATATCTGAGATCAGTCTTTTACAATTTAATTAATAAGGAACGTTTAAATGCTTCACCGCATGGATCAAATGAAGCTGTACTTCAATAATTGAGTTTTCATAATATTCGCCACAACCAAGCATACACTCTACGTCAGAATTTTTAATATTATAATCCTCAGTTTTATTCTCTCATCATTAGATTTACGCATCTACTTCAACTCGGCCTGACAGATTTTAATTCTGAAGTCACTGTTCAATCCTTCATGAGTTCACATGCGACTTGTTTTAGACAAAGCTGCGTCAGGGCAAGCTTTCTTAGAATATGTCAGTTTATGTATCCATTTTTTCATACCATCATTCCACTATTAGGCCTACCCATGTAATATATCACGTTCCTTTGAAATGTGCTGCATGACTATCCATGACAAACCTCTTCTCCTAAGAGAAAATGACGTAAAATTGTCACTTTACCCCGCCTCCTTAGTTTTGTGTTTGTATTATCCACAATGGGCGGAGGTCATTTCGCCCTCTTCTTTTCCGCTTAAGGTTGGACATCACTGTGCAACCGGCCTAGTATATAGTTATTCGACCCTTTTTCAACTAGAGGCGATGAATTGCAAAGAACCAAACATTTTCAGCAATTTTGGAACAAGATTTTGGTTAGAAAAACGATGGCTTGACGATTTAGATGGAAACAAGAGAAAGTATTCTGTGGTTCTGTTCGAGACTACTGGCAGAATGACATAGAAGACAAGAAAGATTGGCGCATTATATGTGGAAAACAATTAATTGACCTAGAACACCTGCTGGAAGAAGGCAGTAGCACGGTTCAATCTTGGCAGGTGATGAGAATAAATGCACACAAGAACTGGATTTCGCCTGTCTACGGTTTTTCGTATTACCAAATCATCAGATGATCTTTCCACAAGAGCAGCGGGGATGGCGGGCTTAAGATTTGAATGGTTGAAGACCTAAATCGTGCACTTAACCTTGCTCAGGTTAACTTACTCGTACAACTCCAGATCAACAATGCTCCCAGGACGGACGGATCTCTGTCCATCGACAGCCTTACTAGCCTTAGTCAAGTTTTTGATGTCCTCGAGGAGACCCAACCACATGATATTCAAGCTCGGTGGTGATATACTGATGTATCTACTAAGTCGATAGAGTAACATCAGCCCTGCTTGGTTCAGCCAGTTATGAATCTGGGGCTCGTGGGACTTGGGATACCTATCCAATTAAGGGTTATTAAAGGTATGGGTACGGATACTGAAGTGAAGGGTTATACTTAAAAGGATAGACGTCCCATCTTGGCACCCATTCCTAAATTACTTAATTTTCTTTTATAATGTTTTGAATTTTTAAATTTTTTCGGCATCTCTTCATCTTCCGATGGTATAGAGGTACAACTATGGTATAGAGGTATGGGGCTCAGCTGCAAATATACATACAAACAGAATGTTTCTACTACAAAAGAAAATTATTAGATTAATGTACAAAATGAAATATACTGACTCATGTAGAACACTCTTCCGATCTAAAAGAATATTTACCATCTATTCTCTTTTGTATATAAAGTAGCAGAAAACCCCCAATTCAGGATTAAAAATAGTAATATTCACATGCTTTATACTAGAAACAGAAATGACTTCCATATAATATTGACCAATAAAAAACAAAATAGACCATGCTCCCTATATTGTTGGCTCCCTGAATCAAAGTATTGACGGGCAACCTTTTTAAGAAAAATCTAAAGGAATTCCTATTCTCAAAGTCATTATACACATTAAATGAATTCTGATAAATTAATATACCAGCCTTCAATAAATTATATATTTATAAGTATTGTGCTTAACATAGACAAAGTGACTATTACTGCTTCTATATGTAAATAATGTTTTAATATATAACTGTAAATTAATAGCTCGCTCTCAAACTAGTTTTTACAATAATTTTTATGTTTTTAATAACTTAGATATTTTACTTTTGACCATGTCAAATAGCTGTATCAAGCTCTATTGGCAAATAAAGATGATGATAATAATGATAATATATTTTCAAGACCAGATCATCATCTGGGAAGGTTATGCTCATGCTCATCTATTGGATTTCAAGACCAATTGTAGGCCTAATGTTCCAATTTATTTCTTTTAGGTCGTTGACCATGATTCGCTTCCATAGAGGAGTTAGTTTTGTAAGCAACTCCTTTAGAACGTCAAATAATCTCAAGGTAACATTCTACTTTTATCTCGCTCCATGAACAAAAAGATCTTAAGTTTTAACCAAGGGAATAAATTTTATATGGGTGTTTAATTATTCCCTGCTTATATTCTCTGCTTATGGAATAAGAAACCTTAATCTCATTCATATATCACTTTCAGCGAGAAATGATTTTATAATAACGTTATACAACAACGTGGATCAAAAGAGAACATCTTAAGTCTATATTGCACATTGTAAAACCATGTACAAGGCATAGTTTCTTAACATTCAAGATAATTAACTTTAAGTTATATGGGGATTATCTTGAAACAGGTATAGGCTACACAACCTTTACACGAAACAAAATGAGGGTGTAGAAAGTTATGCAAGTGAAAAGTTGTGTTAAGAAGATTAGAGGCAGCGTTCATAAATAATAATAAGCACTTCTGGAAACATATTTTCAGTATTAATGCTAAAATTCTTGTAAAGCTTCCCGAGTTAGTAAACGTTTAAAATTATCTCATGCTATAAACCGGGATCTCACATCTTTAAGTTACAATCAGGCTCAAAAAAGCTTGTAGACAAGAATTCAGATTGCACAGAAGTGTACCTAATGTAAACCTCACAACCCTGTAAGCCTCATAACCTGCAGTAGTAATTTGCTTTGAAACTAATCATGATTAAATTATTATTTCTTTCTTTACCCCCTTCCTTTTAGGGACATTATAAGCGAATAAGTCGCCCGGGCCTTACAGGGCCATGACATGTTGGGAGAGGGATTATCTATGGATCACATACATAATTCTTTAAGCAATTATGAACCACAGATTATTGTCTCTGTTGGACACTACATGACAATATTATAGGAGAAAAATTCCTCCGGCACTGGGACTTGAACCCAGGACCTTTGGCTATTCGCGCCAATGCTCTACCAACTGAGCTAAGCCGGAGCTCATTTCACAGCACCAGATAGAACCTCTCTCCTATGACTAACTGCCCTAATGGTCTACCTCACAGACAGACAAGTTATGTCATATGCAGTACTGTGAGGCACACTAAGTAGTGATTTTTGTGACCGGGCTCCCACTGTTATTGTACAGTTAACATTCAAGATAGATATATAAGCAATTATGAACCACAGATTATTGTCTCTGTTGGACACTACATGACAATATTATAGGAGAAAAATTCCTCCGGCACTGGGACTTGAACCCAGGACCTTTGGCTATTCGCGCCAATGCTCTACCAACTGAGCTAAGCCGGAGCTCATTTCACAGCACCAGATAGAACCTCTCTCCTATGACTAACTGCCCTAATGGTCTACCTCACAGACAGACAAGTTATGTCATATGCAGTACTGTGAGGCACACTAAGTAGTGATTTTTGTGACCGGGCTCCCACTGTTATTGTACAGTTAACATTCAAGATAGATATATAAGCAATTATGAACCACAGATTATTGTCTCTGTTGGACACTACATGACAATATTATAGGAGAAAAATTCCTCCGGCACTGGGACTTGAACCCAGGACCTTTGGCTATTCGCGCCAATGCTCTACCAACTGAGCTAAGCCGGAGCTCATTTCACAGCACCAGATAGAACCTCTCTCCTATGACTAACTGCCCTAATGGTCTACCTCACAGACAGACAAGTTATGTCATATGCAGTACTGTGAGGCACACTAAGTAGTGATTTTTGTGACCGGGCTCCCACTGTTATTGTACAGTTAACATTCAAGATAGATATATAAGCAATTATGAACCACAGATTATTGTCTCTGTTGGACACTACATGACAATATTATAGGAGAAAAAAAAATAATATTGTCATGTAGTGTCCAACAGAGACAATAATCTGTGGTTCATAATTGCTTATATATCTATCTTGAATGTTAACTGTACAATAACAGTGGGAGCCCGGTCACAAAAATCACTACTTAGTGTGCCTCACAGTACTGCATATGACATAACTTGTCTGTCTGTGAGGTAGACCATTAGGGCAGTTAGTCATAGGAGAGAGGTTCTATCTGGTGCTGTGAAATGAGCTCCGGCTTAGCTCAGTTGGTAGAGCATTGGCGCGAATAGCCAAAGGTCCTGGGTTCAAGTCCCAGTGCCGGAGAAATTTTTCTCCTATAATATTGTTACATAATTCTTTGTCCAGACAAGGACATGTATGGCCTCCCAGGATGAGTGATCACCCCAATGCAGAGGCCATCTCCGAGATGTACACATTAGACGAGACATACCATTTACACACGCTATCACTGTGAACAAGGCGAAGATGGGTTGAAATGATAATGACAACCAGATGATATCCGGGAATCACAAGGGCATAAAGTTACCCGACATTCGTCTCACGGGTCAGGAAAAACTCCGGAAAACCCCCGCACCTAGGTAACTTGTCCCGACCAGGATTCGAACCCATGGCTCACAGCTTGAGAGGATTTGAATGGTACACTATATATATATATATATATATATATATATATATATATATATATTACACTAGTGTCGTGTGTCTAAAATACTCTCTTACCTATCTTATTGAGGGTATAAGGTGGAAAACCCCAAGACTATTAAAACCACTGATTAATTGACTGGTTAATTTTAATGAAGAAAGAACGAACTTTTCTTTTTTACAATTAGGATCATTAAATTATTTGCTATAAGTGTATTGATCACTGGTATTATACGCTTTGTCACGCGAGCATTTAAATCATACATGAAACAATACCCAATCTATAAAATTAAAAAAATTGAATGTTTTTCTCTCTCATCAAAAGATTTAAATTAATAGGGTTGCCTGGATAGTGATGCTGTCGAGGGAAAAGTCTTGAAAATGTGAAACCAGTTTGATAAAATAAATATCTAAGGAAATTTTAAACCGAATCTGTCACTCTGTCTATCCCTTGAGGTTTGAGTACCGCGGTTCACTGAATAGGTGTCTGGGAGCTAGCTAATGTGATTTTACTAGCGTCGCCACCAGGGGTTAAATATGAAAGCCGCCACACAAAGGTCTGTAACTGCGTTTCACACAGACTGCACTTTAATAATACAAGGAAAAAGTGCTTGTGTATTACATTAAAACAGCGTGTGCTGTATGTAATGCCATAAACCTATGTAAATTCAAAAGAAATAACTTTAGTACATATTTGAATATAGTATTGGCCTCTAATTGGAAACAGTTGCGATTTATTCTATTATTATTATTATTATTATTATTATTATTATTATCATCATCATTAACATTATTATTATTATTGTTATTATTATTACTCTTATTATTATTAGGATTCGGATGTTTATGATCTAAAATAGTGGAAAATATGACTGCATATATGACCTTAAAAATGACTACATATGACCCAAAAATCCTAAATATGACTTCATAAGGGAACGCATTTTCAAAAAATAAATGTTTCAGTTTAAAAAGTTTACTGCCTGTAAATTATTACACCACATGAATTAAATCAGTTAATCTCTTTTTAACAATTTGACAGGTGATTTACAGTTTTACTTGTAAAGAACTTCTAATCTGTTAATGTTTCCAGATACCACTGCAAATGTGAACTGAAAATATTTGTAAACATGTCTGTTGGAAGTTGTTAACAACAAGGAGGAAGAGCTAATTGTGCGATTACTTGTTATTGTTCCTTTACATTTCAGTTACAGTAAAATCAAAATATTCGTAACCGGTAGGCTGCTCTTTTTTCTGAAAAAATTTAAGTTGTCAATTTAGTGCACATACTGCATAATTGTGCCATTTTACAGAATTTATAACTGAAATATGACCAAAATATGACCAAAACCATGAAAGTGACCAAAATATGACTTTATATGCAAAATAAAGACGGTCCGATTAGGATAACAAATTTGCAATTCGTGTTTAATTTGTGTTTGCGGCGAGAATGGAGATCAAGACAAAAATATGACATGTCATAAACATCGGACCCATAATTATTATTATTTCCGTTTTGCTTAACATCGAAAGGTGTTTCTTATTCCGCCAATAACCATTCTCTAAGCCAGATTTGTATCTGCGAATCTTGACTATGATGAAATGCGTGCTCATCACTTAAATACTGAGAGGTGTCAGCATTATACTGTACAACTAGATTTTTCCACGCTAGCTCTCAATTAAAAAGAGTCAGAATCTAGAGCAGTGACCGGCATGTTCCGTGCTCTGTGACGTCATACTACAGAGCAACCGCGCTCTTTGCTCGGCAATATCTCCGTACTGAGCGTGGAGGAAGGGTTCAACTGGCCAGTGGCGGAACGACGCCTATGCATTGGCAGAGTGCGCTCCGATCTTCGTAGATAGTATGGGAATAGCACAATTACAATGCATTTGTACGAAAACAAAATAGTACAACTGTGATAAATCAATGTAACAGAACAGTTTTGTTTGTAATGAAATTTAATATAGGCCCTACTTACACTAATCTGAAATGCATCCAGGTGCGGATGCGTCAGGTTATTTAAATGAGGCTCCGAAACTACTATAAACATACAAATACATAAAACATAAGAATACTTTAAGGAGTACTGCAAAACTTTGTCTACTCGGAAACTGAAAAATGTTAAAGTACCGTATACAAAATATACAAAATACACAAAATATACAAATTAAACTATACACCTTTGTGAGCACTATGCCAAGTATAGGCCTATTCAGACTTTTGATACACACCCTTACTTTGTGTCACTATCGTGCCCAAGCTCAAGGCATTGTCGAGATTTTTTCCCTCTTTTCTCGCGCACTAATTTTGCAATATTAGGAGACATAGTCTGGCTAACACACAAACGAGAACATTTTTCATGTTCTGATCAGATAGGCGGTTTCCATGTTGTGGTTTGCAGATCTTCATACAAGAAAAGAACTATTCACATACATACGTCGATACAAATACCTAATACTCAACATTCTAGCAGCAAATATATTATGTAGTTGCCTGGGGAAATCTTCTATAAAATATAGATAGATCCTTTTTGTTTTGAAAGCAGTCTTTCATTTCAATATTCTTTTGCAAATCAATGACTTCTAGTTGCAATGACGTTGGAACACTGTCAACATCCACAGAAAATGGTGTCGCAAATATGCAAATATCGGATTGGTGTTTTGCAAAATCTTGAAATCTGTAATAAAATATCCTGATCCAGTTCTTCTAATATTTGTACATAATTATTAATGTCTGTAATTGAATGACATACTGTAGACAACTTTGGAAAAATGTGGCGTGTCTCCGAGGGTGACCTGACGTTTCCGTAAGTCTAGTATTAATCTGAATGCACTAAATTTACCATACATTTCACTGATTAACTGACCTCTGCACCCTTGCCATGGTTAATGCACGCAATTCAATGTACCATCACGGCTCACCTTAACCCTACTGCTGCACTGAACGCCACTGCGCTAGTGCGTATTAACAGGAATGCATCTCAACTGCTCGCTCTCTCAAGCTCTTGCGAGATGATCGGCTCTTACGTCACAACTGCAGCATCTGCCGGACACTGATCTAGAGTGTTAGAAAGTAAATCGTCAGAATCGTAGCGATAATCGTCTCTCCTAAGATCACAACGATAATTTTCCTGGATTCTCTATTATGTTTGGATTATACACTACGTAGCCTACTCTCAAACTTTAATGATCTGCATCACAAAGCTGTAGTAAAAAGCCTTGCTAGTAAAAACATCACCCATATTTGGGCAGAATTATAAATTTAATTTCTACAAAGGTAGAAATTACACAATGACTACGGATCACCGAAGAAATTGTTAGTCTTGTTCGATGATAAATCACAGCGAGATGGATCTATATTGTATTTTACATAACACGTTTTTATATAACTACAATATACATGTATGTGTCTATATATTTAGCAAATGGGGTCACTAGACTCTATTGTTATTGGTAAAATTAATGTAGGTGGTCTTTGTTTTGACCCCCGTCAGTATTTTTTTTAAAGAAGAAATTATGCTCTTTGCTTTAAAGTAAGTTATGGCGTACAGTAGAAATTTCAAAATGTCTCCGGCAAAGTTCTTAGAAAGTGTACATTCAAGAAGATTCTAACTAAAATGCTACTGTCTCGTACCTAGTATTTACGAAGTTTCTTTGCAAAAATGTCAGCTCGACATACAAATGTGACATCACAATAGCAGAACGGAACTCTTGTGTTCCGTATTGTATACAAGAGGACGCCTGAGTTGAGAAACTTAGTACAGACCTAGTTATCTGCGAAAACTTGCGAAAGGTCTACTGCTTCCTGTGTTTCTGCTTGTGCTGCTGAGATATTATGTTTTAAGATGAAGGTGAATGTAACAGATGTTGAAGTTCCCTCAGAAGCCACGGCTGTCAGATACGATCTTCATAATAGGAATCGACGGAAAGATACGGAGAGGGTGGAATTTATTAAGGGATGAACAAATGGGAAAGACTTATTGCAGTACAAAATCGTTTAGGTACGTGTCTTCTATTAACTTTAGCATTTAGAAGCTGAACGTTTCCCTTGCGTAAACTTCTTTAATTTCTTAAATATTATTAATTAAGGAATCGCGCACAATGTACATTATCTTAACCTAAGACTTAACCTACTGACAAACACCCAGTCCTGAACCCGGGAAAGGGATCATAACTGATTAAACAAAACATACTGGCACTTTGTTATATCAGTTTACCTGATTTTATTATTATTATTATTATTATTATTATTATTATTATAAGAGGGATAATCAATATAGGCCTAAATATGGTCAAACGTTGTTCGATTTGGACGAAACTCACTATACAGGGGTTTTCTGGGCCAAGTACCTCGAATCTGAGGTCGCTTTTACCAGGCGACGCTATCTAATCGTGGTATGTAATTCACGTGATTTAGGTGTTAATAAATATAATGATTTAACTATTATGCTCTTAATTTTTAATTTCTGAAATAATTATCGCGGGCGATCGCTTGATTTTGTAGGTCCATCCTTGACGATTCATTTGTTTAGAATATCAAGTCCCACAGACGTATGAAATTTTCAAACTACACGGAAGAGGGATATTCAATATAGGCCTAAATATGGTCAAACATTGTTCGACTTGGACGAAACTCACTATGCAGGGGTTTTCTGGGCCAGGGAACTCGAATCTGAGGTCGCTTTTACCAGGCGACGCTATCTAATCGTGGTATGTAGTCCACGTGATTTTGGTGTTAATAAATATAATGATTTAACTATTATGCTCTTAATTTTTAATTTTTGAAATAATTATCGCGTGCGAAGCCGCGGGCACACGCTAGTTCTTAATAAATGAGAGGATATCTTCATCATAAACTTTATTCCGTTTAGTAAAGTACATCATGTTGTACATTGTGATTTCGATCTTTGCTGATAATTCAAAATTATGTAATGTAAATAAAAAAAATAATTAGGTAAAACACTATTAGATGATTAACTACATTGTGATGTGTTAAAACTAAAAACTTCTTGTCCTATCATTCGAGCCAAAAATGTTCAAATTCGGTACACTGAATTGTACTGTTGGTCCGTTAACAAATGTTCCTTTCGTACAAATGGCACACATTTTCTTATTCTTTGTTTATAACAATTATTTATATTTTTGACCAATGATGCTAACCAGTTTTAATTACAGAAGGTTATAGAATTTATTATTATTATTATTATTATTATTATTATTATTATTATTATTATTATTATTGGTGGTGGTGATTGTGATGATACTGAAATTTCGGAGTCTGTTTTCCTATTAAATCTTGATCATTACTTCGTAAGTCCGTCGCCGTGGGTGAGTCGGTAGCGCGCCTTCCATCCACTCCGGCGGCCCGGGTTCGATTCCCGGCCGGGTCGGGGATTTTTCAGTAGTGAAAAATCCCTTTCCCGGGTTCAGGACTGGGTAGGTTAAGATAATGCACATTGTGCGCGATTCCTTATTATTATGTGACGAAAGACCTATTTGGGCTTAGAGATGGAGTTGTGATAAATTTCGGATTGGTTCTGAAATACAGATTTTCTGAGTTTCTGAAATCTCACACTGTCTCCATTTTAACTTTCTATGTAATTACGATGGATATTTACGTCTTTGGTCATTCAAGCAAAATAAACTCGAGATTTTTTATATAAGCCTTTTCTTGAATTTGCATTTCAAATAACTCAAACCCGTAACCAAAGTACCACAATTAAAAGTTAAAGGGATTCGTAGAACTAGGTAAATAATTGTGATCCCGTTATATGTTATGTAATTACAGAGAGCAAAAAAGGAAAATAATGTTAGGAGTAATATTAACATATTTACTAGGCACGCTGTGTTCTTTAATGGGAAAAAAAAAACTAGAAATTAAATGTAGGTTAGCGTAGTAATGTAATGATGGTATCCTGGATGTCAGAGAATACAGGAGGGTAGGCTATCTTTTGTGATGCCGCCAGGCAGGGATGATGCGTTTAAAGTGGAGCTTCCGGAAACTTTGACATATCGCTTTATAAAGAAGAGCACTTATAACAACAGCTCCTACATGTTATCCATACTTATAGAAAAACAACACATTTTAATGAACTCGAGGCCAAATGGTATATATTGTAGTAATAAGCAGTATTTATTCAGATTTAAGTTGTTAAGTTTAATTGTTTGTTGTTATGGTTACTTAATCTCGATTTTATACTTTTAAAGACTAGCAGGTGCCCGCGGTTTCGACCGCGATAATTAAATAAAAAATTGCAAAGTGAGCAAAATAATTAAAAATATATTTATTAACACTTATAAGCGAATCGTTCATTAACTAAACGATTATTAGCTGTAGTGAAACAGCTAAAAATCCGGCTTTGGAGTGCATTCCACGAAAAATAAATTATTTAAAAAAATCTATCAGTTGAGTAAATAATCGTGGTCGAAGTAGCGGGCCCCTGTCTATTTCATGGTACCCGGAAATTCATTGCCGCGGTTACAGCCCGCCATTCAACCCTATTCTGTGCTAACTCCATCCAACCCTCCCTCGCAAATCTTACTTCCCTTAAATCTTAAATCTATTCTACTACCTATTGTCCTCCCACCTACGCCTAGGTTTTCCAAATGGTCTTACCATATTACCATATTATCGACTGTAAATGGTATTTATTTACAATTAATACTGAACTGCACCCACACCCGGACAAAGCTCATTTGGGTGATAAATTTAAATTCTGTATTTTTTTTATCATATATTCGAATGAAGTAATTAGAATCCAATACACGGTTTATCCGCAACGAGTTGTTTAACCATGCGAGGGACCCAGATGAACAGATATACAAAGACGTTTCGGAAAAAAAAAATACATATATATATACCGGTATTTTACAGGGTTGCCAGATCAGAAAAGTAAAACCGTCGTACCAACAACTGAAAATAGTCGTACGCTAGTTAAAATCGTCGTACACTTTGCGAATTGTCAGGATGAAGATGATGATGATAATAATATAATTATAATGATTTCCAAGTGAGGTACTCTATAGCCTCAGACATTTTAGCATAATCCCTATGGCGCGGACCCGTTCAAGCGATATCCACATTTCCACGGACTGTGTGAAGTTTTTTGTTTCTGAGTGAGGCAGAGTGACCAACTGTCCTTGTATATAGTATAGACGGTTCTCGCAGCAGACGACAAATACAGTAGCCTACAATGGCAGGTGCGCTGTGTGCCGGTCACAATGTCAGTTTTTACAATTTTATTGTGCGATTTGAATGCTAATTACTTCCATTGATCACTTTCTATCAAAACCATTTCTTACGAGCAGCAAGTGCCTTGTATTATACCCCACCTCTGCATTAAGCTAAGTTGTATACAGATAGCCTAAATAATGCATAACACCAACCACATAGTTAAGTGCGCGAAGCGGAGGCGGCAGCCGTAGCGAAGCGCCCTTGCATTTTCGAATAAGATACGGTTTTTCTATAAATGCAAGCTTGGTGGTTATAATAATATGCTTTTGTAAGTTCTATAACGTGCCACTACTCCACTCACGCACGCTGACTTTGCTGTTTACCGCTACTACTCAGCTAATTGGTCTCTCCTACTGTATACATATACTCAGGGAGTTATCGACCAATCTCTTGCATACCAATAATAGCGAAAATTTTTGAAAAAATTATCAAAAAGCAAATTTATAATTATTTTGAAAAGTATAAACTTTTCATTGATAGCCAATATGGGTATCGAACTGGACGCTCAACGACAAGTCTTGTAGATAGTCTAGTTACACAACTCCTTGTAGCCTTAGAAGATAACTGTTCAGCGGAGATCACCTTATGTGATCTAAGCAAAGCTTTTGACTGTGTCAGACATGATATTCTTCTAAGCAAGCTAAATCATTATGGTGTACAAGGAAATGAGTTATTAATGATAAAATCTTATCTTGAAAACAGAAAACAGTTGGTAGATATAAATGGTAAACACTCTGAAATATTGAATATTAGATATGGTGTCCCGCAAGGTTCAGTGTTGGGGCCAATTTTATTCTTAATAATGATTAACGATATCAGCATAAACCTATCTACATTTTCATTAATATATGCAGATGACACAACTTTACAAAGTACCCATAAAGATCTTAACCTATTAAAAAATTTAGCAAAAAATTCGTTGGAAGAAGCAGCAGCCTGGTTCAAAAATAACGGCCTATATTTGAATGAGGAAAAAACTAAATCATTACTTGTCACACTAACTCCAGAAAATGATCATGAAATTGAAAAAAATGCAACATTATTAGGAATAACCATTGACAAAAATCTATCATGGAAAGAACACACAGAAGTGGTTTGTAAAAGGCTCTCACGTGTAATATATTTAATAAGTAGATTAAAGAAATGTGTATCTTTAAATTATGTAAAGACTGCCTATTATGCATTTTTTCAGAGCATAATAAGGTATGGTCTAGTAGTATGGGGTAATGGGGTAGGAATTAATCAAATATTAGTCATTCAGAAAAAGGCAATTAGAATAATAACTAATGCTAAAAAATTAGAGCACTGCAAGCCTCTATTTATAGAGACAGGTATACTAACAATAATAAATTTATACATTTTTGATGTCTTGTCATTAGTAAAAAAAAACATAGAAAACTATCAAACACGAAGTCAAGTACATACATATCAGACTAGAAATCATAATAAACTTGATCTAATTAGGTGTAGGCTAAACAAAACAAAAGGATACCATAACAATATTGGGATAACATTATATAACAAATTGCCAGATAAACTTCAAGAAATGTCCCCAAATTTATTTACAGAAAAACTATATTCCTGGCTTCAAAAAAATCCTTTTTATAATATTCAAGAATACCTAGAATCTGACATACAAATAGAATAGAACAACTTAGTGCAAATAATTGCATGATGTAAAAACGTAAGAAATTAATGTAAACTATAAGTATACTTTGTTCATTTAGTGTTACTCAGGTTGTAGTATTAGTATAACAATTGACTCGTATAATTATATGTTTATAAGATTGTAAATAATTATAGATTGAATTAGCATAGCTTAGGTTGTTGTTGATAAGTATTAATGTAAGTATTAATGTTGTTGATAAGTATTAATGTAAATAGCTTACATGACCGATTGCAGTTTGTACTGCCTAAAGGTCTAACAAATAAATATCAAAATATCAAAAAATTGTTGTTGGTACTCTTTGTCATCGGCAACCTGCAGGTGTTGCAGGAAGAAATCTAATAATAATAATAATAATAATAATAATAATAATAATAATAATAATAATAATAATAATAATAATAATAATAATAATGAAAAGGAACCTACATTACCCTGTTATAAATATGTTCCTTCTCCTGTATGTGAGGATCAGAGGGCGAAATTGTACTGGAATAGGAAGATCATCACAGATAAGACCATACAAAATAATATTCCAGATATTGTGCTTTCCTTGAAGGAAGAAAAACTCACCTACATCATCGACATTGCGGTTCCGTTAGCAGCCAATGTAGAAAAAGTTTATGGGGAAAAAATTAATAAATACTTACCACTTGCTGATGAGATCAAGGCTATGTGGCATATGGACACTGTACAGATTGTGCCTATTGTGCTGGGATGTACTGGTGAGATTCCCTTCAAGCTTCAAGACAGTTTAAAGCGATTAAAAGTACAGAAATATTTGTACTTATCTATGCAGCGTGCGGTAATCCTAGAAACGTGTAACATCGTCAGAAGAGTTCTTGGGGAAAAAGTGGACCAGTAGAAGTTGTGTACAACAGGACAATTGTTGTTACTATATACATTTACAGTGTACTTACCTGCATGTAAAGCTGTATGTACATAAATATATACCTGTTTAGTTAAACAGAGAAATAAATAAAGGAATAATAATAATAATAATAATAATAATAATAATAATAAAAATAAAAATAAAATATTAATAAATTACAATCCATAAGAAAGTAAGATTTCTAAATGTCATTTATACAGCCACTTTTGATATGCACGTGTCAACATATACTATTAATAGTAACAATATGATTATTATGTTTGGTCAAAATAAAATAAAAACAATAAGACCAGCTGCTCTTTATCGGTATAATTTCTTTAGAGATTTGGATTGCTTCGTTTTGCACACGTGTGGCTAAAATATAAAATGTTTGGAAAAGAATAATGAGAGAAGTAGCAATAACAATACCACAATACACAAGGTTCGGCACCGGCCCGTGAAAGCCTGTAATAAATAAATGGACTGAGTTTTATTTGATATTGGTCATTATAACATTCCGCCATTCATTTAGTGACATACAAAATAAACTACGAAAAACTTCATGTTTATCCAAATTGAAATTCTGCAGTAGATTGCTTCAAAAATAAACACATAATGGTAGTATAAATTGCTAATATTAAAAATAGTCGTATGAATAGGCATACGACACATGGTTGCGTCGTCCGTCGTACAAATCTATGAAACAGTCGTATGTGTACGACTATAGTCGTACGTATGGCAACACTGCCGGTATATATATTTTTCACTTTTAGGCATATGAAACATTTTTCCAACGTTATTTTGATTTGCAACTCTGTGATTTAAAAGGATAAGTTTTAGTATTGCTTTGGCAATAGTATGACGGCTGGTGTATGTGTACATTATTCCGGAGAATTTCGTTCGCGTGTTTTTTATTATTATTTTTCGGTAGCTAATTTATTGTTTAATCAAAGAAAGTTCTACAATTACCAAACATAATGTAATAATTACCACCACATAACATAACACTTAAATATCTAGACTCGTATCAATAAGCCTGTAATTAACACAAAATTCCAATTACTGTGTTGTGAAATTAACTGGATGAATTCGTGAGCTTTTCCTTGCGGTCCCTATTCTGTCCAGCTGGGTGTCTCCTGGAAAACATTTGATTTTGGCATTAAAATAAAAAAAATTGCAAAATCCTTCCTTAGTGTGCACTTACGTCATGAAACGAAGGTACTATCGAAATTCCAAGTCTCAACCTATTGGGTATAGTTTAGGCTCTATGTTGATTGTCAGTCAGTCAGGACAGTCGCTTATATATACAGAGACTAGCAGGTGCCCGCGGCTTCGCCCACGATTATTTCCTCAACTGCTAGATGTTTTGTCTAAATTACTTATTTAACAGAAAAATAAATTTAAAACATTATATTTATTAACACTGACATCATTTTTACATAAATGTTCCATCCTATTTTGTCTTCTTTTACATGCTTAGGGTCTATGATATACATCCATATTTCTAAAAAATACAAAGCCTACAGCTATGAATAACGTATCAGCGGATATAAATTTTTTACCGACTTTTGATATGGCATACTCGTTGGCACAAACTCAGACTGAAACAACTGAAAATGCTGTCCCTGCAATACGAACTCTTATTCTACATTAAAATGTGAAGTGAGAAAATGGTATTATCTATGTCCAAAGTAGAGAAAATGTGATTGCATCACATTGTGCATTATTTTCGTGGATTTCATTACTTATTTACACTTATGAATAATTATATTGATAGCATCTTTAATTTGTTAAAGTCTGTATCATTTATTTACACTGTTGTCATAGGAACTGTGATGGAATTTGATAATTCTGTGTAAAAAGGTATTATGTCTCCTTCAAAACATTTGATTTTTTATATTTAGAATCAAAATTTTCCAAAATCCTTTCTTAGTAAGCACTTACATTATGAAACGAAGGTACTGTCAACATTTGAAGTCTCTACCTATTATAGTTGTGCTCTACGTTGATTCTCTGTCAGTCAGTCAGGACAAAGCCTCATATATAGAGAGAGATACCTGCAATTATCGTCGGTGTGCGCCAGAATTATTAACCACAGGAGTTCTTTTGCATGCTAGCAAATTTAAATACATAGTTATCATTAAGGCCCGGAAGTCAATGCTCCGAGGTAAATTCAGGTTCTTTAGCAGAAGAAATCAGAAAGAAGGATATATGATTAGAAGTGGTAGCCCTATTCACAACACCCTAAAATAATATAAGCATAGGCAATATGGGATTTAAAGGTTTTAAGGCCACGAATTTCAGAACATACAAACATATAAATGATCGATCGGCGAGGAGAAATCTGAACATTAAATATTTATTTTTCTTGGAATGTTGTGATTTTCTTTCATAGTTACAAGTTGCTCCATTAACTTGGATTCAAATGAAGCATCTGGCAACTTGTCGGTTGATGCTAGGAAGCTGGTATAATTGCCAGTATTTCCTTTTTGTGATGCAGATATTTTTATTATTTTTAAGGGATGGCAGAAATGATTATTTAGATATTTTAGTGAAATAATTTTTTTTTTTTATTTTACTGAAAAAAGCTTACCCAAAAGTATAAGTGTGAAATATATTATGCCATTTGGATTCATGGAATAGGTGCTGCTGACACTAGTTTATGCCTCCATGCGTTTGAAACTGCCAATGCGTCCAATCTTTAATCGCTTGTTTTTCAGTTCCAATTTGAATGTTCTTTTGCTGCATTCAACATATATCTTCTACCACAAAAATAGATACAGAGCTGTGAAACGCATTCATTGTACATTATAATGTGCGTAATAAAATTTCTGATCAGATTTTCTGTATAGGCCTTAGTTTTAAAAATAACATATTTACTGTAATTAGATCTCTGTTCATTTAAAAACTTTAAATTTTTTATGGCTAAATATTTTTATAACAAAACGGGTAAATAACATTAAACATTCATCAGTAAAATAATATATAATATAATGAAATAAAAAATCACACATAAAAAATTCAAGTTCATGTTTTTAATACATGAGTAGATAGATTTCAATTCTGATTTGTAAAAAAAATCATCAAAATTGTATCTAAAAAAATTGAGGTACTAAATTGACATTTTAAACTTTAATTTCCGTTTACATTTTAATTAAGTGTGCATAATATCAAGCTTCTAGGACAGGTAGTTTAGAAAACCACTCTCAATACCTCGGTCATTTCTTAACTCTAAATCCTATGAATGAGCAGTATTGCAGTACATATTCCACATAAGCTGTGCTGCTATAAATTCTATACCAATCGCACGAATTATTTATATGTCATCCTTTTCCATATCACACTCTCAGGGTAAGGTAATCGCGAATCGATTATCAATCAATTGATAGATTTACTGATAGAGGGTCATTCCTTTTAATGCGTCTATTTCTCAGAACAGCCCTATCTACATAGTGTTAAGTTTCGTCGGTAGGTGATCTTATAAAGCATTATTTTCATTTCTTGTTTTTGCAACCCTGAAATGAGAATGGTCGACGGTCAACCTGACTTTCAAAGTAGTTATCGTTAAGGAAATGTGAAGAGAATAAAAACGAATACTTGGGAAAATTCATTGAAAATACAAGTTCCCATTTTTAAATGTCGAAGTGAACATATTAATAGTGTTATTATCATTGGTATTTCTTACTAATATAATTTCAAATATATATCTGTAGCACATCACTTTTTTAAGCGAATTTTTAAAAGTGAACGGGCATTTCATTCGTGTTCCCACCTTCGAGTGGGAGCAATTCATACGGCCACTAGAGTGTTTATTGTCACTCTATTTCAGTGCTTTTGTTTGCCATTGTATTCTGTTTGTGTCACTGGAGAGAATATAATAATATTGAATTTCCATGTTTTTATACTTCCCAATTGTAATTCATTGCAATGTTAAAATGTATTCAGGTGGTCGGTTAAATAGGCAATCTTTGAAAGTACCGATGAGGTAAATATCAGGACAAAAAACATGAACACGCGAGAATATCAATACATTACAATGATAACAACAATAATAATAACGTTAAAAAATAATAAAAATTATTGTTATTACTATTATTAATAATAATAATAATAATAATAATAATAATAATAAAAGGGTGTGTTTATGTTCAGATGCCCAGCCAAATCTAAGGAAATCAGAGGCGCGAAATTTTTGCCATTTGTGGACAGAAGAGGTCCAAATGCACCTCGAAGCCAGATTTTTAATATCGGTTTCGTTCGCGAGTTATGGGCTAAAAACCGTCGAAAAACCAGATATTTACTGCTTACCAACTCACAGCTGATCATTTATATAGGCTTAGTGTTTCGGTTTTATTAGCCTGCTGTGTTTGATTCATTTTTTTATAACATTATTGAATATGTAGTAGGTTGGTTACATTTATTATGGTTGGTAGTTCTTAGTTACACTTTATTAATATATTTCCTGGTGTTGTGCAATGATTGTTTAAAATATTACCATGCAGCATGTACGATTTTATCATTATTAACATCGCCCGCACGATTAGATAAACGCAGTTAACATCCCCACTAAACTGTATTATAGATATACCGTTCTTATTTAGACGACTGCAGTTGCCCGTTCGTTTGAGTTTAGCAACGAACCTCAAGTCACAAGAATAATAATTTGAAGTTGTAAGACGCGATCTTCGTAAAAACCGCGATGGGTTGTTCAATAGTTAAAAATACAATGTATTTAGCTCCAAATGGAAGATCATTTAATATAGTTTATCCGGGAGCTCTATAAAGTAAACAGTTTTTTAATACAATATTGTGTCTTTTTATGTTGTTTTGCTATTATTTATACCATCACAAATGCAGTATGCTAAACAGTGAAAGTAACAATACAATTTTTATTTATGCAAGTCATGCCATACATTTAAAACCCATGTTAGTAATAAATAAAACGTTTTAATTATTTTGTTGTGAAATAAATTATTTTAGAAAATCTAGCGGTTGAATTAATGAACATGGGCGGGTACCCGCTAGAAATTTGTAGTAAAGGTGTCTTGTTTCCCGGGGAATAATTTTATTTCTCAGTGACATTTCTAATAACTTATGAATATAAAAACAATAAAATTGCATTCTAGCGTCTCATTCAGCAATTTGCTTTCTTGTAGAATTTTATGATAGACGGTAGGCCTACATTGCGTAGGCATGATAATTTGCATTTAAAAATTTATTTAATTATGCTTCATCATACTGTAACTAAAACTAAAATGTTTAGAATGAATGCGGAACATACTAAAGTATATGAGTAAATAAACGAATTTCTTAATGTTGTGGTAATTTTCCACGAACAGGAATGTTGACAGGGATTCGATTCATGACAGATATAGCGAATGATCTAACAGCTGCCTGTGAAACGAGCAATACACAAGTTTTCCAGAGCATTAATAGGCTACTCCTGAATCACAGTATTCAGAATGGTTATACAGTGCCGAGCAATTTAAACGAAATCTTCATTTCAACTCAAATACTATTATAATAAACCTAAAAGAATGGGGAAATGAAATGGAAATATATGTAGATAACGCATTTTACATACGCGCAATGTATGCCGTTTTTAGGTAGATTTTCGAAGAAAAATCTACCTATTGCAATGGATACCACTTTATGATTTTCGAAAAATTCTTTCATATCTTTACGTTTCATGCTCCCCTAAGTACGAAACCACCGCCCGTTCAAAAAAAAATTTTGTGATATTTATATATATATATATTTATATATATATATATTTATATATATCTTTACACGATAGCGGCCGTAATTTTGAAGATATTTGAACCAAATTTTATTATGTTATTTCTAGGCCCAATAGTTCGGACAAGTTCGTTAATGGGCAAAATTGGCCCAAGGGGGTGGTCGGGGGAGGGGGTTGAAATTTTTAAAAATGTATATCTCGGCCCCTATGAAGTATAGAGGGAAACTTTGTTTGAATAAATTAGAGTACTCCCTATGGAGTTCACAGTGACACCAACAATTCGGGGGTTCGAGTGAGGGTGGGGGTGGAGGTGGGGGTGGGGGATGAAAATTCGAAACTTTTGAAACCACGTCTTGTGGGGTATCGTTGAAAAGCTCTTGATGAGTACTCTACAAATCAATAAATAGTTTCTTGATAGCTCTCATATTACGCGAGATTTTAATGTTTGAAAATAATAACACTTAAAAGAATTATTATAATATCATAATTTTGTCTTGTTTAGCGGCTTTGCTAATTTTATTCATTGCTGATCTTGCGCACGGCCTCCCAGAATATTATATCCTATTCTTGTTGTCAAAACAAATGATTGTAGGCTCTTCCTCTTTACCGAATTCAGTTCTTATTACTGCAGGTTTACCATGCCAAGGCTAAAGAAGAAGAGTGCTATGCAGCGACAATAAATTAAACCAAAAGCACTTCGAAATCTACCTCCGCCTGTAGGCCTGCCTAAAGGGATTTTTTTTATTAGTGTACTGAATGATGGTGTTCACTTTGCTGCAAGTTTCAGCATACATATGCATGTGGGAAGAATTTTTAACAAAATGCAGTATCCATATATACATTTCACAAGAGTCCCATTATTCTTAGGCTACTTTGACTCAGAAAGAATACGAAAAGGTTTACAGGATATGCCATTTAAGAGTAAATAAACCATTAAAGATGGGTAATAATAAAACGGTACTAGTAGTTCATCCCAAAAAAATCGTGGGTATGAGTCATTTGATGATAGCATTTATTAGTTAACGACTGCTGAAACTTCTATTACAGTAGTCGAATTCTACACGTTATGTTGAAGCCTAACTTAAATGAGTCTCCCTTATAATATTTCACTTGGCCTTTTCGCAGCTACTGACGTATAAGTGCGTCACTTAGAACATTTTTTTTTTAAACAGAGATAAGACTAATAGAGGAATGCTTTATCTAAAAGAGATGGATTTGTATTTAAGTATTAAATTTATGATTTGTGGAAGCCAGCTATTCTAATGAATTTTTTTTTCATTGATTTCAAACTTAGAGCTCACTGATGAATTTACTTGATGGTTTCTTATACGAGGGTTGGAAGTTTAATGTCTTTAAAATTAAAGAAAAATATAATAGTTCAACCTGTTACTGATTAAAGTCTTATCTCCAATTATAAGGAGGAAATCGAATGGACCATACCTAAAAAAGCTACTGGAAGTTTTTCTATTGCAAAGTGTTTTCGAGGTCTTAGTCAATATTTCATAATCCTTGTGGAAGTTGTTTTATCTTGTTATATGTTACATTTTATACTTCTGGCGTCCCTTTTACAAAGTTCCATAGAACTTAAAGAGTCTTTTTTCATATAGCCCTATCCGATTTCATTTTTTCTTGTTTGTGTTTTGTTTAGAAACTGTCAAATGTCTTATTTGTGCCTGAAGAAAATATTAAATGGAGATAGAAATTTATTACTCCAGTTCTTTTTAATTAAATCAACAACAAATATATAATAAATCTAATTAATGACCCAAGTCCCCTTTGTCAACACATAAACAGCAGTGAGTGAAGTGCATGTGGTTGTATTTAAAAGGAACAAGTAAAGATATACCGTATTTAAAACAGTGACCAGCTTTTTAATGATCTCTCTTTTTACGTTGTATTGGAACTAGTTGAAGTGATAAAGCAGTAGGCTAAAGAGATACCGACGATTTGAACTGAGCTGTAACTTTTCTTCGTCACACTTAATCATTTCTAGTTCATTAATCAGTGTAATGAAAGCGAAGTGATCCAAATTACTGATGGCAGCATGATCATCGAGTTCGGACATTCAGCTGAGAATTGACATGCTTTTGACACATGCCATAAGCAGAGTATTAATTTCAGTGGTAATTATTTACGCCACAAGAGCAGTTCATGTCCTTAATGTACCTTTCTGTTCACTCAATTGAGAACATCACTAATGCAGAAATAAACATCTCAGGCAATGGCAAGAGTGGTATATCTATTAGCACGAAAGATTAATCCATTAGCGTTTCTATATTGCATTGGTGTAATTGTACTAAACACTTCTTTTAGGCATGCAAATATTTTAGTAGTTCTAGTGACACTAGTCGCGTATGTTTGAGGGTCGTATTTATACCAAACGAAGGTTACATTGTGCTTACGAAATTTAAATTGCGTTCATATTGCTTCAGGCATGGTGTGCAAAAACCAAAATCAACTTTCATGTCAATTAGGCCTAAAGACGTAAGTACTGTTAGTAATCCCCATAACTATGTAGGCTTCATTATTATAAGATTTCAATTAACCTAGTACATTTTCAGAGATTATGCATTCAGTTGCCATTTTCACACATGTTGGGTGGTTAAAATGTGCCCATTTGGAGGTAACAAATAAACATTCGTCATATTTTAAATCTCAGATGAGGTCTTGACATTTTAAGTAATAAAGGATATAAAACTTAGCCATAATATATTTTATTCCATTTATAATTAGAATCGAAGCTATGTTATTTGAAATTTTGTCTTAACTAAGCTATTTGCACGCTGGTCTCGAAATCCAGGAATCTCAGTTATTATTTTGTTGAAAAAGTAGATTTTTATGGCGAGCACGGCCATTCCAGGAAGAATTTTTTGCAGCAGGTTTTCAATGGATAAATTACCTATTAGTTCAGTAAAGTATTTTTTTATTCCTAATTATTTAAATTATGTAAAGCGTGTTATACATTAATGTTTCAATGCAGAAAAGAGGATGAAAATACAATTCATTTCAGAATTTCAGCAAATGCCGCTTCTGTACTGTTGTTACACATCTCTAAGGTCTAATAGTAACGGATGAAATGGCCATTGTCTGCACAATTAAACATTTTTGGTTTCCACAGAGAAATAAAAAGTGTAACAATGAGTTCCATCCTCCAGTTCTGTAGAAACAAAAGTTGATGGCTTCCGTTCTGTACAATATAAGTATGGAGAAAAGTGCCGAGGCAGTACTATTAATAGCGAGTGGCCATGGACCAGTCAACATAAAAGCGATTTAGCCAACCCTGATACTGTCGCGTCGCGAAGTTTCAGTATTTCCAAGTCTAATATTGTATAACTGAAGCCATCTGTCCCCTGCGCCATCCATGCGGCTAAGTCAGCCCAATCCGAAACACTCTACGTACTGCACCTCCTCGTTCAATTTCAAATGTGGGCAATATGCGCCATTCATTTTGCCTGTCCACTATCCCCATCCCTAGTCTCTGCTAGAGTAGCATGAAACAGATGCAGTGACGGCTAGTGAATTCTACTATCTATTGTGTTCTCTGTTCAACTGAGTATAAGGAGCATACAGAGATGATTTTGTGTAAGTTGTTAAAGCAAATTGCCAAGGGTCACACGATCGAAATCCTATTTCTTTCTTTCCCATAAATAATTAGTTCACTTCCACTGGTTTACGTAGCTTGTGCACTTTTATTTTGTGGTTTCTAGATATAATTTAATATTTTATGTTTTATAAAGTAATTAAACGTTTATTAAGCATTTTTCACCTATGTTTTTGCATTTATCATTTTCAATTAAATGGAAGATTTATTTTCGTAACAGCTTTTATCTCGTCTCTCTAAAAACTTATATATAGAGAAGTGACTAATACCTAGATCAATACTAAACTCTCTGGTGTGGGAAAACCTCATGCAGAGCCTCCTCCGAAAACACAGGTAAATGAGGAAATGGACATGAACAGTCTCGGGAAATGGGATGAAAAATAAGTAAATAACCATTCGCCGGGATAAATCCCGATTAAACTTATAATAAATTTGACAATCGCGAGATTTAAATCGTTTTCTCCTAGAAAATATCACCCCAAATAAAATGGAAGAGTACTAAGCATAACTGTGAATCATATTAGTTTATAATGTTTTTTTATTAACGAACGTATGAGGAGGAAATATTGGAAAGGAAGTATTAAATAGTATTAAAATTAAATAAATTGATTAGTGCAGGGACAAGGATCAAACAGTAAAATAAGAAGAGCCACATTCAGTCCCTAAGTCGGGTAACTTTGGGCCTTGTGTAAAGCCCAGGCGGCGTGAGTCGCTTAAATGTTCCAGAAAAGGGAGGGGTAAAACTAAGGTAAAGAAAGAAAGAACATTCAGTCCTTAATTAACTTTATCCCCTATAATTAACTTCTTTAAATTGACATACGATATATTTTGGTAGAATTATCTAATAAAAATAATTTAATTTAGCACTGAGTTTAAATAAATCATCTTCTTCTTCTTTCTTTGAGTTTTACCTCTCCAATTGTAGGCATGTTTATGTGGTCCACGCCACTCGGGCCTTACAGGATCGCGACCTGCCGGGGATGGAGTTTCTATGGATCATATGCAGACATTTTTTTTTACCAAACAAGGACATGAAAGGCCTCCTCGAATAAGTGGTCAGCCCAATTCCAGGGCCACCTCCGAGACACACTATTGACATACAATTCGTCGGAACAAGGCGCAGATGGGATGAAGGTGATAACGATGACCCGATGATACGGGGGACCCCAGGGCCTAAAGTTTCTCGGCTTTCGTCTCACAGGTGAGGAAAACTCCTAAACAAACCCATCTATAAAACTTATTCCAATCAGGAATCAAACCTCGGGTCTACTGCGTGAGGAGAGTGATGAAACAGCAAACAATAGAAGAGAATCGTTGTCGCATTTTTCAAATTCCAAAGAAGATTAAAGTTGAAAATATGTTGTGAACTAATTTAGACCTTCTGTTGGCGTTATACCTACATACACATATAAAATAGTATTGAATTCAAAAATTCTTAATATGTATTTCTTGTTTGTTATAATTCTGTCAATGTTCGCCAGTGTTGTTTTTGATTCTGCTGTGTATGTAGGAAGTGTAACGCGATAGAGAAAAACCGATTACCTCAAAATTAGGTAATCCACCCATTTACAATTAGATGCAGAAAAAAGTTTAAAATTGTTGACTAGTGAAATTAGTGCTGAATATCTCAGTGCAACACTTGGAAAGCTCTCATTATTAATATTGCTTTAAGCCTTTTCTTAACTCTTAACTTCCTGCAGTTATGCAAAATATATCTCGTGAATCGCAATTACATGCACACTTCTTCACTGTTTTATTTAAGTTTGCATAGGCCTACAGTATTACGCCACTGCATTTTCTCCCTCCTAACAGCACAGAGAAACTAGCTACCCTTTTTTATGCTAAGTGGGGGTTTATAGAGCCGTGAAATTGCATGTGTGGGTGGCCAGTCTAGCGCATATAATGATTAATCAAGGAGTTAATGTTATTACGGTGGTGGTGCTAGGCGACGGGGAGGATTTTAAAATTCCTCCCTATTCCCACATTCTGTACATGAAGTGTAGAATCAGGTCGTCATGTTCATCATTCTTTTGTTTCTCGCTTAGTGCCAACCTAATTTTGTGCTCGCTTAGAACTAATCCTTGCTTATGCAATTCTTTAAAACTGTGAATTCCGTACTGCATGTTAAGAAGAACCTGCTTTGCATTCACAATCATATTTCACATCTTTAATGGTGGATGACATAGTTAAAGTGGCTTGGTTAAAGCTTCTCTGATGTTATATCAAGTCGGAAATCATAATTGAATTGCTGTAAATTTAAACAGAATAGTTCATAATATACGTATAACTTTTAGTCTTCACAAATTTCAACATAAGTTATTATATTAATAACTAAGATACTTGGACAGAAATTGGTGGATTAACGTACAATTTTGGAATCTTACGCATCAACTTAACTAACCAATCACGGCTCCTTCAGATCCTGCCTATTTAAAATGAAAAAAAAAAAAAAAAAACAGAGTCGCCAACATGCAGCTGTCGTGAGGAAGACATTCAGACCGCCATACACCTACTAACACAGTGCTCCAAGTTTGAAAGAGAAAGACCATCTATTCTAAAGTCACTACCGTTGCCAATTGTGCTCAAGTATCATATCAATACGATACAGATAGAGTAGGATTACCTCCACAACGTCTCTGGGTTTTTACGTATATACCTTAGGAGCGAGTCTCACCGCTCGTAGAGTTCCTGGCTAGGGGAGGTAGCTGCACCCTGATTGGCTCAGCTCTCCTATTTCACTCCACGTGTTGTCTTGTCTCTCTCGCTGCGCATTATCCCTCCACTCAACTATTATATTATATTATATTATATTATATTATATTATATATTATATTATAGTATTTTCTGCATGATGTTCACTCTCTGCCCAGCGGTAGCTTACTGATCTTACGCGCACCAAATTCGCGCATCTTGGTAACGAGACGTAACGAGAAGCTCGCTGGCTGGGTTACTCTTCAAGGCCAGAGACTTTGTGGGAATAATCCAACTCAACCACCTTTATCAACCACGTCTTCCGCTCCATCACATAAACTGTTTTCATATTATAATATGTTATAGTAATTATGTATAATTCTGTAAATATCCCGTGATATACCAGTTGGTGAAACACGGGTTGTAATGTAAATAAACAAATAAATAAAAAAATTAAAAAACCCAAACAACAAAGAGATTTTCATTTAACATAGGCCTGAAATTGGCGCTGTTCTTAGCATTGGCCAATAAAAAAAAAAACTTAGTACAATCAGAGGAAAATAAGACAGTTTTAATAATTGTAAGCAGTGTGACCTTCCTATGACCTAAAAGCGGCTAAACAATACCGAAAAATAAATATTAATAACTTACACAAAATTAAGATTCTCATCACCAGCCTACAAGCTCATGATAGGTAATTAAAGGAACATTAAATTATTTATTTATAATTTTTATGTGCTGCTTATTATGTTGTATGATCCATAATAGGAGTAGTCTACATACAAACAATAATTTTAATGGCAATTAGTTTGAATAACTACGGTGAGAGATTAGTTGGCGCGGAAATTTTTAGACATAGGGAGTGCGCAAGTCTGTCTTACTCTATCATATTACTCGTATGTACTTAAGAATGAGACAGACATACTTGTTTACTTTAGAACCGGTTCATGAGCGGACAATATCTACTCATCCCACTGTCTAAAACATTTCCGCGCTGAATATATCACTGCTATTGACGTTTAAATTCTTCACTTAAAAATAGTATCAAACCAGAGTTGTAAGACTAATAGATTAAGTTAAATGTAAAATTTGAGCAATTTTATCCATATCTGAAGATTGTCATTTGCGGAAACCTCCTATTTCGCTGAAATTTTCCTTAATGATTTCAAGCATAGTGCACAATGAAGATTTTACTAGATGATTTCTAATAATATATAAATTCAGCCTTCTAAAGAGTAACATGAATCTCATCCACATATAACGTACATTTCTTACTGTATTAGGGACAAAATATACTGCAGAACATAAGAAACAAATTAATTCCATACCAAAGGTAACACCATCAAGCAAGAGGTGCCTGGTTCAAGTCTAGTAGAGAGCACATTATGAGGTCAAATCCCTTAGACGAGGGTAAGAACATGTAAAAATGAAACATTAATACAAACTATTAACTATATGTTATTTATTTTTGCAAAGTACACGACATTACCTAAATAGTGAACCGAATTGATCAGAAACTTGCGAGCGAGGGTTTATAATTTTACATAGGCCCATGAATTACCGCTTTAAATTCTATAATAGAGGCATCTATACTGTAGATGAAATAAGCAAATTTTGATTCAGTACAAAATCTTCCTTCTCATTTTGTACTTCAATCTTCTCTCCATACTCGTTCACAACAAATTTTGGCACTGTCTGTACTACACCATCGAACCGCTCTTTACTCTGCTTCATTTTCATTAGCAACAGCTCGATCCTGGAATTGCTTGGCCCCCATTATTACAGTACCACCTTCGAAAGTTGCATACCAAGGCCCCCCACGGCCCACTTAGATACGTCCGAGTATTACGTGAAATACAAGTTTTCTTGGTTTGCGCCTTATACCTTCAACAATATTTTTCTCATCTACATCCTTATATAACATGTCTCTTTCAATACAAGGTTATAGTTATGCTATACTTTTTTCAAAGCGAAAACAATTGTGTTAAAAATGGGTTCATATAATTATAGCACTAAGGGAGACTATATTCAATCAGAGTATTAACAGTAATAGGCTACGCTTCAGTTATAATTTGGGCTCGAAAGTTTATGAGATGTCATATTTTTTCTGACACATCACAGACAATTCTGGATGTATAAAGTCGCCTCGCCCCAAAAACGAACAAAAATAGTCTACTTTTATTCTGCATCTTTTGCATTTATCTGCGTTTTAATCTCTGCTAGTCATGTTTTAAGAAATTTTCATTCTCTCGTAACATTGTTCCCTATTTTATCAACGTAGAAAGAAGTTTTTAGATGTAGCCTACAGAAATGTCCTTTAGAGACAACTGGCAGTCATTTAAGTTCGCGACCCTACGAATCATTAGGGTTTTTCTACTGCAATGCTGCATAAGGCATGTCTACAGTTTTTTATACCTCCATACAGTTAAATGCGTATTGGATTGGCTTTCTTCTGATTAAAAATAAAAACATTTATTAATAAATATAGTAAACATAACAATAATAATAAAAAACAAGTACTAATATATATATATATATATATACTACTTGAATCATGTCTTCTGCTAATTATTTTTTATTATATTACTGTATATTCCCTTTTTTAAATTCATATTTAGAAATATTAAGTCATGTTTTCAATTGTTCATCTCATTTTATCATAAATTTAAGATTATTTTGTAGTTCATTTCTAAAGCATTTTAGGCCACCATCTTCCGAGCCCTGGTTATAATCAACAGTAACGGTAAAAGAAGAAGAAAAAAAACACACGAAACTAGCGTAGCCAACACATGAACCGCAGTCTCGAGTAAGTTTCTCACAGACAACAACCAAGGAAAAACTTTAGCCCTTTTCATTCACTATTAGCGACAATATTGAATAGATTGATGCTATTGTACCACTTGGTTCCCCCTTCAAGAATTCTCCTTCACAAGTTAAACGCAAGATCTTATTCAAGACAACTGAATCTATGGACCGTCCAAACAAAGATCTCAAATAAGACTAAAACATCCTCTTCACTTTAAAAGACGAAATAAAATGATAAAAAGAGAATTGAAGAAGACTTTGTTAAAACATTCTGGAGTGGAACTGTTTCAATGGGTGCAGGTCTTAAGTAGCTCTTTAAGCGTCAAGAATAAAGCTCTTTGAGGGCGAAGGGGGTACGGTACACTAAGCAAAGTCGGATGATTCCAACCAGTGCTTTTCTTCTTTGCGAGGGAAAGAGGTCTTATGCTGAACAAACATCTTGGATTTTAAAGTACATACTGCTATCTTCGTGGTATTATTTTCTTTTTCTTGAGAAAGGAACGGGCGTAGGATTGATATAGTAGTCAGGATTCAGCTGTGTTTAATTTTAGTGAGGTCGCCAAACATGCCTGAATTGAGTGGAGATGAGATTTCTTGCACTTTCTTGTTTGATTCTACTACACTCTGTACATTCAGTTTCGTCAAGATATCTCGAAATTCCATATTTTCTTTTCGCAGTCACAATAATGCTCTACAAGTTCCCATGTATATTAGAAAGGAGTTGAGGGTTGAATCGACAGTAGAAAGAATATTACAGTACAGAGAAAAAAGGATGCTCCACTTACAACGAATGTAACCCGACAGAATCCCCAAACAAATTTTGAACTATAGACCAAGAGGATATAGATCTATATGAAGACCCAGGAAGAGATGGAAAGATGTGAGACCGGAACAGGCTCTAGCCTAATCCTTGAAGATAGAAGAAGAAGAAGAAGAAGTTCCCATGTATATAAAGTATGAAGTATACGGACTTGGTATTACTTGATTCATTGACCACGTTCCAGTAACAACAGCGGTGTATGGCACATATAGAGTATATTGGTTAAGGAAGTACCAGATCTTCCTATTTTCAGTTATATATGTGTAGGATGTAGCCTACTCAAGAGTCCTCCTGTAACCTTCAATTTCGTTGCTCTCCACAAGTAATTTTTAAGTAACATTTATTTTGTTATTCTTATAGTAATTATTAATCTATTGTAAGGTCACAATGTCATAGTTTTCAGGTCACTATTTAAGTATTTTAGGTCATTGAAATCCGGACTCTATCCATAATAAATTTAAACAATATATAATAATAAATAGAAATTATAGGCCACAGCATTAGCCTAAATACGGTACGAGAAATGTTGAGTAGCAAGAATACTTTACTGGAACATGTCGTACCATTGACTGACATTTAAAATATATAATTAATAAGAAGTAAAGTATTAAGCCCCTCATTTTCCCTCTAAGTGTAATTTTGAAAATAAATCCAAACAATATTTTGGGGGGACAATGTATGCACATGGATAACCCAATGAGATACAGTACTAATGCTTTATCTCTTGTAAATCCAACCGAAGAAAGAAAGAAAAAACAGAACAAAAAGGACTTAAAAATGCTAGAATAAAAAAGAAATAATTATAAAAATAATTAATAATGTGTACACAGAGAAAAAAACTGGTCTGCTCGCTACGCCGTCCATGCCGTGAATGAGGCAATTCCCAGAGCTCTGAGAAACAATGAAAACAATTTAATAATAAATAATCTGTATACACAGAGAAATAAGCTAGTCTGCTCGCTATACCGTCCTGAACGAACCAGCTCCCAGAGATTTTCGGGGGAAAATACAACGGAGTTTATAGTTATCTTCTAGTAGCATTCAGGAATAGTCACCATACGTCGAACGCAGATGTTCCACCAGCGTGGATTCATGATTCTGTCTGTTGAATTTATATTCAGCAAGATTTCCCGGCAATTGTGTAGCGGACTGTAGCATGAATTACTTATCAGAGACATGCGGTATGCCATTCCCCATTGAAACTGGGATGTTTAGAACCACAAAGTTGAATATTGTGACCTCACATTAAGATTCATACATTTACACACACATACATATACATACATATATATACTTATATATACTGTATATATATATATATATATATATATATATATATATATATATATATATATATATACACTTTGGTAAATGAGGGTGAAATTGTACAATCCACATAATACCCTCATTAATAAAAATGAACATCTCGAAAGTATTGCCGAAATATCTTGCAAATCTATTTACAAGCATACAGGATTACATAATTTTATCAAGTGTCCCCATTTTATCAAGTCTTCACCGCTGTGGCATAGGGAGCGCACCGGGCCCGGGTTTGAAACCTCGTCGGGACAAGTTACCTAGGTGAGGTTTTTCCGGGGTTTTTCCTCAATTGTGAGACCGTCATTATCGTCTTCACCCCATCCTCCTTGTTCAGAGTGAATGTGTAGCCTATATGAATAATGTGTCTCGTCCTATGTGTTCGTGTTGTCTCTGAGGTGGCCCCGGCAGTGAACGGATCACTCATCCGGGGAGGCCCTCCATGTCCTTGCCAGCTCAAAAAAGTATGTATGTGATCCATAGATAATCCCTCTTCCGACAGGTCACCGTCCCTGAAGGCCCGGGCGGCGTGGGTCGTTTAAATGTCCCTAAAAGGGAAACGTATAACTAAAGTAAAGAAAAGAAATGTGATTTTATCAAGAACAGTTGTTAATCTTGTTAGAAGAATTCAATTACATTATTCTATTTACGAAAAAGATAATACTACTAGCGCCAAGTTCAGGCCTAAGCTTATGCTATTTGTATAACCCATTTGTTGCTTAGATTATGCGTGCTTACGTAAATTTTGGCTAGGCTAAAATTCTTACCAAAGTGTCTTAGTTATAAATGTAATGAGATGTATTTGTAAAGTAATTAACTATACAATTATTGTTTGTATGTAGACTAGTCGTATTATGGATCATACAACTTAATAAGCAGCACATAAAAAATTATCAATAATTTATCAATAATTTAATGTTTCTTTAAGTCTGATCATGATATTGTAGGCTGGTGATAATAATCATATATTTGTTTAAGTTATTAATATTGATTCTTTCAGTATTGTTTAGCCGCTTTCAGGTCATAGTAGGGTCACATTGTCTATAATTATGAAAACTGTCTTATTTTCCTCTGATTTTACTATTTTTTTTATTGGCCTATCCTAAAAACAGCTCCAAATTCAGGCCTTTGTTGAATGTAAATCCCTTTGTTGTTTGGGTTTAAATGTTTCCAAAATTGTATGTTAATTCACTAATTTGGGTTTAAATAGATGCGTAAGTTTCCAAAATTGTATGTTAATCCACTAATTTCTGTCTAAGTATCTTAGTTATTAACCTAATATATTGAATTTTTTTAAGACTAAATGGTATACGTATATTATGAACTATTTTGTTTAAATTTACTGCAATTAAATTTTAATAAGTATCACAGTTTTCTGTACAATTGGAGTAAAACTAAAGCGAAATTAAACCTATCTCATAAATGTAGGCCTGTTTTAGATATTGTCCTTCTACCGTTCATAGCATGTTTCACCATTCACTATTCACAGCAAAATATCGAACTTGTCTTTGGGAAGCCTAATGTGGTTAAATACATTCTCTTTTATCATGAGAGGTGGAATTCCATGCATTAAGTCGCGGAATTATTGCGTTTCAACAATAATTGATTAAACTTTTGTAATATTAGGTGAAGTGAGGCGGAAGTCGGGTAACTTTAGGCCCTTGTGGTCCCCGGATATCATTTGGCTGTCATTATCATCATCCCATCTGCAACTTGTTCGAAATGAGTGAATCTCTCTTCCTATGTGTTCGTGTTGTCTCGGCCCTCCTTATCCTTGCCTGGTTAAGGTAATCGCTCTTCCGGCCTTACCCGGTCGCAGTCCTGTAAGGCCCTAGCAGCATGCGCCGCATAAACGTCCCTGCAACGGGGGAAAGCAGAATATATTAAGGTACTATGTGATAGCGGTTGCAGACTTTCCAGAAGCTGCTGTGAACAGGGCAAGTACTCTTCGGGTTGTAAATTGCTGGTATTTATAATTTTTATTATATTGCAGTGAGCTCCGAAACAGTTGCCAAGGCACCAATGGGTCTACCGCCGATCACGTGGGGTTGATGTATAATTGAGGCGCCTAGAAGCCAAGGGAGATAAGTGCACTTTTTGTTAAATGGAGTTAAATACAAATCTGTATGGCTGAGAATGACATCTGTTTGGAGGACAAGGGAGATTTGTTACACAACTACTAGGTGCTGATATCTACTGGTGGAAATAAGTACCACATCAAGACTTAGCATGTTTGTTTGGTGGCCTAGGAAGATAACTACTTTATTTTCTCAAAAGTGTAAAAAGTGCACTTACCTCCCTTGGCTTCTAGGCGCCTCAATTAAATAAAAACTCGTCTGTGTATGAATATGCATTATTTACACATCCGCCCGGAGAGAGTTGGATATCGCTGCAATAAGCAACATAAATGTCATAATAATACTGTATATTTGTTTTATATCTGCTGTATAATTGACATCATTCAAATTGATACACAGACACACATTATACACGAGAGAAGGGGGTATAATTCATGACAACTATTTTTCTTTTGAAAATGTGGGACCATTTTTAAATGTAAAATATAGAAATGAAAAGAATGAAAGGTATGCATAATGCAGATTGTGGGTACTAGACGTACGATAGTGAAGGAAACAGACACGTATAAACATCCAAACGCGATTGCATCGTGCCATTCTAATGTATTGCGGTAGTTGGAGGCATGAAAGCACACATACCCACTCCATGATCTCTTAAAACTTCGGTATGGATGGGCATTTTTCCTCAGGTTTTCATCAGCTTGTTGTGGTACACTCCATCGAATACTGAATATTATCACGTAAGAATGCTGTTCACATCTTGTCATATCCATTCTGCACGGCATTCTGCTCAAAACAAAATTACCATCGCTTCTATTCGTATAACTGTACATCACAATGCCACCAAATGATGTGTCCATATACTAGTCTTTTCACTGGTATCGTATTATTAACTCTGCAAACTGGCGGTGCTGAAATAATTTGCAAATTTCATTTGTAATCGTAAACGGACAAACAATTTCAAATAATTTGTCAGTTTCCTCCGAAACAAGAGCACTGCTCGTATTTCTTGAAGTTCAAAGCGATTTACGTAACCCTGGGGAAGCCCGCAATGTCGTCCATCACAGCTGATTTGACATGCATTTCAAGGGATGGTGCAATACATCGCCCTAAATATTTAGCTTCAGATGGCAGCAAAGGATAGATAACAGGGAACTGATGGTATCAAAAAGTAGAGACCATTTGGCACTAAACACTGGCTTCAGACTTGGGATCCCTCTCACTGAAAATGTCTTTCATCTACTGACACCCAAAGTGGTAGGTTGGATATATGCGTCAGTAGCACAGCTATCAGCGATGAGCGCTGTAGCAGTTAAAGGGCTAGGAATTCCAAACTCTTCCGTGACATAGGCCTACAACATCTCGTGGTACCATCACATAGGCCTACAACATCTCATGGTACCAGCGTCTTACTTTAAGGAAAAGAAATAGTTACCGTGACTTATGCTACTTATGTAAATATAATGTATGATTTATATTTAATCTTAGATATAGTGACAAGTCTTATGGATTTATGCTCAAACAGACGATTATTATTATTATTATTATTATTATTATTATTATTATTATTATTATTATTATACACACTGGGGTATATATTATAGTTTTCCCATATTTTCAAATTTAATGCTAAATGTATTATAGTCCTGTATTTGCACTATAAAAACTTCCAGTGGAAAGATCGCATTGCATTAATAGAAAAGCATACTTTACACAATAAAAAGAGCCATAACCCAGCTGGTATTCGGAGATAGCTGTGTAGATACGAAAAGCCGTATAGTGCTTATATCTTCCCTTCCAGCATACGCCATATTTTTATTATCTGAGGCAATGTATTTTTCACACTCTTAGGAAAGAGAGGAAGCTGTTCATCACACCTCGAATCTCTTGTCTAACGTGGCGAAGAGATATTCGAGGGTGGGTTTTGCCATTGCGTGGAAGTCCATCCAAGCCCGACCACCAAGATCACCCCTCTGTTATCTGCGTAAAAACAGGTCACACGTCATTTGTCACCACATTCGCAACTATAACTCTGTCCACGATCAATAGCTACCTATATATATCGCTGAAAGGAACAGTTTTCACTGGAGAAAATGAAAATCGCAAAAAGCAAGTACACCACGTTTATATAATTAATTATTAGTTTACAGTAGCCTATAACTATGCTACCCTATTCGAGCAAGAATAATACCTAAATGCATATTAGAAGTGTTCCCTATTAGAGGCCATGGAGGCCCAGAGGGTTCCAGGAGGTTGAAGCTCCCAGATTTTTAGACATCGGCACATGAAGGTGGTAAGGTTGTCAGCCTTACGCACCGGCCGCCTTTACCCCCAGGATTGCTCCTGGTACTCAATTCTGTTAGAGGCGGAGTCGACCCCAGGGCCATAGTGCCACCAGAAGGATTAGGCCAATTGAAAAATTCCAAAGACCTCATCGGGGATCGAACCTGCGACCTTCCGGTTTGTAGCGCAGCGAATGCATATTAGACAAACCACAATTTAAAGAAATACAAGGAATTCAACATTAGAAAGAAGCCGTTTATAGGCCTACCACAGAGTAGACATGCAATCAGCATCTACTTTTCATAATAATTACATTTTAAGGTGGCGTGTATGTACAATTATTTAATGCAGTTAACGGGTATAGTATCAAGACTTGGTCCAGAATTAATGCGCCTTATAAGCAAAAAAATTATACATACTCATAGGCCTGTAATAAACAAATTTGAGATCTTCATGGAAAAACGTACAAAACGGATAATCAAAACGTATTTTTAAAATCAATATTTATATTATTATTATTATTAAGGGCAGAATAAAACTGTGTGGGGGACGGGCAAATGTATCTCCGTCTGTCTGTCTGTCCGCGTGTCTTTAAGCGCGATAACTCAAACACACTTTATCGGATTTTCATGAAACTGGGTATACGCATTTATAACATCCTCGGGAAGAAGCTTATGGATATTGGAACAAATCGGTTTGCCTGGTACCCAGTTTAGTGCCTATTGTTTGGAAATATATTAGAAAGAATTTATCAAATGCAAACCAGTTCTCATGACAACATATTGTTTTACAGTGTTCATATACGGCTTTGGAAGTTGCAATACAGGTAACTTTGACAAATAATACTATCCACATATTCCTCCACATATGCTTACCTAGACCTTTGTTCTTCCGAAAGCCCTGCTTAACTCGGAAATCGATTTTAAAACAACTTATTTCATGCACATCATTGGCCTACTTGCTATTATCAGTGTTTAAACAAAATCATTCTGGCACTTTGTTAAATCAGTTAACCTGATTTTATTGTTATTATTGTTATATCATCATTACAATATCTCTGGATACTCCTTACTTACTTTATTGGTAAAATTAAAGCCTATTAAAATATTTTGGAACAGACGGGTGTGAGAAATAATGTGCCTAATAGCCTATACTCAATAAAAACCCTCACGAATCTCTTTTCCATTCAACTTCAGCTAATTGCAAATCCTTCAACCTCATCTGAATTCTTTCTTCATTATTTAGCCATAAAACCGAAATGGGTTAAAAACCTTTAAGTACGAACAATTTCAATTAAGAAAGCCGACCTTCTTTTAAGGAAAGAAAAAAACTCGGAAAGAAGAATAATAAGCTCGGCTCGGGGATAGTAGAAACCACCAATTTTCACAATCATTATTTTTGTTCGGGTAGACTTTACGCATATAAATTCTGCCAATCTGATATTGACTAACCGAAGCTGAGTTATAAAAAGGCACTTGAAAGGGAATAGACTATTAAATGGCCTGACCAATCAGAAGAGTGAAAGGATTTTTTGTTGTTGGAAAAGAGCCAATCACACAGGTCACTTAACACAAGGGAAATCCCTGACCATATTTTTGGAGCCACAGCTTTTTTTTTTTATCCAGAACGGTCATAAACTTACATGAACCCTACAATAGAAACTTTTATCTGTGAATTCTGTCTGATGCACAAATGCGGGTGGAGTCTAGAGAACGAAGAAAGAATTGGTATCACTACGACCCATTAATGCTGTCATGATTTTATTGTCTAGATTCCTGAATGTTCGGTGGACAAAATATAATTAATTCAATAATAGTGTTCGGACCATTAGGTTTATTTTGTGTATGTGAGCCCGTATAGTCCATTTCAAGCTTAAAATATCTGTGGAAGAATCGTGCCAACAAACTACTTTGGTAAAGTTTCTATGGACTGCTGTTCAATTAATTTAGAAAGAAGGTTAATGCATGCATTGATTTTTGTTTTACAATTATGTGTGTTATGGCAAACCGCTCTTATGTTGTAAATTTGACCGGTTTCCTAGGTGAGTGACACATTTGCCATAATTAATTAATTTCTTATGTTGACTTTTTTAATTTTATCTAGAGTTTTATTTCGACTTTTATAATGTTCAAACTTATTTTAATAACTACTTGAGTACTATAAGAGTGCTGAAACCAAGTAATACATGTGTTTCATATTATAGAGAATTCTTTCAGTAAAAGATCACCTAAGGATGAGTATTATAGTTCAGTTATTCTAATATAACATTGTTCATAATCCTTCCGACAAGACAACTATGCCTCAACAAATGCCAATAGGGGCTCGTTACATAATATACTATTAAGTTTTTTACAGGCGATAAGTCATAAACTAGAAATATTAATCAGCATACTTTTCTTTAAGAGTGTACAAATGTTTCATATCCATAACATATTTATATTTTCTCTTTCTTTTCAGGTATGCAGAAGCAGTTGTATTAGAAGTAGACTTTGAACTAAGAAGTAGAAGTAAGGTATGTCGAACTAAAACATATATTGTGAGAATTCAGATTGAACAAACAAACAAAAATTACTGCATACAGATTTGGATATTATCTATATCAGAATGTGAAGTGAGAAAGATGTATTGGCCATGCTTAGAGTAATGAAAGTTATGTGAGTACATTAATCAGACTTTATTTGGGTTATATATCCTTCGGAGATGCGATAAGATGTGGTGACAGCATTCTCTTAATTTTTACAACCAATTTAAATGAAGAGAACATCAGACGTCATTCATTATACTAAGAGGCAAAACTTTCATTGCGCAGAGGAAGTTATGTGCACTTCACAGAAGATTTTTTGCAATAATAATAAATCTGTAATCTTGTAGTTTGATGATGAAAATGTTTTTAAAAAAAACTAGCAAAAGATTGCTGTCATCCATTCATGTGCATAAAATGAAGAATAATCGAAGTTAACTTAGCTTTTTCAACAGATGAAAATATCTGCTTTGTTATATTAATAGGTAGTTAGGTAAAATGTTAGTCTTACTAAAGCCCAGCCGACAGTCCGCAAAATAACACATATTTATTGAAATGTTATGACAAAAGTGATATAACATCAACCGTTGCACATAGGAATGCGAATTAGAACCTGCTTGGCCAAAACATTCATTTTGACGACTGTAACATCTGTACTGAAGCATATAATGGGCCTTGTGGTCTGAATAGTCGGACTTCTACTACATGAGTTTGAATTGCTTCTTGCAGCATGGCTATTCAGTGCTAAATAATGTACACAGTTCCTGTGAATTTAACCGCTGTTGTCTGCAACCAAAATTGAAGTAAACCAGGAAGTCTCAATAGTTACTGGATCCTTCAGTATTTCATTGTGAAAATGCTCCGCCCATAGTCCTCTATTATTAGTACCAATTACCATAATTTCAATTAAAACAATCTAGATTAAGTGAAGGTGATACTATATAATGTGGCAAGCTACTGATGTTTTTGTGAAAAGATTATAGGTCTACGTGAAGAGTTCATACGTAATATAACAGAAATTAAGTTCATTATTTTAATGGCCTTAAATATAATATTAAAAAAATTCAAGTCCCTGTGTGTAGGGTATTTTTGTGTACAACGAGCGAAATTTAAAATTCAAAGTTCTGGTTCCAACACTGTTCGTCGTTGCATTTTCTTTTGAAATGAGTTTGTGACAACCATTTGTGTTGAAAAAGCTAAACCCTTTTGTCAATTTATTATTTAAAAAGAGACCAAATTAATGAAAGGGCTTGAGTTTGTTTACTCTAGGCCTAGACAAGTATTCTACATTTTTAAAAGATATTTGAACTTTCAACTGTCGTGAAAAAAAATACAGCTGCTGCAAAATATGATCTCATAAGGAATAGAATGTTTTTAGTGAACGGGATTTATATATTTCCAAATTGTTTACAGTAAAGTCTCTCTTATGAATAATGACGAATTACTTGTGATTCATAACATGTAAGTTATATGTAAAATTTGCGGAAAAATTTAGACACCTAACTTCTTTGAAAAATTAAACATCTAATTTATGTTTATATTTACCTAGAAGAAAATTACACCCAAATGTAATAGATGCTCTACATTTCTTTAGCGGTCATAGAATTCTGTATAAGTTGTAAATAATAAAATTAAATATGCATAAAGCTTTTATGGTCTACAGTGTTAAGGTGAAACAAAAAATATAGCTAATAGCATGCTTCATGCAGCTTACTGTGCACAATATTTGAAGTAAGGCATTGTATTTCTATGCATATGGTGCATATTAGCCTATACAGTATAGTAAATACCAATCCGGCATTCATGATTGCGGTTCAGGTAAAACTCGAGACAACCTTAAACTGGGTTTAGTCATGGACTCCCGAATATTTTTGGGCCCTGCACATTAGATCCTCGGGTTTTAATAAATGGATATTTCTATTGGATCCCGGGCTACCTCACCTGGGAGTCTATATTATAGTTCTACAAGCTAGAAAGAAACCTGCGCGGAAAGAAGCTGCGCTTGCTGCATGTATCACAGCTTCGTTCCGCGCAGGTTTCTTTCTAACTTGCAAGACTATAGACATATTTACCTATCAGCATATTTTTACCTTATGCAAAATTACTGTAGTAACCTTGAATGGCATGGAAGGAACTTAATCAGATTTCATAGAAATTACGGATTGTGATTAGGTTCTTTATTGAAATTTTTAATGAAAAACGTTTCGTACATTAAAATATGAAAAAGACACCAATATTATAAAATATAAGTGTTCCTTCATTGAAGGAGAATTCAAAAATATCAACATATTGAAGTCATGAAATACAAGAAACCAGATAGACATTGATACTGATATGTAACCGTTGCTGTTCGAAAAAATATATAAGGAGCAAGTACACGACCTTAAATTTTTGTTCAAATCCCTTCATTGGTTCTGGAATGTCATTTTGAAGAATGAAATCAAAATATCTGTGTTCTATGGTTCATCATCTACATAATAAAATGTACATTTTGTAATTGCACTGGACTAAAACACTTTAGTTCTATTTTTTGTTTGTTATGGTTATTTTGATCCTTGACCTTTTTGTTGACTTAGCAACAATGTAGGCTAAATTCTTTTTTTTTTCATTAATTCTACCAAAGCATCCTTAAATGTATGCCACCAAAATGTTGTTATATATAAGTAAATTATTATAGTTTAAAAAGTAAAAAACTTAAACATGCTCTTCTGAAAAACTTAATAAAATTATCTTGGAAACTCTGGTTCTGGGCCATCGGTATAAATTGCAGTGGTGAGTGTAACTGTTAAAATGATAGATTGACGTATTGTTGCATGAAGTGACTGCACATTTTGTTAGTTCAGCAATACTTACAGTTTAAGGGAGTTTGTTCTTGTTAAAAAAATAGATTTACCAGAATACAACTAAATTTTCCACAGTATACCAGCATAGGAAGTAAAAACATACAGACTTCTTAACGAGGCAATAATAACAGAGATATAGGCCTAGGTTACAGTCTTCCATATGTTTTAGTATTTTACTATACCCTTCAGAACTTGTATAGTATTGTTATAATAGGTTATGTCTAGGAACATAGGAAATAATGGTTCCTTTATACTTAATCATCAAACTATGCTAGAGCCCTGATTAATATACATTACATGTTAGTTATTTATGGAATTCCCTGTGTAAGATATATTAAGTACTGGTTTATAAATACATTAATAGGTCAAGCAAAAAGAAATACAGCATAACAGAATTATAATTATTTACAGTCCTATAAGCAAAATATCTGTACTAATGTGACTTTTCTGTGTAATATGGGCCTTATTAAAAAGTTTAGTTAGATTGATCTTGCAAAAATGTTCGGTACCCCATTTATTCGATTGGACAAGTTTTAAACCTAGTCACATTTTATACTGTGTCACTAATTTTGTTGCGTAATTTATTTAACCTTCAAAAGAGTCTCTAATGTCACCAAAATTAAGTGACAATTCATTTAGTCATAATATTGCTATATGGAAATATAGAAACCACAGACCGTACATGGTTCTTAAGCATTCAATTCACAGAGGTTCTATAGAAATGGAAACAACTCTAACACTTCCAACCATAGAACAGCACCTGAAAAGGTGAAAATTTACTGCCCGAGGTTGTAACATACAGTATCCGCTTACTGCATACGAAGCAATTTAATTGTGAAAATGCTGTGTTGCGGAATGGAGTCTATGTATATAGTGTGTATGTGTGTGTGTGTTTGAACTCCCCTATGGCGATTCAAGCGTCGCTTACGAGTAACCGGACATAATGGATGTGTTGTCTCGTTTGAAATCTAAACTCCCAGTTGGTAGCTTCTAGGATAACTAGGTTGCGCTTCTTCTCCTGGTCCTCTGGCATGTTAAGTGATGGGTTTAGGACCCATGTGAGAAGCCATTGAGAGCTTCCTGTTTAACAGAGTGGACTGAATGAGGGAGGGCAAAACTCTCCACTTGACTGTTAATTAATTATTCGTGACCGCATCAAAAGGGATTATGCCAGCGACAAGATTTCAAGATGGAATAGAATTACAAATTGTTCTGAATCAGCGGAGCATTATGCTGTAAGGAGATTACCCGAGAGAGGAAAGTACAGATTGAGGCGAGGAAGTAGTAGAAAATTGTTTTATTCATCGTCTTGTAACTGCATATCGTGGATTTAAAGTGTACTGAAACTGTAGGTAAAATTCTACATTTCTCGTTTTTGTGTTTCCGATCATAACCTGACGAAGAGCAGAAAATTATTTTCAGTCTCAAAGAAAAATTAAGTTATTATTTATAACTAGGAGATGTGCCTGTCCACGATAGATCTTATAACTTAGTATTGTTCTCTTATGACCACTAAAAAGGGTGAAAATAGCTATAAATTAATATACAACAACAAAAAGAGTTAATTTTGTCTCAAAAGAAAATATCCTCTCCAAGTAAGGAATAATTAGCCAAATCAACAAAGTCATTTTAAATTTTCAAAGTTGGCTGGTGTTGGTGCCTTTTAATAAAAACGATTGAGCCAAGATTGATATAAGAGGGTGAAAAGGAATGCAAAATAATTGAAGATTACATTGTGACCAGAAATTTTATGGCATTTATTTCATACCCTACTAGCTTGATTACCCTCCTTGGTACGGTAAAAAGGTATTTTACACGTTTTTAGCGTCACCCGAAAAACAGCACGAGGAAGTAGCCTACCTTACTTCGATTCTCATTTATTTAAATGTTATAAGTAGGGTCCGGATGTTTATGACATGTCATATTTTTATCCTGACCTCCGTTCTAGACGAAAACACAAATTAAATGCGAATTGCACGCTTGTTATCCTAATCGTACCGTTTTTATTTTGCATATAAAGTCATATTTTTGTCATTTTCATGGTCTTGGTCATATTTTAGCAATATTTATAATTTAACGTCATATTTCAGTTATAAATTCGGTAAAGGAGCATAATTATACAGTGTATGTACTACATGGTCAAGTTAGATTTGAAATTTATTTCATTAATTTCATCTTTATCCTGAATTAATAGGTAAATAAATTTTAAAATTAATGCAATTGTTCATATTTTATAGGGACAAGCAATATCTAAAAAAATATTACGAGTAGGCCTATTTGGAGCTGATGAAACGAGCAAACAGGAGAAAATTCTTTAAAAATAGACGTTCATTACAAGTAAAACTGTAAATCATAAACAAATTAAAAGGTGATTATCCGATTGGGTCATGTGATGTAAGTTTTAAATTGGAACATTTCGTTTTTGAAAATATGTTATTTTATTAGGTCACATTTAGGATCTTTGGGTCATATTTAGTCATTTTTAAGGGCATATTTGCAGTCATATTTTCCACTTCTTTTGGTCATAAACATCCGAACCCTTGTTATAAGTATGTGATTTTGTGAACTTTTGTGTTCTTCTGGTGGCAACATATTTTAAATAATGTAATTTTCCTCTCTGCTGTTGGGCTTCATATGAGTCATATTCTCATATAGACGGCATCGACTTGCCTTTTGTAGATTCTTTTAGAATAATTACTACGCTTATTCCCGGGAATTCTGTTTTGTTTGTGGAAAACAAAGAACAACCGATTTGACAGTGGTTTGGCCTTAGCCTAGTAACGCTAAATAACGGCATGGATGATACTGAGTGTTACCGCATTAAAACGGCAATAATCTTGAAACGGTGCAACATTCCGAAATGGCTTTAGCTCTATATTCCTTCCAGGTTCAGAAACAATGTTCATGCAAAATTTAAGCTTCCCTTTAATGTTTAAGAAGATAAATGTGAAATCCGCCACTATATCGCTTTAGTTTAAATAATGTAACGAAATCACTAACATGATATCCTGCTTTAGATGCGTGGGAGGTAATTTACGTACCTACTGTAATGTACTTGGAGGGGCAATTTACCTCTCTAGTCAATCTTGTACTTCACTGTTTTTTTTATTAATGCAGATTTAAACCTATCTGCTTTTAGCAAACAGTTATTGTATATGCAAGAATTCCCTGCACAAATTTTGAGGTTTTTGTTTGTGATACTAGAACCACAATCGATGAAATACAAACAAGAACATGCAAATTACATACCAATTCCATTTTGTGCTGTCTGGGAAAGATGTACAATTATTGATTATTAAGGGGAGAATATTAATTACCATAAAAGGCAAATATTTTTTTATGAATGGTAGAAGTACGTTAATCTGTTTAGAATTTTTTAGATAACCCATTAAAATGAGGCAGCACAGTATAGCATTGTTTAAACTTACCGGCGTGTTTGTAGTAAAACTTTTTGATTAGGTTACAGATGTAGGAATCAATTATGCAAAATGCTTCAGTTTAATTTCATGGATTGTGTTTGTAAATCATGTTTACAAATGGCGTATTGTATTTTGCGTGCGTTATACATAGTGCTTTAATATGTATGAATATTTACCTCAAAACATGTTACTAGTTTCAGTTTGAAAACGCAATGTAGTGGACTTAAACCATCAGACATTGATCAAAACAATCTCTCCATAGCACAAATGAAGTGGAAGTAAGGAGTTTAGCATGGGATTGAAACAGAACTGAACAATATTTATACTATCACCATCTTTTCCTCTTGTAGTCCTATGAAATGAATAGTTGATTAGCTTCATATTTTTCAAGTGGTATAGTTATAGATTAGATGTTTAGATTAAGTCCGCCTATATACCACTAGATATTTGAAAACAAACAGCTGAAGCCTACATGAGATATAAGAGACCAGTAAATATAAACACGTTGTTTTAAAATTAACTTTTATTGTATTGTATTTTACAACAATACATAAAAGTTAATTTTAAAACAACGTGTTTTTATTTACTGGTCTCTTTTATCTCATGTAGGCTTCAGCTGTTTGTTTTCAAATATCTAGTGGTATATAGGCGGACTTAATCTAAACATCTAATCTATGAAATGAAATAAAATGAAATTATTAGCCTAAATGTCCCGTTAAGGGCAATGGCCTCCTCAAAGAGGGTAAGCTCGAATACACCTACATGTGGTGAGTTATTCCACATGAGGGAAGTAGGCCTATAACTTATCCAAATTACCTTATGTAGATCTGATAATTTTAGTTTACAATATGTTACGCATAGGATTATAGAATAGAAAATCAGCTAAATAAAAATCGAGTGTCATGCACTCTGATAACTTTCTCTACCCTGGACAATATAATTTTCTCACTTCAAATTTAATGCCGTGTTGCGGGGAGTGCCCATTCAGTTGTCTCAGCCTCACACAAAGGGAGGGCTTAAAGCCTGAGTTTGTACAGACATTGGGTAGCCAGTATACTATGTTGAAGTCGGTAAATTTCTATTCAATGATACCTTATTCACCATTGTAGGCTTTGAATTAGTTGAGAAAAGGGAAGGTTTTTTCCTTTCTTTCTTTCTTTCTATCTTTCTTTCTTTCTTTCTTCTCAAGAAGTGAGTTTAACGTAAACTGGATTCACTACGTCAGTCGGTAAAATAAAACCTTATACTCGTACATTGATCTCTTATTTATTATTGTAGGGTAAGGTGGTACATTTTCGAACACTTAACAAATATTCTTATTTTATGAACACAATAAACATAAGACAAGTTCAACTGTATCGTAATCACAAAGTTGGCAATGTAGTTGACCCTTCAAAAAAATATGGAAGTCAAACAGCTGTAAAATTGGTCATGGCAATCAATCTTTCATTTCCAGAATATCGTTCGAAAATGTACCACAGTAGGTACAATTCTAAACACCAGTGGGTACTATTTCGAACAGTGGCATTTTCAACGAACGAACTGCTTTGTTCCAAATATTATATTTTATTATTATTATGTATCAATAATATGAGCGTAATAATAAAGTGTCACGTTTTGAATAGGCAGATGACAGGTTTGGGGCAAGTGGTCAGCATGCCGACTCCTACGTCAGTTATTGATGGCTTACTGAAGCGGAGCCGCTACTTCTTTATGAATTAGCTCTTCGGTTGGTGTCAGGAGGCTGAATGCACCCCGTTCCAAATCGCCCTACCTCAGAAAAATTCGAGGAGGTAACGGGGATCGAACCCAGACTTGCGGGTCCGTAGTCAGCAACCACTAGACCATGCAGGCGGGTCTGTCATAACATCAAGAGCAATAATAAAAATACTTAACAACTCCAGAACGATTTCTGTTTGCTATTCCGTATTGCATAATTGCTGAGATGTAATAACAATCCAGAGGAAGTGCAGTTCATAAATCTTCGTTGAAATAATACCACTGTTGAAAGCTGTGTGAATGCCATCCTTTTATATTTGACGGGCACAGTTAATAATAATAAACATGCAGAATGCTGTGATGGCAAAACAGCTTTTCCATGCAGGCAATCGCGGGTTAAAGTACTGTTCGAAATTGTACCTAAAATTTGTTCGTATTTGTACCTCGAGCTAGTTTTTGTAAATTATACATACTTGCAAATTCCGCTAACGAATGACCATTGTTGTGCCAATGACTTACGTATTAAAGACTACGCTATTTGTTGGTATGAGTTAAAAATTGGTCCTCAACAATGTATTCCAGTAACACAACGTGGGATTATAAGCAATTTTATAACGTGCCATTTTTCCAGCATGGAGTTCTTACCTTCGATTGGAAAATAATATTTTATGGCCGAATGAGTCAACTTAAAACATCATTCTCGCGGATACAGATCAACAAAACTATCAGTATGGACGCTATATTTTTAAAAAGAGGTTGGCTAACATTTGAAACCCAAAAATGGATAAAAATCTTAGTCCGTTCAGAATTGTACCATGTTCGAAAATGTACCACCTTACCCTATTAGTAGAGAAAAAGTAGTGTTAATAGAAATAGAATTTATATGAGTAGCCTAAATCCGGCCTAGATATTCAAACTCTGAATAAATCTGTCGTTAGTTTATAGAAAATTCATGAAATCTAAATAATACGACAGATAGTAGTAATCAGGTCGTCTAATTAATTATATTTCAAATGGCGTCAAATTCAGACACGAGCATCACCTCAATTTAAGCGATAAAGGTTTAAATAAAATATAAAATCTGGTATTGATTACTATTCATTTTACCGTACAAAACAAATGCAAACGAAATCAAATTAAATCCTACTGAACAGTTTCACTACACATAGTAATACTTAATGAACTAAAAAACACTGGATAGGCTTACATGTAAATATTATGTCACGGTTCTAAATCGAACCACTAATAGCACGGTTAGAACATTATCACACCACAGCGTCGTTCCAGTTACGTGGACGAACCAAAATCTCATTACAATGAATAAACAAGCGCGGTCAAGATTTAACGGTCGGTTAATATTAAACAGGAAGCTATGGTAGTTGGGATGGAGCTAGGTTTTGTTGCCCACAGAATGATACTAGAGAAGATTTTAATTTCCAGGTTTTCAAATTGTATATCTGATTAAATTCGCTTTAACGGACTGAATCTTAATGTTAGCTAATTAATGGATTATTCGTAGAATTATTTGATAATACGAGTATATACAAAGAATATGCTGCTCAGGTAAAATTATCTACAAACCTAATAATTTCCATATGGTTAACATTAACGATCCCTAAAAATTTTTAAGGGCTTACAGCGATTGATACGTTTTTTATTTACACATATCACAGTTTTTTTATGCTTATAGTGACATTTATACAAGAAATTGTATATATGTATGTATGTATATATATATATAAAATATGTAACTTCTTTTAGTCCCGCCTTCCACCTCCATAATACCTCAGCCGTAAGCTATAATCTTCGGTCCAACAACCGATTTCTCATTCACATTCTCATGATCATAGAACACAGGGAAAATGTTTGTTGAATTTACTTTGGTATTTTATTTCATAAATTCGTTTCTTGCTAATTTATTTTTAAAATGAAATTCAATTATCGTCAGACGAATTGGGAAGTGTTGAATTAAACAGGGAGAAGTTTACTGGATTTTGATTTTCTTCTAAAATGCCTGAAGAAGTGGAAAACCACCAGCTAGATTATCCATTCGCTGAAGGATTCGCAGGACATTAGTTTTAAAAGAAGTTTAAATTTTCAAAAACTTCTTTTATCATCTTGTCTCATTGAAACAAATTTATTTAATTTTGTAAATGGTTTCCTTCCGATACTCAATGTTTTTGTTATCTCCGGTAAACTTCAGCGACGTAAAATATCTTCTCTTAATTAACAGACAATTTTAATGTTAGTAGGGTTTCTCATTTATTTACTTGCCGGTATATATTTGCTTGTTTTAATTTATTTATTTATTTAGCTATAAACGAAGTTATATAAAGGGAATTTATGGAATACAATTTTGGTTACATTCACCCTAGAAGATGTTAGTTATTAAATTTTTACAAATACAAAACGCACTTATAATTCGTCTAAAAAAAAAGACGATAAATAGGAAATATTTGATTACATAAGATCTTATTTTATTACAAATGATTACAAATTACATATTTCAGTCATGAAAAGTAATGTTCTTTCATAACGCACTGTTTGGAATTATTATCTCTTAGGACTTATAAGTGTGGTCGCCTGGTATTTTAAAGGAAAGAAGGTCGAGCATTTCCTTTTCTTAAGAGGCTTCGGATTCTTAGCGGAAATTAAAAAATAGACATTTCTCAATATAGAGATCCCCATTCGCTCCTATACTTTATGTTCTCGTGCCAAAACTTACCCTCCCTCTTATCGGTTTTTTTTATCTGGAGCTAAGGTTTAGTAATTTCCCCATTCCTAGCTGCAGATGACTTATAACCTTCAAGCAATACCATACATTCTTCTAAATGCCTTACATCTACCCATTAGAACTCTATCGGACCAAATTTCCGAACTGCCATCCTTCTCTTCTTACTTTGTACTTCAAGTCTTGCCGGAATTCCTTTTACATTGTTCTGGGTTGATTGTTTGGTGTTGGGCTTCTGGGTCATCATACAATGACTGAGTTCCTGACGTGAAATAAAAAAAATTCTTTGGTATGCTAGTAGAAACCTTCAGGACATTCATCAGATGCGTAAAAAAATTAAATGCAACAGTCACAATCAATTGAAATGTCGCTGACTTTTAAAATAAGCTGTATGAAGAAACTACGACTAACTTTGTTTTAAATGTATTCTACAGGAATCGTCAAGGGGAAAGAGATGAATATCTACTTCCACTTTTTTCTATTTAAAATTGTAAGCACAATAATAACAATACGAATAGTAAAAATTTTCATCTTGTTTAAATCAGCTACTTCATTTATGTTAGTACAAATTAGTAAATGGAATTAACTTAGCCTAGCTACTAAGAATAAAATCACAGAAACGTAGTAATTTATAAGACTAAAAATTGTGATACTTTCTCTATTATCTTAATGGTCAACTACTTCTCTTCTAGTTTGATACTTAAGCTTTTCGTGACTTCAGGTGCATTCATAATTTTACATATGAAAACTAAATCATAAAATTTATGTTTTTAATAAAAACTTAACGCTTTAAAAATACTGTAGCAATAAGTGAATTCCATTGAATTGTTATAAATAAAACGACGGAAAAATATAAATACAGATTTCCGTGACACTATGTATCAACTACAAGTAATTAGGGAACCCTATATAATCTCTATTGGGGGGTACGCCGTAGCGTAGTGGTTGAGGCGCTGCGCTACAAATCGGAAGGTCGCGGGTTCGATCCCCGATGAGGTCATTGGAGTTTTTCAATTGGCCTAATCCTTCTGGTGGCACTATGGCCCTGGGGTCGACTCAGCCTCTAACAGAAATGAGTACCGGGAGCAATCCTGGGGGTAAAGGCGGCCGGTACGTAAGGCTGACAACCTTACCACCTTTATGTGCCGATTGTCTAAAAATCCGGGAGCCTCAACCTCCTGGAACCCTCTGGGCCTCCATGGCCTGTAATAGGGAACACTTTACTTTACTTTATATAATCTCTATTAAAAAGTGCTCAATTAGAATAAAATGTAGTGTTGAAATTTTATAAACTGTAATGTTTCTCTTTAAAAATATTCAAACTTGCCTAGTAGACCAGCGAGGTAAAATCTAGTTATAAAACAGTGCGAGATAACCACTTTAATGCGAGAAGTAGCTTTTAACTCTGTGACAAGCTTGAACATGAAATGTGCAACATATGGCGCCAGGGGACTGCTGGAAAAGGGGACATGGAATATGCGGAGTAAATTTTCTTTAACGTCACACCACCCCCGGGATGAAAACCTAAGTTATAATATGTAGATGTAACAGAGAGGAGACCCTTGTCTGGCTAAGACTCCCATATATCATTGGTTACGCTTCCCAGGATAACCGATACTGAATTTTGGGAGCTCAGGACCCAGTTATGATATGAATTTATTATATATTGCGGAACTCCAGTTAGAACCACTGAAAGCATCGAGTTTCAGCATCATATTCACCAACACTGCTAGGTCCTACCAAGTGTTGTGGGTTTTGTAGACGACTTAGGTTAAATAAAATTACAATCTACTGTATCTAATTCCCGTCAGCATTTTTCATTCTACGTCGAGAAATCATTACTTTATCAGGTTTGGATATTTTCATTTCTTTAAAATACAAATTAAATTAAATAAAAAAAATTGAAATCCAAGTTTTTTTCTTGTTTTTGTGCAAAAAATAAGAGGGATGGACTATATAGAGAAGAGGGAGGAGGGAAAGAGAGAGAGAATCAGACCAACAGACAATGGAAATGTGTGCAATGTCATGTTGCATCTTCCGGTTCGATTTCTGAAGCTTGTCACTGTATATATAGTTTTCTGTTTTTGTGTTTGTTTTTCGCACATGCGCGATTCTTATTGTGCGAGCTTTCTTCCGTGCATCGCGATATCCTGTAAATCAGTCGTTTCATTATGTAATCTACATTAAATTCTTCGAGACCCTGCCTCCGGCGTATCTACGCTTTCGATTGTTTACTAGTGAGCGGATATCAATTGTGAAATATTTGCAATCGTCCCTCACCAGTTTTAGACTCAAAATTACCTTTTCGGATTTGATGTAAAATTTCCTTTGGTAGTTGAAAATGTATTTCGCAGGTAGCGAATCCGACTTTGTTAATTATTGTTAACGTTGTTATTTGGAAAATCCAAGGTTATTAGAGTTTTATCAATATTGTTACGTCATCATTTACTGTTATTCCATAATGTAATTAGAATGTAGCCATTATTCTCGTTAGCATTCACATTAATGATTGTTAGGTGTTTGGTATCTGGTAATATAAAAACAATTACCGTACAAAAAAGTAATTATTATATTTGAATTCCTTGAAAGGCCTTTAAGAATCCATAATTAATTTACATCATAGATTCAATTGAACCGTTCGCAAGATAGTAGCAAACACCTTATTAAAAAGGCCAATTAGTACGAATATATCGATGTTCTCGTCTTCTACGGAACTCTGTGAAACTTGTGAGTTGACCTCAATTCATCGTAACAACACATAAACAGTGTACTATTGTGCCATTAAGCGTGTCCTACACATTACAGATTTCATGTGTGTATAAGCTACAATACTAAAGACATTAAATGTGGAAAGTACTGAAATTTCTTATCTAGTAGATGTGTATACTCCTGTTATCCATAATCATAGTGCAACGGCCATGATTCTTCTTCCTCCGATTCTTAGGCCTTTATGAAGTTTTGCCCAAGCACGTTTCCTACCATCTCTTGATATTAGTATAAAGATGAGGTTGAAGTTTTGGTTACCTGAAACAAATGAAACACACTTTTATTAACCTCTGAAATCAAATTGAGTAATTATATTCTTACCTACAGATATATAAGCATTCATGAACCACAGATTGTCTCTGTTGGACATTACATGAGAATATGATAGGAGAAAAATTCCTCCAACACTGGGACTTGAACCCAGGACCTTTGGTTATTCCAGCCAATACTCTACCAACTGAGCTAAGCCGAAGTTCAACTCACAGCGCCAGATGGAACCTCTCTCCTATGACTGATTGCCCTAAAGGTCTACCTCACAGAGAGACAAGTTATGTCATATGCAGTACTGTGAGGCACACTTAAGTAGCGATTCATACCTACAGCCTATTTCCTATGGCCTTAACTCATGCCAGGCAAAAATTATTATTATTATTATTATTATTATTATTATTATTATTATTATTACTATTGCTATTCAAACCGTATGAAATTAATACATACGCAGGTCTACATAGGCAAGTCCCACCCTTTGTATGCTAGCTCAAGATTCTCTGACATTTTTAGCCCTTTGCTCTACCTAAGTATGGATATTTCTGGTATTATTTGTGAGAGAAATATGGTCTTTTTGCTATTTCGAAGATTGAAATACATTATTTTATTTACACATAGAACAAAACATAATTTGTTAAATATTTACTAATTTTACAAAGCAATTAAAATTACAAACATTTCCCACTTCGTTCGAAATTGTAATTGCATCGTAATTGCATCAAGTTGTAACACTACTAAAGGGTGACATTCTGGAGTTCTTGTGCCTATGTACCCTATGCCAATTATCTGAAGTGCTATTTGTACTTTAGTAGGGTTCTGTCTATTGAGGTACCTATGATTGCAGTATTAGTAGACCTATTAATAATTAATTAGCTCGTTTGAAGTAGTGTCCGATACCCTTCTATCTAAACATCACAAGCAGGACTCTGACCGTGCATCTACATAAGCAGGAAGGTTGTGATCATGAAAATTGTTTGAGCTTCCTCTTCACAAATGCATTTGATTGAAGTATTTCATTTACATTCATTTCAGAATCAGCTGGATACCATAAAGTACGTGATGTCTGATGAATGTCCGCGGGTGGTAAAATGTTGTTGTGCTAAACTCTTACTGCCAGCATACAACTCTGCTTTTACCATTACAGTCCAACTTTATGAATAAAATGCAAGTCTGTTGATGAAAGGAGTGACATACTTTTTGCAGTTCAAAACAGCATTACAACTGATTAGACAGATAGAAAAATGCATTGAGAGCGTGTGTAAAATGCTTCCCTTTTATCTTCTCTCTATTACTTTACTTTACTATAGAAATGGAATTTAATCATCAGATTGTTTCATTTTTATTATTTACCAACCGGTTACCCATCCTTCATATGACCATCTGTCTTTTCTTAGGCTGTATCAGGCAAGCATTTACAATTAAAACAGTTATAACTTACATAAAGGTAGAAAGCTAAATTAGGCCTAAATCTAATAATACAAAATAACTAAAAACACTTTAGCATTTTTAAAATTATATGAAACTAAACTTTCATTCGGGAGAACGTGATACGATAAATGTGTGTGTGTGTGTATAGGTATATATATATTTCTGGGAGTTTCTTTTAAATTTCATTTACGCTTACCAGGAGCAATCCTGGTGTAAAAGTGGCCAGTGCATAACCCTGACAACCTTACCACCCTCATGTACAAAATGTTTCAAAATCTGGGAGTCTCAATTTAATTTAATTTACTTTACTTTTACTGAATAGGCCGGTGGAATAAAGAAATATTATTTAATATATCAGTTTTCAGGACGAAGAAAAGTCTATAATGTGATTAAAATAATGCAATAAATAGACCTAGGTTTATTTTTTGTTCATTAATTCAGAAACGTCCTAACATATTAAAAAAAAAAACTCATTCAGTGCAATATTTAAATCGAAATTCAGTTTTCCGTTTTCCTATAAACTACGAAAGAATTATATGGTTCCTTTCTCCTATGGTTGCCTACACGAATTTATATTTACCCCCGAAAAAAATACTTTTAACGAATGATCTTCACGGTTAAGGGTTAATAGTCTATATCAGTAATCCTCATTACATTCCTAATTGTAACATAGCTTTAAGGCAATAATTATATATGAATTGTTGATTCATTATTATAAATAAATGCTACTCTAATAGGGCGGTCTAGAGGAAGCGTGCCCGTCTCTAGATCAGAAGATTGCGGGACCAAACCCGGCCGCGATCGATGGATTTTTCAGGACTTAAAAATTCTGGGCAAAGATCCGTCCAGGAGGGACTTTAAGCTGAGGGCCTCAAGTCCTAGTCTTACGGCACGTAAAAGAATTCCAAGCCTAAATTAGAGCCTCTGGACAAAATTCCTCGGCCCTTTCGCGTCCAAGTAATAACTTACCCTAGTTTCTGAAGAGGGCTTATGAAGCGATGTGCTTACTACCCGTCACTCTGCTCTCTATCGGAAAATAAGCATAACAAACCTGGGGGCAATAGGAAAAGCAGAAAAGAACTGTAATAGGAGCACCTTCACTCTGCTACAAATAAATAATATGGCCATATGGCAAAATAATTTGTAATTTTCATTCTTGCTGACGTACAAATGCATCACCGCAAATCTTGCGTAAAGGTCGAGAAATAACCATAATAGATTAAAGTTTGATCTTAAAATATGAAGATATATATCTTCGTATTTAAATTGTCATCCATGGAAGCCAGCTACTTCACTATAATTTTCCAGGTTGATTTCAAACTTAAAATCCACTAATGACTTTAGTTGATGAATGCTAATATGAAAAAAATAAATTCAGCTTTGAAAGAGTTAAATAACTTGAACGGCTTAGATAATGGTTTTGAAAATATAATCATTGACTTAATTCTATAAACATTAAACTTACATTTTCATTCTTTGGCAGTTGATTACGATTTGTTGTGACCTTTTTGGCTTGAAAGAAGGAAAAAAGGAAAGAAGGAAACGCATCTACTTCATCCCCCATAAGTTATCCCTATTAGGTATATTTGTGCCATTCTTTTCAGTTGTTTAGTGTATAAATTCACATTTTTCAATAACTGGCATAAAAATGAGTCAGTATTAAATCTGCAGTATGAATCCGGGAGACTTCCCTCGTTGAATGCGATAGGAGATGCCATACAATTTTGTTTTATTTAAAGCATTCTGATGGAATTTTACAAGTGGGTTTAGTTAAGAATGCACATGCAGATATAGCGACCGATGATATGAGCTATTTATGGACTTCCGGCTGAGTCAAACTGGAAGGCTAGAAATTAATGCGAGTAGCATGATGGGCTAAAAGAGAAAAAAGAGATTCAGTGTCAGCGACCTTTCCCCTAACTGGACAACCAAAACAAGAAACATGATTGTGAACTCCAAATGTAGGATTGCGAATAATTTATAATTCTTTTCATAATTATCATTAAAAGTTTCAAGATTTCCTTAAGACACAGGTCTAGCATGATAGGCTATCTACACATAAATGATTTGTCCTGTTTGGCTGGCTGATTCATCGTCGCCAAGCAGAAACCATTGGAATTATGAATAGCCTATGGCATTCAGTGAGTAGTTCTATTTCATAACGTAGGCCTAAGAAGGGATTTTTCTAACTTCAACTTCTCCAAAGGAGTCATAAAAGGGGTTAAAAGTTTATACGGCGAAACGATATTTAATGGATATATTGTCTTGGTAAAAGTACTCTAAAACAAATAGTTAAGCATGTACTTTTTATTTTATTTTATTTTATTTTTTTGAAGTGAGCCCCTAAGATAGTGAAAGGGGTATAATAACGTTTGTACTGGGAACAATACCTTTTCTGGTCGGATTTTCTTGAAACTTAGCATACATTTTCAACAACACAATGAAATACGTACTACAGCATTTCCCAAAATTCTATCCCTAAGGGAGTCATGAAGTGTTATAAGTTTATATGGCTAGTATTAAGGCAAGTAGTCCGTTAAGGTCGGTTATCCTAGTCATATTTATTTTCCGACAGTGGATCCAACTCAGCGTTTATCCAACTCTGTACACGAGTCATCTCTTGTAAGTGTAACACTTGTGTGAGGCGACTCGCTTCGTGGAGTTCCCTAGCACTACTGACCCTCACCAAGCACAGCAAACACTGATCTTTTCTAGCTTGTAGACCTATACTCTTAGCATAATGAATAGAGGAGAAAGTGTGATGACTGAGGTAGTTCACTGGTTCCGCCGCTAGGTAGCAGTTACTCTGCTTGAGATTCACGGGAGCAAGATTACTACGGGCGGTATAGGAAAAATTGCAAACATTCTTAAACAAAATAATACATTAATCTATTTCAAAATGACTCACCTTATCTAAATTGAATTGTTAGATACTTTTGACAATTTTCGGGCTGCTTTACACGTCTTGGAAGATCTCATCTCCATAAATAAACATGGCCGTGTGTAACAGTAATTTCTCAGATTGCAAGAAGCTTGACCGTAACATTTCGTTCCACATCTTTCCAAAAATCGAATATGTTCACAAGCAATGAACAATTATATAATATAGGTATGAAACAGCTAAGGGATGTTGATCTAATATTTTGTTGCCTAGAAAATAGGGTAGAGGGTATGTTAGTATAATTTGATGAGAATTTGTTAAAGAATGTACATTTGTATAGAAATAACAACGTATAATTAGGGTAGAAAACAGCTAAGGGATATTTTATAAATTAATATTAATATTACATTGTATAAGAATATTACTGAGTATTAATTTGTATTAATATTGTATTAATAGTAATATTATTTATATTAATATTAATTTTCTCCTGGCTGTATGGGGTAAGCTATGTAGGTGAAACACGGTCAAAAGTGTAGATCTGTATACAAATTATGTGAACAGAGATAATATAAACTAAGGGATGGTTTGTGAATTGCAGGGCACGGAAAATTTCATAAGCAGCACTACAAAAATAGGGCGCGTGATCTTTAAAATTGGCGTTTCAACATCCGATAAAGACGCACATACGCAAAAATTGTTTTGCAATGCATTCTACATATATCACACAATATTTCAAAGCATTTTCCCTGATTTTTTCATAAAAAAATTAAATCCTCTTGCCTTAACTACAGCCCGCTATTTGCTCAAACCCTCGACCATTCGCCGTTCGCTGTAACTGATGTACGTCTTATGTTGTTAAATTATATTATTAAAAAAAGGAACAGGATATTAAACTAATAAGACATTTGCTATGATAATAATTATACATAAAAATCACTAACATAAGTGAACAGAAAATATGATAAATAATCCAATAAATGCATAAATAAAAGTTGTGCAGCTTTACTAAGTTAGAAAAAAGCTTCATTCACTCCTTTTCCCCAGCGGGTCAATCTTGCAGTATGGGTACAAGTAGTCAGTTAATATAGTATTTATTATTGAGTCCACGAATAAATTATGTAAAAATGTTTACGTTATTGCAGGTATTTTATGGAAAAGATGCCTGCTAATACCTCAATACCATTCTGATAGCTTTAGCTTTAGAGTAATTACTATTACTCGTTAACCATTATAGATATATAGGTGGTACTCGATTTATAATAAGATCCAAATATTTCACTAAACCTTACACGCTTGATCTCTTTCTGGACACAAAAATAAAATAATAAATTTCGCTTCACCCTCAACATTTCACGATCGTCCCACATCATTCATTCAGCTGTAGCGCTCGGAATAATTACCCCTCAATTACTCGTAAACCATTCAAGATATAAAGGTGGTACTGAATTTAAAATAAAGTTGAAATATTTCACTAAAACTTTCTCGCTTGAAGTTTTTACGGGACACAAAAATGAAAAAAATTGTCGCATAGTCAAATTTCGTTTCACCCTCCATGAATTTTATGTAATTGGTGATGTTTATATAATGAAATAAAAACATTTATGTCCGTATTTTTTAAGTCTCTGTTTTAACCATCAGAAGGACTGTGTTGTGCAGATTATTTCTGCACAAATTTCACAGAAACAGGACCAAGGGTTAATTAAAGATTGCGAGTTTAATCATATGATGCCAAACTATCATGATGCAGCATTGAGAAGTTGAAACGCAAACGAAGGTGCTGCCAGTGTTTCGGTGGACCGCCGCTCTCCCTATACCCACCATAGTATTAGCGGTGGAGTCATCACACTTTCTCATTCTATTCATTATGCTCTTAGTGTCGAAGTTTACAACTTTGGTGTAATGGTAAACGACAAACTGTAAGTCTGTAGGCGTTGGATGAACTCAATTGAACACCTATGGAATGATACAAAGGAGGGGAAACAGGAACACCATAAGATAATCTGTCCCGATACCATTTTGACCACCACAAATTCCACATGGTTGCACGAAGATTCGATCCTGGGTCCCAGCCGTAGAAGGCGAGCGTTCTAACCACTCAACCATGGGGGCCTGAATTGTAGTAATTCATACCTGTATAGCTCAACTGTTATAGGCCTATATTTGTTTTAAGAACGTCAGTGTCCATCATCATTTTCAAGACCTCTACTTAGTATGTTTTCTTTCCTTTCGTTCTTATTCGAAGTTTTACTTCTCCCTTTTTTAGGAATTACGCGACCGTCAGACAAGGCTGCAACTTGTCGGGAGAGGGATTTCTATTGGTCTCCCATACATACTTTTTTGACCAGAAAAAAACATGGAGGATCTCCCCGTGTGACGGATCAGCACTATGCCCGGGCCACCTCCGAGAAACACATACACACAAGTCGAAACACAACATCCTCACACACATTCATCTGAACAAGGCGAGGATAGGATGAAGATGATAATGACGGCCTGATGATATCCAAGGACCTAGGTGAGGGGAAAAACCCCACGTAGGTAACTTGTCCCGATCAGGATTAGAACCCGGACCCGCTGCGTGAAAGGGGTGAACGCATCCCCTGCGCCACGGCAGGGAAAGAATATATGTTTTACAATTAAAAATTGCAAACCATTAAAATCATTAGGCGTCGGAAGGAAGCAGCGTCTGCTGTAAACCACAGCGAATTCGCCATCTCTCCCTCTTTCTCTCTCCCATACATAGGCACATACAAATTTAATTTACTTCTACTGGAAGCATTCACACTTGCGCTTTTAAAGGAATTAAGTTTGTCGCATCTATTCGAAATTTGATTTAGGAATTGGAAATGGATGAGTTAATTTGAGTCTTGTATGTATTTGTGTTTAATATTTTTTGTCTCCTTTTTATAAATTTGTCTTTTCTTTTTCTAACTCTGTTTAACATTTTTCACCTTTTTTTATAAGTGTGTCATTCTTTCTTACCTTGTTTTTTGTTTCTCCTCTTTCTCCACTCTGATGTTCTGAAACTACACCCGAGCACGAGCAGTTTGCTCATTCGGGTGTATTTCTAAATAAATATTTGGTTCTTTTCTTTCTTTTTCTTTTCTTAAAAAGAATTGTACTTTAATTTTGAAATTTGTAAATGTTTTTTGTTTATTTGTGTATATTTGTATTTGATTTGATTAACAATGGGCAGAAATAAAATTTAAAAAAATAAAAACTAAACTTCCATGAATATTGTCGATAGGAATAACCACAGTGTAGCTAAGATAATACATTACCTCGTTCAAGAATGTAAGGATAACTCACTCTATAATTCCAACTGAGGTACTCTCTAGAGGGAGCTTTACACAGTCTAGTCCATGAAGACATAAGTCGAGAATAATGTAGAGGAACGTGAGTAGAAAACGACACTTACACTGAAGAAACTGTTCCCAAAAGAGTGTATTCGTACGAGACTACCCCTAGGAAAGCAATTAGAGAATCCTTCCACCTCGTTTACACTGAATTGAAAATAATATAGGAGCCTGCATCGGTAATTATATGGTTCTGAAGTCTTTTCAGATAACAACTTCTTGAACTCAGATCCAATTTTTATTCTCTTTACATTCTATTTTTTTCTCTAACCATAGAGCTTGACACAGTGGAAGATGGGGATAATTTGTATTCTCTTTACGTTCAACTTGGGGCCAAGAACTTTGTTTTTATGTTACAAAGTTGTAAAGCTTCTCATCGTTCGGTGGAAGGGACAGCGTGTAAAAAAATTAAGGCGTGGCAAAAGAAAGTCAAGGGAAGGTCTACTTTCTACGTATAAATGGAGGGTAAAGAGTTTAGAATGAAGAACTCGGGATTCTGTCCACGTCTAAGTATTCTGCAACGTCTTTTTTTATATATAAGAGAATTGGAAAGGGTCTTTCCAGACGGCACTAGCATTGAGGAATTGAGTCTCTTCGTAACTTCCTTAGTGTTGTATACCTACGACTTCTTTCGTTTCACCTCGATACACCCACTATTAATTGGCCTCCCTTTGAAAGCCATCTATATCCCATTCCTTGCCAGTTCTAAGAGAAATACAGACATACCCATTCACTTTCAATATAATACATTCTGAAGTTGATAACCTCGCTGTATAAGGACTTAATACCTGCATGTAAAACATATTATAAAGTAAAGTGTTCCCTATAACAGGCCATGGAAGCCCAGAGGGTTCCAGGAGTTTGAGGCTCCCAGATTTTTAGACAATCGGCCCGTGAAGATGGTAAGGTTATCAGCCTTACGCACCGGCCGCCTTTACCTCAGGATTGCTCCTGGTACTCATTTCTGATAGAAGCTGAATCGACTCCAGGGCCATAGTGCCATCAGGGGGAATAAGCCAATTGAAAAACTCCAACGATTTCAGCAGGGATCGAATCCTCGACCTGCCGGTTTGTAGCGCAGCCCTTAATCACTATGCTACGGCGTAATAAAACATATTAAGCCCACATGAATTTAGTAGCCAATCACTAATAGGCCTATCTATACTAATAGCCTCGATTATAGAACTTAGGCGAGTTTAAAATTTACTCTCATCTCACAAATTCTCTAATTTTATTAGTTTTACTTTCTAATCTGAAATGTAAAAATATTGTAAGCAATTCAAATAATTTCATTTTTCCAATGAAGCTCTTCTGGAACAAAGTAGTGTTGGTATGCCATTTCAACTCAGTATCGTAATAATTATATTTTTCTTGCCACTTTAAGAAGACCTCTTCCCAATATAATAGCATTGTTCCCTAATCCGAAAAATCTGCACCAACACCGATACCGGTGGATTTCCTCAGTGTTGCCACTGTTATTAAGTACTTCTAAAGTGAAGTAACCGTGCTTTTTTACGTATCTGGCAACATTATACTGGACTGTAAGTACGCCTAATTACCTTTGTATTCATTGACTGACAGGTCGAAAAAGATTAGGGTGGCAGCAGGTAGGGGAAGTTCTTGGAAAAAAAAAGTCTTTAAAAAGTGGTACCCAGAATACCTGTAAATTATGCATTACAGTAAATCTTACATTGCATCTTACAACTCTCTCTAAAATTTGATACAGTTTAACAGTACATTATGAATTGGCATAGGCTACTATGAAAAGTTAGATGATAATATTTATATATTTTCCAAAATTTGATACACCGAGGCTGTAAAGTAATAAATTTTATTAAAAATTAATTCAGACACTAGAGAAATGTTTTTGCTACAATCTAGTGAAATAATTTTGAAAATATTTACATTAATATAGGAGATACAGTGTTTCCCTTTTCTCTAATTTCTTTAACAAAATATTTATTTGTTTAAACAATTTTATTATTTTTAAAAATAAAATCCCTTAATAATGGATCAATGAACCGTGAAAAAAATGTTCAAGACAGTAACTTAAAAATTATAGAATTTTACCCCTCAGAGTGTCGGCCTACTCATACCTTGAGGTACCGTCACAAGGTTAACCGAAAAAAATAGTCCAAATTCAACATTTAAGTGATGTAGACACTGTTAGGTTCATTTATGGAAGGGGAAAGGGTTTAAAATGATGTCTATCGGACAATGAAAAGCAATGCACAGAAAATTGTAAACTAGACAGGCAGCATCAAACTACGCATTTGGAAGATAGAAACATGGGTTCAACATTAAATCTGTCGTGACACGATCATGCGCGGTGGACCAAAGTAATGGCCTCCACAATCGCCTGATGTGACACCGCTTGATTATTTTCCATTGGGGTACATATTTTATGTCACATCAAAGCCTATTAGGTAGAATTATGGCAGCTGAAAAAGTGCTTCAGATCACTCCTGGTGTAGAAAACAAGCCAATCCTTGTTATGCTGTTTGCCAGAATGAAAATGGTGATCGTATACACATGTGTTGCGACATGTTGAAATTAATTAAGCAATGAGTTTGATGTTTATGACATTTTTCTGTGATTGTACATCAGAAGATAATTTTTTATTTTTCAGTCCGAACTGTTCTAGAACTTGTAATCATGAATTCTAATATGCACAAACATTTGAGTTTCTCCATTCAGCATTTGTAAAACGCGTTTTATAGTAGGCTACATAAATTAAGAACGCGCATGCAACTTTTAGTTTCTCATTCTGTACCAGTATTCATTAATAGAGACAGTATATAGTACGTACACACGTATCTTCTGAGTTATAAGTTACTCCATTTTGACTGGCAAATGAAGACTTTTCATAAAATCATATTTCAGTCATGTTCTATAGAGCTCTTTGTATGTTATCATTAACGCCACCCTTCTTCCTATCTTCCAGGAGCTACTTGATAGAAAAGTAGCGGCTCCGGTCATGAAAACCACCATTAATGGCCGTGGGTGTCGGCATGTTGACCACATGCCCCCCAAATCCTGCCATCTTCCTGTGGTAGATTACGCAGCGATCGGGTGGTAGTCCAATTTCCTCCAGGGATGTAGCGCCACGGAGAGAGAGTTGTTCCTATCTTCCAAATGCGTAGTTTGGCACTGCCTTAGTAGCCTACTCTACAATTTTCTGAACATAGCACATTCTTCCTAGCTATCGTCCACAAAGTTCAAGTTAACACACAAAAATTAGAACTGCAACTATTATCAAAAGATAATTTTATTGTATTTTTTTCTATGATTGACTTATATTTTCTGCAAAGTTTGGCATTAAGAAATTCTAGAATTAGTAAATGTGTTGCCAAAAATAATATTTTGTAAACTGAATTACTATACCACCAAGCGTTACAGACGCTGTGAGGTTTATTAATTGGGAGAAATAGACTTTAGAATGATGCATCTATGGGGTATTTATTGTCTGTGTAGTAGCTATCGTCTAAAGTTAACACTCTGACACTAGAATGATATAGCAGTTATTGGCACAGTATGGTAATCTGAAAATCTGCATTAGATGAAATTGTGTTAGTAAAAAATTCACAAGAATATCAGGCCTAATTCATTTGAGAAAGTCATGTCTGTTCTGTATAAGGGCTACATTTGGTTGCACACTTCTTAACTACATATTACGAATAATTTATGTAGGCATAAAGCTTGACAGAAGTTTGAACAAGCAACTTTTATATTTTCCAACACGCTTGGTAGCATAAGAAAGTACCGTGTTTTGTTCCAGCCCGTCACAAATTCTTATTTAGGTAAGACGAATGAATTTTTAAAATATTCAAGACTACTCTCCTAGTGCATTTTTCATGACCTTATTATGCTGTGGATTGATCGGTAATCTCATCTCTTCTGCTTTTTCCTTTCCCGTAGGGCTATTTTTAACTCTTCTTATTTTGCTTTCTCTTTCATCTTTGTTTGTACAAGAATGTTTATTATATGGGGAGCTTCATCCGGAACATTCTGACATTGATAAACTAATTTTCTTTTTATTGTCACAAAGCAGAAGAAAAATTTCAAACTAATATTATTTCAATAAATAATTTTTAAAATGGTCTTGTCTTGTGAGGTATTGTGTATCTGTGTTAATGTCAATTTTTCCATCTGTGTCAATTATATTAATTGTACAAAGTATTCTAAAATATATCTTATCATTGTAAACGTAACATAAGCTACTTGTCTAAAATATTAACTTATGTATATAATAACACTACATAGTCCTAATAACCACAATTAAAATTCCTTTAGAATGTTAAAATATGATCGTAACTTCCATAAAAATGTCTGTTCTAAGTTAAGATTGTAGGAATTCACCTAACCCGAATAGTGACTAGGTACTTTAGAGTGAATAGAGTGACTCGATAACTTGTATGGTCTGTTTGCACAGTACTTGCTTGCATAGAAGATTTGTTTTTGTTTCATCTTTTACCTGCCATGGGAATTTTATATAATTTATTCCCTAGCTTAGTTTTAGCACGCATCAGAATGAGCGGTGATAAGCACGAGAATATTAAGCAGTTCAACCCATTGACCCACTGACACTAAAAATTCCTTTTACTCATCTCCCACTATTGTGACAGATTGGGTAGGTTGTGTTGCCTAACATGCTCTTACTTAGAACCGATTATTCTTTTAAATAAATAATATTCACCGATGCGTGCTAAAACTATGAAGTAAAGTGCATTTATGTATTATTCTTCTGGTGTTCAATATAAAAACGTAATAGTTATTCCCCTTAGGCCTACTACTTTGAGTTTCCGACATATTTTATGCCGGTAGCCCTCAAATATTGTTTAGCGTTGGCCTACAACTTTGGGTTGACTGAAAAATTTTAGACCCTTCAGAAAATGTGTACAGACGTATGTAAATTAAGTTTTATTAAGAACTGTCTGTTGATATTTATTGCAGTTTAAGGATTATTTAATAACTTTTCCAAAAAGGTCATTGAAGACTAACACTATCCAAAATAATAAAAATAAAGTTTAAAAACACTTTATTTTTATTATTCAGTTGTGCCACGGTTTTTAATAACTTCGTATTCATACTAACTATCCAAAATGTAACTGTGTAGTGAAAAAATAGTTTTTTCTTAATACTGTAGCTATCAAATGCTTATATTACATAAATTTGGGTTTACACATATTTGAATTTTCATAATATAATAGACGGCTTTATAAGATGAAAATGTATGTTTCCTAAGCTGTTCATCAAAACATCGTACAAAAATATAAATTAACACTTTATAAGTCATTTTCATTAGACTACTTCATTTTTCAATTAAATTTATTCGCCCACTTTAAAATATTCTGCGATTTACTAGTGAATAACCTCCTTCATTTTGATAAATATCGTTTTAGGTCTCAATGGATCAATGTAATTTAAATACTTGTAATTAGACAAATAAACATTGAGAGTTGAATGTCATACACGTTTTGAAGAATATACGATTTTAATGCTCCTAGAAAAGCTGCATTCAGTTTGAATGAGAAATCTCTATTCACAGTGCCTTGATTATTTTGAACCCTTAGGCAGGCAAATCCCAATTTAATTCGTGCATTCTAACGAAACTCCGTTTCCTTAGCTCTGAGCTAAAGTAGCAGATCGCAATGTGTTTGTAAGAAGCAAGCTTTACTATGTTTTGCTAAACCGTCTTCGAGTAACTTTTATTTCATTACTAACAAAATCTTAGTTTGTCTTAGCTCTAAAATCTTACAATCTGTTAAAAACATATAGGTAATAGGATGAACAAGTATTAAATAAAATAAATTTATTATTAACTCCGGATATTTAAATCTAAGGATCGTCTTTCAAACTCTTCCTCGATTCTTCAATGACACATTTACCAAACTTGTATCTCATTATACTGTTTTGTAGACCTACGAATTTTCATTCTTGAAATGTGGTATCCAGAGATATAGAAACATATTTTTATGAAAATTTTATTTAAGAAGCTAGGAATGCGTAGTTCAACAAACATTTGAAAATAGTTTTGTCATAATACATCAATTCCATTTGCATCTTGGTATAATAATGTTATCAAAGTGATTTACTGAGTAGAACATGTGAGCATACCATTAGGTGTGTTGGTGGTGAAGTTAGCTCACAGCTAATACGTGTGTAACGTTGTTAAACGTGGCTTTGATCTTCGAATTGATCAGAAATCGTCCATAATTATATCATTATATGATTATGCATTGCTAAGGTTCTAACCATTGCAATAGCATTATTCCCACGATCACACATTTGCAAGAATACTGATAATACTCATTTTACTATACAACGTATACGATATTTTTAAAAGTATATTTCCGTATAGGATATCGATAATATTTTTAAATTAATCTATACATCCTACTTTATGGCTGACCAGAAATTGTCGTATTTAAGTTTTCTGTTTTAAATTCATTGGTTAACTACATATAAAACATATCCCATGACGGAGGCGGGATTAAAATATAGAGCGTCTTCATTCGAACCTTAAGAAAACAGCCCGATCTGTTCACGAGGAAATTGGTAGGTTTAAACACTTGACTAGTATATAGTAGATTAAACTGGAAAAAGGTTCGAAAAACAATTTATTCTTACCCACGGCAAAGGGTGCCCACGTTGTACAATGTGCAATCTTATTAATATGTAATATCTGTCAGACTGATACCGATACAATCAATCAGCACGATCTGTAAACATATATTATTATTATTATTATTATTATTATTTATTTATTTATATCACATTTATATATATCATACTCTGAATAAGTTGAATGGTAAAATATATGTAGGCTTGTAGGCGTAATAAAAATTTTCTTCATGTAATGCAGAAATTATCATCCCTAAAAAGAACAGAGTTGTTAACACAAAAGTTAGTTACACACAGTATTGTTACTTTCAGTTTCCTTTAGTTTTGTTCGATTAGTTGGGTTTATGCATTAGGCCTTCATATTCCACAATAATCACTGGGAACAGGCTATAGTTGCAACCAGGGTAGTATGCATACTTAACATGTAGTAGGCCTATTTCCTTAAAACAGTCATAATATAAAATTTATATATTTTTTTTTCTACGTGCTTATTTGCATAGCAGTTCGGGCTAGGGATAATTTCTTGCCACATCATATTTTTATATAAAATAACTTTCTGATCCGCTAAATACTGATATGATGAATAAGAGTATCGTTTCATATTAATGTGAACAGAATACGGTTTTTATGTAACGTCCAATAGGCCTATGTTCAATACTGTAGACTTGCTCATACTCATAGATCTATTAACATTACGTCTGAAGTGAAGATAAGATCTCATTGAATTACAAGCACTGGACTTAAACATTTCAATGCACAGACGTATAAATTTGCCACCTGAAAAAATTGTTTAAAAGCAAAGATATAAGATTAATTGAGTAATGCTTTAAGTTAAAATATGATGTTTTTTATTCTCTTGTTATGGTCATGGATACCAGCTCTTTTATTGAATTTGTCCTCGTTGATCCCAATATTAAGGCCCACTCATAATTACACTTGTAAAGTAAAGTAAAGTAAAGTAAAGTATTCCCTAATACAGGCCATGGGGGCTCAGAGGGTTCCAGGAGTCTAAGGCTCCCAGATTTTGAGACAATCGGCATATGAAGGTGGTAAGGTTGTCAGCCTTACGCACCGGCCGCCTTTAACCTCAAGATTGCTCCTGGTACTCATTTCTGATACAGGCTGAGTCGACCGCATGGCCATAGTGCCACCAGAAGCATTAAGACAATTGAAAAACTCCAATGACCTCATCGGGGATCGAACCCGCGACCTTCCGGTTTATGGCGCAGCGCCTCAGCCACCACGCTACAGCGTACCCCAATTACACTTGTGAATAATATAAAAATTCAGCTCTGAAAGGATAAAGTACTGTAAAAAAAATATGGACAGTTAAAAACTGATTGATTTCTTAAATCGTATCCGGTCGATCAACTTTTTGGTTTCCTGCTGTTAAGTCGTAATTAAGAACACCAAGAATTAATTTTGCCAGGATTTCGCCATTTATCAACCAGTAGCTCTAGCATAAGAAGATTGTGCACAACAGTCTAAAGTAATAGCGATGTTGCTTGGGTGTTGTGATAATGCCTTCCATAATAATATCACACAACCTAATATTACGCTACAATCATTAGAGCTGCAAGTAGATAGTAGAAAAAAAAGACAAGAATACTTGAAGCTCTTCTTTCGTGTAGGCTAATTTATTGCAAACTGCAAATTCATTTCACTATAAGAGGATTACTTTGATGTTATAACTTCTAGGCATTTTTATTAAAATTTTCTTGTAAGTGCCACTTCAATCATCAGATCTTGAAGTTGTACAGAAAGAGGACTATGTAATTGAAAAGAAGAAGAAAAAACATGCTGCGAATGGTGGTTATGAGCATAGAAGTTCTCATAATTAATTTCTTATAGGAAACAAATTATCCGTTAGTAGTGATATCCACGCTACATCCGCTCCCACCACTTCCCTCGCTTCATCCCCTCCCCATTCATCTCCATAGACATCTAGCGCCATGATATGCAGCGGCGAGGCTCCGCACTGTGCTGATCCAATTCCAACGTTACTCCAAGCCTTTTTGGAACTTCTTGGTTTTTCTTATATATATTACAACATTTTTTTTAATGGGCGGTGGTTTCGTACTTAGGGAGGCATGAAACATAAAGATGTGAAAAAATTATTTTTCGACATTCATGACATGGTATCGATTGCAATAGGTAGATTTTTTAAAAACGTAAAGTAATCCCTGTATGGGCCGTGGAGACGCGGGAGTTTGAGGCTTTTGATCGAGACATTTGTTAGTCCTACGAACCGGCCGCTTTTATTCCCAGGAATACTCCTGGTACTCATTTCTGTTCGTGGCTGAGTCGAACCCAGGGCAATAGTGCCAGCAGCAGAATTAGGTCAATAGAAAAATCTTACAGACCTCATAGGGAATCGAACCTATGTTTCAAGTTCTTCTTGTCCGACAATACTATAATATTCTAATGACATACAAGTAACCTAAGATAACATATCTTAAAGTGTGTTAAGTATCTTGAGAAACTCTGATAAGCATATGTGAAGGAATATGTGGGTACTGTTATTTGTCAACTGTATTTCAACTTCCAAAGCCGTATATGAACACTGTAAAACAATATGTTGTCATTATAACTGATTTGCATTTGATAATTTTTTTATAATATATTACCACAAAATAGGCACTAAATTAGGCATTAAATTAGGTCAACCGATTTGGTTCAATTTCAATAGGCTTCTTCCCATGGACGTTATAAATGCGTATACCAAGTTTCATGAAAATCCGATAAAGCGTATTTGAGTTATCGCGCATACAGACACACGGACAGACAGACGGACGGACAGACGGACGGACGGACAGACGGACAGACATTTTCCTGTCCCCCACACAAGCTCACAAAGTACCGTTCTGGCACTAAATAATAATTGCCTGAAGTTTCAGACTCTAACGATAACATATTTTGCAGTAAGAAGTACTTAAAGCTACTTAAAACAAAGGCATATTTAGAATTATGGCAAATCTTAGAAGATCGGTAAATTAGTTGATTTGATGAATAGGTATATTTTCAAGTTTATAATTATCGTTTGGGGTCATAATGCGCTTGAAAAATCGACAAAGGAGAAAAAATGTACATCACAGTCAAAGAAAATCCGTTGTAATGGAGTTACGCTATATTTATTTTATTGGGTATCGCCTGGAGTTTATGCTTCACGCAGTACATAGGTGGCGGAGAAGTGCTCGAAACAGCTCTGGCAGGGGAAATACAGAAAAATAAATTAGCTGCCGTTCCATCACTTGACTGGAAAGAAGCTCAAATTATCACACTCCCGAAACCAAAAAAGAATATCCAATTGCCCCAGAATAGACGACCCATCAGTCTTCTTTCCCACTTAGGAAAACTTTTCGAAAGGGTTATTCTAAATCGCCTCCAGCCAATTCTATCAGATGAAGGCAGACTCCACCATGAGCAATTCGGTTTCAAAAAACAACATTCAACCATACATCAGCTTAAGCGAATCACATCCTACATCGATTCCCATTTCACGCAAAGGCACCACACCGTGGGAATCTTTCTTGACATTGCCCGTGCCTTCGACACACTGTGGCATGCAGGACTGCTAAAAAAGATGATGGACTCATTATTCCCAGACTGCTACATACATATATAGTTTTCTTCGGGATCGGTCATTTCGCACCAAACTGGATAACAAGATATCAAACTTAAAACCCATCGGTGCAGGAGTTCCACAAGGCTCTATTTTGTCGCCTCATTTATATAATATATATGTTCAGGATGTCCCAGCTGCCCTACTGGTTGAACTAGGTCTTTATGCAGATGACACAGCTTTTTATACCAGCGACTACTCCATCACCAAGGCACAGACCAGAATGCAAATGCAATTACGCCTTCTTGAAATGTGGTTAACAAACTGGAGGATCAAAGTAAACACACAGAAAACGCAAGCAATTATCTTTACTCGTAGAAGACCGAAACTACCACCGCAACTCATCCTACATGGTACAGAACTTCCATATTCCGAATGTGTCAAGTACCTCGGAATGACACTCGACTCCAAACTGAACTTTGCCAAACACATTGAAACAGCAAGAAATGTGGCTCTGTCCAGATTTATCCAACTTTATCCTCTCTATAAAACTCCAGTTCTTACAAGGAAAATTAAGCTCCAGCTGTACACCTCCTTAATAAGGTCACAGATGACATACGGCTGTCCAATATGGCACACCGCACACTTCCGGCATTTACGTAAACTTCATGCAATACAACGAAAAGTGGCCTTAACTATATCCAATCTGGATTACCACACATCCAATGTTCAGTTACATCAAATACTTCAGATGGAATCCTTTTATCAGCACATAGCACGATTAACGCAGCAGTTCGAGACGTCTCTTCAAGATCATCCTAATCCACTCATCACTAGACTACACCATCACATACCAAGATAAACTTTATAGTGACAGTTTCTTATAACTTCCAGTTATGTAATCTTCGTCCACTTTAATTTCTCACGAACCCTAGTGCGATTTCAAGTGACAATGGAGTATGTTTTCCTTCCAGTACTTTCTACCAAGTCACATAGAAGGAAAATTCTACTATAGAATGACCCTTCCATACATATTAATCTACGAAAAAAAAAAAAAAAAAAAAAAAAAAAAAAAAAAAAAAAACTTGCAGGGATGGCATTCAAAATATGGAAAACGCACTGGCTTCGGCGGGTAATATTTTAGGTAGCCGAATAGTTCAGACAAGTTCGTTAATGAGCAAAATTGGCCCAAGGGGGGTCGGGGTTGAAATTTTGAAATATTTATATCTCGGCCCCTATGAAGTATAGAGGGAAACTTTGTTTGAATAAATTAGGGTACTCCCTATGGAGTTCACAGTGACACCAACGATTCGGGGGTTTTCGGGGTACGAGTGGGGGTGGGGGGATGGAAATTCAAAATGTTTGAAACCACGTCTTGTGGAGTATCGCTGAGAAGCTCTTGATGAGTACTCTACAAATCAATAACTAGTTTCTCGATAGTTCTCATAAAAGGCGAGATTTGAATGTTTGAAAAGTGCTCTTTTTTGCAGTTATTATTGCGGGTCTGTCATACCAAGGCTAAAGAAGAAGAGTGCTGCGCAGCGACAATAAATTAAACCAAACTCACTTCGAAATCTACCTCAGCCTGTAGACCTGCCTAAAGGGATTTTTTTATTATTTGATCGGCCTCGGTCTAGTGGTTAGAGTTAATGATTACTAGTTATAAGATCCTGGGTTCGATTTTCTGTACAGCTAAGGGGAATTTTATGTTTCGCTTTCCGACATGGCCTGATTAAATATTAAGGACCCCTCGTCTCATCGGGACATTGCAGGTGTCCCAGCTAGACAAATGACCACAAACCCTACTAGGGAAGAAAAAAAACATGTATAACATATTACAAAACTAAACTATTCTCCGTGGCGCTACATCCCTGAAGGGACCAGGCCTACCACCCGACCGCTGCGTCATCTACCATAGGCAGATGGCAGGATTCGGGGTATGTGGTCAGCCCCACGGCCGTTAATGGTGGTTTCCATGACTTGAGACGCTACTTCGCTATCAAATAGCTCCTCAATTTGAATCACGAGGCTGAGTGCACCCCGTTCCAGACCTCCCTACCTCATAAAAATCCAAGGGCCGACGGATCTGAAGTCAGCGACGCTAACCACAAGAAAAACGGGGCACCCAGTGGCGTAGTGGTTGAGGCACTGCATTACAAACCGGAAGGTCGCGGGTTCGATCCCCGATGAGGTCGTTGGGGTTTTTCAATTGGCTTAATACTTCTGGTGGCACTATGGCCCTAGAGGTCGACTCAGCCTCTCTAAAAAAATGATAAAGGCGGCCGGTTCGTAGGACTAACAAACGTCTCAATCTGAAAGCCTCAAACTCCCGCGTCTCCACGGCCCATACAGGGATTACTTTACCTTTAGGTAGATTTTGAAAAAAAAAATCTACCTATTGCAATCGATACCATGTCATGACTGTCGAAAAATAATACTTTCACATCTTTACGTTTCATGCCTCCCTAAGTACGAAACCACCGCCCATTCAAAATTTGTTTTTTGTAATATACGCTTAAGAAGTCAATGAATCGCTATAAATAAATGTTCGGTATTTGAATTAAATAAAATTTAGCAAGTGGCCGTTCTTCGTACGGAATCTGGTGTTATTTTACTTAAGCTAATTGTGTGGTTTTTTTTATGATGTCATTTATGTTATCAGAGCGTATAAAGAAATTAAAATTGACAAATCTGTTAGTTGCTTTATTAAATATAACTAGTAAAATCGAACGAAGCTTCCGCACTTCGCTCAAGGCAAACTGGACAATTAACTAAGTATTTAATTCACCTTCATGTAATCGTATAGTCACCTAATAGACGCTTGAAAACATATGCAGATTTTACAGAATTCACTTGCAATAATTAATAACTTAGAGTATCGTAACTTCAAAAATTGGACAAAACTTTATTTGAAAAAAACTTAGTATATTGCTTGTTTTGCACTTAATACTGATATACGAGGATATTATTTTGAAGTAGAGTAGTTCAGTAATAAGTCAATAATGTAAATTTTACACATCATTCTTTTCACAACTTTTTTCAATCTTATTGAAGAACTGAATTATGAGTAGGCCTACTGCATTTTCACAGAATTATAATAGAAGACTACCAATGCATCTAAGATCAATAATACACAATATTTGTAACTGTGATTGCATTTTGTAATCTGAATCAAGAGGATGCTAAAATGTGAGGATTTTTTATCCACATGTTATGGCTGTCATTCATGAAAACCAGCAACTTCAATTAAAATTTCCTAAATGCCTCGATGTGATTTAGCTATTGCCATTGCTATTCACGCTGCTCTATTACTGCCCAAAATACTTCTGTGGCTGCATCGTAGGTAATGAGTGTTTACATTATGCCGCTACCTGTAGGCAGCATCAAAGACAATGAATGCATTACCGCATTCGACCTCGGACAATGGAATTACTTGCAGCTAGGCTGCCCGTCCTTTGACTTCCGAAACAAAAAAAAAACAAACAAAAAACAACAAACAACAAACAAACAAACAAACAAACCTAATCATTTCACTTTATGACTGACTTATTATCAGTGTATAAACTCAGCCAGGGTTGTTACATACACCTAACATAATTAAATGCTCTGTATGATGTATGATTATAACTGAAGGGTGACACTAAAAAATAAGTTAATTTCAATTTATAAGTTATTTATTTTCAGAATAGAGAATCTGTCCTCCAAATTGTCTCCGGAAAGGTATTCTCCCTTTAAAAAAGCAATTTGATGTCTGTAAAGTGTGCAGTCAACAATGGCATTGCGTTAGGTATTTAAAATTATTTACTTGCATGCAAGAATATCTTTTGATGAAGTGGAACGGTTGCGTTCACTAAGTTATTCAACCTATGAAAAATGTCATTTTATGTCATTTTAAGGCTAGTCTATTACATAGAAAGTGATGAGAAACCTAAAAGAGAAAACCCCTACCACGTACTTAAAAAATAGCACATTGTTTGGGAAGAATGCCCATAATTTCGGACTTAGGCAGCAAAAGACCCAATTAGGCCTATATTATTAAAACATAAAAATAAATAGGTATCGTAAACTAATCTTTCGTATGATAATTTCACTGGAAGTATGGTATTTTTATAATAAGCTGAATTATCTATTTACAGATATTTCCTACCAAACCTGCTCGTACACAGCCTATCAGTCTCCATAATCTGCTCCAGATCATTGTCACGACGCGGCATCGAAACATTGTTCTTAGTTCGAGTTGAGAAAGAGCATTAAAAATGCAGTCGAAAGAAGGTGGAAGTTGTAAACAAGCCGTTAAGGCTAAAAAAAGACAAATTAGCAAAAATCGCTGGGAAGAAAGCAAAAAAAGACAAATAAAAACCACCATTTTCTGGTCTATAGTGCCCCAAAATGAGCATGTTGGTTCTATCTACGAACACTCGGGGAAAATCTTTTTTCCCCTCAACTACCTAGCCCTAATTAAAGCAAATGCCGCAACAAAGATTTGCAAATCCGATATCACGTCAAAGAATTTTACTTATGTCCATGTGGGGGGGGGGAAAAAAGTAGTGGCAAATGATCATGTGTATGCTCGTTTCTAAACAAAACCTTCTCGTATTCTTAACATTCACACGAGCGTTAAAATTATAACCAGCCTGTCGCAGGCTTAAAACATCAGATTTTTCAACATTTTTTTTTTGTTACGTCCTGTTTGTTATCAATATTTTTTAAATAAAAGACAAAAAGGTCTGCAGGAATTAAATTTAGTTAATACCTACCATGTAAAAGTAACAAAATCTTCTCTTGTCTTTATCAAATAAATCTGCAAATTTAAATTTTATATTCAGAACTCGCAGGTGAAGCATCACGTTGTTTGTTTTAATGTGGCATGAATTGTTCAATCTACATGTACTGAAACATACAAAACATACTGTTTTGTAATTTTTGTAATCGATCTACGAGTTAAGCTCTAGATCGATTCACATTATCGCAGGGTTTAGATGTTTGATTCACAGATGGTTTGATTAAGATCATAGCAGTGTTGCCATACGTACGACTATAGTCGTACACATACGACTATTTCATAGATTTGTACGACGTACGACGCAACCTTGTGTCGTATGCCTATTTATACGACTATTTTTAATATTAGCAATTTATGCTACCATTTCGTGTTTATTTATTTTTTTTTAGTAATCTACTGCAGAATTTCAGTTTGGATAAACATGAAGTTTTTTTTTTTTTTTCCGCAGTTTATTTTGTATGTCACTAAATGAATGGCGGAATGTTATAATAGCCATTGTCAAATAAAACTCAGTCCATTTATTTATTACAGGCTTTCAGGGGCCGGTGTTTCACCTTGCTTAAGTTGTATTGTTGTATGGTTATTGTACTTCTCTCATTATTCTTTTCCAAACGTTTTATATTTTAGCCACACGTGTGCAAAACGAAGCAATCAAAATCTCTAAAGAAGTTATACCGATAAAGAGCAGCTGGTCCCATTGCTTTTTATTTTATTTTGGCCAAACATAATAATCATATCATTGTAGAATTATATAAGCTTTCATGAACCACAGATTATTGTCTCTGTTGGACATTACATTATAATATTCTCATATCATTGTTATTATTAATAGTAGGTATGTGTTGACACGTGCACATCAAAAGTGGCTGAATGCTCTTCTTTAAATAATATTTAGAAATTTTACTTTCTTATGGATTGTGATTTATTAATATTTTATTATTATTATCATCATCATCATCATCATCATTATCATCAAATGTACGACGATTTTAACTAGCATACGACTATTTTCAATTGTTGGTACGACTGTTTTACTTTTCTGATCTGGCAACCCTGGAGAGACCAGTTATCTGAGTAGTTAGCGGTGAACAATAAAGTCAGCATGCGTGAGTGGAGCAGTAGCACGTGATAGAACTTACAAAAGCAAATTTTTGTCACCATTTATAGAAAAAATGTCTGTACATTATTATTATCATCATCATCATCTTCATCCTGACAATTCGCAAAGTGTACGACGATTTTAACTAGCGTACGACTATTTTCAGTTGTTGGTACGACTGTTTTACGTTTCTGATCTGGCAACCCTGGATCATAGGGCCAAAAATAGAATAACCCACCACAGACTTAAAAATCTTATGTGAAATTCACACAACGTCCCCTGCCCAAATAAAAGTTAGCCTCTTAATACGGAGCCGTTTTCGAGAAAATCGCAACAAACTAAATTTTCTTTATTTAAAGTCTCCTTAAAATATGAGAAAGTCGTCGCCAATCCACGTGTCACATCCCCAAAAGGTACCTAACCCAAATGTAAAATGCAAAATTTTGTTTCGAAGAGCATGGAAAATCAAAAGCAGTTAAAGCATCACAACTAACCTCTTTGTTGTATGTTTGGCAGAATATAATTTTTTTCCATTTGTCGTGAAGTGCGTGAATTCTTGCCGCCAATGTCTATATTATAAGGCTGATATTTTAACTTCCTGTTTTCGGCATTTTCTTCTTTTGAATAGTTGGTGCACAAAACCTAGAATCGACCTAGCCAACGGGCACTTCGCACAATCTACATCGATCGCTATACTGGGACGATTTAGCGGGTGAACTAATGATTTGAAAAGACTGAGTCAATTTTTAAATAAAACTGTGAATTTTATGTTATGTTAAACTAAACAGGCACTTTTTAAAGGATATTATAGGCAAAAGTAGGCGCTAACAAAGAAATGGGCTATTTTAGATGCTCTAAAATTAACAGTTTCTGGATTAATTAGTGAAGAAACAAAAAGTACAACTTTATTTGCAACTAGCGACTCAGGAAAAGAATAGTTTTTAACCTAGATATCCGCAGTTTAATAATAATAATAATAATATACCGGTAACTTTAAGACTATACCGTGATTCCAGCAACTCAAGAAATTCTCTTTCCCTAACATAGGCCTATTCACATGTTTTTTCCATTGTTAACATTCGTATAATATTGAACCTAAATATTTTCCATTTCTATTGCCATAGGTAATTTAACGCAGTTGTATTGTACACATTGAAGGTTAATCTATGAAGTATTATTTAAATATTTTTTGGTAGGATCTAGGTTTTAAGGATCTTTTTAATACAAAAAATGGTTATCCACAAAACCTTAACCTTTTTTTGAACTGTATTTCCAGATCGTTTATTTAAAATAGCTGCTAAATTATTGCGTATTTTGATTAACTTGAATATATTTGTTATAATCCAGGATTGGCTACATGCCACTCTTGAGATTTACATACGGTATTTGTAACGCCATCCCATAGATAACTCCTTTTGCTCCATCTCCCGAGTTAAAAGGGATTCCATATGATATGATAGGAATAGACGTGTTTTGCAGAATGTGTTTTCGCTTTCAGAAAAGCCTTTTGAGTGAAACTCTTTTTGAGTAAAATTCCGATATTAAGCTTCTAAAATTACTTGCTATAAGTGAGGTTTGGAAAACTTCTAATATTTGGTAGCGTTCCCATTAGTAACATGATCCTATACATCACAGAAGCGTTTTCCCACAATGTTAAACAAACGTCGTAGCATCCTACGTGTAGATAAACTTCCTCATTTGTAAATGTTGCATGTCCATAAGTAAGGTAAAAGCATGCAAAAACATAGTGTTTACTAGATAATGTCTGAAAATACAATTTTTTAGAAGATGCATCTAATGTATGGCAAGAAAAAACTGTACAATGGTGTTTTCATAACATTATCCATGAAGAATTCTTTCACTAATTTTGTATGCAGTAATTCAACATTTTAAACAAGTTTTTCTCCGAGTGAAAACTATTTTATTTAAAAAAAAAAAACTCTCTAGAAAATGTTTTGAAAGTATAATTTTGTTCAGCGTTCTTTTAATACTCTTAACATCCATTTCCTATTTCTCTTTTTTACTAATAAGTTGGCCGCATATGAAATTCTGCTACTTGAGCATCTCTACCGCTAAGTAGAGTACAGTAGGCCACGCATGAGTTGTAGATACTTTTCAAAATGTTAACACAGTTGCCGATCCACAGAAAATGTGGGCTCAAATTATGCAGACATGCCGGGTTTATATCAGCCCAGGACAAATTTATCTCTAAAGATTACAGTAGGGCCTATGTCTCTTGAGTGAGATAAAGCTGAAAGTTTGTAACATATAACTAAACTTGTTCACTAAGCAATTTACTTATCATTATGTCCTACATTATAGAAGTTGATTGGTTATTTAACGACAGGGGTGTACTGCAACTTAAACCTGTGATCATCGCCGGTGTGCAGGAATTTTTGAAGTGAAACCTCTTTAGCCGCGGTAGGAGTAAATCGAGAACTATCCCAAACTTGCGTTAAGAACAAAATCGTCACGAAATTAGTGGGGCTGTGACGGAACGGACTGCACAGAAAACAATCAACGCAATGATTAGGCTTATCTAAAATTTAAAAAATCAAAAAATCGAAATCCAAAATTTAAAAATAAAAAAAAAAATAAAAAAATCAAAGATCCAAAATTTAAAAAATCCAAAATAAAATAAAAAATAAAAATTACAAAATTACAAAAATTAAAGATAAGAAATTTAAAAATGCAATAACCCAAAATTTAAAAAGTCCAAAAACCCAAAATTAAAAAAGTCCAACAAACCAAAATTTAAAAAATCTAATAATCAAAAATTTAAAAAATCAAAAAATTAAAACAAGTTTCATTTCTGTCGCGTGGCGTTCCACGGACACTTTTTTCATATGGCTATAAATGTACAGACACAGGCCTGTCACTAATGTACACATAAATAACATCGATCTATCCCAGGATGGAACCCGCTACCTTGAGCACAGAAAGCCAGCGTCATATAGACTGTGCCACCCAGGTCGACGTTATTATAGAGAATCCATTTGCTAAATACGAGTAACGAGTGAAGTTCGCCATAAAATGTGAACTGTTCCTGCCGTTACGGTAATGAAAATCGATACATAAAACAGATAAACAAGAGAACAACACGCACTCCTCCAAGAGTTGAAATACATTATGGAATTGTTCTTTTCAACATGAATAATCGCTTGCACTCAAAAGTTAATAATTCAGAAAAACGTTTTTTCATTTCCATGCTGCACAGTTTTTGCTTGAGAACTTACAATAATGAGTTGACCTCGTTTCTCTTGATTTAAAGGGCACTTTTCTGTTCCAGGCGCGCGCCGAATACTTTGATCATTGATTTGAATCTAATTGGAGAATATGCCATGCTATCATTGCAGGGTGTTCAATAGTTAGGGTGATCACGTTAATTGTAGCGGAAATAACAGCTTTAATTTGTACCCCGTTTTTAAAATAGTGGATTTATATTTATAAATACTCGTACATTCCTAACAGAATTTTTCTTGTGTACTGCAGTAAAATTTTAGTGGCTGTCATGTTATGGTTTTAGTATCGAATTCACGATTATCGAGATTGAATGGCATTTTATATGATTACAAATAATACTTTTAAAAATTGAATAAAGCACAAAAAGTGATAATAATGTAGTGCTTGCATTTTTATCGTTATAGGCTATTATAGGTTGTTAAGCCTGTAGTCATAATAGAAACGTTATTTTCAGTGTTAGTTTCTTCTCCCAGAGCGTTTTAATCAGTCTAAATCGCTAAATATATCAGCAAACACCATGTGATAAATGTTTACTTAAATGCTTCATATAACATGAGCCAACCACATCATGTGAGTGTTTAATTATGTGGTCTTATATATGATTGCTATCATCTCTACTAAAAGAATAGGGACAATAAGTGACTATGCAAATCAAAACAGAAACGAAAGTGTGTTATTAAACAAATTAATCTCTTTCATATATCTTACTTCCATTTTTTCTACATTTATATGGCTATTAGGCTACAATAAACGTTTTATTATAAAAATTAATGTCGCAGAAATGAGCTTTAAAATTCTAGGTAATTTTTGTTTTTCAAACTTCAAAATAAAGCATCCACCTACTAAATGAACATTGATTTTCATATTTATAAAACTAGTATTTGAGACATTTGAAAATTTCGAAACTAAACTCCATGGCGCTACATCCCTTGAGGGACTAGGACTGCCATACGACCGCTGCGTCATCTACCATAGGGAGATGGCAGGGTTGTGGACATGTGGTCAGCATTGGCTCACGGCCGTTATTGATAGCTTACTGAACCGAAGCCGCTACTTCTTTATCAAGTAGCTCCTCGGTTTGTGTCTCAAGGTTGAGTGCACCCCGTTCCACATCTCCCTACCTCAGAAAAATTCAAGGAAGTACCGGAGATCGAACCCAAACCTGCGTATCCGTAAACAGCAACACTTATCACTAGAAATTACTGGACTTGATAACATGTATGATCGCCTGGCTACGAATGAATTACTGAGTGTTATTGAAAATAGTTAAGATATTATGTTTATGTTCAGCAGTTTAGAATCCATAACTTACATCAATTAATGATCTTGCGATCCCAATCTATTCTAGTTAGGGTAATGTAGATTTCGTCTGACAATAATACGATTGCATTTAAATTATAGCACAAATAAAAGCATATGGATCATTATCGTATTTCGCCATTAAAATGATATCTTGACTTTAGGTATATTCCGTCTGTGCACAGATCATAAAACTTTCATATCTTATGAAAAAAACGCCACAATATTCAACTCATGGAGATAGAAATAAAGTAAAGGCTAGATTCAATAGTTCCTATGCAAATTAAATATTTATAATCAAATAATAAATGGAAATTTGCTACTAAATGGAATTTACTACAATTTATTATTATTACAACAATTTTCTGTTAAAAAAAGAAGACAAAAATAGAAAACGAAAACACAACAAAATACGATTTCTAGAACAAGCTAATAGGCCTAAATATAATGTTGATAATACACCCGAATGAGAAAAATTGCTAGTGCTTGGGAGCATTCGTTTAGAAAATAAATTGTAAATAGGCTAAATATAAATAATAATAATAATAGTAATAATAATAATAATACTAATAGGATATGACAGTTTTATTAGTCATGGATATAAATATTAAAATTTACATTTTTTAGCCTAATAAAAAACGCTGCAATATTAGGACAGAGCACAGAAATATCTGCATTTTTTTTGTTTGTTTCCATTTTCGATTTCTCTCGGCTATCTCAGCTACGGTATAAAATTACAAAAGGAGAGTACACTAAAGTTGTAGAGATAATTAATAGAATATATCTTTGTCAATCACATTTCTTTATAAAATTAAGAGTTATGGGAAAGAAATCAAATAGGAATTATTTGAATGCACAATATCAGAATAAATCTTACGAAAATGTGAATAATGTTACTCTTTTGTTTTAACCTATAATAACAAGAAATCTACGATTTATTGTTGTGAAATGCAATATACCCGTGTCGTAATGTTGCAATAAAACTAATTCGAGCAAAGTGAAAGTAAAAGGTCTCCGGTTAAAAACCTCAAACCTCGTTAGAGCCGTTTTGGAGGAAATCGTGAAAAATGAAACTTTCTTCACATAAAGTAGCATTAAAACTAAGAGAAATTCGCCACCAATCTTCGTGTCACATCCCTTGATGGTACCTAACCCAAATACAAAATTAACCTATAATTTCATTCGATTTTTCGTTCGGGAGCTAGGCTGTTCACATACACACCAGCATACAGAGAAGATATGTTTCTGAAAATAGTATTTTTGGATTAAGTGATCCTCAAAACAAGTGTTTATTTTAAAAATTCAACTTTGAATATCGGGGCCCAACACAATACTTCCGACACCTATAGGTGGCTCACCTTTGGTATGCAGAGGAAGTAAACACTAAAATATATTGCTTAATAAAGTTCTTTCTTTCTCTTTCTTTACCTAAGTTTTACCATTCCGTCCGGGTCTTACAGAGCCGCTACCTGTTGGTAGAGGGATATTCTATGGATCACGTACATACTTTTCTTGACCAGACAAGGCTATGGAGGGCCTTCCCGGATTAGTGATCAGCCCAATGTCGGGGCCACCTCCAAAACAACATGGACGAGACACACCATTCACACAAACCTTCACTCTGAACAAGGCGAGGATGAGATGAAGATGATAATGACGTCAAGTTGATACACGGGACCACAAGGGCCTAAATTTACCGGCAGTTGTGTCACGGGTGAGGGGATAAACGGAAAAACACAACATCGGTAACTGGTCCCGTCAACGATCCGAACTCGGGCCCGCTGCTTGAGAGAAGCGAACGCATCCCCTACGCTATAGCAGTGGACTTGTCTATTAATGTTACTTACTTTAAAGACAAGTTACAAACATTTCAGGTCAGTTTTAGTAGATTTTACAAGAGCAAACGAATCCTTCTACTAATTTTGTTTAAATGTAAAATGGAGACATTACAATTTTGTGTCATAATTTCTAAAACACATTTTATAGCCTGTACTGGTCCTATAGAATTTTTTCTGCTTGTTTCTTAAATGTACATGCCATACCAGACTTTCATATCCGTAAAATCGAGAGTACAAAAACCACTGACGTCGCTTTACCTTAACGACTATTGAATTCTCGTTCCGCTTTTTCTCTTTCTTTCTTCTCTTTTTTTTCAGAAATACGCTTCTCTGTTGTTTCCGCGTAACTAATGGCAGAAAACATTTTATTATTCCACATGGAACGGTAATGTTTTTATACTACCATACAATGTTGTCAGATATTTCTGCTTTTCGGGTCTGCAATGACAATGCTCAGGATTCCAGATTTAAAAGAAGTGTACACTCTTCTAGTTTTAACATCAGTATAAGTTACACTTTCAGTGTGTAGGCTTTGATCTAACTTACGAACAAGATAGACATACAAACAACGAACCCCTCCCCCCCAAATATCAGGCAGCGTGTGAGACAATCGAACGAACCTTTAAAAATAAAGTAAGACAAGAATCACAACTAAGATTTTACTCAGCTATGGCAGTACCTTAATAACCGTGGAAGTGAAGCATGCACCATTAAAGAAAAAGATCGAAGTAAAATGTTGGCAGTTGAAATTAGGGTTTTACTTTCAGTCAAGTGATGTATCAGAAAAGAACATATAGCCTAACAAATGAGAAGATTAGAGAGGAATTGAGAGTATGAACGCTTCTAATAAAGACCCTAGAAAAGATCGGATTAAGTCTAAATCGTATTTCAGAAATAGATGGTCTCACCAGATATGAGACCGAAACAGGTAATAGCCTAAACCCTAAATCATGAAGAAGAATATATATATGGGTCATTCACCAAAAAAAGGATAGATTTCAATGTTAGAATTTTTTTAAAGATTATTTTTTATTTTGGACCCAGTAATTTTTTTAATGTAGTATTTCTTTCTGCAGAGTAATACTGAGGTACTGGTCCTACTTACGCTAAAATGGAATACAAGTTAAAGTCTGTTGAATTATGAAAGAATGAAAATGACAAGTCAGGTTTGGGGACATGACACGGAGGTGAGATCTCACATACTGTGCCCTAAAATGCAGAAAATTGTAACTTTTGTTTAAAAAGTGGACTTTGGGATCAATAGACCTTATTTCAGTCTAACTTATCATAATAATTTATAATCCTTAAATACTTATTTTACACTAGAAAATCAATTGCGACATGAATCTGCCCTTTTCTGGAGAATAACCCATATATATATATTTTAAATTAAACTCAAGAAAGGTGAGTTGAGGTTTTTTAGTGAAGTTTTGGCGAGTTTTGCTACGTAACTGGATAGCAGAAACCTGATATTTCAATACACCCATCACAACAATAACAGGGAGGGAATTTTAAAAAGAAGAAACATGGAAATGTAGAACTGTAGAATAACTTACAAGCCAGTCTCTACGGAATTAAAATAGTTTGTATGTCTATATGTGTGTATGAGAGTGTGTGTGAGAGAGGGAGAGGGCACCTTAGCTGCGCTTGCACCATGACGTGGAAAAAGCCCGTATCCCTGAAACCATAGGATTAGACAGAAGCGATTCATGACCTAGTCAATACTTGCGTACCCAGCAGAAAGCTATTCTCCCACGAAACCAAGCAACCGCACAAAAGCTATTGATTTAGCTAACACTTCCAAATCCTGTTGAGTGCGTTAGACTAGAGCTGTAAAGGACTGACAGAAGTGTGATGAAGTATCAAATAGTACTAAACAGTTTAGGGAAAAGTGCTGATAGATCCGGGGAAAGCATGAGATGGAATACACTGATAATTTAGAAATAATATAACGTATAGTACTAAACAGTGATAAGTCTAGGAAAAACATGAGATAAGAAAACGTTGACAATTTAGAACAACGAACCGAATGTGTGGGGTAATATAAGACAGAAATAAAAAAAATAAACAAAAATGGGCCTAAAATTCTCGCCCATCCTCGCTTGATACAAAATTATGACAGATTATAAAATACAGGGGAAAAACTGAAAATGAGCTTTATTGAAGTAATTTCTTGTCTTTTAAAAAGTATGTGATCTGTGTAGTTTCAAATGTGAAAGAGCCATGTGATATTTATGAACGAGAAAATGCTAGCGCTTCACTGGTTCATTGGTCCTGCTTTACATCCTTCTGAACCACCTGGAGAAAAAATTCCGCCGTCACCATTGCTCTTCCTGTATGGAAATGGAGAGTCCGAGATTTTAATATCATGCTTCAAGACCGAGATTATGAGCAACAATTTAATTTAATTTCATTTAATTTAATTGACCTTAAATAAAAGGCAACAATTTAAAGAATAAAGTAAGCACACTGTTGCAAATTTTTGGGCATAACTAGAGACCGGATGATAGGTAGAATTCCTATATTTTATTATTGAAGGTATATAAGTTTGTATAGGTAGAGAAAGATCAGATGTTGTAGATGTTAAATGTGGAGTGCCACAGGGGTCTGTGTTGGGACCTCTGTTATTTATTTTAATGGTGAACGACTTACCATCTTGTATAAACACTTATACAATAATGTACGCAGATGATATAACCTTCTCAAATAGCAGTGTAGATCTCCAGTCACTTCAAAATTTAACGTGTTGTCACAGGCATCTATACCCTTAGCAACCAGGGAAGGCGGTTGAGGCCAGGTAGATTCCTTCACCCACAGGCACCCTCACATTTACACGGGCAGGAGATTTAGGACCAACCGTAATTTCCTCCCCATGAGTCACCTAGTCTACTTCAATCAATCAATCTTGGATTTTTTTAATATGTCATTTTATCTTAAAATGTTTGTTATATATCAATTCTACACATAATTACAAGAAAAATGACACCAAACAATGTATAATTTACTTTAACAGGAACATCTATAACAAATACATAAATAAAAGTTACGAGAAAACTGCTTTCAAGTCCTATGTTCCTATTAAAGTAAATTATACATTGTTTGGTGTCATTTTTCTTGTAATTATGTGTAGAATTGATATATAACAAACATTTTAAGATAAAATGACGTATTAAAAAAATGTAAGATTGATTGATTGAAGTAGACTAGGTGACTCACGGGGAGGAAATTACGGTTGGTCCTAAATCTCCTGCCCTTGTAAATGTGAGGGTGCCTGTGGGTGAAGGAATCTACCTGGCCTCAACCGCCTTCCCTGGTTGCTAAGGGTATACTGTATATGGTTTAGATCGAACGGGTTCCTCTTAAATGAAAGTAAGACTCAACAGTTATATTTCAGTTTAAGAGAACTTCCTCTAGAAAACAAAGTAAATAGTATAAAGTGCTTAGGTATTTGTGTAGATAACAAATTAACGTGGGAGCCTCATGTAAATTACATTTCGGGTAAACTCTCGAGAGTAGTGTTTTTGTTGAGGAGTTTAAAAAGTCATGTACCAAGAAATTATGTAAGAGGTGCATACTTTGCATTTTTTCAAAGTATAATTACATATGGAATCTTACTATGGGGAAATAGTAGTCATGTCAATAAAATATTGTTACTGCAGAAAAAAGCTATTAGGATCATTTCGGACGCACACAATGCAGAACATTGCAGACCACTCTTTATTAACTTACAATGTTTAACAGTTATAAATCTCTACATTTTCCTTGTTTTGTTATATATTAAAAAAATATATCAGATTATTATACCGGACGGGAAATTCATTCTCACAATACTAGGAATAACAAACTTATCAATATTCCATATCATAGATTATCTAAATCACTTAAAAGTTATGAGGTATTAGGCCTAAAAATGTACAATAAGCTCCCATCAAAAATAACTCAGCTTCCGGTAAACATATTCAAATGTAAGCTTTCTATTTTACTTGTTAGGAATCCATTTTATGATATCCAAGAATTTTTTGAATGGGAATTATCTTTTTAATTGTGTGTGTCATGGCATAACGACCTGATATAAAGGGTTGTGTACCACAATTAGTTCTAATTCAATCTTTGTAACCTGTAACACGTAGGCCTATATGTACACTTGTATTTTTATTCTATACTGACTTTGTCTATTGCAATTCATTGCCAAATGACAATAAAATTGTATTATTATTATTATTTTTAAATTATGTAATGTAAGTATTTGAATTGTGTACAGCATATAATATAACTTTGTTTACATTATAATGCATATTAATGTTTATTACCTGATTTTTAAAAAGTAATATTGCACTGCATTACTACACTTCAGATGTACAGTACTCATATTTTATTAATACGCTGTACTTTTACTTTGGGTAGGCCTAATAAAGAAATTCACTTGGCGTTTCCTTTATGTTTCCGGTGACCCAAAACTTACGGACCAATTCACCATTTGCAATTTAAAAATAAAGATGGGTTACCCTGCCAGCTGACTCTGCCCAACCATGCAAAATCATTGCTCGGAGCTAGGCCCTAAAGTGTCAGGTTTACTACCACGTGGAATTTGGAAAGATTCCTCTAGTATTATTGAGCCGCGAGTAATGAAACTGGCTTTGGTCCGTATGGTCAGCTGATTTTTGTCCAACCATGCGGCCAGAATTATTGCTCGTAGATAGGGCACGAGGAGCGAGATTTATAGGTCCGATGAGAAGGTAATGAGGAGTTTATTGTTTAGGATATAAATCTTCTGTAACTTTGGATTGATTCTTATGGGAAGAAACGAGGGGAAATGCTATTTCTTTTCTGTAGCAGTTTCTCAATAGCACAAATGCTCTATGACCTTATCTATTAAAGTCAGAACCTGGGAATGTGGTATATTTCTTATAGCTGTGTCCCGCGATGAACCTTTCGGGCCATGTCAACTCTGAAGACGTTATCCTTTCCAGATGCCCAGGTTGATTATCCAAGGAATAATCGATTTAATGATAAACAAGATATTGCGTTATCTATTTGTAATTACCGGTAAGTGAGTGATGGCAGCATAACAAATCATTTAAATATTTATACATGTGGCTTGAATATCAAGTGCGCTTTGTTCAAAGAAAACTGCACTTCTATTGGAAATAGCGCATTTATTTATGAACATGTAAGATGTAACATTGGCACATTTCGAAGTGATCTTCGTACAGGTTATACGTATCGAAAAGTAATATCGAATAGTCACCTACGAGAAATCGTCAGATAGATGTAAAGTAACACATTACTTCATATTAGTGTGATCTATATGATAACTGATCACATATGTGATCATTATTCAAGGATTTATTAGGTTTACGGATACAAACATACTGCATTTTTTTTTTCCTTAATAACTTATTTACGTTTCCATATGATTTTCATTTCCTGAGAATTGCTTATAAATTAGTTTTCTCTGGTAGTTTGCTAGATTAGGGTGAATTTCCAACTGCAAAATGATGGCTATAATATGTTTTGTCCATAAATGCATTAACGCAAGGTGTGTAGGCACCATTTCCATTCCTTTAATAATAACTCCTAAAGAACATAATTCCCGGACATCGAGGACGGTTACTTAACTAAGTACCAGTTATATAACCATAACAAACGAACTGGAAAATGCTGTTTAATGGACACCTTCAATATACATGGTGATACATTTAATGAAAATAACCACATAAATAATATTTATTGAAATAGAATAACACTATCTTTCATGAGTACTTAAATTAAGTATATGGAGTATGGTCTGCTTTATCACATGGGCAACTTTAGGCTTTCGATTTTCTAGTGAACATATGTATGTTATTCTCTGGCTGCCCTCGCCACAGGATGCCCTTTTATTCTGACGAGCTCATTCAGATCAATGACAACAGCAACCAGGTGGTCACGTGATAGTTACAATGACGAAAGCTTCGTATGAGCATTTTTATTTTCCTACACATCAAATGTAAACGATATTTGAACACAGTAACAGAAATAACAAAGCAATTAACTATTTTGAAGTTATATTATTGTTTCTCGGGCTTCCAACCTGGTGAGTTGGAGGTTTGGTTCCAAGCTTTCGGCAGCTATCTCTGCTGCTATCTTCCGGTTGGAAGCCCGAGAAACAATAATACATTCTCAACACCGGAAAAGCCTCAAGTCACATACAGTATTTCGAATTTATTTAAAAAAAAAAACAAAAAAACTTTCTTTGCAAAAGCATACAACTTGGGAACAAGAAGTCAGCATCTTACCGATTATTCCACCCAGACGAACGGGTCAAGGCGTGGTAAGTGCTTTTGTTATGTTAGAAATGTAGGCTATATTCTGACAACAAAACTATAACAACTTGCAAATTACGTTCAGAAGAACTTCTTAATATATTTGACGATTTTATTATGCTTCATAAGCACATTATGTAGCCTGTGTTCTTTTTTAAGTTGACAAAACGCAAAATTACTACATTAATTAATTTCTTGGCCTTACTTAAGTTATAAATGCGAAAAATCGACCTTATAGCCCGGTTATTATGAAAGTCCTTTCTTCAACCAAAGAAGCCTAATCCTAGGAATGTGTATGTATTACCAGGTAATGAGAGTTAATTCCATACATAGGAGATTGACATTAAAATTATATGGCCTGTGTTGAGGTGAAACAGAGTTTGTAAAAAGAGTGGTAGCCATGAATTAAGTGTACTTAGAATCATGCTATAATTTGTTTTACAGTTTTAACGTGTATTCTTTTACGCATGAAATCCAAATACAATACACTATTTGTATGGTAATATTTTTTTTAACAGGTTGCAGAAAATAAAAATTATAACCGGCATTTAAAAATTATAAGACGATCAAAATCAAGAGAGAGATGATAAAAGAGTGTATAATAAATATTTAGTCATTATACTTCAAGTAGGTAAACGAATAAACTCACAGCATTCCTTTGAATTCCAAAAAATGATACAGTACGCAGTTATTAAAGAAAAAAATTCAGGAATCTAACATTATGAAAGTTAACTATATTGAAATAAATATGCTACGGATGAAATTAATCTACAACATTTCGGAATTGAATTATAATAATTCTAGAGTGATAGGGAAAAAGCAAATAAGTCAAAAAATAAAAGTTCCAGGAGAGATAAAAACAATTTATTTCTACAACAATGTTAGAATATCTAGTTCAGCCCACCCAGATATTTTTACATACTATCTTATAAAGTAAAGTGTTCCCTATTACAGGCCATGGAGGCCCAGGGGGTTCCGGGAGGTTGAGGCTCCCAGATTTTTAGACATCGGCACATGAAGGTGGTAAGGTTGTCAGCCTTATGCACCGGCCGCCTTTACCCCCAGGGTTGTTCCTGGTACTCATTTCTGTTAGAGGCTGAGTCGACCCCTTGGTCATAGTGCCACCAGAAGGATTAGGCCAATTGAAAAATTCCAATGACCTCATCGGGGATCGAACCCGCGACCTTCCGCTTTGTAGCACAGCGCCTCAACCACTGCGCTACGGCGTACCCCACATACTATCTTATACTGAGTAAAAATATCTGGGGGGGGGGCTGAACTAAATATTGTAACAATGCTGTGGAAATAAATTGTTTTTGTCTCTCCTGAAACTTTGGTTTTTTTACTTATTCGCTTTTTCCCTATCACTCTAGAATTATTTATGGAAGATATAGGCTACTGATTCATATTTATAAAACAAATCATTTATTTGAGACCTAAAATCATTTAATATTGTCTATCTTTAAAGGTCTTCTGTATTTATCTTCTAAACATGAAACTTACGAGAAAAGAAATAAAAGTATTTATACTAATAATTTTTAGTGATAAAGGTACGAATGAATTTAATTAACAATTTTTTTATCCTTGTATGTGCAGGTTTTTTGGACGGTAGTTGAATAGCGGCCTTCACGCAGCATCTAACCCCAGGACTTGCAGTGCCCAGATAACAAAGGTACGCCGTTAATTACTTCGATAAAACTCCTTTCTCTCGTTTTTCACTCTATGGTTTTTAAAAAGCTGCGGTGTAGACTCTGAAGTTTCTGACATTATTAATTACCAGTCGATGTGTCGTTTCTCTGCTAATTAATCTTTACTAATGGAGACCATTAATATTAACTTAGTAAATTTCAACGGCTGCGCCAATAGCTTGAACTCTCTTCTTAAAGGGTATGTAATACAATATGATCCTACGGTCTGAACGATAAACCTCTATTTTAAAGTTAAACCAATGTTCCTTAACACAATCAACATTATTTTAACAAAATAAAGTAACACTTGAAGAGTGGCAAAACATTGCATTGTGTTTGATATAAATGAATAGTGACCTCAGCGGATTAATGACTGGCTTGCTCCCCTTCTGTCTTCGAGCACCCTGGCTCAGAAGTGGCTGAGAAAGTGGCTTTATTAAAACATAACCATTAGTATTGAATTTCTCCGGAGGAAAAGTAACGCCTGTGTCAGATGTTGTAGAACCTCTGCATATTAAAGAACCCCGAAGGACAAGACCTCTTGGAAAAATTACCTGCTCATCAAATTTCCCATTCTTTTCGGTTCCTTCCATACACGATGGACCCTCATCAGCGTAGGCTTTGAGCAAGGGACAAAGTGAAAAATTGCTCTGGCTACAGGAATATCGTTGAAGATTTTCAGGAAACTGCGTTAGCTAGACGGATATGTATACTTGCCTGGTTTTCAAGTGATTAACTAGCAAATTGCCTATTTGGAGATTGGTATCTCCATGAACAGATTTTTTTAGATATAAAGGTGCTGAACGAATGTACTCAGCCTCTTGAAATGTTTAGCTTGGATCACGAAAACCACTGTGGTTGGGAGTTTAAATGCTGGTCACACAATTCTTCTGTCTTCCAGCAATACTAAACATGGTGGAAGTTCTGCAGCCGTCTAACTGTAGAGCATTCTCATTTCTCTTTATAGGATGCAGTATCATAGATTTTGTTACGAAAGCTGTATGTGAGAATAGGTGGCATTAATTCTAACTAATTAAAGTTTGAAAATAAAGTACTTTAAAACTGTAATTTAAAGTTTATTAAGATATAAACAAAATTAAAAATCAGTACGTAATTCTTGTAAAACATCTGAAACATTTCTACTTACAAAGTAAGTATTAATTATTAATTTAATCATTTAAATAGTAGCGTTCGCTGTATATAATTTATTATAGGCTCACAAAAATCGTGCCTGAAGTATTCAGTATATTGATATAAAGTATAGATGGTGTAATTACTAGGGCGAAGCATTTAATGACCATAAAATAGTGAAATAATGCAAAATAAAAAATTCATTTATGACCTAAAAATAGTGAAAAAAAGACACGAAATTTAAAGAAAATTGACCAATAAATTTTCCATCATTACTTAAATTTAGTTTTTTAAAGCAATGAATTACTAAAAACAATTTAACGGCTGACAGTGCGTTATATATGAATTTACAATATAAAACACACTCATTGTATTACTAAAAAAGTAAGTAAATCTATACTCTTTGGACACCCTTAGCGAAAAAAAAATCTTTCTGAACTGGCATGCCCATCAAATTGCCCCTAGCAAATATGTGCCATTTCTAGAAGAAAGAAAAATAATTCTTTACTGCTACAAGACAAATTGCTGTGGTGTTTACAATAAACATGAATTAAAATGAACTGTGAACACTTGGCGGAGATTCTCAAATAAAAACGACTGTCTGTTGTCTGAAAGTAACGATTTGTACATGGAAAAGCTCCCTCTACTTCCACTGAAACCTGACCTAAATGTCGAAAAGTACCTAAAAATGCCGAAAATGGTATAAAATGCAGAAAATGACCTTTGCCAAAAAATGGCCTATCTCTTGAAAATGATGAAAAATGCAAAATAAAGCAAAATGTGCAAAAAACAAATTGCCCTTATTTCATAAATTATTTCATGATACATATTAATATATATTCGAGCTTTGCCCTAGTAATTACTATTGCTCAAAGCAGTGAGTTTTAAACTAAACATATTCAATGTCTAAACTTATTTTCTTTTTCCATGTAATATTATTTAAGTCGACTTTACTCTCTTAGAAATGTCAATCAAGAAAACATCAGATGATATCCGATGTGATATCGATAAACATATTGAAACATATTGAAACATATAAACGTGTATAGTGAAACAGAGGAGACAGCTCTACGATCCACAGACATGCCCCACATTCTGGGATAGTTATAGGGTCAGTCTCTGTGTTCATGAGCACTTAGTTGGTATAGATATCATAATAGCACTCAAGAGTGGAGGCGGATAATATACCCTGGAGGTAAGACAGAAAACCCGAGTTTGTCCACTGGGGCAAGTGCCTCCCTCAACCCACGAGACGTGCACGGAATGCGAAGCCCATTTCCCATCTTGTTCTGGCGAGATACCAGCATTATACACGATGTAACAACCACCTGGGAAAAGATGTGCTGTGGTCAACTTACCCTGACAAACCCAATTGGTTCTATCCCTACGCATTCTTTAAAGGTATTTTTACGCTGCAGCCTACTTTGTTTAGTCCGTTTAAAAACTTACCTACCTAGGTCAGCACTCTAATAAAGCGTGATTTTATCTATCACCCCTTCATTTTAACGCTTGGTTCAAATGGGGAAAGATTATGTATCAAGTAGATAGCTAGTTCGTTGCAGTGATATTATCATATATCATTGACACCGTATCATATCGAAGTCTCTTGCTCCTCATTCTAGATTCGGGATTCGAACCTTTATGTATGTGTAGAGTTCTGAAGTAATTTTCAATGTACGATGATGCAATGTTAATCATATTCATTTATATTTTATTTTTAAACTTTATTTTGATTAATGACAGTTTTAATTCTTCTCTCATCTGTGGAACAAGAATAATTCTAAGATATTGAATTATTTTTATGCATTGGCTGTCAAATCCAAAATTCATTTTAGAGCCAGCTCAATTCCTTCTGATTACTGTGAAGGCAATCGTAGTGATAGATAGCTCCTATTTGCTCTGAAGTATGATGGATATCCAACCTACATCCAACAAAAGCGATTTGAACTTCCTGTAATGCACCTTGGCTTTATAGATGTGTTGCCACTATTAAACTTCCAACCCTCGTAGTTCAGATATTGAATAAATATAAAAATGAACAAACTTATTCAACCCCTGAAAGAATGTCAGGCACACTGAAAAACTAACTTCAGTTAGGTTTACTTCCTCGTGATATTTCTCAGGCAAGGCTAACAATCAAGCAAAATACTTTTCCACTCTATAAAGGAATGGTAAGTGGCTAGTAGTTTTATAAAATATAAAATTCCATTTCGCCTGTGTGCACTATTTAGACTATCATGCATACCAAGGTTTCGCAAGTAGTCTAAAGAGAGCAGATAGGCGAAATGCAACTTTTATAAGATAAAACATTTCATTTCGCCTGTCTGCACTGTTTAGACTTCCATGCATAACAAGGTTTTGCAGGTAGTCTAAACAGTTCTGAAAGGCGAAATGCAACTTTTATAATTATTAGGGATGGGTCCTCGATACTTTCGATACCTCGATACTCTCGATACTTGCATGGTATCGGCATCGAACGATACTTCAGAATACTCGCTCGATACTTTTTCGATACTTTTGTAATTCTGCAATTCTGCAATTAAGTGAGAATGCTAGTATTTTTTTTACAAAAACTTGTAAGTGGACTGTTTAAAAAACTAATTTTAGGTTTAATGTAGAGTTTAAAAATAATTATAGGCTACTGATGATATTAAATTTTGTCTCATTAAATATGCAGACTTAATTAATTTAGCTGGTATTACAAAGTTCTCTCAAATTTTAATTTCCAATGTACCTATTTATTGAAACTGGAAATGTTGAAGGTATCGAGTATCGAAGTATCGAGCATCAAGGAAAAAATCATGTATCGGTATCGAGCATCGAGTATCGAGAAAATCTGGTATCGACCCATCCCTAATAATTATCATTATTAACAAACACTTACATAAAAATCGAATAGTTCATTGTGCTCCGATTTGTAGCAAAAACTACTAAGCTGATAGAGCTGAAATTCTATATGAACATAGTTTTTATACCCGCAAAAATTATAAAAAATTATTTCACTTAATATCACTATCATTAAAATTCAGTATCAGTTAACGTAGTCACTAACCATGATACAGTATCAATATAAACAGATGAACTTCAATATTTCATTACCTACTGGTAAAACCAATAAACGTAGATAACCCTACTTGGTCACACGACTATTGCTACAGAAGTAATTATCAAGAAACATTCATTAAGATCAATGTGAGATTTTATCAGATAATTTTCAGCGCAAATATTGAAATAATATTTCACAAATAAGGAGCAAGGAGTTAGATGCAAGACGAGTCATTCTTAAACTCAACGTTAAGGTCACTGAAACTTAGTACGGTTACTTCCTCATGGATGCTTTTTGGATATGGCTAAAAATCGACCGTGCAAATACTCGTTAACCGTACGAAGATTGAGCTAGTATTTATAGATATTGAATTTTTTCGGGATTTAAGACCTTTGCCATTAACGCATTATTTCGTTTTAAGTAGGTCTATCATTTATAACTCGTGACCTTAGGCTCGTTTCAATAGCTTAATGTGTCCTCGATTATACGTACATTTATTAAAAGTAGTAATATCTAAGAATAACTGCAGAGAACTCCAGGAACTTACGAACTGCCGAGCTGCTGCAGCTTCTTTCACTGCTGCACGTCTTGTCATGTTTTTAAATGTATATTTTAGTGCTTCTTTGTATTGAGTGAATTGTATATATAATAATCCTGCTGATTCTTGTGCAGAGAATAACTTATGCCTACCTAAAAAATGGAACAGGCTACTAGTGAAAGTATTGAAAATATAAGGAAATAGACCTAGAAAATTATTGAATATAATGACTGAAAATTACGAAATAATATGAACCATTTATTATCAGTTTTATCACCAATCAGTGTTTTAAATTCTTATTGAACAATAGAAGAAAGCGCGTGGTGAAGAAATCTCTCTCTTTGTGTAATTACAGCTTATATCTAAGTCATTAGCTTATGATAGGCTGTAAGCGTCTAAATTTACAGTCTTACTGACTTTTTTTTTGCGCAGAAAGTCCTGTGTACGATGAAAATGTAACCATTCTTGAATGGAGGGAACTCACAAATCCTTTTTTTTAATACTATATATCTTCTGAAGCATTATCAGCAATAGGTCAGTTACTATTACGATGATCACAAACGATACTGTAACTGTCGGAATGTTTGTTTTTAAAAGTGCTATTGCATTATTCACTTGTGTAAACCAGATATGGTTTGTCAATGCAGTTACTGTATATCCATTTAATGCCCATAAGCCCATTAATCATAATAATGTCATGTGACCTTAAAATTTAACTCACTGGTGGCACTGTGAACATTTGCATCCCCACAGTTACAATTGACTTACATGGTGTAGAAGCGGGATGACATAAAATGATTGATGCTCATTCCTGTTCGATCGTGCCTGCTCAATGTGATAATCGCTCGGAATAGCCTATCCGGGAATTTCTTGCATATTGTGACCCTGCCGAGGAAACCCGACCATAAGTCTGAACAAGTCTGAATAAGTCTGAATGGATTCAACTTCAGCATAAAATTCTGAGCATTCTAAAACAGAAATTATATATTTAGCTCAAAAATTGATGTTAGAACCCTCCCGTGGTTTGATCTTTATGTCTACCAGTAGATCCCGCCTACCGTAACAGCATATTCGGTAGTCGAAATCAATGGTACCTGCTTCCTTTTAAACTTTATTGTACAAAAAGTATAATTTACGGCTATTGATCGCTGAATGACTTACCGATGATATATGCTTTCATGAATCACAGATTATTGTCTCTGTTGGACATTACATGAGAATATTATAGGACAAAAATTCCTCTGACACTGGGATTTAAACCCAGGACCTTTGGCTATCCGTGCCACTGCTCTACCAACTGAGCTAAGCCAGAGTTCACTTCACAGCGACAGATGGAACCTCTCTCCTAAGACCGATTGCCCTTACTTAATGGTCTACCTAACAGACAGACAAGTTGTGTCATAAACAGTACTGTGAAGCACACTACTTAGTGATTTTTATGATCGGGCTTCCACTGTTATTGTACAGTATCAATCAAGATGATTTATATGCTTTCATGACCCACAGACTATTGTCTCTGTTGGACATTACATGAGAATAATGAGAATATTATAGGAGAAAAATTCCTCTGACACTGGGATTTGAACCCAGGACCTTTGGCTATCCGTGCCACTGCTCTATTCTAGCTTATCGATGCTTTAAAGAACACTTTCATAATACTGTAACACAATTCTTAAAGTCTGTCACACACTAACAGAATGTCCAACTACAATACTACAGCACACCAAGTGTTTCTGTTGTTCGTATTTATTATTTCTTTCCTCGAAAAGTAGCAAAGAAACATCAAGGACCATGTTAAATTTCCATTTCGAATTATGGATGGGTTTCTAAAAGTGCAGACCTCTTTTCAGACTGAAAATACTAGGGTTGGTAATGCTATCTTCATGTTTGTTGAGATCAGAGAATGTAGTACAAGAAACAAATACGTAGATGGCATCAAAATCTAACAATTGACATTCTGCACCCTGACAACTGTTTTTTACTGTAACGCGGAAGAGTGTTTACCGACTTATGATCGGGTTTCCGTGGCACTTTCACATTTGTTAGATTTTTTGTAGCTACATAACAAATTCGAACTACAAAGATAGATTCTTAAATGAAATTTATACATCAGACAATATATAGTATTGATAGTTTGATAGTATTTATTTTACACTTTACGACACAAAGACATGGAAAATTTCAGTTCAAAAGTGTAGAGGAAAAGTTTAATGGCGAAATTATACTAATACCGAATCATCCCGAAAATTTACATTTATTTACTTGGGTCATTCACCCCAACTAGGTAATTTGCCTGAAGTCAAATTCAAAGCCACACCTGGTGTAAGAGTCTGATCACAAACGCAAAAATGGTACAATTTTGCTTCGAATTCCTTAAAACTCCAATTTAGAACTACTGGTTGAAATTTACTTCTAATTGAGTTTCCTTCTGCCACCTTTTCTTTTTTCCAGCCGTCAAGACTCATGCCCGGTTATTAGGAATCCCATTTCTACCGTCATATCCTTGCCACATCTACGACTTCACGGAAAGCATGTGGAAACCACAAAGAATGTTCTTTTTCATTGCCCTGGGAACCCATTTTGTGCTGGTCTGAATCCATTCTGGGAAATGGCATCGTAGAACCCGAAAGATGTCAGTAAGATTATTTTAGGCCAGAGATGTGAATTGATAATAAATTATTCAGTGATTGGTTACTATTCTTATCAAATTTTCATGACCTTTAAATGCAGTACTATAAGAATATGAAAGAAGAAAAATGTATATTTATTAAGTGAAGAATTTGACTAACCATGCAGTTGTTCTACTTTAAAAAATTAACACCTGAGCTAATTCTAATGAGGGAAATTTAGCAATAATGAGTGAAAATTAAGTAATTATAGGATAACAATATTCTACATAATTATTCCATGTTCCAATGCAAATTCAAAATATAGATGAAATGAGTCGCTGGTTTCAGAAAGGACTACGTCCATATTTATTTTAGTTTATTACAGAACATTATATTCAAGAAATATAGTGAGATGTAGTAAAGGTTTATTATTTCTTATTGCTGAAGAGATATGGGTATTTTCTGCATTCAGTTCTTAACGCTGCGATGCTGGGTACCGAATTATATTTTTTATATTTCATATAGGCCTAAATTATGTAGAATAATATATTATAAGTTATTCTGGGCCTATGATAGGCATATCTTAATTTCGAAATATTATAAATTGTATTCTCCTGTGGTTGAATAAATGAAGGACACAAGAATGAAGGAAAGATGCGTTGTTGAGATTTAACTTTTCGGACGCAAAAAAATTACCACAAAAAATTTACATAAAAACATAAATACATTATTAATAGAACAATATTTTATGGAAAAAGATAGGATTTTGATGTAAACGTTACAAAAATCCTTTAAAGAAATCAGGGATTTCATGGATATTCACCTCATTGAATACAAACATAAAACCTACTGATAATTTCAGTTGATGATTGCTTATATAAATACATAAATTAAGCTATGAAAGGGTTAAATTCTATTTTTTTTTACACACGTGGAAAATATGAAAGTAGTGGAAAATTTTTGAAAGTTCTGTGGAAACTATTTTTAAAGTTACGTCTTATTATTTTGGTACCCAGTTGCTGCACAAAGAACTTAGGTAAATAAAACTGTATTATTGTGTAGACTTTCTAATATTTAAATGCAATATTATATATTAATAAGGTAAAAAGTGAATAGCTTTTTTCATTCATCTCGAAAGTAAGTAATTTTAACATAATGCCTTTCTGAGAGTGATTCATAAATCGTTAAAATCAGCCTTATTTGGTAAATATTACCTTTAACACTCAGCAGTAGACTATCAAAGGCTTATTAGAAAAAATAACTATTCATAATCCCAACCCATCCAATTATATCCGTGCACAATAAATATGAAACGGATTTATTTTCCTAGAAGGGAAACAAATTATATGCTACACATGATACGAAAAATAATTATGTTTATTGTCCACTGTAGGGTAAAATGACAAGTCTAACAGAAAACAAGCCAACACTAATTGCTAACACAATACGTGTTCTGACATGAATCAGGATATCGTGTTGGCAGCTGAGATTGCAAAAAAAGTTCTTGACAGACGTGCGAAAGAAAAATCGCAAGTGATTAACGATAGAAGCTTTCTCGCCACTTCTGCCAGTAATTGCAGTCTTTATTCTACACCGCTGCAGCTAAATCCCCGGCGTCGACTTAGCTATATTTGTCACAGAATTGGTTTTCTATAAATCCTGGACAAAAGCCACCTTGTATTTCTTTAACTAGACTACAACGGACACACACATTTCCACCTTAAGCAACTGAGATTTAGGTTAGTGTTCCTCGATATAATGTATTCCATTTTGAAAAGGTGTTATGATTGCACTTACATTATGGCACAGTCTATATAATACCAGGTATTTACGAGATTTACTCGGCTTACGAAAGAATCAATAGTTCAAAAGCGTTACTCATTACAGTAGAGGTTGTTGTTGGTCATGTATAAACAGCATAATAAAGTAATGCAAAAATAAAAATTGAAAAAGGCAGCAAAATTCAATGAAAACTTCTACAGTTGAACTCCTCACTTCTAGTTATCTAGCCTATCTGATACTTCCCATAAATTGAAGGCTTAGTAATATAGACTTATCGTTTAAAAATAATCCTTCAGAGAAGGATTTTTTATATTCCATCGTCTGAAATAATAATTTCATAACCGTAATTTTTTCTAATCCAAATTAAACGACGTGCAGCAGTTTTTAATTGCATAACAATGCAATAGTCCAAAATATGAGATACAAAAAGTTACACAAATGGTTAAAATGGATAACAGTCAGTTCAGTTTATTCTTGCTGTTGTCATAATACAATGCACTATCACAGTTGAGATTGTAAAAAGTTAAAAACAAAACGCTAAGGTGCAAGATCACATATGAGCAGTACATAAAGTAGAGTTAAAGTTTATTTTAGATCAACAATATCTTCTGATTGGTGTCTTCTTAATAATAATGTATAAAATTATGTACCAACAAGAAGATATTGATTTTAAACCAATTTCAACTCTATTTTAAGTACTGCATATGTATGCGCCTGGCCACTTCCATGGCTGAGTGGTTACACCGCTCGCCTTCTACCCTTGGAACCTGGGATCGAATCCCGGGGGATCCATGTGGAATTTCTGGTGGGTAAAATGGGATCAGAGCAGGTTTTCTCGGGATACTCGTGTTCCCCTGCCATAATATCATTCCACCGTAACTCAATACATCATAGAATGACCATATGGTTGCAATAAAGAATTGTTATATATATCCCTGCATCTGTAACTTTTTAGTCCTAAATCTAAATTATATTACATATTAGGACAACAGCAAAGATGAAATAGTCGACTCTTTTCCATATCAGCCATTTGTGCAACTTTTTATATCATATTTTGTGGACTGTTGCATTAATTTTGACTGTTGCATTGTTTATGCAATTATAAACTATATGAATTACGTTACTGTTGTGTGTTTAATATACTCTAGTAGAAGTACGATTACTTCCACAAAGTCTCTGGCCTTGAAGACTAACCCAGCCAGCGAGCTTCTCGTTACCAGCTGGCGCAGACTCGCATGCGCGTACATCAGTGAGCACAGAGTGAAGATCATGCAGCACGTTGCCAGTCGTAGAAAATACTATAATAGTTGAGTGGAAGGATAATGCCGCAGCGAGACAGAGACAGACAACACGTGGAGTGGGATAGAAGAGCTGAGCCAATCAGGGTGCAGCTACCTCCCCTCGGCAGGAACTCTAGGAACGGTGACACTACAGTGTTTTGCAGATGACAAACAGTTTGTCCATCTCCTTGCTTAGATACGCGGTCCAATCAGAGACGGCGAGACGTAGGGAAGACTCGTACTGCTAGTGGCACTCCGTAAGCTCGTACACGTGATTGGCGGTGAAGGAATCTGCTTCTCATTTGAAAAATACTGTAGCTCCTAAGGTACATACGTAAAAATCCAGAGACTTTGTGGAAGTAATCGTACTCCTATCTCAGTGAGAGCATGAGGTGGAAGAAACGCAGCACTATTCAATTTGACCATTACTGGTATAAAATTTATCAATAATCTTATTCACTATTTTTATTTCCTTTACGGCAAATTCAACATATGAGCAAGCATGGCATTTAAAAGTAGCACTTATATATTATTGCCCTATTCAGTAAATCTGAGCTTAGCTCGTGTCCTTGTTTAAACAGTGGAGCGGAAGTGTATACTATCGACAGCATTATGTACAAATCGGAAGTAGGTTTGATCAACAAACAGTTGCATTGTAACCGATAAGTAAGTAGGTTGCTCTGCTATACAAACATAGCAGTCAGTATCACAAATCACTGGGGGATCCTGATTGGATGCTGTGCGATGACAAATATTAAATACGCGTAGCACCGTTAATTGTAGCAACAGTCAACACCGGATTATATTGATCCTATGCCACTACCACCGCCAAGCATTCTGACAATAAGATGCCTCCCGGCCTCAGTAAAACACATTAACAAAATGCAAATTGAATTACGTCGATATTGTTCATTGTGATTACGTGACAATGGTTCGATGCCAATAGACCATCAATTTAGAGTGAGATCCAGATTTTACATGGGTGCTCTGAAACTGTGGGTTACCGAAAATACGAGAAAATCAAATGTGAGACACATGACGTTTTGTTACTACCATAAGTTTACATCGTACTCCTAAATTATTTAAATTTTTAACGTAGCGGAATTTAATCTACGAAGAAATAATAAAATATTAATATTTCTGTACAAAGTAATGAATTAAAAGATTTATGCTTCAAATATAATTCGTAACATATTGTTTTATGTACCATATAATGGCTCTAACTGATTTAGATTTTTTTGTTCCACACGTTAACTCAAAAGCACACAAAAATTCTCCTTCTTATAAGGTATTGAATTTACCTATGTAATAAAATGCATCCTTTATACGTTGACACTTTTAGCAGAAAACCAGTAACAAATTATTACAAATTATAAAGTGAATTATAATAATATATCAATTAATTAATTAGATCCATGTAGTATAACATGTCCGCCGCCGTGGGTGAGTTGGTAGCGTGACTACCTTCCACCCTGGCGACCTGGGTTCGATTCCCGGCCGGGTTGTCCTGGGTTAAGGACTGGGTGTTGTGTTGTGTCCTTTCATTCCCATCCCGCGAGAGGCAATGGCAAATCTTCGCGGTATCACCCTTGCCTGAATCACCTCGGACGAGTCGTGGTCATCACCCCACGGCTTCGTCCCGGGTCTGGACCTGCCTTCGGGCAGAACACTCATCATCATTATCAGTATAACATATTCTAACTTTGCTTTAACCATTTGTGTTATTTAGTTATAAGTTTTTGTTTTCATTTTTCGACTTGTATATGTGTTTGTCTCATCATACATGTACTTATCACTGAATCATAGCTGTGATTTTCATCATCATCATCATTATTATTAATATTATTATTATTATTCACATTACGGCCAAGAATAAATGGTCGATTAGGAAGAGTGTGATTACTGCGAGACTTAGTCCATGTGTGTATCAATGACTGAGCCAGATAGTATGTATCCTTCCTTTAGATTCTCTGTGAAAAAAAAATCAATTAGGCTAAAATAGTTGATGATTTTTTACCGTTCCGTTTGTGGTTTATCCTAAAGATAATGAATTAACAGAAAGTTCGTCTGAAGCATCGATATTACTACAGTGAATCCATCACTAGCCTACATAGATTTTGATCTCCACAAGAAATTTCATAGGATATCATTGATTGATTGATTTGTCCCCTTAAGGGTGGAAGGCGGGTTGGGATGACCCTAAGCACTTCGGCCTTGCGGCCCATTGTGCCAACCTCCGGGAATGGAATGATGTGCAAGCCCAACGGCCCCTCGACAACAGACCCCACCGCGAGCCCCCACGGAACTCCCCTACATCCAACAGATACCTCTACCATGCCACGTGTGCCACTGCCTCGGTACCTCTTACAGAGCCCCCAGGTTGGCAGCACACCAGCCAGCAACTTCAGAACCACAAGCCACGGGGAGGACGGGAGAGGCCCACAGCAGGTGCTGGGGGCGAGGGTAAACCGGAAACCGGGAAAGGAAACGGGATGATTATGAGGGGGAGGTTTGAAGATGAAATGGAGAGTGTTGGTGGAATGAGAGGGGGAAACGGGAGGATCCCCGAGAAAAACCCCCAAAGGTTACGGCATCGTCCACCACGAATGACACGCCCGCCAGGCCCGGGGTTTGAACCCGGGACCGCTAGCATGCCAGGCCCACGCGCTAAGCATGAGCCACCGTGACGGCATAGGATATCATACATATCTCTACATTGTGATTGTACATATAGGCCTACGGTATGTTAATAATATACCTCGCAAGATTTATAAAGTGTAACACCCATAATATAAGATTATGTAATAAGCTCTTTATTTCTATTTATCATACTAAGATGACATTTTGATATACCGAAGCTCTATTCTGGCTGAAATCAAGTAGTTTCGTGAAAATTGTTTGAATGGAAAACTAGCGGCAGAATATCAAACCGGGACCAAATTTATTTTCGACTATTATACGTAATCTTATAAAACAATGAACAAGATTCGTCTACTAAATCGATATAAACATGGTTTACAAGAAGTTTAGTACTTCAACTTCTAAGAGAAAAAGACTTTATACAATGGAAGCCTTACCTCCTGAATGTTTTATACTGTGCCTTCATTTCTTTGACGGCTCTTCAAATTTGTCTCCTGCGGACTGTAGTTGAATTTTTGCAGCTTTATAAAAAGGGGAAAAGTTTGGCTTTACTGTTCTGGAGACCTGGGGACTCGCTCGTAGGCATCTTGCACAACGGAGTCGGAACCTTGGGATGCATTTCATTACAAATTCAGGTTGTCAAAGTAGCTGGAACAAAACACGCGAGCTTGCCTATTACACTAACAAATTAGCCTTCAGTGGCATCGCCATAGTTCTTTGTAACATAGTTCCCTTTGACTTCCACTATAAAAACCTATATACCAGCACTGTAGCTTTCATCAGGTAAATAAATTATTCTCAGTTAAATTAATTATTAATGATTGGCTTCAAACTAGAGTACAACGTAAGGTTGACAGAAACTTTACAGTTTACAGTCAATTGAAGGCCCTTCAACACCATATATACCAGTGTATATATATGTAAGTGTATTTTATATGACTACATAATTTTATATCCAAACAAATATTTTATGACAATAGTGAAACTTCAAACCTAACAAGATATTGAATACTTTATAAGATTCTATAAATTCATATAGGAGGACATTATATAGGTTTGTATATGTGCATCAATCCAAATTAATATTATAATACTATAGGGCGTAGTGACGTTGCATCCATTGAACTTTGGTCTATTGTGGTTTGTGGTCAGGTGGACGAATCTTTTCATATTAACAAATATTACCACAAACGGAAAGAAAAATGAAATTTATTAACCATATATACCAGCTAACAACGGACAAAATTTTCTCGGTCTATAAAAGGAAAAAATACAGTAATTTTTTTTTCTACAATTCGCATGAAATTGTGGAAAATGTCAGTTTTCTGTAGGTGTAAGTTACATAAATTGATGGATGTATAGCATATCATCATTCCGCAGGTGGAAGTACAGGGTGTTTAAGTGGAGGTGTCATGATCGGAAACAAAGTTAAGTACGCTTATTATCCTATCGATCATTATCTCGACAACTAGCTAGAGAAAATTTAAGTAGGCTTATTGGACCTGCATGAACATGAAAGGGTCAGGGAATTCGTTCGAGAAGTTCTAATTTTGGCTTGGAGTTCTTCAACGTGCCGTACTACGACATGGGACCCACGATTTATAGTCTCTCCCGAAGGAATTCGTGTTCGTGCCCAGAATTTTACTTCCTGAAAATTTCATCGACCGAAGCCTGGTTTGAACCCGCGACCTTCGGATCCAGAGGCGTTCACACTTTCTCTTCTCCACAGATAAGTTGTGTAAATAGCCTAGACTAGTTAATTCCACCTCGCTTTGAATTTACAAGTTTTGTCTATAAAAATTAAAATTATTGATTCCATATTTTTGCATATTGATGAAACATAATCTTTAGTCTTGTATACCATGATGATTAAGATTTGTTACTTGATTCTGACTGACTCTGTTCTATATCCCCAGTGTCGGTGCGAAGGGTTTCCAATTGGAGGTTTCTGATGCCTATGTGAATTTTGTTACGCTTATTTTTCGAGAGAGGGCAGAGGGACAGGTGGTAAACCCATCGCCTCACAATCCCCCAGGAAATTAAGGTAGGCTATTAATTAGACGTGAAAGGCCGGGAAATTTTGTCCAGAGGCTCTAATTTAGGCTTGGAGTTCTTTAACGTGCCGTAAATCTTGAAGTCTTGACTGGAGGTGGGGGATGCTGAAGTGTTATGTTACAGGTCACATTGTATGCCTAGTAATATACGAACCAATTTACACTGTTGGAGCAAATTATTATAGCTTCAATTAAGGCGGATGGGATATAGAAATTACTAGATAATGTCTTACTGGAATTGCTTACCTGGCTTACAAGTTCAGTTCACAGTACGAACTATTGAAGGATGTAATTGCGAATTTTAGACATAAGCTGGACACAAGCAAGATTAACTTATTAGTTCGATTGAACGACGATATTTTTAGACACTCAGGTAATTACTTAATTTCATGTCTGACTGATTACATATGCCAATCTAGAGTAATAAAGAATTGTTTTACGTCGGTGAGACGAATATGAAGCCCAATTGCTAGAGGCATTACCCCAAGGCTAGTAGAGCTACGGATAGACCAGGTATGTCAAACCGAAGGTTCCCGAGGGCCGTATGGATCATATTTGTTTTGTCGTGAAGGCTATGCATGACAAGCGTTGAAAATTTTATTATTGTAGAATATTTTATTACTTAAACCTAAAAACATACATAATATAATGTGTTTATATATGGTTTAGCGGCAAGCCAAATTCATCCTAATGAAGTAGTGTAAAAAGCTACAACAGTCTATATAGACTGCGTAAGTACATGCTACATTCGAATCTACGGCCATCATTTACAAGCAAGCAAAACTGACGTTAGGTCTAATAAGGATTATAGACGGTTATATTAATAATATTCAAAATAACCTAACGATGTAAAAAGAATACTGTAATGGAAGATTTCTGAAAAGGAAATGTAAAAAATACTAAAGAAAATGTATCAAAATAATAATATATTAATAATGTAATAATAAAATTAATAATAGTAATATTATAATAATATACTGGGAATAAGAAACATAAACTATGCCAAAAAATAAATGGAATTTTAGAAACTAATAATGAGGTGACACAAATGTAATAGCCTAAAGAAGAGAAATAAAAAAAGGAAAATATTTCAGGTATCCCGTAAGGAGAGAATGAAGTATTTTCTTAAATAACTTACTAATGACGAGGTGGTATGGTGATAAAGGTGGTTTATGATGAGATAATAATAACAACAGTAACAAAATTATTATAATATTACATAGTAACCACAATTTATTTCTGAAAACCCATATTTAACCATTAACATAAATAATATAAGCTATTGGAAACGTAGAATAAGAATACTATTTAATTTTCAGTTTTGAGATCAGTCTCATCCTTATGAATTCTTTTTCTCCCCATATCTTAACATTCCGGGAACATGTCACACGACACAGAACTCCCAGTCTAATTGCTTTCGAAGGTTCTAATAAAAGCGAACAATCACAAGAAATGTAATGACATTGTGCTAATGAGGGCAAAGGACCACAGCTCTACTGGCTGTAATTCAATCATTCTGTGACTGTCTAATGAAGAGGAATGCCACTTCGATGTCAAAACTGTAACGAAATAAATGCGGGGAGAACGAGAACCGTAAGGGAACAATATATGTGGTCTTTTTAATGTTGCATAAGGTTTTGTGAACAGCACATTTCGAATATAGTAAATAGTATAATAAAATAGTATGACTCAAATAGACTGACCAAAAAAATCTTTGAATATTTTTGCAACAAAAACTCCAAACCAAATTGGTTTAAGGAAACGGAGAAGGGCTCAAAATCACAGAAAAAATGCTCATAGATAAAACTGAAAAAAAAAAAAAATAATAATAATAACCAAAGTCAAGAAAGAGAGGTTCCAAGTCAAAATCAAAACCAAACGAATGATTCAGATCAGTGAAGACGAGAGAAAAGCAAGATCAGAAAGAATGAAGCAATACTGGGCTAAAATTAAAACGCAAAACATTAAGAAGTGATTGATTCAACGTACCCCAAAGTTGGGTGAAACGGAGAAGAAGAAAATAGTATGACCCTATTAAATTTTATAGCAATGGTAAAATTTAATATTTAGTTTTGCAATCTTCGGAGAATGTGACATGAAACCTGCTATTGAATATAGGCATCCTTCAATTATAAGCATTATCATGCAGTTGATTACTAAGTTACTATTTACATAGCTATTTATCTCATAAATCAGGAACAAATCCATTACAATAAAATATGGAATATCAAACCAATAGATGTGCCTATCGTCACACTTCTACCGTTCTTATCACTTTCATTATACAGTACCTGCACGAACATGTGTAAGTCAATTCATCACTGGAACGCTGAAGGGTCTTAAACATTATTAGACCTAAATCAATCTTTTAACGTTTCGATTGTATCACACGATGTAAATCTACCAGACTTAAGACATATACTAAAATCTTGCGGACTTGTTTCGAATTTACCTGCCGTACTTTGCTTTCTCTGGACTCCACTTTACCATGTTATATTTATATTTGTTATATATTTAAAACAAATGAAGGTATATAAAGGTTGGAGTAAAAATTATTAATTTTTAAAAGTCGATTAATGGTCGGTTTCTATAAACTCGCGAATTACCTATGGGTAAATTACCCAATGGACAGAATTTACACAAGAATAACACCACACAAACACAAATAATTTAAAGATAGCAATCACTTTCACTTGTGACGAGTTTCTAGATAAATGTCCTCTGAGTAAATATGAAAATGACAGAAGAAATGTTCCTACAAACTCAGGCTAGATCTTTCCAAGGGTAAATCGTCGGGTTAATTTATCCTTTCATGGATGGCTGGATAAAATTTAACCTTTCATAGGATCAATAACAATGAGAATCAAAGCCTTCTGAGTTAAATTAACTGTACAACTCCAAGGCCTTGCTCAATATATCATTGTGGTTGAAATGGGACTAATTTATCCATGGATAGGTAATTCACAAGGTTGTAGAAACCGGGCATTAAACAGTTTTGTTTCTATAATAAATCCCAGCATCTTATTTGCTTCAATTCAAGTTTTGCCGTATAATCGTTAAATATTAATGTCTTATAAAAATAATTCCTATACCTTAATCATTGATATTTTTGATACTGATGTCATTATTATTAAAGGATTGTAGTCTTGCATTATGTCCATATTACACTCACTCCTTTATCGAAAACAGCCTATACGAGCATCCTAATTTTTAAGGCTTCAAGACTATAACGAGGTATAATAATATTGTTATGAGCCTATGTTTTTCAGGTGGTAATCAATAATCAAAGATATAACTGGACACAGACTTGGTACAACAGTAGCAAATGCATATGTTATCCTCCGGGAGAATAAACTGATAGGATTGTAATGCTCATATTGACTTTGATGTTTGGAGACAATAATATTGACCGCTATGGCGTAATACAAATGTTAGGTCTGGTTAGTTAACAATTGTCAACCACTCGGGGCAGAGAGATTAATGATGATGGCATGATTTATGATGACAGTGAAATTTCTGTAAAAATGTAATGTTACTTAACTTTATACGCCTTCATTTAATTAAAATATTTGTAGATTAATTTAGGGTTCTTAGGAGAGGCTGGCAGAAGAAGAGATCTGTCATAGTACGAAATGAATAATAGTAATAATAATACTGAACACAATAAGAATAGATTAATAAAAGAATTAAGGGACGAAGTAGAAACTAACAATGAGATGAGAGGCGATAGGCTTATCCCCTCTCCGTCTTCTCTTTCTCGGAAAATAAGTGTAGCAAAACTCACATAAGTATAACAGAAACCTCCACTTGGAGGTCCTATGCCTGAACACTGGGGGATAGACCCTATAGGAAACCAGAGAGAGAGATAGAGAACAATAAGATGAAACAAGCACAGTAGGGAAGAGAATGATAAAGAAAAATAATTCAGGTATCTTATAGGAAGAGAATGAACTTAGATAGGTAATAAATAATGAGGTTGCGAAAAAATAAATATAGTTTATGCTGTTAATAACAACGATTGCAATTATTATATGGCATTATAATATTACAAATTTATAGAAACCCATATTTAATCAATTACTAACCAAATAGAATGTAGGCTACTGGAAACGTGCAGTGAGAATAATATTTAATTTTCAGTGTTAATAAATATCATCTTATGAATTCTTTTTCTCTCTTTAGCTCTCTTTACAAAGCCACCCCGATTATAAAGCGGTTCTTGCCCATTTTATAAACATGATTTAGGCTAATTATTAATTAATTAATATCGATAACAGCAACTCTGAATATAGCGTACAATGAGGGATGAGGTCTACCAACTTACATATTCCTTCATTTCCATTGATAGAAGGCCATTATAAAAGCATAATATGGTTAATATAACGTTTACTACTGCTGTTTCGTTGCCATTTGATACATAAAAATATATATATATTTACTCTCTTTAGGTGGGCCTATATAACTTCTCGTTATACTGCAAGCTTGAATAAACAATACTAAATTACAAATGTAAAGTAAAGTAAAAGTAAAGTGATCCCTATACAGGCCATGAAGGCCCAGAGGGTTATAGAAGGTTGAGGCTCCCAGATTTTGGGGATTCGGAACGTAAAGGTGGTAAGGTTGTCAGCCTTACGCACCGGGCGCCTTTACCCTCAGGATTGCTCCTGGTACTCATTTCTGTTAGAGGCAGAGTCGACCGCAGGGCCATAGTGCCAACAAAAGGATTAAGCCAATTGAAAAACTCCAAAACCTCATCGGGAATCGAACCAGCAACCTTCCGGTTTGCAGCACAGCGAAATTACAAAATATGTAAACCAAGCAATATTATTCAAAATTCTATTCCAGCGTGGTTCCAAATAATTTTGTGACCCTCATGCGTAAGCACGGTGCGGAAAATCGGAAACAGGCTCCACTGGTGGGATGTTTGAAGTGTTTTACCATGATTGCTGTATCAAGTTTGAAACAAGTGAGAGCTAAGAAGCTTATACCAACATTACGGGCCCATGGATGTGCAATAAACACAAATTAAAAAGCATAGCTAACAACTAACGTAATAACTAAATCACTGTAAATTAAAAATCCGAAAGTTGAGCTACACAGCAACAAACATTTCCCATCTTTTCCTTCTAATTTATAACGTCTAACCTGCTTCTCCTAATCCAACCTCCCTAACATCGTCCTTCAAATTTTCTTTCAACCTTCATCTAGGTCTTTCTACAGGGTGTCTTCTACGGGGAGGGGGGTTCTCAATTAATATAAATTAAAGTGTTCTCCTATTTCGCATTCCGACAACTTGTTCTGCCCAATTGAGTCAGCTTGAATTATATTTATGACTAATGCTGTATGTAGAGAGAAGAAGAAAACCGAAACTCACCACTGGCTGAGGTTGAATTAGTTTCTGTTGTGACTCTTACCTGAAACAGAGAAACAAAAATAATAAGCATGATTTTTCAATTACTCTTTAGTTTGGCACATAGAATTCGAATTAAAGCATAGGGCTGTCGCACGAGAGGTAGTCATTTTATATGACCCAACCAACCTATCTTACAGCGAACAAATTCACAGATTTGTTCCAAATATAATAACATGTTTGCGGTTATATTTTTATGTAAAAGTAGTAGATATCTTTCTTAAAGCAGATGTTCTTCTTGATGCAGATTCTTTGCAAGCCCACACTTACAGTTCACGACGTCAACGATATTGGTAGGTAGATGCGGTAAACTTACTAATAAACTCATTTAACTGGTAAAATAAAATGTATACTTGATACCAACAACTCAACAATTTAATTTTTTATTGCTGAGTTGCTGGTATCAAGTATCCATTTAGTTATTTTATTTATCGAGCTCAACGGTACAATAGTATGTATTTAACATCTTTTGGTTGGGTTCATTTAAATATTATCACACTTCCATAAACTTTTTTAGACACAGAATAGCACAAAGAAAGTCGGGGTTAAAAAAAGTAAGCGTAAGTATATGACATGCACTAGATTTAGATGGCTGTAGTCAAATGCGTGAAATTAGATAACAGGAAAATATTACTTTTGAGACCGATAAGAGTTGTTTCATAATCGGTCTAATTATGAAGTTTGACTATGGTTGGAGATGTTAGTAATCATAGAATGAATAATAATAATTAATCTTCCCAGAACATTTTTCATAATTATTCAAATATCAGCTTGCATGTATTCAAGCAATTATCCTGTCATTCTCAATACAACTAACAAGCATTATAAAAACACATATCCCTAAATTATTTATTCTTTAACTTCTTTGAAAGCAAAGATGGGAGTATCTTATTTCGTTTCTCCGCCCTCCTCTTTCCTTCCATTCATATTTCTTGTTCTTCGGATTCAGTAACCACCAAGCACCAACACTACAATCATAACAGTTATAATTAAGATCTAAATCTACAGATATTTGTTTTTCCCGCCATCTGTCAGACCGGAGAAACTGTTGTATTGAAAATAATAAGAGATACATTAAGTAATTATATTTTCTTTCCCCAAACATATTGCTCAACTTTCTTTTAATGTACTGTGCATAGTTGTGACAGTAATTAAAAGTTGTATTTAATTTAGACACATTAATAACAATGAAAATATTATAATACAATGGGATTTTGTAAGTTCTAATCATTTTCAACTACATATTTATAAAGGAAACTAGAGATTAAAAATTAATATACGCAGATGTAGATGCAGCGACCAGCTCGGGTTTAGCTTAGCATCCGTTTCGTGTCACAGTACTACTTAGCTTGGCAATGGTTAGCATGGCTTAGCACAGCATAGCATACTATAGCATAGCTTTCTGTGAGTGACAGCCTTAAGGAACAAATTTTCCCTCTGCGGTTTCTTAATAAAGTTGGTAGCTTTCGTGCAAATTAAATACAGAAATTATTGTATTGATCACGTCATATTCGGCGCAGTTTGGCAACGGTTAGGCAAGTGTCTTCTGTTTTGCACGATGCATCCCCATCGGCGATCTTGCAGTGCGCTGTTGCAATTCTGCGAGACTAATAATTTAATTATTTCTTATACCATGGACTTAATGACAGAACGCCAAACAGGTTTCATGTTTATTTTAATGCTATCTACTACCCCATTCTGTACAGTTATACGCCTTCCACTTTGTATTATCTATACAGGCATCTTGTACCTTCCACATAATTCTTTTAGCTATCAAATTGCTCCACATACCTTAAAGAATGCACAAGGATTTAACACAATTTGGTATCTGAACATATCAGATTGTCAGAAACGATCACATTCAAGCATATTAACTTCAGATGGTCGGGAGATAAAGCTGCGGCGGTCTGGGTTCTGAAAGATCTCACCCTCTTTTTAACAAGGCACAAAAAATAAAAACAGGGTTTCTTCATCGCACCATCATGACAGTCCTTGTTATCATACTGAACGATAGCCGTGTAAGTAATTACATGGTTACAGGAGCCAAGGAGATGCCTTGATTACAATCTTTAAAATTTAGAAGTGGAAGAATGATGCGATGATACTCGTGATTCTGTCTTCTACTTGCCGCTATATTAGGCCTATCTATCTCTAGAGAAAATAATTGCTTTCTGCCCCAAAACCATCCACATTTACTCGGCAGGAAATTTTAATGCATTAGAGATCCTTTAAAATATATCTCAGACAGTAATATAGGTTTTCAATTACCCACTTGCTCGTCTAAAAAAATTAAGTAATTTATTTAAAGAAATGTGCTTTGTAAAATCACAACTTAACAACTTATGCTTCATAAAACTTAGAATGTAATTAAGCCTTTGCATTTTTTATTGAGTGCGTGTGATATGCAGTGTGTTAAGGATTATATTTATTTATTTATTTCAAAAATATAGATTGTGATTAGGATTGGGATTATTATTTATTTCTGTTATTCGTTTCTTGCATTCGTGTTCATATTCAAACTTAATTACTTTCATGTTACAAGAACATTTTAAGCTTTTAATTTACAATACTAAAATCACAATGCTGTTGCCAATTGGCGTACGGTTCTGTCACTTAAATTTAGTTTTATTAATATCATATTAGGGTGGTAAATTTAATATGTGATTAATCAGCTCATAACTCGAACTTCTCTGTACAAAAAAAAAAGTATCGGAAGATGAACAAAGGTAGCCTATAAGCCGTACTGTAAACCACACTACTTCTGAGTTGGGTGTCCTGTTAATATATATCTTTGATTAGTTCTCTACTAATATTCATTTACTGCATTCTTGGAAGATGTGAAAGCGGGAATATTGCAATACGGGGAAGGGGGTGTCATAGCTCAACTCAAGCGGTCAGTGTCTGGTTAACAACATTTGCTGGCTAGGCGAATCTATTGAATTTAACGTCGGAATTAGCCCCGGAGCAGAGTATAGACTATTCACCGCATTATTGGTAGTTGAAAACCTGCGGTGTCGAGAGAGGTGCAATTCTGGGGTTTCCTTCACTCATGTCGACAATTATTAATTTGAGTCCTGCCACTGTCATTAGCAAGACAGATATAAGCCTCTCTGCGGTGAATCTGTGCTCAAGAGGTCAGCTGCCACAGATTCCTGGTCATTTGGACATTTCGCATCTGTTAATTGGATCTGCCATCACATTTTGTTTTAAATAGAACTGCACGTTGAAAAGCTCTTTGAAATTCCATGAACCAGTCTAATAAACTTAGTACTTCTTTTAAATAGAAAAGTGAACATTTATAGATATGAAATTATTACCTATATTAAACTTGATGTTAACCTTTTTTATGCAGTTCAGGCTATATTTTTCATTTCACACTTCTGAAAATAATCGGTAGGCCTATTACTTGTTCAATTCGATGGTCTAGAGGTAGCGTGCCCGCCTCTAGATCCGAAGGTCGCGGAATCAAACCAGGCCGCGGTCGTTGGATTTTTCAGGACGTAAAAATCTGGGCACTTTAAGCTGGGGGGCTCGTGTCGTAGAATTACGGCACGTAAAAGAACTCCAAGCCTAAATTAGAGTCTCTGGACAAAATTTCTCGGCCCTTTCAAGTCCAAGTAATACCTTAGTGAGAGGAGCGAACACATCTCCTATGCAACAGCGACCAATTGAGCCGATAATTGTTCAAATAACAATTATCTTTTCTTCATTCATCCGAATAGCAGTTAACCAAACAACTGGATAATTACGTCATTTTATCCAGTTATTTGTGGTTATCCAGATAAGTGTTAAAATAATTAACTTCAGTGGAATTAATTGTCCGGATAATCGACACAAAAATCCAGATAACTAAGTTAATTATGTGTTCAAATAACAGTTAGCTATTTTATCTTCTCTGAAATTAATTGTCTTGCAGTTAATCGTTATCCAGTTATTTGTCCCAGCACTAGTGTTCAGCTGAGAAAACTTAAGTAAAAGTAAACACTTCGATAGCAATACTGATGGCGACAGTTAACTAGTGTTCAGCTGAGAAAACTTAAGTAAAAGTAAACACTTTGATAGCAATACTGATGGCGACAGTTAATTTGAAGTACACTTAGTACAGTTGTTCAGAATGCTATGACTTCTTGAAGGGAAGCACACATCTCCAGTCGTATTATTTTGTTTTTCACAAAAGAAAGGAGGCATTAAGAACTGAGTGTAAAAACTACTAACTATGCATTGTTGCATTCCGGGTGCAGAGCACTTATTCAATTTGTCCCATCTTCGACCCCTGGAAATATGGCGACATTACATTAAAAGAAGATTATGAATAATATTCTACTCCTTCCACTTAAATCGATTACTTTATCATCAATAAAGCATAATACAGCTAAATAGGCGTTTCTATGTGTTGAAAACTCTTGAATGCAGTACACGTAGAGAGAAAATCCAGAAAGAAATAAGATTAATGTAAACAATTACCAAATGGAGCACAGGAAATGTGGGTGGGTGTATTGGGGAGGAAACAAACGCTGTCTTTAAAATAGTGGTGGCAAGTGAATTATATATCGTTGGTTAGGCAAAAGAAAACAGGAAGGCGGCCTGGTGTTGTGGCTATGTTTCACTGTGTTTGTCAGCATCGCTTGTTGGGGGCGTGGTGGTGACGTCTGCACCACTGACATCTAGGTGCTCTTGTCAAACACAGGGAAACTCCTACCGTTCTACGCCACTTGGTCAAATATTTCCCACAGACTAAATTTTACATTCTATTTTCTATTACAAATCTGTGAGAGTGCAACGAAATCAGCTTTTGTGGTATGTGTTTCGGATCAAAATTGTCTAAATAAGGTTACTTTTTCCATATTTTGACTGTATCTTATTGCAAAAAATAAAACCAATTAATTCTCTCTCTCTCTCTCTCTCTCTCTCTCTCTCTCTCTCTCTCTCTCTCTCTCTATCTCTTTCTCTCAAACACATAAACACAGTCGAGTTAGTCGTTACAATTTTTTTTAAATATAATATAATTCGTTCTTATCGAATCTCATCTTCGATTTCCTTCCGAACGAGCTTCTAATGGTTACTGCTTATCCATATCTGTGAGAGTGCAACGAAATCAGCTTTTGTGGTGTGTTTCGAATCAAAATTGTCTAAATAAGGTTACTTATTCCATATTTTGTCTGTATCTTATTGCAAAAAACAAACCCAAAGACTCACCCACTTTTTCTCTAGCCCCCTTTCTCTCTCTCTCTCTCTCTCTCTCTCTCTCTCTCTCTCTCTCTCTCTCTCTCTCTCTCTCTCTCTCTCTCCCTCTCCCTCTCAAACACACAAACACAGTCGAGTTAGTCGTTACCATTTTTTTATAATATAATCTAATTCGTTCTTATCAAATATCATCTTCGATTTTATTCCCGAACGAGCTTCTAATGGTTATTGCTTATCCAAACGAGATAGCAAAAATAAAAGCTTTTCAATCTCGCTTGCTATATTTTTATTCTACACGTAACACATTTAGTCTTCCTCGTAACAGGAAATGTATTTTTCAGCGGTATTTAATTTATAGCAATAAAGTTAATGTTATGTGTTACAGAAATCCTCAAAACGTTTTAGTGCCAGTTTGCTTTCCTATCGTGGTAAATGTGTTTGCTAAAGAGAAAGACGCAACTTGCGAGAGTATTTTACTTAGTTGAAAGCAACGTACAGAAACTTTCGTTCACAAATTTCTCCACCTCATAAACTTCGACACAGGTTGAACTTAAATCATCGCGTGCAAACTGTTAAACTCAAGTCCTTTATCAAACATATAGGGTGGCGTGCACCATCCAGGAGTAAATCTTACTAAAGTAGTAAATTTAAGACGGAGACCTGGAGTATACAAGAACCAGTACATCTGTCTCACTCTTAAGTCATACTAATGTATGTGCTAGAGTGAGACAGACAAACCGGTTTTTGTTACGTAAGGTTCCCTTCCTAAATTTACTACTTTAGTGCTACTCTTTTAGTAACTTACTCTTTTAGTTGGTGTTGGAGAGCTCAATTGATAGTTACTTCTTTAGTTGTTACTAAAGTAGTAAGCGATTTTTACTAAAGAAGTAGTCGAATTCTGCGCAGAACAGAGCAGAAACGTTAGTGCAGCGCAGCAGAACACGTGCATTTCAATTGCCAGTATTATTCAAGTGCCAGATAATGAAAAGGAAAGGTTCGCTGAAACAATGAATATGAATTTGGGTTGTTCCAAATATTACTAATGACAATCTTCATGTTTTAAAATAGGTCTAATAGTAATGTTTTATTCATTACTAATTTTAATTCCTTCAATTGAGTATTTTCAGTTTAGTAGCCTACGTATGGGTACTGTGATTACAATTTTTGTGCAAACTATTTCTGTATTATAATGCAAACAATTGGAATTTCCAGTTGATTTTCATAATTGATTCACTGTCAATATTATAATTATTTCTCTCATAATAATAATAAAGTTATAAAATATATTTAAATATTTATACTTCCTAAAGCTACATATTCTTCCCCAAAAACGATAAATCAATTATTCTATAGTTGTTTATCATAAATCTCACTATAATGAATTATTAATACTTATTGACTGTTTAACAATATTAATAAGAAGTATTACACAAAATCATGAAAAAGGGGGGATAAAAAGGATAACAAAACTAATAAGGCGCATTATGTTTCTGTCCTTTTTCAAATGCACAGAACATTTACTTAAAAAATATTACCTTATAAAAATAATAATATTACAACTGAGAAATGTAATATTTAAACAAAAAATGGCGGTACAATATTTCGGAAGCTATGAACTCCAATAATAATTATGTAGATGGTTGTGTGTTTAAAAATAATTTCAGTGACTACTTCTCTAGATCCTGTGCAGCTTCAACCTCCGGGCCCCTCCTTAAAATTTTCTTTCGGCACTCATGTTGGCATTTTTTTCTATATAGTTTATAATGCTTCTCACTTTCCTGTCCACAGGGTTAATTAAAATAGTTAGCAGCATACTATAGACCTGCAGCATCTGCTATAGTTTATTCCCAAACATGAAAGTCTCGTCTCACTCCTCCATTCGAGACTTGGGGAGTCTTTAAGGAATGGTTTTACAATGTGTCCCCTTCTCAATGTACGCTAATCCCAGAGTCAGTCAAATTTTCTTCCCATGTGGCCTGTTTGGACATTTTTACACCTGGGTTAGAAAAAAGGACATATTATTCATTAACACTGCGGGTGCAACTATTGAACTTTTAGCTCTTATAATTATTATTATAATCTGGCATTCGCAATGTTGTGCTTTAAGTTAAGCTATAGAAGTGTAATGTAATAAAATTAATTTACAATAATTACATTAAATCGTTTAACAATGAGAATCACCTATTGTTCAGTAATTCTATGGTTAAGTAGCAGGGGGAAGTGTTTTCTGGGTAGCTCCAAGAACGGAGGCTTTCATGTATTGGAATGTACTATAACTCGCCGATATCTGTATCCATATGATTAGCTTGAAATACATCGTCGTTTTCTGACCCAAAGTTAGGGAGAACTGCAACATCTAAAGGCCGATCCAGCTAGGAAGATATTTAAGAGCACATGAGCTCCTTGTACCGTGCAATGCAAACGTCCCTTCCACTCACTCTTCCCCTCACCGTTGGTGGACGTCTTCCTAATTGGATCGCTCTCCGCAATGATATTTCCACATTTGACTGGCTGAAATCACATGGATGTAGTGAGAATCTGACATCGTTTCTTCCAAACGCCAAAATTTCTTGTAAGGATTTATGAGCTTAATTATTTACGTTATTAAATGCCCTACTAGGTATGGTTCGCTTAATATTTATTAAATCACCTGCCACAACTCTCATTTTTGGTATACAACCTTCTTCATCTCAATAACTTATCCTCAGTTTGAACGATGTAATCCATTTAATGTGATATGTAACTCATAACTCACGCAAATGCCACAGAACACACTTACTCCACAACTTTACTCCACCCCCTGAGTAGGAGTAAATATTGGCCTTATTTACTCCACAACTTACTACGTTAGTAACGTACTCCGTGTTGGTGCTCTCCACCACTTGTGGAGTAAGTTCATTTACTCTGGGAGTAAATAAAATTTTTACTTCTTTAGTACATTCCTCTATGTTGAAAGCCGCCGAGTTTAGTTTACTCCTGGTTGGTGCACGCCGTCCTTACTAAAAGAGTACGGTTACTAAAAGAGTAGCTTACTAAAGTAGTTAGAACTAAAGAAGTAAGGCTTACTAAAAGAGTAAATTGCATGAGTTTGGTGCACGCCACCCATAGTCTTTCACCAGCCTCTCTACTTTGCCCTGTTATTCCATTTAGATATATCAGTCATTATATGAAATTATTTCGTGTACTGCAAAACATGCTACCTATTATGAATGTTAAGAATGCAGTTAAGAATAGAGGGAGTGAAATGTTTTACGTAAAAAGGACTCCATAGTGGAAACCTTTTTGTAGTGCCATACAAAAATTCTAGTAAAAATATTAAATATTTTTAGAGGTGTTAGTGTTCTTCAAAAGAACGAATTAAGTAATAAACATATTTTTACAATTTATATATTTTGCGGGGGGGGGGGGGCGATAGTGAAGCTCGCACCTCCCATGAATTTTTTACATAAAAAGTAGAAAACGGTCCGATCTTAGGTTGTAATGTTCTTTAGAACCTATAGAATGTATAAACCTAAGTCATTTTAATCCTTAAAATAATGAAATATTTTTAAAAATCGTGACAAAGTTCAAACACTATATAACCTAAAATGGTATAGGCCTATGTCCCCGGCACCACATTCGAATTCTCTCACCATCCCTCGTAATTTAATTTGTATGTGAAGCAAAGGACTTCGCCAGCTTCTCAATGCTAGTCTAATGTTGCAATTATTGGAATATCAATCACACTGTGAAATTATTCCTCGTTCAGTTCTCACCCTATCATGGCTGCAGTAGTTAAAAGTGTGCCAAAATATTTTGGCAGCCGTCTCTCTTCAGTATGACGACCCCTGACGCCAGAGTTCTACTCTAAATAATTTGCAGCTTCCATTCTCGGCGTCTCTTTTACATACTACATTACGACAGCTAAGATCAATCTAGTTATTTACTTCCTCCATATTGTTCGTGTCTTCAACATTAAGCTCGTTTCTCATTAAAAATCCCATTCAGCAGACATTAAAAATTCTCGACTAATTGACTTAAAAATACTCCTCAGTCTTCGACTATTCTGAATAATTTTATTTTTTCATCGCAACACGTAAACATTTCTTGATCCTTCAGTTGGGGCCGCAAAGTGTAAACTGTAAACCTACAAAGTGTAGTCCAGTAAATTTGTGGAACTTGTGCGTATGATTCAAGATCGCCAATTATCTATCACTACTTCTGTTGTACAGTTGTTATTCATTTTGAAAGAATCTCTGCGACTTCCCCATAGGGAGGATTGCCAGAAAGTCATAGCATAATATACAATTAGTGATAGAAACAACGAAAACGATTTTGCATCCTTTTTTATATATATTAAGATTCCCCCAAACACAAAAATCACGTTTACAGTAAGATTAGGAAATCTTGCTGGCCATAACCCCTTATCAATAAAATTACCGTATCTTCAAACACATCTTCAATTAAATTTGAATTTTTTCAACAAGACTCCGCTACAGCGCATACTGCAGATCTCTTGTTAGATTTAATACGTGTTTTCTTTCCCCGAAAAGTATATTGGCATTCGTCACCTTTTTCGATGTCTTTACAAAGTGATAAAAATTCGTCTTCATCCGTCCTCGGTCTACAAAGTGCCTTGCCGTGCACTTCCTTTACAAACGCCAAATAGGTCCTATGACTATTTTAATCTTATCTATTTCCTCTTGAATCTGCATAATTTTACCCCCTCCACCGTCTCGGTATATTCTAACGAAACAAAACATTACATTTTCACTGTAAAAATAAAAATATTTTTTATAAATACTCAAATATAAGAAACCATTTCCAAAATCATATCCTTTGAATAAAATCCAGCCAAAAAAGGCATTAATTACATTGATTATTATTATTATTATTTTTTAGTGCTGCTTATACTTTACATGTATCCTGCAGTTAGGGAATTGTGCTTGAAAGATAACAAAGAAAAGAAGAGATTTAAAATTGAAGATTATATTATTGACTAACATTGTATCAACATGGCAATTGAGTTGGAACACCTGATAGGCAATGCTGATTGAAATGTATTATTTAACAGAGTGGTGACGTTTCAACGCAGCGTAATTAACGTTCAGTGTCGAAGTGATGAAACGTTAGGCATTGCGATTACTATTGTGCATACGAATCTGATTCATAGCTTATGGCATGGGATTTATACAGTGCTATTACTTATTGATTGATGCGTTTTACAGCTCTCCTTGTCAGTTGAAAGCTAATTGGTTGCACATCTATTATTAACACACTCATGGGACATTACAGTAAGTGGCGATGCTGCAGCAGTTCCACGGAACTGAGTTCAAATGCATAGTGTCAGATCTACTCTGTTAAGCATTCCAATTTGCTTGGAAACTATAACAAAATACGATAATATATTTAAATAATCTTTACGTAGATAATTATGCTCAGCCAGTTTCGTTTTGGCTAGAGTAAGTGCACAAAATGAATTTTTTAATTTCATATTTTTTATATATTCTTTGTGTCAGTTGATTTATTACATCGCTCCCGATTACAGAAAAAAATAATTTATCTTCTATCTAGAAATCCCATGTAGACTATAATATAATTAATAAGTTGAATAAAGGAATTTTTATGTTAAGAGTTTAAAATTTTAATATTGTTAAAGAATCGCAGTTAAATGTTTATTATTATCATATATACTCTATAGTCATTTGAATTACGAGTTCTTCTATGGGGAAACCACACTGACACAAATAAACATTTAATCCTAGAAAAAAGAGCAATTCGAATAATTAGTGGAGTCTCACAAAAAGTACACTTTTTATACAGCTCGACATTGTCTCATTTCCGTGCATTTATTTACATTTTAAATTTCCTTTGTTATGTTAAAAAGAATTTAGATAGTTACATCAGATGTCCTTCTGTTCACAATTATCCCACAAACAATAATAATAATAATAATAATAATAATAATAATAATAATAATAATAATAATAATAATAATCTATTTCAAAAATGTAAATAATAACCCTAAATAGCTATGAAATGACGTCAATATATATCTTTAACAGTTTACCTGATAATATCAAAAATCTTACAATGACCAGTTTTAAAAAGACAATGGGTAGGTATAACCCATCCTAGAACCGGCCCTAAAGTAAACAAATACGTCTGTCTCACTCTAGCACATTACTCCTATCTACGTAAGAGTGAGACAGACATACTTATCTTTTTAGGGCCAGTTGCCATCCCACTCTCTCAAAAGACTTACCAAAGTATATTAGCAATGGTAATTTTAGTTATTTTGACACTACTGTACACTCAAGATGAATATATATATATATATATATATATATATATATATATATATATATGAATTCATGAACCACAGATAATTGTCTCTGTTGGACATCACATGAGAATATTATAGGAGAAAAATTCCTCAGACACTGGGATTTGAACCCAGGACCTTTAGCTATCCGTGCCAATGCTCTACCAACTGAGCTAAGCCAGAGTTCACTATACATGTAACATGTCTACAGCAATAAAGATATATATTTATCTATCTAACTATCCTGTGTGTATGTAGCATACAGCATTCAAAATAATCTGCGAGAGAATCGGGAACCACGTACAAGAAATTAATAGGGTAGAACTCAGTAAAATATTTACGACTATCAACGAGAAAATATATATATTCCTTCATTCACGAGTCTACGAAATTACTCTATACAATGACATGATTGTGTTGACATCTGTCAGTGTCACACACTTACAAAAGATACATGAAAGAGGCGAAGAAAAAAACTTTCACATACATCACATCTTGTGCATTTCTGAATAAATGTATGCATCACGCAGGCTGGAAATTGTGAAGGGAATTATTGATAGCGAGAACGCCAACTCCTAATGCAAGATGAAGGTGTTTCAAGCTTCTCTCGCACATATCTTTCTTTTTCGCGAAGCAGCTCACAACTTTCCTTTCGAGAACTACAGCAAAGAAGAAAAATAATAAAAGTTACTGTAAGCTCTAAAGCAAGACAAATGTAACGGCTATCATTACTTGGACCTCTAAAAGCTGTGACAAAGTGGCCAAGTTGCTATCTAAGTGTACCCAAGTGCTTGTAAATCCCTCAAGATAGCGGGGTATACCCAAGAGCACAATAAAATAAAATAAGGTGACGTTTAGAAATGCGTAAGTAATAGATGAGTACGATCTATATATATGACATGTAATTGGAATGATGACGTTGTTTTCCGAAAACTCTCTAGCGAAACCATTCAGACCTCTTTATTTCCTCAAGGAAGGTAGTTATGAGTGGTCAACCTATCGATTACAGTAGGACCTTAGGAGATGAAGAAACCAGTTAAAATGAAGAAGACGAAATTTTTGTCTAGAAACACGAGTACAACTTCGCAGGATATTTTCCTTTATTCAGCTTCTTTTATCTGTTTTATTATTTATTCCAATCCTGTAATCTTTATTGGCAGTTTTGACATTGTCAAGATAAACCATACAATAACCAATACAATACAGTAACTCCAATTCCAATAAAATGTCACATAAAAAAATCTTCAAACGATCAAAAAAATACTAGAACAGCCCATATGCTTCTAACTAAAATATGTACAATATCCTGGTATAAATCAATAGGTTAATGATGATGATGATGATAATGATGATGATGATGATAATAATAATAATAATAATAATAATAATAATAATAATAATAATAGTAATACTAATGGATGTAGTTGATTGAATTTTTCTTAGGGATGCCACACTTGACCATAATTTGTGTGGGCTTTCTGACTGCCGATGAACAAAGTTACACCAAGGCTTGAAATATGTAATATCACTTTTCTTTTCTCTTTGCTCCTTCTTCTCACCATTTTATCTCTACTCTCTTTAACGCGATTCTCACACCCCTGAGACGTTCAACAGGTTTGACTAGCCTCCTTGTCTTCCTTAACCTATCAATCGAAAGACCTTCATTTTTTGATAGTGTACTTTCAGCTGGAGAGAACGCTGTAGTTATGCTATGTGTTTTAAACATTTATATTCAAATGTGTATGCTTCTTTGTGCATTTACGTTTAGAATCAAGAATCAGTCACCAATCCAGTATAAGAATATGTAGAAATTCAACCAATCGCACGTGTCTATCGTCATAATTTTTTTCTATTTTTATCACTTTCGTTTTATCGCACCTATATGCACTTGGTTATGTACCCAGGTACTCGTAAATTCATGAGGAGTGAACACTGAAACATCTTTATAGCTGTAGCTTCTTTGATTAAAAAATAATAATTGAAAAAGAATGTGGTCACCTGATTGAAGACATACGATTTAGTAGTAACTCTTTACACATGTGATGATAAAATAATATTTTTTTCAAAGTGCAGAGTTCTTTAGATTTTTAATGCGTTGTGTTCTCAATGCATGCATGCATACATTTAATTCTAAATTAAAACCAGCATTTATTTATTTTTCTGAACCTGTATATTCTCTTTGTTCACAGGATGGCTGGGTACAACGTACTTCTGCTGATTTTACTCCTGTTACTTCCTGTGTGGTGTAGAGGAATCTGTCCTCGAGAATGCTCCTGCTTCCTAGACATCAGAGGCCGCCGTCAAGTGACATGCGCTCGAGGGGGCATGCAAGACCCCATTCCCATACACTCTATGGACCAACAAGTAGAGGTACTGCTTATAACAGCCCCTGAAGACTACCCCAATGCCCTTACTATCGGGCCAATATTCCAGCAGTTCACCAGACTAGAAGAACTGCACATCGTGAGATCTAATATCCCAGCCATTGGTAGACATTCTTTTTGGGGAGTTCCGACTCTTCAGAAACTGAATTTGACGCAGAATAATATATCACACGTTCTGGATCATAATTTTCGAGGACTGGCCAATCTTTTGGAGTTGCATCTGGATGACAACAGGATAGAGTCCATGCCCAGTGGAACTTTCAGACACCTTCAGGAGCTCAGGGTCCTTTCCTTGGCACGCAACAGAATAACAGAACTGGTTCCGAGACTCTTTCTCATGCTGGGGAAGCTACACGAGCTAGATCTCAGTGGAAACCGTCTCATGGAGCTCAATCCGGAAGTGTTCAAAGATGTCCAGGTAATTTTAACTATTTATTTGTCGATTTCTCTTCGTAATCACAAAAGAAAACTACTACCATCTTCTGACTAAAAGACAATGTGCCTTGGCGCCTTGCTGATGGTAAAACAGCGGACAAAATTTTACTCTAATAAGTTTAATAGCCATTAACTACGAATGCAATGTTGCTTGAGAGCAACTGTCGATTCATTCTATTGGTTTAATGTAATATGCATTAGTTGAAAGCTTGTCACGATGCTTCAGAGCAATAATTCCAAACCAGAAAGTAAAAATATTGTTTAACTTATATATGCCAAATAAAGACTTGACTCTATGTTTAAAAATATATTAGTGAAAAGGTAACACAAACCAATAAAAAAAATAAACTGACAAGAAGGCCACAATTACATATACCAAGTACATCCTTTCAGGGGATGGGAATAATGATACAACACACAGTCCTGACCCAGGAAGGAAACTTTACAGCTCTGTAAAATCCCAACCCGGCCGCCCAGGTGGAAGGCAGTCACGCAACCAACTCACCCACAGTGGCGAATATTGACTCCGTGTGTTTTTTGAATTACATATTACTAAACGGTCGGAAAAAATTAAACTGAGTAATACACGTGGCAATCATTTTCGTCACAATTATCGAGTAATGTCCTTTCGTCTCTTGTGTCTTTTCAAAAAATTTCCATTTTACTTCATACTATATTCCTTAGCGAAACCTTATAACCAAATGCAAACAAGCGCCACGTGAGCCTGTACACAGAACTATGTTTTGAAGTATATAGGGTACTAATTACAGTAACGCACTGTGCTTGTATCCCACACAGGCCTATAATTCCTCCATTAGAATAGACAGCAATCCTAGCTGATAAGAGTTACTCAGCTAACCCCTTAATTCCATATAGGGCAATTTTGGTGACATGTCAACCAAAGCCTTTAGACTTAGAATGTTGAATTGTTGCACAAGAGTCATTGTACTGCCTAGAGAGCTCTTCTCATTTCGATCTGCAAATTAGTGATAAATTATGAGCTGTAACCATATTCAATTAAACTATGTTAGCATATAGTGTTTGATTATTAGATCACTAGCACTGATAAGCAAATTGATACATACACAATACACCTTGCCATACACACCGCACATTATTATAATTCAAGGTGGGAGGTCGTGTAAGTCTCAGTAGAGGATTTACCACAATACAGGAAACATGCTGGGGGGCAGCATAGTATTTGGCATAAGATGCTGATAGTAATGTATAGACCCTACATAGAACGATGGCATTCATAATGTTACTTTTATACATACGCTACCAAATATACCAAATATGTTTTCAGAAGTCTTCCTGAGATCACAGAAATTGGCACAAGTAATTAGACTTTTATGAAAATAAGATTACTACCACAAACATTTATACAATATACATACACAAAATATACGCAATACACAAAAATACAGCACGGTAGTATGAAAAGTATTTTATGACTTACATATAAAATGTTTACTCTGAACAATCGAATACCACTCTATGTCTACATTTTAAGCAATTTAAAAAATCATATGCTTTAATTCCGTTTAAAGTATCAAAACTGAATCATCAAAGAATTTAAGCCATAACTTTTAACTTAATTAAATTCAATTACTGTTGATTGCAGGTTCTGCCGGCCGTGAAATCGTTTCCTTATAACATATTTATTTGTTTTAAGTATACTCGTGTATACTTTTTATATATTTACCCACTGTAAATTTAGTACTATCGTATAAAAGAAGTATGAAATACGCTCCTAATTTCTTTTGTCTGTGTATTTAAGAAGCGAGGCGATGCCAACTTTTAACCCCATATTAATAAAAAAAACTCATTTTAAAAACTTGTAGGCCTACCATAAATAACTATTATGTGCAATTAAATCAATATTAACTCTAATACTTTTAGCAAGTCAACACATGTCACTTGAATTTTCGCTGTATACATTATTATAGGCTTGATTAATAATTTTATTTACATCAACCCAATGGAGTTGAACTCTATAAAATTTTAAATGTACTAATTAAAGAACTGGATTGTTACATAAAATATGTATGAGTTTGTGTGATTTGTAAGATACAATAAATGAATAACACGGACATACGATTTTTTTCTTCTTTTACAGAAGCTGAGAGTATTCAAATGCAGAGGATGCGGCCTTTCCAACATTAACACTCTCATCTACAGGCTGATGCAAGATCTTCGCGTCCTTGATCTCGGTGACAACGAATTCAAGTATTTTGCCTCAGATGAGTTTAGAGATCTGAAAATCCTTCAAGTTCTCATGCTAGATGGTAACCAACTGCCAGTAGTTCTCGAAAGGACGTTCGGTAACAATGGACCCAGTGGAGGTCAAACTGATCTTCAAATACTTTCACTTGCCCGTAATCGGCTGGCAAAAGTGACTAATGCAGCCTTTGCAAATCTCACAACGCTGCTAGAACTAGACCTGAGTTACAACAAGCTCCTTAGTTTAGAAACTCAAACATTCGTCCCACTTGCCGATTCGCTGAGGACATTAAAAATAGGCGGAAACCATCTCCCGTTGACAGAAGTAAAATATATTCTTCAGATAGTACCCAAACTAAAAGACTTATCTTTAGCTGACATGGGGCTTAGAGAACTTCCTATGGGACTGTTCGTTTATCTCGAACAGCTGAAATCACTGAACTTATCTGGGAACAACTTCATGCATTTTCCAGCCCAGATTCTATCCCCTGTTCCAAAATTACAAGAAATCGATCTATCAAGGAATGCATTTCGAGGTTTGGACGAACGGCTACTTCTTAGATTAGAACCAGTGAAGACAATATATCTGCATGACAACCCATGGATTTGTGATGTTTGTCATATTGTATATATGCTCGATTTTATTAACAAGACAAACATTGGGCCGGCCATGAGAGAACTTCTTTGTGCAGCACCTTATCCATTACAAGGAAAACGTCTGGGATCTCTGACAAGATCTTCTCTTTCTTGGTGCACAAGCAATGATGGGGGATTTGGATTTATGGACGGTGGAGGTGGTATTATATCAACGAATTTCTTGGCAGAGCATTCCAAATTTGGACTTTTGGCAGCGGGTGCAGCAGTGCTCTTACTATTACTCACTGGAGCTGCACTTCTGGCGGGAATTGCTTATTCAAGACACCACGCTGCACATTACTATACTCGAGAAGAACAAAGAGGTCCTGAACATGAAGCCATTTTCGAGAATCCAGCAGCGATATTAGGTGAAAACGGTGACATCAAGTACAAAATAATGCCTCTGGATCTCACAGCAAAAATTCCGCCTAAGAAGAAGAAAGTGTCTATTTCGACAATCGACGGGATCACAAAAGATCCAGAGTTGCATTCATTGACTAATGGAACCTGAGTTGTGCGCTTCAGTGACACTGTGGAAACTCATTGCTAGTATTTTCTAAGACACATAAATTTTCAGACATGTGCCTAGAAACAAGCAATGAGAAGTGTCACTGAAGCTTCATCCACAAAACAAATAAAAACACTGTGAGACATTCGGTCATTTTGTTGGTGTTCGACCGCAGAAATGCCACTGTGATATATAATATACCAATTACCTGAAGTGTTTTCCTGAATTCTTTCAGTCTTGGGCCAGAGTGTTTTTAAAAATAAATATTCTCTGAACATCGAAATATCGGAGATATATGTATCGAGTTGGTAATGATATGAGATACTTACAGCGCCTTGATAGAAGTGTTTGACGCTAGAAGCTATAGTCTAAGGAATTGATTTTCGATACAAGGAAGGAATAGTGGTAAGTAAAAAGAAGGAGGAAATTCGCAAGTGCAAAATGGCATGTACGTACTGAATGAGAACAAGATGATGGTAAAGAGGAACATCGCTGAAGGGAGGAACCCTTATTCGCCTTTCCCTCACTTTGAAGGGAATTCTTGTTAGCAGGAAGAGAGTCTCTCTCCTTCACCCTCTGGCTTAATTAACGATCCTATTTCTACTCCACCCTTACCACTTCTGGAATACATGGTGCTACAGAGGTGGGTAGTTTTAGTGGAAGGGCATTGGACCCCCAAAACCCTGCTTATAACTTTGGAAACTTGATTTTTTATTAAAGAGTTTATATTACAAAAATAAAACAGATTTTGAGTGCAAGCAATTGATGGCTTACCAATACAGTAAGCCACTCTAAACTGTATATAGGCCTATATAAGAGTGAAATGAGTAAATCTCTTATATTTTATTCATACCTTAGTTTGTAGTAGAGGTGATAAACCATCAAAAGGTTGGACGAAGATGAACTTTTTTGTGAACATGTAAAGTGAAAATAAAACACTGAAAATCTTTTATATAGTAATAAATAAAGGACAGTTTAGAATATGATAGTTTTCAAAAATAAAAAGATCTTTTGAGTCCAAGATAATATATTTTCAAACACATTAGGATGTAAAAAGAGTAAAGAGAAGTGAACAGAGTTTTGTTAGCGTTCAGTATTTGCCATGGACTGAATGGATTATATACATTTTCCTATGCATACCTAATATTTTTCCGTATGATATAGTTGTTATCGTAAAATAATTGATACTATTTTTAAGAGTGTTTAGTGCATATCAGATATTTGACAAAGATTAAATATCACAATTTAAGCGCGCCATGTCCTCATTTTTTATTAAGGGACCATATTAGCATTCAGTTAAGTCCAGGTGTCAAGCTATACTCCAAGGAGCATCTGCAATTAGAAGATCAGTATCCAGGTTGGTTTAAAACATCCAGTAACTAAGTCGAATATTATTAATAATAACAAGTAAATCGAATTAATAATGTATGATTTAGGAACATTTTGCTATTGGCACATATGTGTGTGCATCGACCCCATATTTAAGACGCATCACAAGGAAACTCGCTTTAATTAATACTTTTTGAAGTTCGGGAACTATTCAATGGGACAAATGTCAGACGATGAAAAAGTTGCATAATCCAATCTCATCTTTCTCGTGGGCACAAAGCTAACATTATATATTTATTTACTATTCTTGACTTAATAGGCACTCACATAAATCAACGAAATTACTAAAGGTTAGTATAACACAAGAAAACAAACACTAAAAGCATTATATTTGAAGTTAACAACATGCTCCTTCTTCCTTTTGTGTTTCGGTAGCATGAATAATTCTGTAGTTTATAATGATGTTTTTTTATCTGAAAAACTGAGGTCTTATTAAGGTCAGGAGTACATGGTTTTTCTGCTGATTTGTGTGACATTTAGCATTCTTATAGTGCTAAGGTGGCCAAACATATTGCCGGTTGGAGTTTTGAAAGCCCATTCTACTCCATGGTAGTTATATTTTTTTAAACAGAATTGGTTTCAGGATAAAACTTAACAGTATAATAAGAACTTGGAAATAAAAAAACATTCTTTACATTTTTTATTTATAAAAATATGCACTGGTTACTGGTTTTGTATAAACAATTAATTTTAAGATTTTTCAGTCAAGTTTTTAAATGAAAACAAAACGGATAAACAATCTTTAAAATAAATTTAAGATTAAAGAACTGTTTAAGGTAAGACAACATTTTGTTTAAGTCATAAAACGAAGCAAACGTATGGGTAAAGTGAAGAACGAAGGCTTTGACCACTAAAGCCATCAACAAATGCTAATAACCGCAATGATGTATTCTATCTTAAGATGTTCCTAGAAAATATTGATTTTCTAAAGTGATGTTCTAATTGCAGTTGCCCCGAATAATATATATACTGTTGTTCTTGAGGAATAGATCACTTGCAAATATATTTTCAATCATGATATTTCCTTACTTCAAGGAATTAAAAAAAAAAAAACTTAATGAAATATTCGCATAAAAATCATTGAAAATTATGTATTTAAGTTCGGTGCTCCCGATGGCACAGCTCAGTTCATTTTTCAGTAGATTTCTCGCCAATCATGATCCCATTTGCATGTAGGTGCAAGTGAAAAGTATTAAAGCATTACAAAATATCCAGATTAAATGAGAATACTATAGGAGAAAAATTCCTCCGGCACTGGGACTTGAACCCAGGACCTTTGGCTGTTCGCGCCAATGCTCTACCAACTGAGCTAAGCCGGAGTTCAATTCCCAGCGCCAGACGGAACCTCTCTCCTATGACTGATTGCCCTAATGGTCTACCTCACAGACAGACATGACATAGCTTGTCTGTCTGTGAGGTAGACCATTAGGGCAATCAGTCATAGGAGAGAGGTTCCGTCTGGCGCTGGGAATTGAACTCCGGCTTAGCTCAGTTGGTAGAGCATTGGCGCGAACAGCCAAATGTCCTGGGTTCAAGTCCCAGTGCCGGAGGAATTTTTCTCCTATAGTATTCTCATGTAATGTCCAACAGAGACAATAATTCTGTGGTTTCATGAATGCTTATATATCCAGATTAAAGTTAATACTAAACTCAAATCTACATCATATTGTTCAAAAACTGGATGGTAGGATTTACATAATATTAATAATAATTTGGTATGTTTATACATTTATATTTTATTTTATATTATAATAACACAATAACTCGTGATCTATCCTTTAAGTTCAACTTGTTGCAGAACAGAAGTATTGCCATTGTGTAAAGCTTATAATTATTATTTTGTTCTTGCCAGCTTCATGTGGTATGTTGTGGTTTGTGTGAAAGATATCTATATACGCAAACTCTTGCCTAACTAGGATGAGTATGATAAATTGGCAAAAGTTAAAACAGTGCACTATTTATTGAAACCCCATGTTTCATTTGGACACTTCAATTGGATTTTTCTTTATTTTTTAATGTACACTGTACCTGTTCTAATTATACAAAAATTGTAAATGAATTGACTTCATCCTGGTTAGCCTGATGCTTGTTATTTTACACTGTGAATTGTGTTTTTTTTATGTATTATGAATTTGGAGTTTTCAGATTTTATACCATTTTGGAGGTTTGTATTCTGCATACGTGTGCCATTAGAAATCAGAACGCTTTTACTTTATCACATTATTAACACATGATGGTGAATAGTAAAGAATAAGGACCTATTTATTTAAAAATAATTGTGCAATAAAAATAATTAGAACTGTACCATGTGACAGTGACCTCTTTTGGTAATTTGTACTGTTTGGATCAGGGGTGGCCAACTTCTTTATTTATGAGGGTCAAATATGACATGCGTTGACGTCACCGGCAGCACATTTTTAATGCAGTAAAGTTATTATTAAACTAAACTAAATACCGTGGCGCTACATCCTTGGAAGGATTTGACCTCAATTAGCTCAAGTAGCTCCTCAATTTGATTCACGAGGCTGAGTGCACCCCTGCCAGCCCTCCCTACCTCAAAAATCTGAGGAGGTACCGGGGATCGAAACCGGGCCGACGGATCTGTAGTCAGCGACGCTAACCATAAGACCACGCCGGCGGTCCAATAACTAAACTTATTATTGATTAAAATGCAGTACACATTAATCAAAGCACTTTTTTGGTGCATTGAAATTATTATTTATCAAAATTCAGAGATATTAATGAGAGCACTATGGACGCTTGAAAGAAATAACTAGTTCACGGAAGTCAATTTCCAAAGATGTTGTCGATACTTCTAACAAGTTCTGAAGATGGGCATCGGTAAGTCTATTTCTTTTTGAATATTTGACTGCTTTAATAATGGAAAATGTGAATACACAAGTACGTGCTTCCAAATATGGAAAAAGTTCTTCTGCTCAACGCACTCAGTTCAGGATATGTTTCGAGTAGTAGAAGCTTCCAGTAGTCAATGCCCGTCTCTTGCCTATTGTCAATGGATCACTTTGCATGTCACATAGCAAACTCAACTATCCATAATATAAAACTATAAATATTTTAAATTTTATTTGTCTAGGGTCGAACAGACTGCAACCCATGGGCAGCAGGTTGGCATCTCTGGTTTAGAATGACATAAGAGTGTGAACCTTTAGTTACTAACAACGTTTTTCATCTGTATGGGTTTCTGCTGGGTTGGAAATTTACGTTATGTGTTTGGAATGCTTCAAGGGAATGTGAGAACCTATAGTCGATACATATAAATATCTCATGCCTAATGCCTACTTTTGAACTTGCAATCTGAAGATTTAAAAAGGTTTCTCCTTCATTATAATGTTTTAGGAACTTGTCTATCACGGCACCTATGCTGAAAGAGGAAAATAACTCACAGTAGTAGTTACACAGAGTAAACATCAATAGTTACAAGACAATTATACTTTTTATTAGACAATAGGTGAACCACATTTGTACGTTCTCATTCTTTGTATTTTCGTGTTTAAACGAATGAACCGACTGCTAATCTTTTTTAACGGCGTTCCCAAAATCTATTGCATAGCAATACCAAATATGAAATAAAGAGTTTTACTAACAACGCTTTAGCATACTCCCCTCAAAGCGTATCTCATACATGAGGTAAGTACCCAAACCAAAAGACAATAACAGAAGCGAGCTTATTGGCTGTAGAAAGACACACTGAGTTCTCACATCAAACTATTACATTAGCTGCAAAAAATTACCAAGGAGCAGAATTCACAAATCATGGTCCAGTTCCAATTATTTTTAATGAATCATTCTTTAATTTGAGAACGCTTTTATTTAAAGTTATGTTTCTTCAATCCAATTTTTTAAGATTATTTTCGTAAGAAAAATTAGATGAATTCCCATTAGTGGTTATTTTACAGCAACAGAATTTTCAGAGAACCCGCTTCGTGTTAAATTCCTACTTACTGTTAACCATCATGTTTATTATATTACTGTACTTTAATTCTACGACATATAAAGAGGGATGGAGAAATCAGGTCATACAAAATTCAACCAACATTTCATTTTTATAGAAACACGCTGATATTTAAAATTAATAACCCCTAGGTAAAGAAAAAAAACATGAGTATATACTCTCTTATGGTCGTCTTTCTTAAACCTAGTATAGAAATTAATAATTTTCAAAAGAAAAAACCAATACTTGAATTCCGCAAGGAGTATAAGCATGTATATTTAACAAGGTAAGTGAATTAACAGTAAAACCGAACTTATTATAGTTTTTATTGTTCACTTACAGCTTTTGTGATATTACAGAATAACAACGTGACAATACGAATATTCGAAAAGTTCTGTTTTTGTCCTCTTTGATGAGAACGTGGCTACATTATGCAAGAGAGTTCATACAAAGAGACTAGCAGATAAGAATATGATGACCTGATTTTTTCTCCTTCAAAAGGAAAACGTTGAAGCCCTCGTTATGAAGCCTAACATTAAATTTTGGCTATGGGAACGACGTGTCTTAGCAAAGCCACATACAAAGATTAGCTGCCTGTTTGCAGCTAAGGTATTGGAATTGGAATTAACGTCGGCATCGCAAATGACAGTCCAGTAATTGCGAACAGCTGATGAATACCGTTTTAAAATGAAGTGCAACGGTGGCAGCGTTAGGCACATGCTTCAGCTCACTATAAGAGCTGCCCGATCTACCCAGTAGCTACTTCCTTTCTCTTATTTGCGCAATTGAGGGCTCTATTTCGGTGCTTTTCTAAAGAAACAGGCAGTGAATTTTCTGTGTATGGTTCTTGTTATGGCATATTATTTCAGTCAACAAAGAATATTGTGGCACGAAGGCTTTAAATTTACAGCTTTCCATGGTCGATCATTATTGTTTACATTTATTGTATAGTTTTTGTAGTTCAGTGCACAAAAAGCGGCCTGTAAATGATGGATGCAGAGATACACTGTTTCTATTTCCTTGATTACAAAGACAATCTATTCGACATTAAAAACAAGTTTGTCCAATGGTTCTTAAATTTATCTTAATTTATAAATCACTCAGAAATAATATTCTATCCTTCTGAGAGATTTAATAAGATCAAGACACCAATTCCTGCATCTTCAGGAATAATAATAATAATAATAGTAGTAGTAATAATAATAATAATAATACTTAACTATGTTTATTTTCTCACGTCTTTTCTTTTCATACCAAAAAATGCTCATGGTCTATTTCCATCTGATTATTATTTAGCGATGGGGCAGAACACGCCACAAACTTTTTGCCAGGCATTTGTAGACTTTGAATGTACATTCGTCACTTATACTTTTTGATTTTTTTTTTTTTTTTGGCAAACTTTTTTCTCAAAGACTTTTATAAGATAATGAAGATTTTAACTGTCAACAATATTCGGGCTTATCTAAAAAAAACAATGGGAACAAGTAGTAATTTGCCGAAAATGTATTGCCACAGGTTGTGTCACGGGTAGCTGATCGACCCAAAATATAAGATAACAGGGTATAAGCGTATTAATTTTAAAAGCGTTTTACACAGCCTGGTTGCAGTATGGTGGAAGATTTTTGGTTCGCGAGCAATCCCTGGGATGTTCTTATCTGATTTGTTGCCCTACCTAACTTAAAACCAAACAAAAAGTATCAAACGCTTTTCTGATTTCTGAAAAATGGTTAGGATAAAAAAAATAATTTATATCTGAACCCCTTTTATGGTCAAGATTTTGGCTTTAGAGACATGGGAGAACAGAAATAGTAAGGTAAAAATTTTGTTTTATTGTTCAATCACAAAAATCTCCATTTTAGTTTTTTGTATTATAAAATAATTGATGAATGGCGAATTTCTTTTCAGAGAACCGGAAGTGCAATGCTTAATTGATATGCCCAAATTTCGCCAAAAGTAACAAGTTATTTAAGCACTACCGCTACTTTGTTGACTGTCTTGTACACAGATCTATTTCAGCGCCACTGATAAAATACTGGCGGTTCGCCATTTCGCCCTGTAGGCCCTACTTTGTCCTTATGATTGTAATATAAATCGTGATTTTGAAACATACCCAATTCCAATCCTTTCAAAATATAATATTTTTCCTCAACCATTATAGAGGTTTGCTCAAACGTATTTTTTTTAAATCTATTCTAAATAATGCACTTCTACCTTTTACCTGTATGAACAACGGAAACAATAATATGCTAAATATCATAATCACGATGAATGTGTAATATTAGACTCGAAATAGTAATAAAGTGAAAGTAATGAGCAACTAGTCTTATTTTTACTTGCGTTTAATGGGCTACGAATCAAAATCATTATTAGGTAAAGTCGTTTAGATAGCTGGTCTGAGGGTGAAAAAAAAATTTATACGGGTGCAGTAGAGTGAACTATGACAAATTTGTGTTTACTTCCTCTATCCTTCATTAAAGCTCTGTCCAATGTCCAATGTTATTATTGGCAAAGATGTGATGTAGACCTATGAGTGTGAGGACACGTCGTGCAGGAAAGAATAGATTACTGTGTCACATTATTTAGTACCCATATTAAAACATTATTATTCCATATGATAATAATAAAGGCAAATGCTTTTAAATTTAGTACTCGGATATTTGTTAAGAAACTTAAATCCATCCATGTTTAAAGGAAGTGCGAAAATTAATATTTATGTGATGGGAGTAAAATTTGTATTATAATCAAAATATTTTCTTTCAGTACAACAGAATTCATAACCATATATATATATATATATGAATTGGTCTTATTGAAGGGGCATCAGTCCAAATTGATAACTGGGGGTAATTGAGAAAGTCATATTTCTGTCACGGATGTCATGGAATTGGTTATTTTTGAAAAGGCATTGGTTCATACTAGTACGTTTGGGGATAATTAAGAAAAACTGTTTCTGTCATGGCGGGAAATAAACAATATGAATTAAATAAACTTTCTTTATTGCGTAATAGTAAACAGCTGCTCAACTGCGCACTGCCATCTGGATTGGTTTTGAAGAGGCATCTGCCATTATCAGCCTTTCAAACAAAATCCAATTCTTTACATTGCTGTAAAAGGCTCGACACTAACATGACTGATGCCTTTCGAAGGCCAATGCTAAGGCATCTATGTACGGAGATAACAGAACAGAAAGAATGTAAAACTGGCCAAAATACTGACTGATGTCCTTTAAGAAAGAATATGTATATATGAATATCGTAGGAAAACTTAGATTTACCTGAGTGCATACATTTCGTTCCATAATATTGTTGGTAATACGTATATTTTTTTACTTATTTTATATTTGCGATTATGAATTTAAGAACCATTTGGACTTTCTCTGCAAGCTTTTGAAGATGCCTCTGTTAAATCTGGACACTATTTGAATAAAATGTGTGAACGAATTTGGTACCGGTACTGAATATGGAGTTATGTTCTTACTGTCAGTTCAAATAACCAACACCTGTATGAAACAATATATTTTAGCTAATACAAATTAATAAACTGTGTTTTATTTCGACTCGTCTTGTGAACCTACCCAAACGATGACAATTTCAGGTAAGTGCATAAAAAGAAAAAGTAAAACAACATTTCAATGTTCTCTCTTTATTGCTTTTTAACAGTGAGATAACCTGCTTAGATAAACATTATTATTAAGGTATCAAGTTCATGTCATTTTGCCCTTTCATACCATTCGACCTTATTTCCATAGCACACCAAGAACACTATGGAAGCCAATACTATTTTCTGCGGGACTTAACAGATTTATAGCTCTTTTTTGTGCTGTTTTCAGAACTATAGGCCTACATTAGTGGTCGCACCGCAATCTACCATTGTAATTATTGCACTGGCGAAACTTTCATACTGCCATTGCTAAAATGTTTAAAAGGATAGCAGTAAATAAATAGTTAATTTACTCCGGTAAATAAAACAAAATTTAATCACACAGCTACTTCATAAGACAAAGCCATTTATTCAACACAATACTAATCTATAATCAATATAAGCGTAATAATCTGTTATTCTACTCGAAAATGTAAGAAAGAATTCCTCGCAAACGTACCCTATTTCGTATAGCCAACCGACAAAGAAATGATTGCCCTATGTTGGTGAAAAATATTTTCTTTCATGCCTAATGTCTTTCACCTTTATCTTTATCACCAATTAACCCTCCAATAGTTCAATTATTTTCCTGTTAAGTAATTATTAAAATTGGTTCAGAACCCTTTACTAAACATAGTGTATTTAAATAAATTCAATTTCTTATAACTTATAATAGAAGATCGAAAATGTAAGATGTTCTTTTTATCCGCCAATGTCTGTTTTCTGCTTAGGAAATTCGAAATAAACTTACTGTTTATCCAATAAAAATAAATACCTATTACAATATTTTATCATGAATGATAAGGTGCTCGATGTTATAAAAAAAATACCAAACACGCTCAGTCACTAGGCTACTTATTCATCCAACTTCGTTTTAATTAGTATTGACCACTAGTTTGAATTCAAACACAATAATACACACATCACATTTGACACCCATAGAATCAGGATTGAGTTTTGACGCATTAAGATAAACAATTTTCTTCCTGGTGTGTAAAAATACGCTTAAAAACGAGAATTGACGTAAATAAATGTAAAATGTGAAGGAAAAAACACACACACACACTCTCAAACTCTGCATACTCTGATGGAAGCACACTGACGTTTCGGAACCTAAAACATAGACCAGGTTACATGAAGTAGTATATTAAGCCCATATTATTTGGCTGATCCATAAACCGCCTAGTTAATTGATTGTCAAGGAGCATCTCAAGAATATCGTAGTTCAAATCTCGGGGTCGGCGGGTGTGTCATTCGTGGTGGACGAAGCCGTGCCTTGGGGGTTTTTCTCGGGGTTCTCCCGTTTCCCCCTCTCATTCCACCAACACTCTCCACTTCATCTCACCTTTCCCCCTTTTCATCATCATCCCGTTTCCACTTCCGGTTTCAGGCCTGCTTTGGCAGTCAGCGCCCTTTGGGGGCCTCTCCCGTCCTCCCCGCTGCTTGTGGTCAAGAGGTTGATGGTGGTGTGTGTCGCGGACCTGTCGGGGCTCCGGTTGGAGGGACCGAAGGGGGTGGCGTGTGTCGCGGACCTGTCGGGGCTCCGGTTGGAGGGACCGCAGGGGGTGGCGCATACGTGGCATGGTAATAAGGCTTGCTGGATGTAGGGGAGCTCCGTGGGGGCCTGCGGGGGGATCTGCAGTCCTGGGCGGTCTATGGGCACGCAACTCATTCCATCCCGGAGGTAGGTACAATAAGCCTGCGGCTTCGGTGCTTAGGGGCGTTCCCACCCCGCCTCCCGCCTAAAGGGCACTTATTCAATTCAATTCAATTCAATATCGTACCTTCTGTAATCAGGTTTTAAAAAGTTTTCGATATATTTCTTTCAAGTCAGTATATTTTGTCAGTCTTAGTCTTAGTCTTAGTCATTGATCGTAAATAAGTACTCGTAATATGTGTTGTGACGGCGTTGATCTTTATCAATACAGGTCTGTAGTAGAGATATAATAGTCAAATGTTAATATTAATGTTAATAATGACATTCTACTTCAGGAGTTAGCTAGCAGTGGCTATCAACCCAGTTACTTATCATTGTTATCAACATAGGCCAATTAAAGTTGAAACATAGATAACGATTTAGTAATAATAAAATATATTTTAATAATAGTAAGGATAAGAATAATATTAATTGACCTAATATGATAATACGGTCAAAAAAGTATTAATCAACATAATATAAAATATTTAGCTATCTAATGTTTAGCATTCGTATTCCATTATGGCCTACATTTCATAATAATTATTGCGAACTATTATAACTCTAACGCAACTGTCAAACTTGTACAAATCTTTTAACCATTGCAATTACATAGCCATGACTTGAGGCGTCCAGTAAACTTCGACAAAGATGACAGGAGAGTACTCTATATTTAGCTTGGGCATTATCTTGGATCTCGAAAGCCTTTCTGTACACGTCTCTTAACAATAGCGTAACAAGGAAGGCCCTCATTATGTTCTCTTTGTGAAGCCGCAAATCCTGCGACAAGGGGTGAAAATTCAACTTTAATGAAGGAGCTCCACAAGAGTGATAGCTCTGTATGAGGGCAGACACTAGGGAAGAGAAGTGGAAGAGTCTTACACCATCATGAAGAGAATCGTGGCTTGAAAAGATGATTTCCTATTGCGGACATGACATGTTCCAAACAGGATAAATTAGAGAAATATTGCGTACTACTTCTGTCAGCTATTTACAGTTTAGAGTTTACTTGCCGTTGTTCTGTATACACGAGGTTGTAGCGTAATATTTTGTTGTTTGACTTCATCAATGGAAGAGAGAGACAAGAACAATGCGAAAAGTTCCTATAAACGTTGGCTCATTTCATATTGTTTCCCAGTAAAGCCAATTAATTTGTAATATGTAATTTGTAACATGTATCTAATTATTGCATCTCGGTTAATTAGTCGAGTTAACACGATAAAACTCAAGCTTTTGGCTATCCTTAGCCTCTGGTAATTGACGCAATAGTCGGATGGAAGGCCTAGTTTCACTAGCGATGTAGCACCAAGTAGTAATAGTTCGGCTAGGAGATGTTTCAACATCCACCCTACAGCCTGGACCTCGCTCCCAGTGATTTCTATCTTTTCCTACACCTCAATAAATGATAGAGAATGACAGAGAAGCGGAGATGGTTGTCACACAGTGGTTCAATTCCCAGGCGGCAGACTTCTACGACACAAGTGTTCAAAAGTTGGTCCCACTTTATGACAAATGTCTCAATTCCTATGGCGAATATGTTGAAAAATAGCTGAATACTTGCTATATCTGTTGCAATAAATATTTCCACGAAATTTTGTTTTGTTTGTGTAAACGGCCCTATGGAATCTTACTTTGTGGACGGCCCACGTACATAAATGGGTATATGTATAATTTATATACATACATATATGTGTGTGTGTATGCGCAAGTATATATATATATGTGTTTGTGTCAGTATGATTGCATCCATACTTCATAAGTAGCTGTAATGTTTGTTTGTGCAAGCGTTCCTACGCCCCGTTTAGTACCATCACAATTGGAAATCTCTGCTTGAAGGAGACTTGCACGTAATATATGGGACTTAGAAACGGAAGAGGGATAAAAGTGATATCAGATGCCCACAATAGCCTTGACTCTTACAATAAGATGCAGGAGAAGAATTGTATTGAATGGATGCCATCAAGCAGTTTGTGGGATCGGCGTGCTCCATATAAAAAAGCTATATTGTCGTGGATGCTTCTCACGTGCTTGGATAGAATGAGGGTTAGGTAAAGTCGTTTAGATAGCAGGTCTGGAGGCGAAAAAGAACAGAAAAATTTATAGGGGTGCAGTAGAGTGAACTATAACAAATTTGTGTTTACTTCCGCTATCATTCATTACAGCTCTGTTAATAGTTAGGGAAGAATTCTATTGGAAATTTATGTCGAAAAACATTTTTAAGGTTTCTTGTGTTCAAAAATGTTCTAAAGATATATTGTTTGATTTATTGTCATGAAAAAATGTTTCTGACAAGGTCAAAGAAGTACATAACATTAGATAAATTAAATAATGAAATTTGATACATTATAGTCGCGTCGCTCATAGCGTTGACGGGCGGCTCGCTTTGTTCTCATTTTACAATGTTTGTTGTTAAGGTTTTCTCAAAAGAAACCGCTGACTGAATTCGTGTTGCCAGTTTTCTCATTGCTCAATGTCATTGCCACAAGTGTTTTGCTGCTTCTATATCTTCCCGCTCTTTTTTTTAACACTATGCAGTGTGGAAACTACGCCAAGCGACAAGGTCGGGCGGCGACTTCTTTGATGCTAACTGTCAATGCAATGAGCGAGGCGACTATACATTAAAAATATTCAGATATGTTATAAAATGTCATATCAATCAGCCAGTCAGAGTTACTTACCTTGAACTTCGGTCTCCTCAAGTAAAATAGATAAGTAATTTATTACCAATCTTGATAGATATATCCTCAAAGTTGGACATGGTTACTGAAAGTCTATATAAAGTATTTGACTGTTTCTGTTTGTGAACAGGATATCTGAAAGTGAAACATTATACATACAAGATATCCCTATTTACATGGATTATCTTCCAGAAATGTGACACATTGCGTAGACAATTTTATTTTACTCTTAGAGTAATAGCCTACCTCTATAGTTTTCACTTTCCAACTTTGTTGGAAAATCATAATGATTATTCTGTATATTTTATACAGTAATTGTTTGTTTCAAGTCCTAAAATTATTATTTAAAGCAATTTAGACAGATAGTGTCTGAAGGACAAGCTCTTCCTCAAACTGCCTCGCAAACACAATTTTGCTTGAGACTGAGGTAAGGAAATGCACATCTCGGAATGTAGGCCTAACCATGTAGACCTAAATAATTAGGAGCCAGAAAATTGAGCAGAGAGAGTCTTTGAGAACTTTAGATTCGATTTTTAAACTTACTGCGCACTTCTTCCATCCCTGCCAGACACATGTAAAGTAGGAACTAAAAGAGTAAGTTCATTGAAGAAGAAAAGTGGAGCTCACAAGCGGGTTTTTCAGATTAATATTACATCCTTGTGGATGCGTTCCTGCGATAAAACGTCTTTTCGATGCATTTTAATTGCATTTCAATCATGTCAGAACATGGTCATTATATATGGGCTTTATAAAATGTTAATTTATAGCAAGAATGGAATAAGGGATATCTTATGTACAATTTTGAGTTTCCTTTTCTACTCCTTTCTCAATTTAGTCTCCGTGTTATGTGATTTAAAAGTTAACGTCCGAAAAAGAAAAAGAAAAAAACATACATATGTATACAAACACATCTCGTTTGTATTGAGTGTATGTGCTTGTGTGTTTATATGTGTGTGTGTGTGTTTGTGTGAAAGAGAGCGAGAGAGAGAGAGGGAGAAATTATCTAGTCTGTTATCAGCATTGCGCAATGCATCATCCCAAGACATTCACAAACGCCATATATCACACATCGCAAACATCAACACTAGGGGTATGAATCAAATTTGAATCCTGGATTTCTAGTTGAGGGTAAGGAACTACCAAAAAATCGCTGAAATTCACTGGCCTGGGATTTGTTCTCACATTTTTGCCCTGGATTTGTCTTTGTGGATAGAAACTCTTCAGGAAATAATTCACATTGATTTGTACATAACAGCCACGATGAATCCACTCAGTGATTTAACTAATTGACTAGCACTGCTCGATCCCACCAGCCACAAATCTGGACGAGTCCTTAGGTCATTTGGTCAACCTTGTCCCTTAACCGGATCTTTCATTAGCTGGTACCAATAATTATTGTAAGTTAACGTTATTTATATTACAGTTTGTAAACAAAAATATATAGGCGTACTTAAGTTTGGGGCATTCCATTCGTCACTGACATACAATTGCTTAATACCTCATTTAAATACAGAATATTTACCACATATAAAGATCTTGTTTATATGTTAAAAGTACTACATTACACTCTTTACTAATCATGTAAAAGAAAACACGTGAATTATAAACAACAGAAAGTTTTTACTGTCACAGACACACACCACAAGATGCGCAAGAATATAACACAGCTAATAGTAATGCAAATTGCTCCGAAGTTAACACCTACACTGATGTGAAATTCTACACAAGACATTTACATCTGATGGTTAAAATAAGCTTTTAGTATGCATTACTCTACACTTCAAACCATGGCGTTCTGTCATACTCAGACACACATTTATACTGTCACAAAGAGGTAACTCAATTATCCCACAATCTTCAGTTTCCTACAGATTAAAACGTACAAATCAAAATGTGCTCGCAAGTGCTGAGAAAAGTTGTACTTTGGTAGCGCTCTTAATTAGTTTTGGTTCATTTTAGTCTCTTAATCATTTTAACATTATTTCGAAGAATATTCTATCTTCGTCCACGTCATCATTATAAAGCAAAAAAACTCTTTGCCTATGTTGCGAAGAAGGTTAAATACTTTTGATTTATTCTCTTGTACTTGTACGAGATGGCCGTCAACTTTACAGTAGTGCCACCGTCTAGAAAGTGAACTGAGTGGACTTTCTAACTTGCAAATCTAAATAGTTGGATGTGTATGCATTATTTCTAATGCTGGTGTGAAAGAAATTGGAGAAGTCTAATTTTGTTTATTTTTAATGTATTTCATTTTCATTGATGGCTCCGTTTGCTAACAGGCAAATACAACGTGATATTAATTTGGAATATAATTTTAGAAGCTGCACGAAGATAAAGAGGAAAGTAGAAGTTCATGGCTAGAGTACAAAAACTTTGTTACATGCAGAACCAACCAGTGGATTTTAGCCTTGTGGGAAAAAGTAGGCAATTTCATTATACGGACGGTAGCATGTATTAATTATGCAAGGCGCTCTCGTTGTAAAATGGTGTGAGTAGTCCGTAACTCCTCCTTGTTCCAGAAGACAGGCTCTGCAAAACTACCGCCGTCATTTCACGGGTAAACAATCACGCCGTTATGCCACTGTATGTTCGCTATCATGAGATGGCCAAAAAAAAAACTGTACTGCAAAGCGTATCTTATAAGTTACCATACATTCTTGTTTCTGAGGACTTTCATCAGATTGAAAAGATCCATGGAGAAAATCCATGATGCATGATGATCAAAAATTTTAAATTGAATTAAAAAAGATTAACTTATGTTGGCTGACTATTATAACGTATGTCATTCGTTGATTAGGTTTATATGAAGATTATTTATACTCATTCGATTATAGATAGACTGCTTCACCGATTCGAGTACTGTATCAGGCTATACCAGTCTGCTAAACAAGTAGAAGTAAGAAACATAACGCTTAGCTGTAAATAGGATTTGATTCTCTCTCCATAATTATTTCTCACTAAATCTGAGTAACTTACTAGTGCGAAGGAACTCGAATTTTCTTGCTTCTAAGACTTTCTTCTAGAAAAGAAATAAAGATAAAAAGTACAAAGTTGTTTCTATGCAAAAAAGAAAATCGCTCAATAAATATACTTATGCATCTTATTAATTTTTTTTTTTAGTGCGATAGGAAAAGTATTTTTTAAAGCTCCTGTTTATATTTCCTTTAAGTAGATCGGTAGGCACAGCAAAAGATTAGAGGGCATTAATGACCTAACTTTTCCATTACACACATATTTGATTCCCCAAGTTTTATCTTCTTGCAACATTTTCTCATTTCTCCTTTTCCCAGTAATATTGGATTTGAGTCACTTAGATATTTCCTTAGATATTTCAGCAGTAAGAAAAATATATAAACTTGCGGTGCTGAAATCAAAAGAAATAGAAATGTAGAAGAAGTCTGCATCCTATCAAGAGTAATAAGTTCAAATCGTTTAGTGTGAAACATAAAATTCTCTACCCAAAGTAGGTATTTTGCTATTTTATGGCTACATAGCCTATCCTGATATCTAGCAAATGGCTGGATTTAAATAGGTCCACGTTCAGTTAAATCAGCCTTAAGCAAAACCATACTGCTCGAGTGAAGGGACATAAGGCTTAATTGCTGTGACAGAGATAACTTGCAAATATCCTCCACAATTTTTTAAAACAGAAATAGCCATTTAAAACTTTACCTGTAAGTAGTGTCTCATTTATAACCAAATCGTTAAAACTATATTCGAATAAATCGTGAAAATCCATTTTAAGAGGTAGTAAGAAAGATATCCACATGACGTGTCGTGTCACATTCATGATTTTTTAGCTCGAATATAACATTTTCTACCAATAAGACATTTCGTCCGAGATATGCTCTTCATACACGTACACACGAACAGCAAACTACATACAAACACAGACTTTTCTCTGAAAATTGTGCTTTTAAGTAAGGGATACTCACAGCTGGTGTTTCTGAATAAGAAAACTCAGCATTGAATTTTAGGATCGAATGAAACACTTCCTTAGTACAGAGTGATATATATGGCGAGTAAAGCGGATGTGGGAGGCACTTGAAGCGAATGTCATCGATGGTTTTAATGGTTGCACGAGCAGAATGAGGACGGGCGTTATCATGCACTCGGCAATCCCCTTCGCTTTGGCACCATCAGAATTCCACATATTTGGTCCATTAAAGAAGCACCTTGGAGGGCATTAGCTCAAGTCTGACGAAGACCGTTCAATCGGCAGTGCACGAGTGGCTACAGCGTCAACCAAAATTATTTTCTCACGCTGTATCGAGGCACTTCCTATCAGATGGCGTAAGTGCATTGAATTGGGAGGGGACTATGTGGAAAAATAATGTACAATGTACATTCTTCCTGCAGTAAAATAGTGGGAAAAAATTAATTGCTGTTTTCATTTGATTCTCCCTCGTAAATAAAGAAATGTGTTAGTTCTATATAAATCATTCTGTATTAGCTATGGTTCCGCTGAATATGTGTACTCATGACTGCCATGTTTTAAGTTCTTTTTTTATTAGCGGGGATTGATGTTCTCACTGATTAAGATAGTAAAGAAAGTCGTGGTGGGATCTAGAGAAGAAATGGGTTAGTGACGGGACATATCAGCTGGGACTTCGGTACGCCGCTAGGATGTATATTCCTTTTGCTTTACATTACAGGTAAAGGTCTGAATTTAACACCCTATGCTAGACCTTAAAAAATTAGTTATACATTACATCTCCTCAAGAGAAATATGGCTTGTGCCATCAAATGATATCGAGTGTTATTAGTGATGATTTGATTAATCATAAACGTGTAGATAACTATCTCGATCAGAATTTAAATGGGCTAAGTCACCGGGAAATTCATTTCACTTTCTGGTGGGCAATCTTTTGATCGTCTTTGTACTGTTTACTGCATCGCCCAGGGATAATTGATAATTAGCTACGGCCGCTTTGTTTGCAGCCTTAGTTAGCAGGTTTTAGAAGCTTTCGCTCCCCTCCGCTACTGTTGTTGGTCTTGTTCCAGCAAATTACATGTTCCGGTACCGGTACCCTAATTATTGCCCTGCAGACTAGCTTTCCATTTTCACTCACCACTTTAAAGTTAAACGAAATATTTTCATTCAGTTGAATTACTTTGAGGTTATTCATAGGAAAAGACAACATAATCGAAACTAGATAATTCCTATGTCGTTCATCATATTTACATTAAGTTTAAGATTTTATAAAATGAGACAACTATAGACTATTTTACTACAGAATTTAGAAATTAGTTTCTACGGGAGTCCTAAACTGACTGGTCATAAAATACTGATATCTACTCTTCTTGAGTGAGAGAAATATGTCCTTTATGTCCGATTTCTTTACAAAATTATGTAAATTATGGGCGTATGTTTTACTTACCCGTAGCCAACAAATAAATTTGTAAATTACCTCTGAGGTTTAAGGAAATTGTAGGTAAAATAAATTACCAATAGCATGTTTTTCGTTACATTGTGTACTTTCTGTTAATGGACGTATGTTTATAACATTACTTTTAATTTCCAAACCAGCAGGTTTGTTACTACTTACACTGTTTATAAAATGCAATGTTCGTCAATTTTATTTCTAGATGAACCTGGTGATGGTTCAATATAACATAGGTCAAACATCCGAATTACAACATTCTGTTAATATTTATCCTTGCAGAACCCTCGAAATGTGAAGAGAGTCGTGCCTGAGTCTTTAAATAGAATGTGATTACTCTCAAGCAATATGTCAATAATTTAATTGAGTGAGGTAAGACGACCAAGAGGCAATTACATGGTCAAAACTATGGTTTGAAATTGTATAACAAGTTTATTGGTGAACACCCTGAATATGTAAATTACAATCTTAAACATTTTAAGAGGGAAAAAAAGTAATATATAATATTAATAACACAACCTTTTTGTTTGGTCTTTCAATGTTTCAACCCAATTTATTCTATTTTTTGTCATTGTAAATTCTATATAAACCACAGGTTAATGCTGCAAAATTATTTTTGTATACATTGCACTCATACATTTATAATTTTCCGTTTGTAGTATACTGTGCATTGATATATAATTAGATTTATATTTAATCTACTATACCCCCTAAACACGAGCTATGCTCGTATAGGGGCATACCTTACATTTTAAATGCTAAATTAGAAATAGTATTTTTTGTTGGTTTTATTTGTTTTTAATTGTACTAATATGAAATAATGTAAGTAATGTAATGCAATAATAAAATAATATTTATTTTTCCCTATTGCGTGTATTCAACGTCCATACAAATTTATAAATTCCGTCAGCAATACATCAGGTTGTCATATACATCATGCCAATCTTTACATTCCACACCTTCATGATTGTCAACACGTTCGATAAAGAAATAGTGTCACACTGCGAACAACAAAAAATGAGAATGGAATGATGTTGAAGATATTTGCTACTTCTGTCGTTTCCAAACCTACTTCCTTTTGATGAAGTATAGAAGTCCCTTTGTTGAGGATAACAATCGATTATAACGCATTGAGAAGAGTTCCGTCATGATGGCAGTGTTGTCATGGCAACATTTTTGTATCTTGGGATTGGAATGGGTTGGAAGACGCAATGGTGCGAATGTTACAGCTTTGTCAATAGAGCCCGCAGCAGGGTGGTGAGCCTGTCTCTCCATGGGGTACAGGGTAATGCTAAAACACCCTCTCTTTAAGCCTCTGGGGTTATTGCTCTTCGGCTTCACTCAGAAATCTACTCTATACCCCATACATAGGGGTGAACAAATCAAAAGTAATGCTTCTATATCCTTAATCACAAATTATGCTTGCTGACATTGGTACAGTTTTTATGACTTTTTGTGCTGATCAATTTTTTTTTCATCATCTTTATATATATTTGTATATATATGTGTGGTCAAATTGATCATACATATTTTAATATTCAAAAGTTTATTTAAAATAACGTAAATACATAAACCACATAAATTTTGGTCCTGAAACCCCGAAAGAGCAGGAGCTCGTGCTCGTGGGCAGTTCCACTGTTGCATTTATAGAGGCCTTACAGAAGAAGTGCAATTTAACCTAAAATGTTCTTAAAATTGAGAAGCAGACAAAATATGATTAAAAAGTATTAGGGAGAAATGAAAAAGCTGAGAGTACGGGTATGACTCAAGTGATTTAAAATCATTATAATTATAATACAAAATAATTATTATGATAGCAGTACCAGAAAGACAAAATTTTAAAGGAATGGAAATTAAAGTTTATATGATTTTTAATTCTAGATTTAAAGAATCCATAACTTCATTTAGCTAAACCTGGATGTATGATATGGGACGTAAGAACTTGCAGATAAATACAAGGCCTACATAAATTACGGTAATTAATTAATAAAACAAGTTAAATTAATAACAATTCTATTGAGAGAGAAAAATAAATGCAGATTGCACAGACTATATAAATATATAATACGCTGTAAAGTGGGGAGAAAAAAATAACAAATAGCAATAGAAGAAGTGGGAAGAAACTAATCAAACTATTCATGGATATAATCTAAAATTTGAGATCATCAACACCGGTCTTTAAGACTTAATCTACAAATGAATCGAAATAGTCATTGATGTCATATAAAGAGTCATTATATTTAGTACATTTCTTAATTTCAAACTTATTTGTCTTTACTTCCTTTTCCTTTCTTAATGTTGATTTAAGATGATTCATCAGGCAGCTAAGAATGTGCGCATGCGCCAAGACTAAAATAGTACTTGTTTATAAGGTTGGTATCCTTATAACATCCTTATAACATGATCAACATCTCGAACAGCTGTTTGAATTTAATTATTAATGTCGTATTAAAAGTACATTCCAAGAAAACAGTTCAGATACCTAAAGGTGCAAATAAAACAGGAATCAACGTTAGTTTTCTCAACAAAAAAACAAAAAAAAAATAAAAAATATAAAAAAAAATAAAAATATAAAAAAACCCAGATATTCGGTGTCATAATTTTCAAAGTATGTAGTTATGGTAAATGACAGCAGAACATTAGGTACAAAGGAGATAGGATTCTTATGGAGTACGGTTTCCGTAGTTCAAAAAACAGTCAACATAGATATAACAATACAAGAGAGGCTCCTAGAGACATAGTTCCTAAAGACGTTCATTTGAAACGAAAACTTTAACTTCTTCAAAGACAGAGCCTGCGTACGTTTCTATTCAGCGGAGACCAGCAGAGAAGGGGTCCTAATTACAAAATAGAAGTGCTGGGTGTGGCTAATTGTAGAATGATTAAAGAGATACGCAAGTCTCTTGAGTACGCTCTCACAAATTGCAATCGAGGCTGGAATTTAACGAGAAACACAGACAATGCTATGATATGATCAGTGTGCTGGGACCCAGTGGCAATCATGATGAGATTTTTTTTTCAAGCTGTGAAAATATGGTTGAATCATATCCTAGTTAATCAAATACTTTTTCCAGTTTACAATCCTTTTTTGTATAAAATTAAAAGTAAAAAAATTAAATGCAAATATTATTCCCACAGATTCTTAAACAGTGGTACACTTAGACTATCATGCAAGTACCGTGGTTCCTTATAGTAATCTTCCCAAAGATGAGGCTAATCCTAATTCTTTAATGGTTTCGTTATGTAATTCTGTAAGAAAGTCTGTCATCTTCAATTCTTGTTTTGGTAAACGTATAATTATATAAGCCCATAACATTCCAATAGGCCTCTCTTTTCTCATCATTAGAACATTGTTACGTTCCAGGATACGAATCACCAACATTATGAAATGACTGAGCTTGCATCCTAATATTTCTACGTTTACGTTCCACGTACGTCTGCTGAGGTGTTTGTCAAGGAATTTCGATTTTCTTTTTTCGATTTAGACTTTTTGAGAAGTCCTGAGGCGAAAAGCGATTGATTCAGAACTATGCAAATGATCCATTTTTTGTTGCTTTTTTATTACTCTTCCAAGACTTTCATAACGTCCAAATGGTCTGCTTTCCTTTTCTCGACCACTGTTGCCCGATAGGACATAAAACACCAACATTAAGAAAATGGTGTGACTTGCCTCCTAATTTGTTTACACATTACATCCATTTATTCTCCTTTATGTCACGCGAACGGGTTGGCAGACCAGCATTTCCTTGTATAACCATTCAAGTGCAACATGATTTCAAGTGTTACTACTGTATGCAAAGGATGTTACTTTTTTGTCCTTGGCTCTGGGTCTAAAAAGGCGAATTTCAAGAAACGAGATAATCTGTGTAGCGTATTAATAAAATACACTGCTGATAGTGTCGCTTCTTGAAATCTCTATTTTTGGGGCCCCTAAATGCTTTAAATAAATTTAAAAGTGTGATGCATTGAAAAATATTAACGAATATTACTGTTGGCCCTTGACGCTCGTGCGAATTATGAAATAAATACAAGTCACACAATTGCAGTCTGTTAGCTGCACGAATAACTACATGATAATCCTGGGGCCCGTAAAATTAAATATATATCCAAGAAATAAAAATATAATATAAGTTCCATCTTTGTAAGCCTACCTTATTGGCATATGGCTAGGATTGGGCGCATGTGGTAAAATTGGCTATTGATAACGGCCGTTGATAACGATTTCCTCAGAGGCAGTTATCAACAGTTTTCTTAACCGGTTCCTACAATATTACGTAGGGCCTAATTAGCTGCTTAGGAATCCTTATGAGTCTGTACCAGATCTCAATCTCAGGAGCTAATGGGGATCGATTTGGCCTTTATAAGCAACACAAAACCACTAGATCAAGCAGACTTGTTTCATAACAAAATACTGTCAATCCTCGATATAATGCCCCTCTTTACAGTGCCACCCTCGCATTGTGCCAATAAATGCAAGTGAACAGATCTTCTCCCATATAAAATACGTAAGAAACCTCGTTACAGTGCCAATTCATTTAGTGCCAGTGAATATAAGATAAGATTTTTACAAATTATAGCTAGCAGTGACTTATTTTTTTCTTTAGTTTCAGAATTCTTTTGAAATTGGTGTATTTTTAGAGAGATTATTTAAGAAACATACTGTAGTGAATTTCCAAGAAGTGAGAGTTCCCCTCCCACTAACTGTAAATGCAGTGCGGTGGAATGAAGAAGCTATGTTAAGAAGTCGGACAGTCAGCTTGCATGAAGGTGGAGCAGGTAGAAAGAGCCCTTCATACAATAAGACATTCCAAACTTCCACTTATTTTAGTACAGTGTCCATTCAGCTGTTAACACTACACTACAGTTGCTCAGTGACAGTCAATCGCATACATGGACCCACATGATTTTCAACCCCTTTGTGTGCGGTAGGACTGGACATCTACTGTAATGAATTCAGTTACAAATACAGTACAGTACAGTGTATTTTATTTTGCGCTGATGTCCTCTATTTGCTTTTTATTTAATTTTTCTTTCTTAATGCAGTACAGTAAATTAATACAGCACTGTATTATGCAATTTTTATCGTTATCAAATTTCGTTTTAGTTCCACCCTCGCTTAGTGCCACTAAATGTTAGAGAACGGATGGTGGTATTATATCGACGGTTGACTGTAATACCAATTCCTCCATCTAGTCTACACAACACTCAACCTAAGGAATAAAGATTTCCCCCAATCCAGGATCTCTACGAACACTGCAGGGGTTACAAGCGTATCTTCCCTTTCTACTTATCAAAGTCATTCATGTTCACCCCTGACGCAATGAACTCCCATCCCTTCAAAGAGATCGATTAGAAAAGGAAAGTTCACATTTGCATGATTCATAATTTTTTATTATAGAAATGTGGATCAATATTTTCTCTATAGGAAAGAGATGGAAGACTGCCAAGTCATAATATAAACAGGATCGACTCATTTGAACGAATGGGAAAAATGCAAAGCCTACAAAGTGTACAGGGCCGATAAGCTATGGGAGCAGCTGCGGATTTTCTCACATGAACTGGCACATCCTATTTTCCTATGCGATTTGCATGTGCAAAATATAAATATTGACCTCAGTCCTACACTCCTAGTAAGAATACTGTGCTACGAGGTTAATCTAATGTACGAATCAATTCAGAGGTTTTTGTATGCCGCATAGAAGCAACACCTAACAGTAACACATTACTTTTATATTAGGTGTAAAAGTGTAATAATTCAAGCGCTCACATAAATATATGCCGGTATCTTAGCATGTAAATAATATAGACCTATACGATTTGTTCATTAAAATCTCGTCCTAAGGTAACGGGAATAATCTGTATTGCAGTAAGCTAGGCCTATTTCTTGAAGTTGTCTTGGAGTGATGATTAAGATATTGCGACTCAAAGTCGGAAAAAAATTCTTACAGCCATTTTCATGAAAATCGCAAACCTATGTTGTTTTCAAGAATAGAAAAGGATAAGAGAAAGTAAATCATTTCGTTCACATCTTCGAATATGCCTATTTCCGGTGAAAACTATGAAATGTTGGTATTAAAAATTAGAAGAAGCTGCAACCTAATTTAATAAAGTTATTTTGTATTTCCAAATAGGAATTATTTGTTAAAAAGAAACATAAGTAAAATTACTTATTTTAGCTGGCTTAAATGCAAAATGTAACACGGTATTAAGGCAAATTATTACACAGCCAACATAGAGTATGACCAACCTAATAAAGATTGACTACTGACAACCAGCCGACCTTCTTTAAGCGCCATGTCAATTTTTAAGCCTGTTTCCTTTTAGGATTTCTTTAAACTAATATATCTCAGGCAATCAAAAATATTAAATCCATATCACACAAAAAATAGACGAATCGCCAATAAACGAAAATCGCTAAGGAATCTTCAGTAATTATGGTAGAAACAAACATGTTAAAATAATGTAAATTGCATTTTAAACAATCGTTATTTTTCTTTTTACTCAAGTCAGACCATTTCCTAATCCCTTAATTCCCTACTAATTCTCTACATATTAAAAGAATAGGATTTTTGTTGTTAAGTTTGCAATATTTCTTACACATGTGTTTGTTTATTACACCCCTGGACAGTTCTTTACCTGCTGGGAAGATGTGATAAAGTGAAGGTGAAAGTTTGGCTAGCTTTATTCTCTTTTTTGTGGAATATGAAGTGTGCAGCTGTCACCAGCTCCAGACTCACTTTCACAGTTCAACTTTCTATTTATGCAGTGAAAAAGAGAACAAATGCTCAGGTGACAGAAAACAATGAGTGGTCCCAGTAAATGGTTGTAGCGTTGACAGGAATAACACCCAGTATCTTTATTCTAATTTCAAAAGACATTTAAAAATTAGAACAATTGATGGGTTTAATAATCGAACAAGCTTATGCTCGGAAGTTAACAGAAAGGTATTGTTTTACCTGCATATATCATTCACTTTTTTCTCCTTTTAACAATGATAACGTTAGGCCTATGGGTTTCTCATATCGATAATAGATTGTTCTCGACCTTACTTCATGCTATCGATGCAGTCTGTTATTTTAATCGATTTATTTCGAGTTCATAAATTATTATTCAAAATAATACCCATAACATTATCATAACAAAACAGTAGTAATAAAATGACATGACTGTAACGTATTGAGATAAACACAAGGTAATAATAAAACTAATTTTAATGACTGTAACATATTGAGATAAACACAAGGAAATAATAAACATAATTTTCCCTTTGACCGTTATTTATATTTTGCTTCACGTAGCCTACTTAGACATTGGTTTCAGGGGGAACCTAAACTGACTGTCCATAAATTATTGGCGTCTTCCCTTCCTGAGTGACACAAAACATTGATTTTTCTCAAATTAATATTTTTAGAAATCTCACATTTTGAAGCGGTCCGGACTTCCAGAACTTTTCTTAAATTCGTCCTTGTATATATATTACATAAGGCTTAAATCTTGTCAGCAAAAAATTTACCGGTAGTTATTTTTTATTTATTTTACTAAAAAAATATCCCAGCGAGCCAACTGCTCACCTTAAGGGACGGTATTACAAAAATATGATATGCTTAGAGAATATAACACAGTTGTTACAGTAGTTTACAAGAATATAGTACTGTAATTACAATATAAATATATATTTATTTCCAACATCTTTATTTATCTTCAACATTCTTTTTAAGTTATTTAAATTTTTACAGATCTTATTTCTTGTGTAACTTCATTTTTAAAAAAAATGTTTACATCAATCACTTATCAGAAAAAATTAATTTAATTATTTTACATCAAAAATTTAATTACTTTACATCATTCATTTAACAGAAAAATTTTCAACTTAAAAAAATATTAAATTTTTTACAGCTCTTATTTTTTGTGGATTTCATTAAAACCTTTGCCAAATAATTTGTCAACCTCCTTAGTCTATAAGTAACCATTTGTTAATGATTGATGAAAATATTTAATTTCTGTCTTGTGCTATAAGAATACACATCTTTAAGAAAACGTAATATAATGCTATGAGAATTTTAACAAAATGGAATATCCTCTTTATAAGCGAAATGAGAGTTGTGTAATCTAGGGACTAACGTTTTTAAATTGACGATATATAGGTGGCTGTTAGAGCAGTAACAACCAACCCTTGGGAGTGGACGCGAAGAGGAACATGGGCAGTGTAAGAAGTAAGCGGGCTAAAAACTCATTATCTTCTGGCTAAGCCTGAGTATGACAATGGAACAATTACCTAACTCTCTCTCATACACACTCTCACTCTCTCTCCGCTCACTCTCTGTCGCACACATACACACACTCTCTCTCCGCTAACCATCTCCTCTCTATTTCTCTTCCCTCTCAACTCCCTAAGCTCACATACTTAATCTGCTGCGAGCTAGTTACACTGAAACTGTTAGGAATATATGTCATATATACCTCTGCACGAACTTATATAAATTAATGTTAACTCAGAATTTAGTGAAAATTATTTCCCTTGATAGTATCATCGCAGCGAACAAAATGTTCCCGTGTATAATAATATAACAGTACCACACCCGTTATTATTCCAAATTTTAACGAGGCAGTTAATATTTATAATAACGCACGTACGTTGTCTGTGATATTTTTATAGCTGTTGCCGTTCTTTGCAGGTCATTATCGAATTCGACAACTAAGTGAACCGAGAGATCTCCTATCCTTCAAAGTGTCATGAGAGGACAACCCATTTTGTATAAAGGAACAGGGAAGTAACACAAATAACACAGAATGGGTGAAACGAAAACTGTGTCAACTGTGTCTACCTTTAACTAGTAAAATGGCTATATCCGCTTTTCTGTAAAAATTACTTAGGAGTACTTCATTATTATGCATTTTCTATTTTTCTAAGCTATATCCATTACAGTAGGAGATGTTCCCCTTAGTAACAAAAAACTAAAACTAAACTCCGTTGCTCTGCATCCCTGAAGGGAATAGGTCGCTGGGTCATCTACCATAGGCAAATGGTAGGATTGGGAGGCATATAGTCACATGGAGTCCCTTAGTAACAAAAAAACTATAATTAACTTATTGATGTGAAATTCAGTGTACCTCAGTCGTAATGATCACAATAAAACCAATGAGAGCGAGGTGGTATAGGCAAGAGTTCTCGGTTCAAATCTCAAACCTTACGGCCAGCCAAATCTGACTCGGGTTTTCATAGTTTCCTCATTTCAAAGGTTAACACCGGACTTGTTTTGTTATAATCTTGTATTGGAATTATGGATTCAAAACTTCAGATACTGCTATGTAATTTCAAAATGTATTTAAATGTTATTACTAGAGGGGTAACTAGAAATAAGCCATTTGCATAAAAGTACAATTATAATGAATATTTTCTTCAGTGGCCTTTTAATAATATATCCAAGTTACATACTCCTCGAACGAGCATTTTCCTTTTTAAAGTTGTCATAGATTATCTTCACAAAACTTCGGTATAGATATAGAAAATGTAACAAAAATTTTACATAGGAGATCACTTGTTAAAACCACATACAATGTTACAATTATGTAACAAAAATCTTCTTTCAGTCTGTAAGGGGTTCACTTGCTAAAACAGTATGTAACATTACGTGCAAGCTTAACAGAAACGTTGTGTCTTTAAATTTGTTAACGAACTCATTACGTCTGTCTCTTAGTTCGACACACAGGTTTTAGAAATGGCGTGAAGAGACCATTGAAATGAAGGACTAACTGGAATGACTGCTGTTACTGTAAGTCTCTCCAAAAGTGTGTTCTGACTGCGCGACTAGTTGCATCTCGTTCTGGATGAACAAGTATGATTTTTCATAATATTTACATATAGAATATAGGCTACAATATATAATGTACATTAATATATCATTTAGTCCACCGCTGCGGCTCAGGAGATGCGTTCTTTCCTCTCACGCAGCGGACCCGGGTTCGATTCCTGGTCGGGACAAGTTACCTAAGGGATGTTTTTCGGGGTTTTCCCTCACCTGTGAGACAAATGTGAGGTAACTTTAGGCCCTTGTGGTCCCCGGATATCATCTGGCCGTCATTATCCTCTTCATCCCCATCCTCGCCTTGTTCAGAATGAGTGTGTGTGAATGATGTGTCTCGTCCTATGTGTTCGTGTTGTCTCCGAGGTGGCCCCGTTCCAGTTAGTGATTCATTTCAATGGAAGAGACTTTGGGAGCAAGACAGACGATCATGGTGGAATGTGTCCATCCCCTTAGACAGCACCTAGATTTAGGCAGCACTCACAAAACCTTACATATACAGCTGCTTCCTCGATACAGGCTACCCAAACGTTTTAGTTAAATAGTGTATATAAATGGCTTTGAAGAATATTTAGTGACTCTGAGTATCAAGATAAATTTGTTTATAAAGAAATTTGGGGTGAAATTTTAAATTCTTCACTGGAATTGACAAAGAATTCAGGAATAGTGCCGCTGGCACCTACCATAATCCTTATCAGTCGAAGGCTGCGCTGTATTTAGAATAAAAATAGTTTTAGTGAATCATGCGATTAAAACATGCTTGGTATACATATTCTTTACCTGTTTTTTGATGAGAGGATTGCTGGTCTTCTGGTGTTGGGTGGCCTCGGTTTGCACCAAGACCGCTCTTCACCTCTAAAAAGAGGCCCCTATCTATGCTCCTTTCCAAGTACTACTTTCGTTAATACCTTGAGGTCTCCAGCAGTATTAGGAATGGAGCATACACAGACTACACTTCAAAATTCCATGCCAAAGCACAGAATTGTGAAGTGAAGGTCTGAAACTTAGTGTTGTCTTCCTCTGCTTGTTCTTGATTTAGAAAAGTTTTTTTTCTTGATGTCACAAACACTAAATAAAAAGACAAACACTATCTTCTAATCTTCTTATTTCTTGATATAGGAAAGTTAATACACACATCACTATTATACACCGACAAACACAGAAAAAGTATAACTCGACGTCAATGCTGGGTACTCCATGATGACTTCGACAATATCTGAAATTAGAGACATATTTTATATATACCAACTGTATATGCAAAGCAAAAGATATAAAACGGTGAATATTACAAAAACCAGTAAACATTCAATGCATTCCCCCAGAAATAACAATTTGGTATTTTGCTGGGTTGTTGAAATTAAGTTCCTAACGAAATGTGCACAGAAGATAGCAAAGAGAATCAAGCCAACAGAGATGAATAAGGTATCGGAGATATAATTATTTACCGACTTCTGACATAGCATACCCACTACCCATTACTTACTTCCTGCCTTTACATGAGACTGACACAAGTGAATAGGCACTCCCTGCAATACTGCCTCTTATTCTATATAAATATGCCACGTGAGAATATGATATTGCCCACGCCTAGGGTATAGAAGTAATATGAGTGTGCATCATAACAGTCGAATTTTTTAGTATTTCGTTTTATTTCCTGCGTTTACAAATCATGCTATACGTTCATGTGGTAATTTGTGTCGAGATGTCAGGTACAGTTCAGTTCAACTGCTGTAGCAGTTCCTGAGGGACCTGTCGTGTATCACGGAGAAGAAGGAGTCACGGTAAACAGGTTCAGTGCCAGTAGTATTCCATCATTTTAGAGTTGTCCCCTCCTCCCGCTAATATTTTGCTTCACCTGAACAGCTAGAGTTATCAAAACTGGATTGTAGTTCTGATGAAGAGAGATGCGGTGATTCTTGAAAGTAGTGTGATACAAAAAATAGAAAACCCGTACCAGAGACATAAAAATATACAGCATTGTTTGGGAGGCAGGTCCAGAATGTTGTACTTAGATAGCAAAAGAGCCTAACAGTTAGGCCTACATGATTAAAAAATAAAATAATTAGGTATATATGATAATTTCACTGGAAGTATGATATTTTTCAGATAGGTTATATGATCTAATTGGCTTGAGTTCATTAATCTGAATAGCTTGGTGATTCAAGAAAACAGTTCAATAAGCTCTAAATTAGTTACCGGTACCAGTATTATTAATAAGATGTCGTATCATTTGAAGTTAGATATAATAACAATCTATTAAGTCAATAATATTGAACACAAACGCTTAAAACAAATAAATATTTTACGTAGCCTTACAAAAAATATTGTAAATACAAGATCAAAGTTCACATTATATTTCCTTGATGATATTGATACGTAATATTTTTAAATGTATTTCTTTATAACATTATATATAACATTATAACATTATAACATTACCTATTATTCTGAATTTAAAAAAAAAACTTACATAATATGCACTTTGTTTGAAAGCCCCCAGATGAGCAAAGCTCGTGTTCAGGGACGAAAGAATTTTAAATAGTTCAAAGTAATAAAACAGAACTCTATTCTACAAACAATTTTATATTTATATTAGCCATTTATAAACAGCAAGAAGTGGAAGAAATTAAGCGAAACAAATTGAGAGCCAAAATTAATAATTATTCCATTTCATATGTATATATGTTTTTTAATGTTCACTTAAAATTGACTGAATCTGCATTTTATAAAATCAGGATGTTTTAAAGATGGATTTTCAAACCATAATTTAGACCAGTAGTCTTCAATCTTTTTTAAGTAAAGAGCCATTTCCATTTTGGTGAATGACTAGCTGGCCGATTTGATTTATTGATTAATTATTAATAATATACACAAAATGCATAACATAATACAAATATAGTAATTATATTACAATATCTGGAGGGATTACTTAATGTGGTGTGTATAACACAAAACACAGTAATATTGTTGAATCTAATGTGAGACCTGAAACGTTTTTTTTGTCACTAACTTGTCAATATTGGCATTGAAATTAAAATTAGTATTTCTTTCCGAGCCGCCAAAAAATTGAGCCCCGGGCCGCGGGTTGAGGACCACTTTCTGAGCCCATTTGATTGCCTAGTAGTAGTCCTTCATTTTCTTTCATTTGTTGTATTTGTTTCATTGTTATAAAAATGTATGCATTTCTACGCCCTAGAAAATCCTACGCTGTTAATTTGACCAGTAGCAATGTAATATGTACACCCTGGGTGTTTGCATTGTGTTGACTCTCTTCTTACAAAATGCAGTAGATTCATTTTCCACAGATACCAACTGAAGTGTGCTCGTCCGATGAATTCATCAAAACTTAAAACAAAAACATTCATGCAAACCTCACTTTTTGCATAGTTTTAACATTCAAGGGGTAGAATTTGAAGTACAGTACAGAATCAAACCTGCATATAACGGTAATAAGGACCCTCTTCTGTATACTCGCAGGTTTGTGAAGCGTGTAACACTTTGTGAATTGTGTAGCACTTCTTTAAGCTCATGAAAACAATACGAATACAGTGTTGTGAAAATGAGTACAAGTATCCTGTCTGTAATTAGCATGCCAACTATTTTTCAGCATGTTGCTCAATTTATTTATGCTATAGATTAACTTACGAAGTAAATATTTTAAAAGAGCTGAAAGTTAATTTTGGGAGAAGGTTTTCATATTTGGATTAATTAATTAAGTTGTGAGGTCGTATAGATGGTAATGTCGCGGACTAACAGTCCGGGGATCGCGAGTTCAATAAAATCGCCAGCACTCGTTATGTTAAATTCGTGATTGTAACGGTCTTGCATCGTAAATAAGTATTACATGACTATTGGAGGAGGTACGTTTCAAACCGTATTAAGTTCACCCACGGACGAAAACGAGTTTTATATGATTTCGTATAGTTCTGAATACGCTCTGTCGACCTGTGAATTCTGTTTTCGTCTAACTTAATTAAATCCCCTTCAAAAGAATACATAAAACTAGGTGTTCAAGACAAACCGTATTATGTCCAAATCTTTGTCCGCGTCAAACCGTATTATGTCCAGATCTTTGTCCGTGCCAATCCGTGTTATGTCCAAAACGAATTGATATTAGTTAATTCTAAGGTTGTGTGTCAACAGTCGACACTGAGAACAATTGCCGCCAATTTATAGTATTGACCATTGTCGACATTAGTGCAGTTCATTTGAGCGTGTGACATTTATGAAAATTGAGGGAGAACACCAGATGAGGCAGGAAAAGAATGAAGAAGAAAAGAGCAACGAAGTGAACTTTGGAACGTACATAATAAAGCGACAAGTAGTTTTAGCTTTGTACTACATTGTTAGGGGTACGCTGTGGCGCAGTAGGTTAGTGAGTTGTGCGACTTTATAGAAATGTTCAAATTTCCAATAAATGTTTCGGTTTTGAGCTCTTTTCTGATGACTGCACTGACCATGCAGTGATTTTATTATTATATCACAAAAAATCTCAAAACCTGGAATAAATAGTATTATGTTTCCCTGTGTCGGCCGCGGTGGTCTAGAGGTAGCGTGCCCGCCTCTAGATCCGCAGGGCGCGGGATCAAACCCGGCCGCGGTCGATGGATTTTTCAGGACGTAAAAATCCTGGGCACGGAGTCCTCCGGGAGGGACTTTAAGCTGGGGGTCCCGTGTCGTAGATTTACGGCACGTAAAAGAACTCCAAGCCTAAATTAGAGCCTCTGGACAAAATTTCTCGGCCCTTTCACGTCCAAGAAATACTTAGTTTCCAGAGGGGGGTTGCGAGGCGATGGGCTTACCACCTGTCCCTCTACCCTCTCTCGGAAAATAAGCATATCAAAATTAGTATAGGTAATGAATCCTCCATTGGAGGCCCCTTCGCCCCACCTGGGGATCATAGGGTACCAGACAGACCAGACCAGACCAGATGTTTCCCTGTGATGGGTCATTCCTATCTGGGCTTTCGGGATTGTAGAAAAACAGTTTCGGAAGAGAAGAGAGATTCTGATACCAATACACTGAAATTTACAAGAATGTTGGTTCTGTCCACGTCCTAAGTAACAATTGACATTTCTTAGACTATTAGTCACTGGAAAATTATCTCAAAAAAGTTAAATGGGATCAGGGATATGAAGTGTACCATGCTGAAGAAAATAATAAGTATAGAATCGTTAATGTGGAAATGTGTATGGAGCCTACACTTCAGTATTAAAGAAAGGTACAAGTCTCCATAATATTCCAGAACCGAAAGTGATTCCTCTACAAAGTAGAATTACACAAGGAAAGAAAAGAAAGAAGAAAAAAAGAATTCGTTAAACAAAGAGCTTGGAAGTGACTGGAGGGACAATGACAACTTGCAATTTTTTCGGGATTTGTCTTAACCTGCCAACGAACAAATGGAAGGATCTGACTGCTTGGAATTTGAGGGAGGAATGCCAAGGTTTTGAAAAATGAGGTGCTCTACACCATTTCAACCATTATGTTTTATCAATATTGTTCTATTAATAAGCTTATGTTCATTTTTCAAACTACAAGACTTGTGTTTCGGCCTTTCCAGAAGATAAATAGAAAAAATGTAGGTTAACACCATAGGCTATTCAGAAAATATTGGTGATTGTTATGTACAAATTTTGATTTATGAACAAAACATGAACGCTGTGAGTCATTATTTGCTAGATGTAATTCAAGTAGTGTTATCTGTTACTTGCACAACATTATTTTCTTTGAATTTTCACATTTATTGAGGTCAAAATGCCTTTTTATTTCCAAACCATATCATGTCCAAGATATTTTCTGTATTTCATGGCAATCTGACGTGAAAGTGATTTCAAACAGAATGGATTCTGATCAATGAAGTGCTTCCAGTAATTAAGAATTTTTGTAATTTAATTTATCTCCCTTAGTTTATATGTAAACAGTTTTCCTTCTCTCCTGAAAAATTTACAAAAGTGGACTTAATACGGTTTGAAACGTATAACTATTTGTTATTGTTACAGTAATAGTGAGTGACTGATTAAATGCAAACAAAGAGAGATGGGGATGACCTTTAAAAAGTAACTAATTAAGAACTAGATTATTAAGTTGTAACATAAAGTATTCCTTTATTACTTCTCTGTTGCTTAAAATCTCATTTGTTTTAGAAAGGTCTTACAAAAGAAAGGGTTGTTCCCTCCTTCGAAGAGGAAATGATTTAAAGTTACGAAATTAGCATATATTAAAAGCTGAATGTTAAAAACTGTTCTGAATAAATTACAAAATACATAAGAAGAATATGAGTAGCTTAAAGAACTTGATTATAAAATTTGAATATATCTTTGGATGTTTGTGTTTATACAAGTTTTCTTGAAGAGGGTGGACTCGTTAACAAGGAGAGAGTCGCTCATCTAGAAATAATTCCTGCTCAGATACAATATAAACTTTAACTTCCTTTTAAAGTTTATGCGGGAGCAACCCATGTCCTAATCTCTATTCAACCCAACAAGCCCTTTCTCTAATTAGTTTTCTTTCTACTTAAGACACATAACTTATGGTGGAATTAATAACTTAATTCGAGATTAGTAGTTGCATGGTGGATCTTATTCTATTTCATACTTACTTATACTAGAAAGAAACATTTAGTAATTAATCGCATTTTGTAACTTCCGCTTGGTTTTGCCTGTGTTATAGCTTATTCTAAATGAAGATTACAAAGAGAAAAATTACAAATTATGAAACGAACTTTTATGATATTTAAGAAATATGTATTTAGAAATGTATAAAACCTACTAAGGTGCACGAAATGTGCTTTTTCAAATCAATTTTATTTGTAGAATAAAATTATGATTTCTGTTCTAATCATCTATCATCTATCATATCCATTTCGTTCTTCAGTCCTCATCGTTAGATTCTGCAAGTAACTGTAATCTATTAAATAAATCCGTTCATATTTTCAAAAAGTTCCTTGACTTTACTTATGAAGACGTCTAAATAACTTGCGAGTAATTTTTCTTTCTTTTTAAATTAGAGAAATGTCAGTAGAACGGGATCATTAACAACTACCTTTAAAGGCACGGCGTCGCCCGGGTTTTGTATTTTGTAATTCGAAATTAACTTTTGACGGACTTTCGATTTTCAAACTCTAGATCCTTATAGACTATAGGTACGTAAAATTTGAAATGAGGAAGAACGATCTATCACGCTCAAACTATTCCCTCAGAAAACGCTCATAGAGGATTTAGAATTTTGCACTTCATTGCACCATGCCTGGTAGGGATTGAAATAAGAAGTAACAGAAATCCCAGTAACGTAAAATTGTACTGTCTTTTTGGAATAATTTATTCCTCACTCTTATGTTACCATACAACCGTTTGGAGGTGAAATAAAAAAGAAATTCAATATATCTTTCATATTTTCCTCCATCAAAACCAGGGATATAATAATTTACTGCACGCATAGAACTAAAAATGTTCCATCCTATTTTGTCGAGAAAAGTTATAAATATTGCATAAAGTCCATTCTTTAAAATTTGTTGGTAAAAAAACTGTTTAAAAAAATGTTAATATATATTAACGATCTTTACAGCTTACAAGTTTCGCGGGCAAATCCACGGTGAGGGATGCTGGTATATAAAATGTAAAAATATATAGTAACCTTAAAGGGGCAGCGTAGTGAAATTGCACGATGTGTGAATTGCCCTTAGTACAACACCAATTTTAACTCAACTGCACATTGTTCCTATTACAAAGAAGTTTTCATAGCAGTACAGATTCAAGACCTAGCCAATCATGAAGCTTCTGGTTTCTCTTCTCTAAGGTTCCTAGAAGAAGAACAAAGAGAATTAAATGTCAAGAAACTAGGCTCACGATAGCCATGTGCTAACCGAACCGCGATGACATTTTTGGTCTTCCGGAGTTTTATGAGCCATCTTTTGTCTTCCTTTAGGCCTTTATGACGCCTTTTACAAGCGATATTTTAGTTTCAAGTTTTTCTTGTTCTTTGGCATATGAAATTACCTGATAAATTGAAACTATGAAAAGCTGTAACTCATTCAATATAGCAATGACTTTCTTCAGTCGAATGTTCCATATTGGAAATAGTAACTTAGTTCTGAAACATGATTTTAATTAATTGTGGTGTTTGGTAAAGACTAAAGAATAATTATTTATGAAAATAATAAGGAATGAGTTTTTTTAAATAAAAACAAAATGCAAGGGGTATAAAAAGATTCTAATAATTAATTATCGTAATAAAATCACAATATTTTTTAAAAAACCTAGGTTGAACAAGATATATTTTTTACATTATAATTAATAATTTTGAATGTATTATTAAGTTAGAAAGCTTAAGTTTTTTATGGAGATTAGGGATTTATACTGTAATAATTGCTGGCTGATTATCAAATTTTAACTACTCTTTATTGGAAAGGTCGCGTTCTTAATTCGATGTTAGTAATAGATCCGATACACCCTTTAACCTCAAAGAGCTATTATAGAGAGACGATCAAGCAGAAAGGCAAACACGATTTCGAAAATATGTTTGGTTTACAGGTACAACGAAACGCGCTTTTCCACTGTTAATTCGATTTTAATGTTTTCAAGGTCACCTTACATTCTGTTTACATAATTATACGAGAGAGTAAAAGAGGAACAGTCGTTATACTTAACTATGCTGGTATATGATATTCTAATCTGCATAAGCAGCCATTATCTATACAAAAATTGACATGAAACCTAACATAAAAAAAATCGAGTAAACTAAATTTGAATAATTTCATTCATGCAATATTACTGAAGTAATTAAATATTCCCAGCAATGGATGAAATCAATCAAAGTTCCCAGTTAATTTAAAACAAATCCTGTCGCAATTTATGATACTAGGGTATTGTTTATTTTAATTAGGGCAGTGTGGTATGATAAGAGGAGCTCGTTCTAATGAGTTGTATGGGCTTTCGCAACAAACAATTTTATTTAACGGTTGGTCTGTCAGATGATTTGTGACCATGGACTAGTGAAAATAGCATTTGTAATGTTTATGAACTGCCAACTCTCTCTGGATTTAATAATGTACTATCTGTAGTTTGTTTGTAATGGTTAATTTCTAGTAAAACTTTACACATTTTACTTATTGAGATGATTATGATGCACAAGCTGGATATCTGAGAGCTTATTAATGTCATTATTAATATAAATAATAAACCACACTTTACTTTTGTGATAGAAAATTCTTTATAAACCTTACCTTATTATTATTTAACAGAAAGGGGATGCAAAGATGCTCAATGCACAGGCTACTGAAAGGAAGAATAAGTCAGAGGTAAGCTTATTTAATATAAGTGGGAGTAGGCTATTTAGTCTGTGACAGGGTTGACTAAAAAAGCTGTAAATAGAAAAGATTGAGATAATAGACTGCGACATATTGATTTTTAAAACGTTTTCGAAAATTGTCTCCCTAGAAACCTTAGACACGCTTCTCCAATTTCTCCCCTTGACTATATAAAAACAGAACCTGACTTCACCGAGTATCGGTAATACTGGAAAACTTATTGGAGAAAATCATAAGTGTATCTAAATATTTTTTGAATAATGAAATACTTCCCAAGTACATTCATATGAAAATATCGTTAACAAACATGTGAATCGGGACTGAATGATTCGAAACATGACAAAGTTAACGACCTTAACATACGGATGTATGTAATTCTTCTTTACAATTTCAAATCCTGTCCTATGTCTGTAAAACTATGTACTTAGGTTATTAACAGTGAAAAAGTAAAATAATACGCTAAGCTTTTGCCAATACAGTTTTTAGCCTAATAATCCGTATTCTAAATATTCCAGCATCTTGAATGATGTTTAAAATACAATTTCAAAGAGAACAAGTAGTTACGCAAGTTTACAATTAGGAGGATCGTCCCGTTAACTGTTAGCGTATCACCAAATACACTGTGTATTGGGTATCACATGCATGCACGTGAACCTGGCCGATTAAAGGTCAAAACGTCTCAGCCATGTGTTTTCATTTTCCGTTCGAGTTTTATTGTATTTGAAACACTCCTGTTCTTGCTATGCGAAATTAAAATGTTCATGAAAATACAGAATCCAGCCACATGTAGAGTGGGATCTATGAGACAATATTTTTAGTTTAGCAAATATACTGTATAACCATGATATTATCGTCAAGAAAGTTGGCGAGTCATCAGTTTTGCGATGGTATCCATTTTGTAACGCAAGAAGGAATGAGTTGCTTTATCGCGTTGATGAGTTCTTCAAAGTCACACTATTCATTTGAACGATGACAGCAGATAAGTATGACAACGGGGTGCACGTTATGGCAAATGCCATTATTCTACTCAGAAAAATAGCCTAATTTGTAGATGTAGAAAAAACATTTCTGTTGAAACATCTTCTTTATTTTGTAATTCCACAACGGTACTACTTTATGGATTACTTTCTTGAAAATTCTAATTAGGCTAAGCTGGACAAGGGGTTCATCAAAGGTGGTAGTGAAAAGTCTGAATTCATATTAATTAAGCTTTAATTAAGCTGTTGTGGGAACAATTTCCAAGGACTCTCAGCAATCCAGCACTCTTGATGTCTGGCACCCTTCTGTACAAGGATTCTTACATATTATATTACATGTAAGTTATTCTAGGCACAAGTTGTTATAGCAAAGTTGGGATATGTCATTGCCCGTGACACAGTTGGACTCCTTAGTCTATCAGTACAGAATAGATTTAAGAATAGATTTAAGGATTTAAGAAGGTCATCAATTTTGAATCTAGTAAAGAGAAGTGTCGGTATTAGCTATGGGAGTCAGCAGGCTGACCACATGCTCCCAAATTCTGCCACCAATCAACGAAGTGGAAAACCCAGATAAATGTCGCAGGGATCAGTTGGTAGGCCCTGAACCTGCAAGGAGTATTATTCATCTGGCCACGGAGAATAAACAGAAACTTTTATAAAATGTAATTGGAAATGTAATTAAAAAAAAAAAATAAAGTATCAGAATACACAACTCCTTAAAATAAAGTTATCACAATAATCAGATGATTCCTCACAGGTATTGAAGGGCCCTATAGAGATATGTGTACACCCTTGATAGTTATTCTATCTAGAGGTCTTGATAATGTGACCCGCTTTCGATTCATCGTACGGGAAAAATTTTAACTTATTTACCAGGAGATGTTATGTTTTCTTAAATTAAGCAAGTTGATTTTCTCCAAACCCTCATTTGTTTGCACACAAATCTTCACAAGAATGAAGGAGCGTTTATGTAACGTTCAGTTTTTAATACTATAAATGGAAAGATTAATTTAGATACGGGTACTACAAATTGAATGCAAATTTCCGTAGATTATGCAGAAATAACAATCAAACAAGTATAGTGGTTTGATATTAATTTTAATGTGAACTAATTTAAATGTTGAGACCTGTAGTTAAATCGACCGGTCATTTGAATCAACGCGTTAATACCATCGATAGCTTGGTTTAGCATTATCGGTGTTTTATGTGCTCGTTGTCCCGATTTCAATAGGAGACCCCGGTAAAGTAACAAAACGCTGGAGCAATTCGCTGAAGTGCCGATACAGGAAATCCCGCTACTGGCCACCATTACCACTAAAGTCTCAAATAAACAAGCAACAGAGACAAGTCAGCTTTCCGTTCTGGTCCTGTCCATTGTACACATAAGCGTTTCGTATCCCATTTACAAAGTTACAAAGCTACGAATATGAAACCAGCCGACACGAGTAACTCTGATATCCTAGAGAATAATAGGCATATAAAACCACATCGAAAAAATACTTAATTCATTGTTTTTCATATTTGCATGCTTGCTTAAATCCGGCTGGTTTTATGAGGTATTCTTTAAGTCATAACAACTTAGAGTGCCTCTCTTCAGAAGTGAACTAAATCCATTGGGAGGCTATATATTCAACTTATTCCTCCCACTTTTTCGTTCTACCAGAAGCTATGGGCCGATCTGCGTCTCTTCGATCCCTAAGAGGAATGAAGGAACTGATGAACGACTCGGAACTAAGAGACCCCATTAGAGCCTATGAGAAAGAGCAATAGTAGTACATCTCCCGCTTTAACACTACATTCTTTTTCCTGGCACTAAAACCAAGTGAATTCTAAAAATGAAAAGTCTAAACTACAGATCTCTTCAATAGAAGAGTTTTAATTTAAAATTTTAAAAATAACATAAAATGTTTTGTTATTAATCATGGTGACTGTTGTCAAAACATTGAGAAATAAATAGCTCATAATTTTAAAGTAAAATAAGCTACGCCTAATTAAATGAAATTCTCTAATTAAGCTATTGAAATAAAATTTAAAAGTGTGAACCGAAACCGTCAAAAGTAAAGATTTTAGATTCACACAAATCCACAATGACCATTCAGTGTTTAGTATTGTGTACAGTTTATGATTTATGACAATAATGTAAAAAAATAATGCAAAATACTCATGTTCTGAGAAAGCTACGCTCTAGATCTAGAACACAGGGTACAGGTAAGAGGAAAAAATATATACTTGAATGGAAATAATAAATACATAAATTTTGTATTAGTTTCTGTTAAATTAAAACGCAAGTGGAATTTGTATTTTATGAACCTTTGCAACATTTAGGCCTAGATGCAAGCTATATACAATTTACCCATTTGCTATTGGTTTTTATAAGAGCTAAGAAAGTTCCACTCTTTCATAGGATTTTATGTTGCCATTCTTTATAAATGAATTCAAGAAAACTAGTATAAATTTAATATTTATTTTAATAGTAAAGCGATTTTATGACTAACAGATATAATCGTATTGTAGAATAAGGTAACTATTTAAAATTTACAACAATGAATACATATTTTATCAATCAGCTTTACAAACAGTACACGCATTTAATGTGCGATTGGTTCATTCAAAATATTATATTTCAAAAAATCCTTTGATTATTAAACATATAGGTTATCCCGGCTATTATTCCAGAAATGCTTGCAAAGGTTTAAGTCAATACTAAATAGGCTACTGCCGGTGGTTATTTTAAGAAAAATATTTGCTTTACAGTCACTTCTTTTCTTTTCTTTTCTTAAAAATTCCCGTTCTTTCTTGTCATTATGTCTGCCTTGATTCTATCTCCTCTTTTTTAAAACTGGAATTATTCTCTTGGGAGACAAACGGAAGCTACTTGTGTGTATGTTATGCAAACAGGCAATAGGCGGAACGGTGTCAGATGCTCGCAAAAGGAAATAAGCCACTTGGGTAATGTTTTCATACAGACATAATAGACGTTTCAAGTTGCAACAGCTGTGTATTTTAAAGAGAGTAATCTAATATTTTACACTTTCATATTCAATGCCTAAAAAGGAGCAGCAAAAGCCAGTCCATACAAAAGATTATACTCACTTTCTCGTGACTTTTATGTGTTGAATGAAAGCACAAATAAGAGGATATTTCAGCTTCGTGTGTACTCAGAATTTCTCATTTTATACAGCAGCTTATATTTATTTTATGCTAAAATATTCAAAATTGGACACAACTGTTTGCACTGAAACTGAAATACTAAACAATTTAAAAGTTTTGTTCAAATATAGTATTCAGGAACTCTTTAGTTCTTCGCTGACAATCCTTAAAACAAAATAAAATAAAAAAGTAAATTTAATCGTTAATGGAGTTGAAACTGTTTAAATTACTTACTAGGCAGCTTGCAAGGTAATGCAATCAAGTTTTATTCACTGCATTGTTATTACTTCTACTGTCCCGCTCATTAAATCTGTGCATGTATATTATTAGTATCAATTTTGAAACAACGCCTCTTAGATGTTTTACCTAAAGTACACTTGCTGATTCCTGCTTTCAAATGTCATTATGACGTTATTAGGCAAAAGTTGTAAATACTAATAATAACTAGCTTGGTCAATCAAATAGAAACAATCAACATTTAAATAATGGTTTATTAGATATCCATGATATACATTTGTAAAGAATATACATGTATTATTCTGAGCAATTTTTTGACGATGCAGTTTTTAAGAAAATCAATATTACGCGAGATATTCTTATTTTTAATTTTCTGCAGTCCATATTAATTACTACTATAACATTTATTATTCTCTCGCTTATTTGAACGTATTCGTTTCAGCTTGAATAACACACTGGAAAACCTGCAGAATTCCTATGTATATTAGTGAACTAAGCATAATTAACTGTCAAATGGAGTTGAACTTAAAAATAATAATTAATATCCGGTGCGTAATCATTCGTATTCTCTTCGGATTTTGGAATTATTCCAATAATGTAAATTTTCGGGGCTCCTTTTTTTTTATCCATATACATATAATTAAAACTGTAAAAACAATCTCCAAAGTCAGGGATAACACAGGGAAGGACTACATACTGCTAACATAACTGGTGTTTCTTGTGCTCATAGTCTTCTTTCTCCACTGCGGAGCTTCTTTCCTTTCGCACTCTACCAAGCGTAAAATAGCTAGCTTGTCCACATTGAGGTAGACAACTTCGACAATATATAGTAAAAAATTATACAATTACATATTAAAAACATAATAACATTTTTATAATGAAACGTGGATAAATTGGCTTAATAAGAACTAACTCATTTTGTAAGATTTTAAGTAAAGATTTAGCAGTAAAAATACCAATTTATGAAGCTAACCGTCTACAGGTAAGAAAGCTGAAATATTTCAAAACTAAATTATTTATTTAACGTGGTAGAGATAAATCCATCAGGACTTCTCTTTCTCTCTACCAGGATTCCAAAAACTACAATTATAATATTTTATTCCTAAGCATCGACATTCAAGAGTTTCTACATTATTAATTTTTGAAGGTACGTAATTGTAACATAAATTTAATGTATTTTAATAAAATAATTAACTTTATAGATCTAAGTTAGTAATACATATAGGATAATTCAGAATACAGGGGCGTTCCCAGAAATTAAAGGCGTATAATCAGTGCATCGGTTATGACGGATTACCTAATAATGGAGAGGTAATTTAGTTCTATAATGTCCATGGAAGATTAACTGCTGCCAACAACTCTGAATCCTCTTGTTTGACGTTAACTTCAACCATTTTCGTTTGATTTACAGCGTACATCACATTTCAATTCTACGATAAACGCTTCCTTGTCTACGTGACATTTATTTTACTGAATAATTCAGCAAATTTACTACAGAAATAATATCAAGGGACAGTAACTCTGTGTAGGTGAATCTTCAATGCAAAATGGTATAACTGCAGTCAGTGAGCCTATATTGTCGTGCAATTTTATATTTGTGGAGGAAAACCCTGACAGAATAATATAATTCGTTATCAAAGCCTGGCAAAATAACACAGTGACACGTAAGTTCACACATGAAACGTTGTAAATCTGTCGTTGTGAATGTCATAATAGGAGTAGAATAAGATATATTGCAAAAGTTTGGCTAGGCTCAGCCTCGCCCCTGCTTGTTACCATAGTTCTGTTTTACTTACTAAATTATTTCACAGCCATACTACGTATATACTGGGCAAATCAGACTTTATTGTAAGGGGATTATAAACAACAAAATTAAACTTTTTTATAAATCTCAGATGAAAATATGTGTGTAAGGGGTAATTTTGCCACCGATTCCGAAAATATTTCAGATTGAAATTAACGATTTTTTATAGTTATTTTAAATACTCCTGAGTATTGAAATAATGTAAGGTGTAATTTGTACTACTGAAACCTTAAATGAAATGTTTTAGTTATCAGTTTTGGTTTATTTTGTTATGTTTCTTTCATTAAGATTTAATGCGTTTTTATGCGTTAAATCTTGCATTTGTTCCATTTTTCTTCTGTTCTGTCTCTTGATATATAAAAAATGATACGATTTAACAAAATACTATGCGACATTCGACTTGTGTGAACCAAAAGTGTCCCAGAACTTTCAAATGTAACCTATTGTTTAATCAGTGGATTTTAAAGAAAAATTATGTTTTCTGTATTTCCGGTAAAATTAACCGGTATTTCTGAAACCATTATAGTCATAGTATATTTGGTCATTTTGCACCAAAAATTACCTATAACACATGATTTTGTCCAACATACGGATTCACTATTATCTAAAGTAACTATCGCTATTATCATTAAGTGTTTCCCCGCTGTTGATACTTTAATCATCAAATAAGATTCTAGGAGAGCTAGAAGACGGACTTGTATTATTACCTATTACAGGTCAGAGAGAGGGAGAGTGAGATGAAAAAAGGAGAGAGTAGAGCTGGAGATGAGATAGAAAAGAGAGAGAAGAGAGAGAGAGAGAGAGAGAGAGAGAGAGAGAGAGAGAGAGAAAGCGTCTGAAGCACACAGGTTTATCTTTAAAAGGTCAATTTAAGATATAGGCCATCAGAATGTGCTTAATGAATTTTCAAAACGCATTTTATGCATATATATTCCTGATAATGTATTGTACTGGTAAAAGTAATTAAAACGCGTAGAATTAAACTCGGTTAATTCCATTTAGCTGGAAATTTGAAATGTAATTAGCAACCTGTTGAATTTGCACACCTGCGACAAAATCCGTGAGCAAGATTCAGAGCTCAGATATCCCCAGGACGTGGTGGAGCATGAATTAAGCGCCGATAATGCTCTCAAGATTACACTCTGGTGGCTAAGTAAGCACAGAACTGATTAAGAAATGTTTGATATCAGCTACCGCCTCGCCTCTTCATACAAGGCAATTATTTGAGCAATGGATCCAATCAGCGGAATCCGATTTCTGCAAGACTTAACAGCATAAATTACAGATTAAATAAAGAAGATAAAAAATATTTCATTAAAGACTTAAGGACAAAGTAAATTAAATAAATATTCATAACGTGTTTAAACAAATATTCATTACGTGTTTAAACAATATATGTATAAAAGAATTGTCTTATTCGTGATATAAGGAAAGTGAAAAAACGAAATCGACACGAAGCTGAAAAAAATCTTTCATAACGCCTAGTAGTCGAAAGTAATAATATCGGAATGATGTCATTTTATGTGTAACTGTCTGTGTATTTAGTTAAAATTTGCACCTTTATTTACATCTTAAATAATTTGGTATATGTTATCTAAATATTAAGGGTAGCTTTCACGAAAACTTTTCTAAATTTAGAATTTTTTAAATACAATAATTTGGATTAAAATGTAAATGTTGAAAGCTGTAGCTATATAAAACAGCTATGCTCGGTTTTCCATAAAAAAATTACTTAGCAGATTGTTAAGTCTCTAATTTTCTTAGCTCTTTCGTATAGGTAGTTTGTATAGAGAAGTAGTAGAGACAATATTAGAAGTAGCCTAAAATGAACATTTTAATTAATTATTACACGTCTGTTTAAATTTTACAGTTACAATCGGATTAACAAAGAAAAACTCTTCAGAGTAAAACTTTTCATATTAACTTTTATTAAAGCAGGAATAACACTATCTCTTTATTTATGAACTAATAGCGAAAGAAATCTACGATTTCAAAACTGATGTGTAGTGTAATATAGGCCTTCCAGTGTCGTAATTTACATGGTAAACCTTAAGATGATAGCAGGGCTATATGGGCATATATATAAATAATATATACATACACCGTGTGTCCGTAAAGTCATAGTTCACTTTATGTACTATATATAATATATATATATATATATATATATATGTTATATGTATATAATTTTAAAATTATAATATTCATTTATAAACATTAATAAAAATGTACACCCTCTCAGTCTTATAACAATATGGGTTTAACTTACTCTCTACTCTCAGCATACGTTCATGAAAAATATTTACTAACTATGTGACTAACCTGTCACAATGTTAGAAATACTTTTATAATGCTATAGTTTTCTTCCTTCTAAAAACAATATCATATCACCCCCACATAGGTGAGGGCAGGACGATAAACATCTCCCCCACACTTTTAAGAACTGAAGATGAGTCAAGTGGTGTCGAAATGTATCTTATAAAATTTTGAACCCAGGGCCATTCTGCCACCAAAAGGATTAGGCCAATGAAAAACTCCCACCTACCTCATCGGGAATCGAACCCGGGACTTTCCGACTTGTAGTAAAGTGCCTCAACCAATACGCCACGGCGTAACCATACAGCGATGTAAGCAAGCGATTTTTAACACTGTGAGATTGGCATTATTTTAAATTTTTCGACTATGTTCTCGTAAACGTGTTCACGAGTACAGAAAGTTAGATAGAATCCAGATAGTTGTAGGCCTATAAGATTATTTTTGATCATTTCCTTCCTACTGACGTATAAATGCATAGCCTAAAAACTGGATTAAAACTTAGATTAAGATTAAACCAGTCTTTCATTTATTTAAAACGTGAGGATTTTTATCCACGTGTTATGATTGTCATTTATGAAAAAGAACTTTGCACTGAAATTTTCCCCTATGATTTCAAATTTAGTGCGCTCTGATGATTTCAGTTGGTTAATAAATTGACCTGGTATATAATCAGCGTATAGGTTGACCTGGCAACACCCTCAATTGAACAATAACGTTAATCAAAACAACAATATTTATTGTTTATAATCTAGAAATCATGAACTACTAATCCAAGAGATCAATATTTAAACCATTCAATCAAATAACACAAAACCTTTTGAATGCACATGCGAATTACTTGATCATATAGTGCGTTGAAAGTTAGTGAGACGATATGAATTGAAGTAACATGACATAGTAAACGTTATTGAGTAATGGTTGAAATAAATTGGAAATATTTGGCACAAATATGTTTTCAATTCATCAAGCATGTCCTAATCAATCACAACATTGGATCAGACGTCGATCAGCGGATAATCCAAAACAGTTGCCAAGATACAAGCTGCCAGCACCTATTTGTTCCACTAGAGAAAGTGTAATTAATTTGGTTCGAATCTTGCAACACTGTTTATGACGCGCAAATCTATATTCGATGATGTTTCGCTTGTCTAGACAGAAATGACTGATTGTAAGCTCTGCTATCTATACCATTAAGATGTTAAAGGAGTTGTCAATACAGTATGGATGGATTAATCAATAGTGTAAAGTGCTTATACTTATGCACTTTAGTACCAGTGATTTAATTTAATATACTGTAGTATGTAACTTCAATTTAAAATTTAATGATATTTAAAGCTACGTATTTTGTTCTCAAGTTTTTTTCTCACATTACAAAATAATCACCTTTACTGCAACTTAAATTAGGATATGCCTTCAGTTGCCACTATCCCATGGGATATAGATAAGAATTATCCGTACTGCTTTTAGTTTCTTTTCACGTCAGCAGAGGAAAGAATTAGGAAAAAATTTTCCCTTTGCAGTTTTTCAATATAGTTGACACATTTCGTTGAAATTAAACACAAAGATTATTATGGGGACTACAAAAAAAAACCTTCACTAAAGGCAACGTCAGATTAAGAGTGTCATACGGGTGATGTATTTGTTGTTATACGTGTGACAGAGGTCACTTCCATCCGGAAGAAACTATCTGGAAATGCGCTATTGTCACTCCTCGGAAATTTCAACGTATACGTCAGAATACGCAAAATAGGTTTTATATTTATTTTAATGCAATCTTCTGCTCTCTTACTCCTTACACCTTACATTTTGTATAAATAGAAATTAAATTTTAAGAAGAAAAAAGTAAATGAATATGACACCATATAAAAACAACTATTGCATTATGTGCTTACGTAAACATTGTTCATTCCAAAAACTTACTTTACTGTAACAACAATAATTTATACAATATTGGGAATAATTCAATTTTCAGTTTTTTTAAATGAGATTATGAAACTTACTACGTTTTCATGCAGAATTCAGATCGATCTGAATCCTCGTACCGGAATGAAATTGTTATGAAAACGGGAACTCAGATCGATCTGAGTTTCAAGGTCAATCCCCCTAAAAAGTAGGATCGAATCGAACTGAGATCGTATGCAAACGCCATGAAAACACTAACCGTATTCAGTTCGATCTCAATACGCTAATCAGACATTTCATTGGTCCTCAATGTCCTCGCGATATTCTTGTGCGTGGCGAGAAGAGTTTCATTGGTCCTCAATGTCCTCGCGATATTCTCGTGAGTGGCGAGAAGAGTTTCATTGGTCGTTGAATGTGAGACTAGCGCATTCTGTGGGTTCTCTCGGAAACGATGTTTTCAATATCGGATCGAAAGTTTTACATGAAAAGGGATCGTATTGGAATGGGATCGTGTTCAGATCGATCTGAATTCTGCATGAAAACGTAGTAATTGAAATATAAACGTTGTAATACACTTATCACAAGCGAAATAAAGAGGCTGAGTCCATGTGAAAAAAAAATTAAAAAATGAGCTAAGCAGGATAGTTATTAAGTTTCATATGCCTTAAAACGATCTCATGAATTACTAATAAAAAATGGACTTATCACCATTATTTCTCCAGCCCTTTATATAGTAATTATTCTTTATAGAGTAATTTTAAATAAATAGATAACCCACACACATTATAAAAAGTTATAGAATTAAAGTAAAGTGTTCCCTATACAGGTCATGGAGGCCCAGAGGGTTCCAAAAGGTTGAAGCTCCCAGATTTTTGACAATCGGCACGTGAAGGTGGTAAGATTGTTAGCCTTACGCACCGGCCGCCTTTACCCCCAGAATTACTCCTGGTACTCATTTCTGTTAGAGATTGAATCGACCCCAGAGTCATAGTGCCACCAGAAGGATTAAGTCAATTGAAAAACTCCAACGCCTTCGTCGGGGATCGAACCCGCGACCTTCCGGTTTGTAACGCAGCGCCTCAACCACTACGCTACGACTTACCCCTGTTATAGAATTAACATATAAAATGTGACGTGTTATGTTATGGGGTAATAATTTAAGTGTATGCAGTGAGCACGTATTTAAATGTGCGTCAATGTGCGAAGCTTATAACAAGCCAAAGAAGCCAATGCCCTTATCTGGTCAAAATAGTAACTTATGTATGTGATCTGATAGATAATCGCTCCCCAGAGAGGTCGGGGTTCCTGTAAGGCCCGGGTTCCTATATGGGAGAGATAAAACTAAGGAGCACAAGAAGTGCGAGATTTGGCGAACTTTGTAAAATAAATGTAACAAGCCGCCACTGATACAACATATATCACACACTACATCACTGATATGTTGGTACATTTGTAGTGTGACACACGGTGCTGACAAGTTCTCACTTTTAACGACGAGTCTTTGTGAAGACTTGCGACTTGTGATTAGCCCTCAATATCGCACGCTCTAACAGCTTGTTATCTCTTACTGCAAAGAAGTACTTCACATAGTAAAGCCCACTCTATCTCTGGGTTCAACTCCGGCTACATCTCGTTCTGTATCATGCTTTAGAAAGAAGAAAAGGACGCTGTATTCTTTCTTTGAGAGCTAGATATGAAGAGCAAAGGATGGGCTAATATGGGCTCTCTTAGAAAAGTATTGCACAAAGCATTTATCATGGTGACATGTTTAGATAAAGTGGTGCTCACCTTACACTTTCATGAAAATAACATGTGGTAACTCTCTGGGCTATTCACTAGACAATGTATAAATTTTCAGTCTAATACATATTTCCTTGATGGAGATACACAATGGGAAATTTTACAGTCTCTAGCTAAATATATATTAAGAGGCTATTATCAGCTCAGTTATTTCAACTTAATTTATGAAAAGAGTCATAACTAAAACAGAACAGAAGAAGAGAGCAGGCTATTAAGAAACTGAAAAGAAAGAGATTAAAACATTTCCAATTAGGCTACTATGAGTTAAATTGTTTTTTCCTTCACATTTCCCAAATTACGTCATGGAGGAGCGTATTTCTTGCTTATTTATAAGTTTCGCAAAGTTCAATAAAAATGTCGCGACATTTCGCTTGATAGTGGTACTTCAAGCAGTTTTAATTCTAAGGAGATTTTTTTTTTTTTTGTTTAATATTGCATTTCTCGCTTTTACCGAAAAATACTGTCCCTATTTGATACCGTTATAAAACATGTCCACATTCATTTCTAAGTGGTGTCTCTATACTTATCTTTCTCATTATCACAGGTTTAAAAAAGTTTTATTTTATTACATTTCGTTATCTTTAGAAGTCGTGAGAATTCCTCCATTTTCCCGTGATTTCATCCATTTTCTTCCAAACAATTTAGTTCGCGAATATCCTGAGTTTGTGTTAAAGGTTCTACTTGCAAAAACCCCTGACAGTAGAGCATAATAAATACAATATAAATGCAACAGCATATCCTGGCACAGTAGTACCTTAAACGGGAAAGTATCAAACCGGCCTAACACTATAATTATTTCAAAATTGTCCTATTCTATATTAATATTTACTTTATTACATTATTATTTACTTTTTTACATAGTATATCATTAAATAAATTTCAAGTTTAAAATATATATTTACATACGTAGAACCTATCTACACAGGACACACAGACGAGCTTCTAATTCATGTTTTACAACATTAGAGGATGCCACATTAAACTTGCAACCAAATCCCTAATGAGGTAATTAGTATAAAAACTGTACCATCCCCTTTAAACATGGGATTACAGTGTTTACACTGAGGGAGGGGGACGTTATTAGACTTAGAAGCTCAGCATTTCAGTAATAATGTGAGTTACAAATACGCTGAACAGTACAGTAACTAATTGGCTAGCAAGTGTTACAGTGTCGATCTGTTCTCGAAACACAAAACACAGAGGAGAATTTAATTACGAAATTCACAACTCCTATCGTTAAAAGCACAAAACGTTTTCTCAGGAGGCGTAAACAATTTACAAACAGCTCAGTGTGCATTAGTAAGCACGAGGAACTTTATGAACGCTTTAAAGGAGCTTCATGTTTGATACTGTAATATATTACACTCTCGAAAGAGTTATGATTTAATAGATGCGAATATTCAGAGAGTTGTTTGGCGTACTAAACCGGAGAGGAATGTTTATACAGATTTAAGGCATTGTTTGGGAGCTAATTTCGAAGAAGTTATTTTCATAAGGTATTAAAACACTGCTTTGTATACAGGATTTTATCGCAAAAGTTTAAAATTAATATTTTATAATCTGTTAACTGGGTGTTGTTTTGTTTCCTAGTAAAAGATATCCAACGGAAACTATTTTTGTTCTTAGACATTGTGACTATACTGCCCAACTGCTGTTAAAATATTTTTTATAGCTATGCAACCTGCTAGGAGTTTTTCATTAAAGTAAATTTTATTTTAATGTATTTCTTTACTTATTTACAAAACAAATCAAATATACACATACAACAATTTTAAAGTCTGAATAACTTAATGGAGCTTTCAAAATTTATGATAATTTATTAGAAACAAGCAAAGACATTTAAACTTAGTATTTTTACATTAATTAATCCAGAATAGATTCTACATCTTCCAGATCTTGAGTATAATTGTAACTATAGTGACCATTTTATTATTGCTTCATCTTTTGACATTTGCTAAAACGTACAAAACCCTGCTTAAAATCATGAATCAACTGATCCGAGAACGTGGACCGTTCCTGTTTAACGCTGGGCAATTATCACTGTCACAGCTTCTTTTTTACTTCTTCCGGTTGTAAGTGTATCAATAATCTTGGTAAAAATACAGTTGATCCTTCCTCACAAAGAAAGAAAGAAAGAAAGAAAAACCTAGCCTATACCTACACGTAACCCAGGCCTATACTTTCTTTATTAATCTACTATAGAAAAATTTAGTACAGAGATTGATTTCCATAATTTGTACTCCAATAAAGCATAATTTTGATAGCTTGTTTCTGCAATATTACATTGTTATAATTAAGATATCATACACGTAAAAGAATATTTTAAACGGCATAACACTTGTAAACGAAATCTAAGTTGAATCATAACCTATATTTAAGATAGTACTTTGTACTTTGCTTTCTCTTCAGGATGTAATCTTTTTTTTTATTTAATTCGTGGATTCTTACTTTAATGATAACGTATCTCAGTCACATTTTCTCTCGAGAAGAAACTCACTGTACGAATATATAATTATAATAATAATAATAATAACAATAATAATAATAATAACTAAATAAGTATGACAATAAAACTAAATACGATACCGGTTACTTCAAAACATAGAAATTGATATTTTCAAAACCTATAAAATTAAGAGTGAAATTTTCTCGGATGGTCAGCCAGGTGGTGGAATTCAATTTCTCCCGACATTTCGAAGGCCCACGCTGCCTCCATCTTCAATTACGTTCAAGCTTCTTCGCCAGGAAAACCTCCGATTTTACCTAAAATATTGTGATAATAATATTATCTTGTAGGGGTGCACTCAGACTCGTGATTCAAATTGAGGAGCTATTTGATAAAGAAGTAGCGACTCCGGTCATGAAAACCACCATTAACGGCCGTGGGTGTCGGCATGCTGACCACAAGCCCCCCAATCCTGCCATCTGCCTGTGGTAGATGACGCAGCGGTCGGGTGGTAGGCCAAATCCCTCCAGGGATGTAACGCCACGGAGTTTTTTATTATTATCTTGTAAGATATAGCCTACTAGTTTTTCAATTAAAGTTATTAAAATCTAATGAAAAACGATAAGAAAGTGTTTTACTTTTTATATTTACTATTTCATTTAAAAAATCACTCCTTAAATTAAATTCAATGCAGAGGCGAATATGCATAAAGTATGGCAATAACTGATTTCCATTTTGATTCTAACTTGTGAACTGAAGAACCCTTTCTAAAGTCATTCCTGTTGGCAAGGTTCGTAATTACTTTATAATTTTACATGCATTTCTATCATGCTTGACGACAGTCGTTTCGAAGTGAACTTTGCGGGGTGATGCGAATATTTGGAGCATGATGATTTAGAAGAGATGCCATTAATCAACATAAGAACCAAAATGCTGACATGAAATTCAATATTCTGCCTCTCCACCACCACTGGATTGGTGTTTGTGGCATATTCAAGTTAAGCAAGAAACTCAGTCAATTTACCGTCATGCCTCGTTTCACCAACAGTCTGCAATCAAGCAACCCTCCTTAACCTATAATCATTTTACTTCTTGGAATGAACTCGAAAGAACATACGCGAACATTTAATTCATGTTGATGTCGTTTAATGGTATTATAACCGTGAGCAGTAAAATGAATGTAGGCTACTGCTGTAATCTGAGCAAACATTTCAGAACAAAATGAAAAGTGGCAGTTCACAAATAGGCCTAAACAAAATGTAGGCTACTTTCCTTGTCCATACCGTGGATCCAATAGAGAAAGGGAATATTGTGTAAGACCCTGAAATTCGAAATTATCTTGAAATACATGTTTTAAAATTCCCTGCGTTTAACTATAGTGACAAATAATTTACAGGGTTAGAGGGTGAAACATTTGATTTGCAATTTTTTTGTATTAAAAATACTCTTTGCATTAATGTACATAAATTTCAGTGTTCTTAGGCACGTTCATGTATCCCTAATTACGCGATATTAAAAAGGTTACCCTCAAGTCATGAGTCTTCAATTTTTACTGTAAGTTCCATACGGAATGACTAACAAAATAGCGCATGGGTTTTCTTATTAAATAAATACGTTTCCAATTTAAAAATTCGAGTGTTTTCCTAATTTTGAGAGATGCACTAAATACATTTTTCTCTCTTATACTTACTGTAGGCCTATAAGGAAACTAATGTCTAATATTATTCTAAATTATATCATTGAACCCATTTTCAAAAATTCAGACTCTTTACTGAAAACTTATGTCACAAGTTTCATTTTGAAATAAGCAATTTTTTTATTAACATATAAACTAATAAACTGACAGGAATAAAACCTCTTCGCTATCTACTATACCATGAGCACGTATAAAACAAATAAATAAATATAAATTTGCAAAATAGGAGTTTCATATAATACCCCCTTAATAAAAAATTTTGTTTTCTTATGATTTTCTGTTCTGGAGCTAGGCTGTTCACAGACACACACAGACATGTTTCTAAAAATTGTATTTTTGGATTCAGGAGACCTCATAGGGTGTATTTATGTCACAAACTCCACTTCGATTTTGTGGGTCGAACACAAAACTTCCTCTACCTAATAGTACCTAAGGTACTGGCAGAGGAAGTAAAAACTAGAAGCATGTATAAAATCGGAGGCAATCATTTCCCAATTCATTGCACACTTTAACTTTAAAAACATACATAATTGTGACATTCCAACAGGCAAAAGTGAAGCTGAAGAAATATTTTCAGAAAAGTCTAAGTGAAGCAATCAATATCCAAGAACCTTAATAGAAAGCTGAAAATAAGTCCATGCAAAATTATACGTTTTAATAAAGAATAAATTTGCACAAAACTAGAAAAATCATATGAACAATCGCGAAAAATAAATACAAGAATGCAACATAACGTTTTCAGGGTATGTTACTACTGGTATTTACATAATTTGTAAGGGAAGATTTACTTTAACAGTAGATGCTCTGTTTATAATGGTTTCGCGGGCTGTGAGTCATCTAAAACATACCAACTTTCCACTGCAATAGATGCTCTTACCCATTCTCATCTAATCCAAAATATTTCTTAGAAGCATATATAAGAAGCATATAAGCATATTTCTAGGAATTTTATTACAATTTTTATCCCATGTTAGACCTACTATGAAAGAATTGGTGGCATTTAAATATTAGCTAAATGAGAATCAGGATCAGATATTTATTTATGTCGAGGATTTCTTTTTCTTAATAACATCGGCAGTTTAATGAACAGAATACACTACATCAACTCAATTAGTTCACTAAAATAGGTTCACTCGATTATTGGAATTTCTTAAACTTTATTATGTCCTACAAAGGACAAAACATTTAATCTTTTCATAAAAAATGTTGTGTTGAAATTTTTATCCGAGCTTCAGAAGTGAACTCCTGGTGGACAAAAAAAAACACACACACACAGAAAGAGAGAGAAGACGAATGGATGAAGTACTAGATCATATTTCATATGTTGGAAAGGGAGGTGTGGATTATATTTTAATCAAGAAAATTGGAAAGATATATACGGAAACATTCCGTTGCGCGAGTTATGTTAGGAAGAGAAACCGATACACATAACGCAAAGGTTATGACGTAACTTCCCACTCACGAAATTAACCGCAAGGGCCTATGCTAGGTCCAAAGCTCTCTTCCTGCACCTCGACTCGCTTATTGAATTCCACTTGTGGTTTATTAACGCTTGCAAGAATAGAGGCGCCCCGCTGCGATCTTGTTCCTGCCTTTGTAAACCAGAGTCTTTATTGTTCTAAGTTAGTAGCTTGTTCATTTCCCTCTCTTCAACAATTAATTATGTTTTCAGACAAGAGAGTGAGATGCGTTGGAATTTATAAGTAAAATGAAATAGAGTTATGCAAGTTTTCCTCGTTAATATGCGAAAAGGTAAAGGACCTAGTCTCACGCTAGCAAAGCCCCTAAAGCGGGAGTTCTCAAGCTGTGACCCGTGAATCCCATGAGAATCGTGATTTTCAGACACCAGTTTGGCCATTGTTTTACTTTCTGATATTTTTAGCCTTGCTTCATCTAGACGTCTGATTTGAAATACATAATGCAATTCCTGAAATTTCGGATAATGGCCAATTTCCACCATTACAGCCTTGAAACTCGTCTTTGGAGGGTCCTTTTTATTTGTTGAGATATTATAGCACATTCCGCAACAAAAATTATGTAGCCTATTATCTACATATTTATGTTTTATTTTACGCAAGCTATAAGCAAGCACGCAAACGATACGTTTCCGGACACAGGTTCCTATTCAGAACGTTATCTTCTCAATCCCCTTTACAAGCCTTAGAAGTTTGTAATGGGAATTTCAGAGCATTCTGTACAAAAAATAATTTAAAGCCCTTTTAAGGGAGTAGTTTTCATTAATAGTAGGCCTACATTATGCATGAGCCTATTATGTCCTTTATTAAGACAGGGGTATGTTTATGAAACGAGGACAACTGTTCTTGTTCGACCGTATCATGTAACTCATCAAACAAACGACTCGTCAGGCATCCACGAGCAGGTGTTAGTAAGTTGTAGTCTCTTGCGATAGATGGCAGTTGATGCTGTGCACGCAGCTCAGGTCTTCTCTTGGCATTTTAACATCAAATCAACGCACATTAAAACACACGAAATGAACTCGATTTGTAATGTTAAAATTAAAACAAACAATTGATTTTTTTTACAAATGATTTTCATTTTAAATAGGTTGCTTACTTTGCAGTTTGAATTTCTGCTTTTAAGGCTTGAAGATTGTTCCGTGTAGGCTATTAATTCATTTCAAAACAGTGTTGTAATGAAATTCTGTATCATACTGAATGCCTTTAAGATACTGTTACGACACATGTAATAAGCGTATTATAGTCCGGTCGAATAAAAATACTAAAGTAAATGCCACAATTGTACTATGAAGCTAATAACAGAAAGCTTCTATATCATTGTGTGCCAAATCCGGACTGTAGGGAGGGTGGTCGAATTATTCCCAAGCAAATGATGCAATCAGATCTTGAGTTTGTTTAGGCGTGGAATGCTTTCGCTTGGAAAACTTTCGGTTCATGACAATGCTCAGCCACATACACATCCTCGTATATCTGCTGAACCATGTGGCTGGCTGCACAAACACGTACCATATCATATACGCGACATCATTCGGCTCACTTTTCCTCTTTCAAAAACACAGCGTAATTAGTGCTTACTCATCAAAACTAGGTTTCGAATTGTTTGCCGAAAAAAGGATTTATTTCCCTTAGCAGTCAGAACAGACTAGCAGTATCTAAAAAGTTATATTTAAACAATTGAATTGTTTAATGCAATATTAAGCCTATTATTTATAGAATAAGAATTCTGTGTTTATAAATTTTAAACACTTAACCGTCAAAATGTGTTCCCTAAACAGGCAGCGGAGGCCCAGACGGCAGATTTTGGACACTCGGCACACAAATGTGATAAGGTTGTCAGTCTTACGCACCGGCCGCCTTTACCCCCAGGATTGCTCCTGGTACTCATTTCTGTTGGAGGCTGAGTCAACCCCAGGGCCATAGTGCCACCAGAAGGATTGAAAAACTCCAACGACCTCACCGGGGATCGAACCCGGGATCTTCCTGTTTGTAGCGCTACGTTACACCGTACCCCAACCGTCAAAATGGTGCAATTATATTAATATTCATTAAGCTTTATTTTTTATGCTTCAAACACTGTAATGGTTCTATATTTTGCCCCAAGTGCTATCACTTATTTATAGGGATGGGTCCTCGATACTTTCGATACCTCGATACTCTCGATACTTGCATGGTATCGGAATCGAACGATACTTCAGAAAACTAGCTCGATACTTTTTCGATACTTTTGTAATTCTGCAATTCTGCAATTAAGTGAGAATGCTAGTATTTTTTAACAAAATCTTGTAAGTGGACTGTTTAAAAAACTAATTTTAGTTTTAATGTAAAGTTTAAAAATAATTATAGGCTACTTATGATATTAAATTTTGTCTCATTAAATATGCAGACTTAATTAATTTAGTTGGTATTACACAGTTCTCTCAACTTTTAATTTTTAATTTATTGAAATTGGAAATGTTGAAGGTATCGAGTATCGACTATCGAGGAAAAATCATGTATCGGTATCGAGTATCGAGAAAATCTGGTATCGACCCATCCCTACTTATTTATATCTTCATATGCATATTTTCAAAAAATAAAGTAGATGGTTAGTGCAAGCGGCACAATACTAACCTCTTGCCACAATTTACCAAAAGGTTTGGCTTTAACAACAGTCTGTTGCTCCAAATTGCCACTGCTGTCATAAAAAGTTCGATTTCGATCTTAAGGAACAATTGTATGGGCCTAATACTTAGTAAGAACTGAAATCTTAATTCACAATGTTATTTGTAGATGTTTATGATAACCAGCATTATAAATTACTGTTAAAATATTTGAAGAATATGCTTTGTCTGTAAGGCAATCCAACCCTCCCCCAACGAAAAGCTGAAATACTATCTTTCAAAGTAGTCTAAAGTAAAGTAAAAAAAAAAAATCTTAATATTAGGGATTATAGGAAGATTTACTCAGGCATACTCTAACTGCCACTCGTTATGCAGAAGTTTCAATATATGATTTACTATACATATATTAATACAATATAGTTTGCATATATCACTAACGATATTGGAGATTTAAAATCTGTCTTACACAGCGCATACGGCTGTAACTGCTTCAGTAATGGATTTTAGTATCCGGATTTATGTGGTATACCATGTAATTAGTCTAGCTGTTTTATCTGAATATTTTGATATGAACCGAGATGTTCGTAGAGCTCATTAGAGATTATTTAGTATGGATTTAACTCTGCAGTCTTATAACTCTGTAATATTGTACCCATGCTCATTATTGCTATGAGCACTAAGCAGCTTAAAAGAAAACAAGAAAACCTATAAACTCGAATACATAATAACCAGTTATTTCTAATGCATGTCCAACTGCAATGGTTAATACGAGAAATACAAGCATATTGCTTTAGGGGCACAGCAAAGTACACGAGGTCAAAAAGATCTTTTTTACTTTTTGTATTTCCGATTAACTGAATATGCAATTTCTCTATGTGTGCGATTTATAATCATCAATACATCCATTTCAATGTAGAAATAAGTCGAAACCTTTTACATATATTTAACATACATACTTTTTATCAACAAGACTGCTAGAAACCCCACATTAGATTAAATACTGCAGTCATAATGTTGAACTTCCGTATATAAAGAATTTCTCATAAGTTATTTTGTAAGGGATGTATTTTTTTAAGTAGGCATTACTTCTCATGTCTGCACATATTGGAAAGAAAGAATCCTGCCGATACATTGCATCGGCATTAAAATTACTATCCAAAGTTAAATCATAAGCGCTAGAATAACTGGACATAATCTTAAACATGTGACTTTTATTTATATCTGTATATTTTTATGTAGATTCAGACTATCGTCTCTAGTGTTTAATTTTGTCTTTTTAAATAGCCTATCTAATCATAATAACTGCTAACTCCAAACATGGTAATGCAGAAATAAGAGGATATTCCTAAATTACAGTAAGCAATTTGAATTAATTTCATTATGTTTTGAAGAAGTGATCATTTACACATGTGGAAACAAGACGGAGAAAACTATCGAGATGAAGGCTAACCAAACTCCGTGGCGCAACATCCCTGAAGGGACAAGACCTACCACCTGACCACTGCATCATCTACCAAAGGTAGATGGCAGGATTAGGGGCATGTAGTCAGCATGCTGACATCCATGACCATTAATGGTGGTTTTCAAGACCGGACCCGCTACATCTGTACCAACTAGCTCCTCAATTTGAATCACGAGGCTGAGTGCACCCCGTTCCAGACCTCCCTACCTCAGAAAAATCCGAGGAGGTACCGAGGATGGAACCCGGGCCTACGGATCTATAGTCAGCGAAGCTAACCATAAAACCACGGAAGCGGTCATCGAGATGAAGACAGATTTTAAAAATTAAATAAAAATATCGACCGACAAAAATACTAAATTAAATACATAAAAAGATAAAAATATAAAACAGATCATGGACAGATCGACGGATGGTTGGAAATAGACATATTCACACACAAACAGTAGCCTATTTATATAGCGTGACACACGGAAAAATCAAATTGGAAAGCAACCTGGGCAGAACCAAGCTGTGATTGCTACAGCAAGCACAACTTTGTTTCGCCCAGGCCGTGGAGGTTTCTTTCTAACTAGTAGGACAATTTTTTACAAATACGTAAGTGTCTAAATAGTATATTGCGATACAAGTGCCGTAAGGCACGTTTACGGGTCGAGGAAACAGATTGAAAACCCGAGGCGCAGCCGAGGGTTTTTAAGTTTTCGAGACCCGTAAATGCCTTTACGGCCCGTGTGTTGCATGCTATTTTTTGCACGATGATCATTTATATCAATTTAATTATATTAATTGTGATATTACCTGAAAATATTATGTAAATACATTCTTGAAAATAGATGTTTATTTCAGAAAGTGATTCGCATGTGTTTGTTGTTATGGGAACCGAATATTTGTCCTGGGGGCCATTTCCATAAAGGCTTGTATTATGAAGTGTATCGTAATGAATTATGACGTGGCGCTTGGACCGTAAGTAATTTAACCTCATCGCAACGCCCTTAGCAACACGATTGTGTGGGAATGTCAACTTACGATCCATGTAAACAACTTTCGTAAGTAACACTTACTAGCTAAGGAGTGCAAAAAAATACATAAATAAAGTCGTAGGAAGAATATTTCTCCTCCTTTAGAGAAAATTTAATTCAATACACACAAATGATAATTCCGTATGTTTGTAACATCTCTTCACATGATTTTTTCTTTAAATCGTTCCTATTGAAAAAATCATATTACAGCACATATACACTATGAGCACCTTCAACCTACAGAAGAAAAATGCTCTTACATCAATCACAAGATACTGTCTTTGTATATTAATTCCTTTGCTTTTCCTTCCCTGCTCTCCGTGAAAGCTTTGTGCATTCAGCAGAAACTGGGAAGCAGAGAAAGCTTTTGATGTATAGCTATGTGCAAGAATAGGAAAAATAATGCTAGACCACACCTTTTCCCTTTCACCGCCTGCCTCACGGAAATTACTGCGATAATATATGGCCCTATTTTGATGCAAAACAAGGTAATTTAAAATTGATATATGGAGTTTGCACTTCTGCGAGAACTTGCAAAGCGCTTGAAATTATAATAAAAGATAATTATATAGTAATAAATATACCAACGGGAAATTGGACTACACTGCAGTTTAAGCGTATTGTTACTAATCCTTAAAATACTTTATACGAGCCTATAGTTCCTCCATGCAACATCCAGCAACGAAGGAACTACAGTGATAAGTTGTCCACCGTAGCCAACTTGGTTTTAGATCTAGGTTAGTCTTCACATGATTTTTTCATGCTTCTGTAAAAACGATTGCCATGTTACAGTGTATACAAAATGTAACGCAAACTGGAATAAAAATGGGTGTATTATATTGCCATATATATGTAAAAACGATTGCCATATTACAGTGTATACAAAATGCAACGCAAACTGGAATAAAAATGGGTATAAATTTTGCGTTAAATTTTGTATACACTGTAACATGGCAATCGTTTTTTTCAGAAGCGTATATATATATATAAGTATTCACGAACCACAGATTATTGTCTCTGGTCCTGGGTTCAAGTCCCAGTGTCGGAGAAATTTTTCTCCTATAATATTCTCATGGAATAAAAATGTTTTAATAAAAATACGAGGAATGGAGCATAAGTTATGGCAACTATCTTTCTCTCAAGGAAAGGAGATGGTACCATGAGGTGTTCTATATCTAGTGTATGGAGGCATTGTGATGTACGGTTATACGAATATTGACGATGGTAATTACTTGTGAGACAATCGCCGTGCAGAATGGATATGACAAGATGTGAACAGATTCTTATGTCAGAATAGTCACTATCGAGAGTGAAATTCCGGAGAATATCATAAAAAGCTTATGGAAGCTTTGGGAATAATGCCCACACGCGTACCGGGCTTGAAAGGATCATAGGGTGGGTACGTGTGCTTTCATGCCTCCAACCACCCTAATACTTTAGAGTGGCATGTTGCAGTTACGTAAGGATGTTCATTGGGTCTGTTGCCTTCCCTATCCTATATGTAATACCCACAATCTTTATAAGATTAAACTTATAAAAAATCTCACACAAGCCCTGTAAGAAATTAGTTAATATACAAAGAGACTATTAATGAAACCAGCATTGAAAGAAATTAGCTAATATATGAAGTTTCCTAATTCCATTTTACTGATCTACATTTCCTATTTCTCTACTACCCAGTTTCTATAAACTAACGAAATACCTATGGGTAAATTATCCAATGGACAGAATTTACAAAAGGATAACATTTTCAAACTAAAATAAATTAAACATAACTATCACATACACTTATGGCGATTTTCTAGATAAATGTCCTCTGAGTAAATATGAAAATTACAGATAAAAGTCGGGTTAGATCTTTCCAATTGTAAATCGTTGGGTTAATTTATCCTTTCATGCATGGCTGGATAAACTTTAACCTCTCGGTGGTCGTTAACAGCTTATGGCAATTCCTATAAAATACAGTAAAGTTTTAGAAGTGCTGAGACGATTTGTAGTGTTTATTTGGTTTCTCCACAAAATGATAGGCCTATCAGAATTTTTGTACGTATTTCTTATTAAAATTTTATGCACGTACACAGTCGGTAATGACTGTATTTGCCAGTAACTGGTAGCACTGAGTATGCAAATATTGCAAACTAGGCTCGAATTTCCCATTTTTCTTTCCTCTCACGCATTAGATCTCAACAGTAAAATAATTTATATGAAGATAATATTATTCCGGACTATTTAGTATAGCATATATTGAGAAAACACATCTTATTGACTTGCAGTATGGAAATATAGGAAGAAACCATTACATCTACGTTATTCAAGACTTATACTCAGCGTTCAACGTAGCTCATTGTTAGCTAGCTGGATTACGGTTTTAGAGGTCCATGGTTCAATCACCGTCATGGTAATATATAAATATATATATATATATATATATTTATATATTCTTTTTTTCTTCTTCTTTCCTCATCATATCATTAGTGCCCTCATGGGTGATTCTGGAACTAACTTGTCCATTGGATAATTTACCCATAGGTATTTCGCGAGTTTATAGAAATCGGACATAATTAATAATATTATCTCAAATAATAATTTTATGACTGGCCACACTCTGGTGAAACTTCTTGTGAACGCCAGAGATATATATATATACTCCTCCCATTGCAATTGCTCAGGTATTTGACAAGTGTGACTTATAGACGAATATTCTTCCATTATAGTTAGGGAGTGATGGCGTAAATGTAATAGGCGTAGGTTGCCTCAGGTTTAAGGAGGCCACCACCGTTCCCCTCCTTCTCTTGAAGTCCGTGTTTTTTTTCACTCACAGTATGAGTAAAACTAAACAAGAAAATTATAAAATAGGAAGGCCTAGAAAATGAACGGTGAAACATACAGCGTATTAAACTCCATAAATTCGTAGTAAAGCTAGCCTAATATTTTGAATGTCACAATTTGTCGAATCCTCCATTATCTACACTCATACAGAATTAAAAACCTACTCCAATAACTTCACCTCAGTGTTCAAGATACTTATTCCGCTATTATGGTTATATGAAATATTTTTATATCGGTTTAGTGTCAAAATGTTGGGTTGTTGTTCTTAAAATAAACCTTAAAATCCTGACAAATGCTCTCGAAAGCACCTTGGGTGGAAGATTAACCCCATACGTCTTCAGCAGGATGTAATAGTGGTGAACATGAAAAATCGGACTGGACATTTCGTGCGTGGTGTGGTTATTTTACCAACCACCCTCTCACTATACGTGCGTTTCCTCTCTTTTTGTGATTTAGAGGGCCGGCAACGTTACAGATAGTGGGTTCAGAAATAAAATATAGCTAGAAAGTCTAGAAAAATATAACCTACTCTCGTACACATTATTATTAAATCCGCTGAACCAACAACATAGGTGCTAATTACGTATTTATACCGGCATTTAATGTGGTATAATGAATTCTATTTTCCGACTTTATGTAATATTCGTAATCATGTTTATAAAAAGGTATAGGTGTAGATCATTTTTAACTTATAAAGAAATATGGCTCCGGTTGAGTAAGCCATGCTGACTCGGCATGCTGACCACATGCCCAATCGTGCCATCTGCCAATGGTAAATAACGCAGCGGTCTCCCCAAAGGGATGTAGCACTATGGAGTTTAGTTTTGGTAAATCATTTTTTATTCAGGAACATACACCCCCAAACACGTCTAGGTGCTCGCGTATAAGGTTCGAACATTAAATAAACACAATTGTGCCCGATTACATTTTATTGAAAGGCTTGTTTTCAAAATAGCTGTTCAAACAGTCAACTTTGTGCCTGATTACATGCTTCAAACCATCACAGCAACGATCCCCAGGTTCTGTCTTGCTGCAGCATGATAGAGCCCCAGCACGCTTCAGTATGAGTGCAAGAGCACAGACAACCATCGACTATGAGGATCACTGAATTGGACGAGAAGGACCTGTAGCATGGCCAGCACGTTCGCCCGATTTAACGCCCCTTGATTTTTTTTGGGGGGGGGGACATGTCAAGAGTATAGTGTACGTACCTCCAGTTACCAACAGAGCTCACGTCAGTTAATAGCTCGAATAAATGCTGCGACTAACCGCGTCAAACAGAATTCTTAAGGCTCCAGATAGGCTACTTAGGGGGTACGCAACGGGAAGTTTATTGAGAGCCAGGTTCTAAAGGTAACAGAAAGTAGTCTGTAATGGCTATGTGTTCATATAAAATTAAATTCAATAGTTTATATTGAAATCATATGCATGAATAATATCAGGAATGATTAATGAGTATCCATACTCATAGTAGTAGTTGAGGCATTGCGCTACAAACCGGAAGGTTGCGGGTTTTATTCCCGTTGGGGTCAGTGGGAGTTTTCCATTGGCCTAATACTTCTGTTAGCACTATGGCACTGGGGTCGACTCAGCCTCTAACAGAAATGAGTGCCAAGAATATTCCTAGGGGTAAAAATCGGCCGGTGTGTAAGGGTGACAACCTTACCATCACCTTCCTGTGCAGATGTCTCAATCTGGGAGCCTCACACTCCCGGAAACCCTACGGGTCTCCAAAAGAGCACCTACAGGGATCACTTTACCTTTATCGCCTCTAGATCCGAAGGTCGCGGGACCAAACCCGGCCGCTGTCGACGGATTTTTCAGGACGTAAAAATCCTGGGTACGGAGTCCTCCAAGAGAGACTTTAGCTGGGGGTCCCGTGTGGTAGATTTACGGCACATAAAAGAACTCCAAGCCTAAATTAGAGCCTCTGGACAAAATTCCTCGGCCCTCTCACGTCAAAGTAATACCTTAGTTTCCGAGGAGGTAGTGAGGCGATGGGTTTACCATCTGTCACTCTGACCTCTATCGGGAAATAAGCGTAACAAAATTAAAATAGGTAACAGCAACTTCCACTTGAAGGCCCTACGCTTCACCACTGGAGCAATGTGAAATATGATGTTTCGCACAGAAATAAATAGAAATAGCTCTGTTTCGACTCACTACATTTTATTTTTCAGGATATAAAGTAAAGGAAGTCTTGCAAAGTAGCTTCTGGGAAACTGAAAAAAGGGAGAAACGAATTATATTTCTCTTCTTTGTGATGATGTCTGATTTTTTTGTAAAAAAAAATATAAAAAAATAACACAGCTACTCTGTAGGGGGTTGAGGCTTTCAAAGAAACAATAGAGACATACAATGGATAGAAAGAAATCTACGCTAAGAGACAGAAGCATTTGAAAAGATGTAGGGCCGTTTTCTTCTGCATTATGATTATTCTTTTTTTGTACCTTTTCCCCCCGTCTCTTTTCCTCAACTTCCTTCTATCGATCTGTGTGACTTTTGCAGGAGTCAATGGCAAGAGCTGAGTCTGGGTCAAGGAGCTGGGAATCTTAACGTAGTTTTAAGTTTAACCTCTCCGAGGATTTTCTCCATGAAAAAAGGCTTGAACTTCAGCAAAATGATACAAACTTAAACATGCCTTGGAGGAATTTTTTCAAGTTTCCACTTTGTGGCATATTCTTTAAAGAATCTGGAAGTCCTTCCAAACTCTTGCATGAAGGATGTAGGCCTACTTACCTTTACTACTGAAGACCTGAATATACAAATATTTAGAGCAGAGAAAGGAAAATTTATAAACAACTCGATGTGAATATAAAATAGCCGTAAAAATATAAAATGTACATGCAATAGCAGTAAAATTCAGAATCAAAAGTCAAGAACACTGTTTGATTTAAAAATATAATACTAAACTAAAGGTATAAGAAGAAAATTCATTTAAGCTATTTCCATGTTTTCTTTGAGTATAACTAATTAGGTTGCATTATATTTATAGGCGTATAAAATTCTATTTACTGTTATAACTAAATGAGCAAGTGAGCTTGTCTTTTTTGGATTAATCAATACGCCTCATATATTTTGTAGCGTTACATCCTTCTTGGTTAGATTCAACATCCTTCTTGGTTAGATCCAAAGGGTCTAATCACGAAGGATTACTTTCCTAGTGTTCGAGGTAGACTCAAACTGAAACATACACTACGGGAGATCACAGTTCATCTCGGGGCATGGATACTTCACAGCAAACCTATATAGGTTCAATCTAGCAGAGAACTACGTTTGCTACTGTGAAGACTGTGAACTTGACACAATGTACCATGCACTGTGCGCTAGGAAATAAAGGATAGTGGAGGAAGATGGCCAGCCACTAATAGCCAACTGATGAACAACCACCTTAGAGCATTTTACAAATTTGCATCTACCATTGAATTGTAAATTGTAAATAGATTATTTAAGAAAATCAGAATCGATAGATGTTTAGATGTTTAAATAGTAACCTCTAAACCAAATGCATAGTATTTTAAGTAACAGTAACTTCTGACACTAATTGTTGTATAGTATTAAAGTATCAGTAACTTGTGTAATTGTATAATGGTTTAAGTATCAGTAAATTGTGCCAGTATTCGCAGCCTATAGTATCAAGTATCAGAAACATGCAGCATTAAGTGTATAGTATTTAAAGCATCAGTGACTTGTGTCTGCAAATGTAGAAAATTTAAAATATCAGTAACGTGTGCCAGTAATTGTACAGTATTAAGTATCTGTAGCATGTGTCATTAATTGTATAGAACTTAAAGTAACTTGTGTCAGTATTATACAATAGTTAAAGTATCAAGTACAGTAACTAGTGTCATTAATTTTATAGTATTTAAGCATCTGTAACTCGTATCAGTATTGAATAGTATTTTAAGTTATCAGTAACTTGTGCCACAACGGTATAGTACTAAAGTATCAGTAACAAGCAATGTATACATTAAAATAGAAATCATAATAATTGTAAATAAAGCATGTAATATTACTCCGTAATGGAGCATGCTGACAATAAATAAATTAAAAAAAAATATATATATATATAGAGAGGCACGACAAAACCTGATCAGGAGAAAAATGGCCGCCAGAGCTCAAATTCTGGACGACGAAATCAGCGAGCGAAGCATTTAAAGACTTCGCGACACACGTAATAGGCGTCAAAAAGTAACAGAAAACAGACATTGTCTAGAAAAGCCGGAATTGAGACTAACCGATGGTGAGACACGTCCAAACAGGATATTCATATTTCAGGGGAAACCCCGAGCACAAAATGGTCAGTTGTCCAAAGTGCCCTGGCCGCTACGGGTGAACCCTCATAGTAACCGAACCGAGTGAGGTTTTCACGGGTTTTCCCTCACTCTGTCAGGTGAATACTGGATCGGAGACATGACTGACAAATGACTGATCATAAAAAATATATATACCTTACATAGTTCGATTATTGCAGAAGCCAACACCTAGCTCAACATACATTTCCCCAATGATTTAGGGCATACAAGAACGGGAAATGGAGAAATAGAACAAATGCACCGGGAAGTTGTTAGAGCCGGAGTATGGCCTATGGTCGAGGGCTCCGGGGGTGGTGGAGGGGCAATAAAACAAAACATTGTTCTTGATTTACATTATGTTTATACGATTTATTTCCTTTGTAACTTAAAATTGCTTATTTTCAAACGTTTTACAGTATATTGTCTGCACTACACTTTATTTTTCTCCTTATCCTGCTATTTTTAAAAAGATATGCTATTATTTACAATAATTCTATACTACACCATAGTCTGTCGGCCGCGGTAGTATTCCCGCCTCTGAATCCGAAGGTCGCGGGATCAAACCCGGTCGCGGTCGATGGATTTTTCAGGACGTAAAAATCCTGGGCACGGACTTTAAGCTGGGGGTCCAGTGTCGTAGATTTACGGCACGTAAAAGAAGTCCAAGCCTAAATTCTCTAGCCTCTAGCCTCTAGCCTTTCACCTCCAAATAATACCTTAGTTTCCGGAGGGGGGTTGAGAGGCGATGGGCTTACCACCTGTCCCTCTTCCCTCTCTCCGAAAATCAGCGTAACTAAATTAGTAACATATAGGTAAAGAAACCTCCATTTGGAGGCTCTATGCCCCACCATAGGGGTTACAGGAACACGCCAGTCAGTCATACTATAGCCTAAGTTATCACATTATTTCTGGTAGTCTCTTTGTTATTCCTGTATGTTATGCATATTTATTGACCGAGCAAAGTGAGGTCCTGTTTCATGTAGTATTCAGCTTCTTTAATCGATTCTAGCCAAACGATTCATGCTATAAAATTTTAACACTACTGTACTTCCACCCTCAAGTGTAACATTCTCAACAACCTTTACAATACATTTTTGACGTAACTCATGGTACACCGTAAATTTATTTGCTACCCAATCATGGGCCAATTTGGTTCGATATTCTTCCAATCTGACAAGAATGGATCTTGAAGTATTTAAAAACTACGTTTGTGTAAGGATTTTTGCTTTTCATTTCGTTTCAATACGAAGAGCAGAACTTAGAGATTTTTTGGACACGAGTTTTATTGTCCACAGAACTACTAGGAACTGCTTATAAAATGTAAAAGTGTATACTCTTGACAAAATTGTCAAAAACTATAGTGTGTCATATATTTTCTGTGTATAATAATTCAATTTTGCTCTCATTGTCCATTAAAAGAAAGTCTATCCAACATACGACTAAGCATTCTCCTCAGAAATACGGTTTAACATTCTTAACTATTATTAGCTTTTAAGATAATGTTCAGTGCTGTATATTTAGATACACAGTATACTACCTGTAATATTTGTATACATTTTATTTAATACTTACTTACTCAATGGCAATAAACAATTCCTTAGGAAGCTAAAGAACATTATTTAATTTACGGAACGCGGATATTCATTGCCGCGCTTATGCCTACATGAACCCGCCATTCATCCCCATTCCGTGCTAACTTCAACGAACCATCTCTCGGATATCCTACTTCCCTTAAATGTATTCTAATATTGTCCTCCCATATTTTATTACATACTTATGTAATTTACATCAGTAATTTCTTCTTCTAGGCTATTGTGTATAATAAACATAAGGTTTATACAGGAGTCCTACATGAATCCGGGGCGTCGTCTAGACTAGAAATAAAAATAACAAATGGAACGTTTGACGTGAGGTTTAGAAATTTAGCACGCAAACAGACTTGACCAAGGTAATAGTATAAATCAGGATTTGCAGCACTCGTTTCTCATTATAGATCTCATGTTTCATGTTAACTATTGTTGAAAAGTCAAGATAACATAGGGCATTGTAGAAAAAACCTCTTTCATCACTTCTATCAGAGAGAAGTGATTTATCTTGGCCAGCAGGGAGCGCAATCGGACCTGGACAGTAAACAGGAAAGAGGGAGCAAACTGGAGGGCAAGGAGGGAACGGAGAGGAGACAGGAAGACGACCACAGACGTTTCTACTGACCGCGCCATTGCACTCCGATTCGCAAAATAAACGCCGCTTCTCGGACAACAGAAAGAACAAAGACTTCCAATCTAGGGGAGAATGTAATGGATCCTGTAAGTGTGCGTAATGGAAGTTAAATACATGGGGGATTTCGCGATTCACGCACTCGCCCTGGTGGATGAAATCATCCTAAAGCACATTCTTGTTTGGACTTCCGTGGTACAATATAAGTTTCTGACATAATTACAGTATAGTTTATACGTATATACGTAATTATTTTCCTTATTTATACACCGGCAACATAGACACTAGCGTAGGCCTAGTATAGGTAGAGGGAATACTGAAATTTCGATCCTGAAATTTGGTATCGAATTTTCAGCACTAATTCACGTTTTGAATATCTTCAGTCAAAAATGAAATTTTTTGGAGAGTAATGTTTAAATGTGAGTCTCGACATTGAAAAATTTTATAAAAAGTAATGTTACAATGTTATTTTTGTGTTCCAGCATGTGACACAAAAAACAGTCGACTTTTTCATAATCTTACTACCAGTACTACTTTACGATAAGAAATTTTTCGGGATTTTCTCGAGAAAGACTCAAAGGGTATTGCTTATGCTATAAGAACCCAAACATTTATTTGTAACTTTTTCTGAAGGGTAGTGAAGTGTCCAAAAACAAAAGCTTGATTCGCAATCTGATTTTGCGTGAGGTTGAGTAAACTAATTGCTCATTCCCACAGTGCTACTACATAGTAGGCCTACTGAGCTTTCTTAGAGTAGGGAGTGTGACGTGAATGTTTCACATAAAAAATTTACACTTGAATCTGTTGTGGACTTCATGGTATTCTATCACTTTGAGACTATTTTGTTAGGCGACCGGAGCTCCAAACTAGGATAGAGACTGCTTGCGTTCGCTACATTTACGGTATTCGTAAGTCATATAATATTACGCCAGCACTACAAACATTGATATGGCTTAAATTGGACGATAGAATAGATAGGCACTCTCTCTGCCTCCCCTACCGAATTCTTCATACTGCATGTTCTCGCTACTTATCATCACGCTTTCATGTTTTTTTTCATTTCACCATAACCTAAATACCCGGTCTGGCGTGATCATATTTTCACAATACAAAGCATCATACATATCTTTACCCATCATCCTTTACTTCACTCATCCGAAAGTAGAATTCTTTACCATCTTACAACAACGACTGCCGGTCACCAACAACTTTCAAATCGCAGTTAACAGCACATATATATAGTGTATTTTTTTCAAGTTCTATGCTAAGTTTATATGCTATATTATGCAAGAGTAGGCCTAAACCCGGCATACAATAATATGTAATAGTATATAATACTTGTTCTCTACTTTTTCAGTAACTTTAATAGTAATTAAAGCATATTGTATCAATGTATTTTAGGCTATATCATTTAATGCTGTTGTGTAATTTAATGTAATTGTATCATTCAATGTGCCGTATTGTTAGTCCCTGGTGAAGGAGAAGAAAGGCCTTAGGGTCTTAACTTTCACCGAGTTAAATATAACTATTATTGTTAGTAGTGTTGGGTTTCTTTACCACCTTATAGTCCTACGCATCTTATTGAGGGTATAAGCTGGTAAAGAAACCCAACATTTTTAAGACACCTCATCAGACTAGAAGTATACTAACAATATTATTATTGTACTTATTATTATGTTACTATTACAATCAGCATATTTTAGCTTATAATCACTCGATGCAACCAAATCCGTCCCGTGATTCCGTGAAAACCTACTTATAATTTAACTAAGTCGATATTGCAAAAATTGATATAAATGTAATCTGAATAAGCAATTTTTTAATATACTCTTTGCAAACTTATTTGAGAATTTGTGTTATCTGTGAATTAACAGAGTAAGTTATTCGTTTATATCAGTTTATACCGGTAGTTAAGAACGTTTCTAAATTCAGGAGATGATAATACGAAAGGAACTTTTTCAAATAATCATTACCCTGATTAGCTGAAATTGGGACTAATCTCAAATCTTTGTGTAAAATATCACACGCTTAACTGTAAGGAAAATATAAATATTAGTCGCATTATGAGAAACAACCTGTTAAACAAAATATGTAAAGGAACATCTCAATACTTTTATAGTAGTCGAAAGTGGTCATATACTTCTAAAATTTGATGAAAGTCATTAAATGCAGTGATTACAGAAGCTGTATATGAGAATATGAAAGCTGGCCTGTTAATATTGCAGTGAACGAATGTCAATAATGTACATTTCTTCCCAAGAGGCATATTTTGCAGCACACTGTAGAGTCATTTTTTAGACTTGGAATATAATGCATATCATAGTAATTAAGTCTAAGAACTCTGTTATGGAGGAATTTTCTTCCACCCGGCTAAGTAATATTGTGCTCAAGAGGGTAGTTAAATGTAAATTATTCTATGCTACATACATGCATATATTTCTCTTTTTCTTTTACGTCCTTCTCTAAGAGTCATAGAAATAGGAAAAAAAATAAATAAAGGAAGATGGGAAGAAAGAAAGAAAAGAAAGAAGACTAAAATGATAAATACTTGCAAGGAAAAGACAAAGACATTTCGTGGCGAAAAAGGAAAACTGTGTGGAGATTAATTGTCTATTAATTACGAAATCAAAGAGGCGCTAGTTTTTCTTTATTATAAAAAGTTTATACTGGTTCTCTAACAAAAAATAAACATCAAGGAAAAAAATACGACAAAATAATATAAGAGAACGTGGCTTTGCTCGTCTTCATTTACGGGAAGATTTTTTATTAGCTGGAATCTGGCTGACTTCACTTACGATGATTGGCACAAGAAGAGAAGAGAAAAGCAGAATATTCTTAGTAGAGATTTATCAAATACACTTAGAAAGAAAACATGGTAAGATTATGGCAGTAGGAAAGCTGTAGAAGAATGGAGAAGGCTGGTTAGAAATAAATTAATGTGATAAAGAAAGACTGAGGAGAATAAAAGGCGTGAAGCTGTCCCGAGTAGTAGACTTGTCTCTTTAAACTCACGCCTTAGGGTACGACCATATTCCAGCAAAGTATGGAGACGTGTACATATAATTACTTATTGGGTGAGAGGTTGAAAGTGAACACAGATAATAACCACGACACGAGGTTTACAGAATATGGATGATGAAGACATTACAGATAACTCTAATTTAAAATTTCAAAGCAATTAATTTGTCCGTTGTGTTATTAAAATGATTTTAAATTAGTTTTATAAATTTTACCAGTGAATATAATATTTCTTCATATAAACTTTATGCAAGAATTAAAAAGATATGTTGTCTTTGCATTCAAATCTTCAAAAATATTTCGAACTGTGTAAAGTCACGAAGAAAGAAATACAAAAAGCGTTAATGCAATATCATGAAAATTATTACTTCTGAGGCAATACAAAATTATTTATATTACATATACCCTATTAGAATGAAAATACATAACATAAATACATGAAAATACATTAACATAAGTTTGATATAGTGATTTATCAACCGCTCCTCTAACAGACCAGTAAATAAGTGTGTGTATATGTGTTTGTCTATGTGTATGTAGATGTGTGTGTATGAATGAAACAGTGTTTGATTGAAGTTCCAGTAGGGTGCTTTAAGTGCAGGAATAATCTTAGAAGTACTAACACACATATAGCCATAAAACTCAGGAATTATTAGGTCTAGAGGGAAAAGGAATTTCTCATGCAGTTTGACAGGTTTGCAACTCGACCCGGATGTCGTGTGCGTTAGGATGGTCTCTTGTCACAAGAGAAGTGAAGTGAACTAGACAAGAGATAAAAGTGAAGGAAAGAATGTCCTCCATCTCTGGACGTACCAGCGCAATATAGCTCTTTCAGCTCACGCAACCTGCTGACATACCGAAATGTTATTTCATTTAAATGTATAACACCTTATATACATTATGACTGGAAAAGCATTGCAGTATTTTAACGCGACAAAGTATTCTAGAGAAACTAGTGTGACCGCTTGCCTTTCATCTCTTTAGAAAGTGCTACGAGCTTTCATGATTACACGCGAAAAGGATTAGAAAGACCGGATGGCGTCTATTCAGATTTTCAGGACGATTTTCAGGACGATTTAAATTTCTGGATGAATTTTAACATTACTAGGGTAATGGACTGAACGAACATGCAGTAACTACGATATATTTTAAATTAACGGGGCATAAAGGTTTAGCACTAAAATGAGTGAATTCCAACTTTTTTCAACATAAATTACTCTTACTTTGTAATGTGGAATGCTCCATACACACACTTTCTGAAATAATTATCTACTATACTCAGATAAAACGAACTAAAATAGCCTATATTTTAAAACTTACGTATTTTAAAATTAAACCACTATTAAATTCTAAAGTACTTTAAGTTATTTTAAATAAACTATAGGAGCAACAAGCTTAGTTTATACAGTATTAAGAAAAGTGTCAATTTATTATAAACTTTTGGAGTTATTAGGAAAATTATTTTAAACGTTGCATGTTACTGGAAAAGGGCAATTAACAAACCAATTGTGTGAAAGGGATTAAGTTTTTCTGCTACATAAATTAGACTCATCTCAATGATTTTTCTGGATTCCTCTGGAACTGGAAGTATGCCTAGACTATAAGATATTTAAAAGGAAGTATCAGGACAAAGACTATAAACACCAGGGTTACTTGAACTTATAAGTGAAAAGGTAATCGGAACAATTGGTAAGAGAGGCAAAGTAAATCAGGTTCGCACACGGCCAAAATTTCCAATCTTTATATAAAAAATTGACTGAATTTTTTTCAACCTCAGACCTGTATAACCTCCATAAAAATCAAGCAATCAGTATAATTTGCATCGATTTGTCGGGTACAGAGAACACTACTACAGTTCTATCGTTGTCTCCAGTAAAGCTAACAATTCGCTTAAAGAATTTTGATAAAAATTCCCTGTTTATAAAATAGCACCTTACATGACTGCAATATTTTTAAGGTGATTTTAAGGTACAGAAGAAACAGTTCTTATAATACTTAATTGAAATAAATGTTACATTAAAATATTAATGAATCCTTTATTGCAACCAAATGGTCACTCTATGATAACCTGCCCCGACCCACCTTTTCCACCACAAATTCCACATGGATCCACTGACATCCGATCCCGGGTCACAGTGGTGAACGACAAGTGGTCTAACTACTCAGCCATCGGGGCGGCCTATTAAAGTATTATATTAAAGCATATTAAACTTTAATATTACTTTCGACTTTCGATATTTATAGTACAATTAAATCTTAGATGTTACATTACCGCACAAGTATTTAATCACACATTAAAAGTGCAATTCCGATCCCGATGATCAGATGACACTATGCTTAGCAGTGATTTATTAGCGTGATGATTTTTTCAATAATCCAAACATCACTTATCGTCATAGAGCAAAAGACAAATTTCCCATTACATTTCATACCACTAAGTAAGTGTATAAAATAATAATTTGAAGTTACTATTTGTAGATCATAAATGTTAGAATTTATGAACATTTGTCAAGACGGAAGAAAGCTTTGATTTATCAAGAGTTAACGTAGTTTTAGAAGAACCCAGTAGATAATGATTTCTTTCTTAAGGATAAGCCTTAGAAATCCTCGCTGGGGATGAAATGAACCATTAATGAGTCTGAAAGGGTTAGCACTGATAGGATCACCATTTCCGACAGTGTTACAGGGGAAAAAATATAATCCATCAAGCAAAGGGACAGCCTTTCATTCAATTATTAAGATAACATGTTCAGGCTCTCGAAGCATTACGTGTGAATCACGATAGAGGAATATTATTTAATCCGAAAATAACACCCACATAACAGTAAAATGAGTTATCGAGCAGAGTAAGACTGTATATATTTTTAAAAGTAAAAATATAAATACTTTAATCGGAATACATGTAATCCATCAGTTCGAGGGCGATTATCATTAATTTATTAAAATAGGATGTATTGTTTGTTAGATTTATACAGTTAACAGTTTTAAACATAGGGCAACACTAATCTATAAACAATTACATATTTTTTTATTGCAGCTTATAACAAACTTTGAATCATACACTTTATATTGTAAATAACACAATTTTATTTTTTTAATTATTACTATCCAATAACACTTTTATGATTACGATTTATCACTAATAGTTAAATCCATATAGGGTGATTATAATTGAACATTAGCGGCTACAATAGTAAAATTACAAGTAAACTAGCTCAAACGGAAACGTGAAAATAATTAAAATAAGATAACTTAAACTACTGTAGCATTTAACGAGATTTTGTATCATTGCTTAGGTCTGTAATCGCCAATGATATGTCGGAGTTTAGCCTCTCAACAATTCTTATACAGGCCTGTAAACCTGCAGACATGTAAAAGACATACATAAATGCTATGGAATTTGGATAGAATCAAAGCCATAATTTTGGGAACAGAAGACCAGTGCATTACCAGCTGCTTCACCCAGGTCAACAAGACGATGTGATGGGAACTCCGTTAATAATCCTGTCGAATTACGAAGTCATTAAATTAAGACCGCGCAACAACGCGACAACGAAATCTCCATAATCAGATAAAGGGACATGACAACCAGCAAGGAATAAACTAAATTAAACTTCGTGGCGCTACATCCCTGAAGGGACTTTGCCTACCACCCGACCATAGGCAGATGGCAGGATTGGGGGCATGTGGTCAGCATTCCGAAACCCACGGCCGTTAAACCAGCAAGGACTACCTTACAGTAATAGCACAGTATAAGTATTAATACAGTAAGGAAACTGTGTGTTAAAAGTCCTATGACAACTTGTTAGCTGGGCGACACTAGCGCTCCATGCGGCGGTTGAGTAAAACTGCATTCTCACCATACAAAATAACTTGGGAAAATGCATAAACACATAACAAAATATGTTATAATAAGAGAAAAAAATCTTCTTTCAAAACTGAATTTTAAATTTAAGAAACAATGAAGCATGTATTATATTTTAGTTAAGATCAGGCACAATTTTTAAATGCCACTTACCTGTGACGGATAGTTAACTTGCACTGCAGTTCCTAGGGCTATTCTTATTACAAGTTTTAATAACTTCAAGATGATTATTGGAAAACCAATTATAACTCATTTTTATTTTTAAAAGTAGCCTAATATTACATTAGAATAGAAATGTCCTCATTTTACAAAAATAATACAATATTACATAAAATACAATACAAAATTCAAATAAAAATATATTTTTCTATCAATATTTCTCAATTTCTAATACTCCAAAACTGCTTTTAGTATACAGTCGGTACAGCAGTTTTAATTAAAGAGTTCTTATTGGAATTCATAAACTGGCTGTTTTCGAAGTGTTCCAAACATAGGCGGCAATTTACATTTAAATATTTTGCAGTTTTTGTTAGTAGGTCTTGTCGCCGACTATTGATGACCCATTTTTTACATCTGAAATCATTACAACAATTGAAGGTAGAACGAAGCCGTAAGATACAGAAACAAAATACAATCTCAACAATGAAGTTGAGGACGAGCAGTGTGACAAACCTATATTCAAAGGTCACTCTTTAATATAATTTATAACTTAAACGTTGATTTTAAAGGTGGGAAAAACCTTGGACTAGATACGCTTCTTAACAGTAGCCTATTTTAGGTAAGCCTATTGCTTGCCTAGGTTTGGATAATGATGTCATGTTAGTTTACTGTCGCAAACACCTTAATGGCACATGTATCCGAGAATTTATGATGTAAGATTATGTTTTCGTAATCTTTACGCCTACATCGTGTTCGAGAAAATAAATATCGTACCGCCTGTAAAATCGGCTATGTGCACTTTTTTACGAAATTGAGTTATGTGCACTGATATTCCTTAGCATTGATCCTTACAGCCGGGCATGTGGATCTTTGATTGTCTGGTTTGTGCAAGCAAAGAAAAAAAATCGGCTACATGCTGCAAAATGGCCATGTGCATTAGAGCTCACATAGCCATTCTTGACTGCCAACACGGCACACATGTTTGTATACATAACCGGCCCTGACATATACATTACAATGCACATAGGAAATAAGCTGCACCGCAGCAAATATTGTGTTATCTTAAGCGATCACAATACGACATCCTAAATGACTGCTGACATTTTCATTTCATTAGTATCTATTGTTAGAAATTACAACATAATTAAAGATAAAAATATTACATTAAAGTAAATGTAAACATAACCACACCAGAACATGTGTCAAGAGTAAGCCAGCAGGCATACAATAAATATTACGTATTTTCCTTCTTACCTTTCTGGATCTTTTGGGAAAGTGAAGAAATTGCAATTCAGGATTTCTTCCTTTATTGTTACTGCAATTTATAGCAGAACAATAACATCCTTTCGAAACACGCATTGCTATAAAAATTCAAGACTCCTATTTATTTCCATTCTTCCCGCAGTATTGATTGTAGTATTACTCAATGGCCGGTAGGATCGCTAGTAATCTGCGCGCGCATGTCCGTATGGCAGAAAAACGGGCTGAGTTTCTTTACTGTATTAATACGTATACTGTGGTAATAGTATCAACTTCGGTAAAAACCTTACGTGATAAGAAAAATCCTCGGCTGCCTGTTTCCACTGAAGGACCTCGAAATAGAGCCTGGAGATTCGGCAGCCATATGAGTAAAAATGATGGTAAAACTGGGGTGTATCATAGCCTAATTTTATGTGAGTAAGGATGATTACATAATAATGAGAGCTACCACCTGAAGTCGAAAAGATTATTGTTTAGCCTCTCGTTCAGGTATAGGAAAGAGTTTTCTCTATAATATATCCATTACCTAGAAGTGGAACAAGTTTGCACATTATAAAAGAGAAGTATTGGATGCAAAACAGTTTCTATCGTTGATAAAAGCGTAAAAACTGTGCAATGGGGGAGCTACCTAAGTTAATATGAACTTTTAAGGAGTCTGGATATTCAAATATCCGAAGTTGCTTCTATTTTTTAACAAAAACATTAATTTTTAATGTCTAAATTACTCAACTCAAATGAGATGGTCCTAGATGATACACTGTAATGTTTATGAGAAACATAGTACTTTCTTTTTGATGAACGGTACGCAGCCTCACTTTTGCTAACTCTTATTAATGTATAAATTTGCAAGTGTATATTGTCATCACAAAAGGTAAACATAAGCATTTCTGCCGGATGTATTACCTACAATTCTACATCTATAGGGTATAAACGTGCATATTTTGACAGCTTATTCCTTCGTTAGAAAAAATATATGTTTGTCCAAGTGAGTGCTTTTCTAAACTAAAAAAACTTTTGCCGTGCTCTAATTGATGAATAATATTTCAATAAATAAGTTGGTGTTTTTGTTAAAAAATAATGTGCGGCCAACGAAGTTCACGAAACTTGGGAATGTCAAGTCAGGTCTATTCGTATAAGTTACTAGCGACACACGGACCATTGCCACCGAAAGAGCTATCTATCTGTGCGCTGTTCCCATTATACGAATATTATTAACATAATTATTTCATAAACTATACATCTAATCACAAAACGCAAAGTAGATTTTACATTTGCTTTAATATTATCTACTGCCCACTTTAATCTGCACCGTAAAACCCTCCTATCCTGCATACATCTCATACCCTCTCGCCATGGCAAGTCTAATGTTTATACAGTACATTACATCCAATTGAGTTAGTGGCTAATTACATCGAACTTGATACACTGCAGATTTCTAAATGAATTGAAATTTATAGACAGTTCACAACCTCATTAATTATTCTTAGTAATTGGCAGGTCACCCTAATCCTTTATACAATTAATCTCACTCAGATTGAAATCTCTCTCACCTTAGTCCATGATGTAAACATAAAAAAGTATCGGTAGTGATTTATATCGGAATGTAAACGAGCACGTAATTGCAATTAATCCTCTGCTTGTCATCGTTTTGAAAAACTTAAGTAGGCTAATTGATGCTGGTTGCGATTGTTATGGAGCTACAACAGAACCTAGGGATCAGCACCATCTGTTGGATTGATAAATAGATCGTCACTCATCAGCAAAATGAAATCGCATTCAATCAATGTAACAGCGTAACATCATCAGCGCATTCGTTCTACACAAACATTTGGGTAAAATTTCCATCATTAGCGGCATGAGTAGTAGCCTACATACAGAGATATTATGATCATTAACTTCACAATTCCGTGTTTTTCAATGTTCGTTTGGGTACACTCTAGCGATTACCAATCGCTTCAGTTGCAGCACAAAAATTAAATTAATTTACTAGAAATGCCATACAGATAATAAGAGCAAAACAATAAAGGGAATGTGTAACAAAGACGGGCTAAATGAATATATGAGTTGTAGAACGTTCCATAATGCAATTCGTCAGAAAACAAAATTCATTTTATTCTATATAATCATTTATTTCCGGAAATGTTAACTTGAATGGAACTATTTTTGGGCGAACTGAAAATATTGTAGGTACCGCTTGTATCGTGTATTAAACTTGAGTATAGCAGATGCGAAATTTAAATCTACCTTCTGTGAATTTATCATGTCTGGTTTAAAAATTCATGCCTTCTAGTTTATTTATATATTTGAATTCCTTACGCTTGGTTTAAAGCTGTTTGTTTCAGTGTTATTAAATTAATGAGATTTTTTGTATGGTCTGAGGAAGAAAGGGGAATATGTTAGACTGCTCATTAATGTCGGAGAAGTAAACTTGCTATAGCCCTAATTAATATTACTATTGTTGCTTTATTTCAGCTACAGCATTTTTAATGTAGTTTTTTCCTATCTAAGAATTATGTAGGATACCTATTTATAGTACGGTATAGTAAGCAGTGAAATGTCGTTTCCCATATACCTCTGAAAAAACCTCTTTAATCAAGGCGATTGTACAGTTTATTGACTACCTCATGGTGCCAAATATTAAAAGATAGCCAATATTTCTATGAGAAGGCTGCTGAAGAAAACTAAACACATCAGCCAACAAAAAATATAGATAATTATCAGAAGTAATCTTGTAATATTTTAGAATGTATCGCAATAGATCACATGGAGCAGAATCGTTCTTAAGAAAGTCATGCTGTGGAAATTTAGGAAAAGAACACAGGACCAGAAACAGAGATGAACCATGAACACTGGATCTAAAAGCAAGAAAATCATACAATGACGTCTTTTCGAACCCTTATAAGCAAAAGGAGAAAAGGCACCACACTAAACAATATTAAATGCTTTTTAGTAATATTTTTGTGAGGAAAGAAGTTCTCGAGGTTTTTTAAATGCACTAAATATCCTTGGAGGAAGACTAAGAAAGAGAAAAGGGGAAAGAAATAATGTCAAACAACCCTTGATTAAAATAAAGAAAAATGTGAGGTGAATTAAGTGAATCTCTTCGTTTAAAAGCTAAGTTTGAGTTAAAGGCAGTAAATAGCAATAGAAGTAGCGAGAAAAAGTGAAATCATTGGAATAAAAGAAACTCAACGAACCCTTGAAGTTGAATTGGGTAAATCAATAGAATTCTGTCATGAAAAATTGGATGCCTGCTTAAAAAACCAAGAAAAATACGCAAAAAAATTAGAAGAAACCCTCAACAGGCTTGAAGAGGTAAAAAGAGACAATCTGATGCTCCAAAAAGAAAATAAAGAACTCAAAATACGAATAGAAGACCTTGAACAATATTCAAGAATTAACATGTTGGAAATCCATGGCATACCTGTCCAGCCTCAAGATAACCCTGCGGAACTCATCAAAAAAGTTGGAAACGCGCTTGATGTAAACCTACAAGATTGTGATATAGATGCATGTCATCGAATCAACACACACCCCACGTCTCAACTGCCAAGTCCCATTGTCGTCAAATTCTGCAGGAGATCAACCAAAGAAGAGCTACTTCACAGACGACGTGTCAAGAGAAATTTGAACACCCTGGACATCGGTTTTACACTCAGTAGCCAAATTTACATAAATGAGAGCCTCTGTCCTGCAAGAAGACGTCTGTTGGCAAAATGTCGCCAGCTGCGCAGATCTGCTGACATCAAATTCCTGTGGACACGGAATGGGAAAATCTTTATGAGGAAAGAAGACACATCACTGGTCCACAACATAACTTCTGAAGAGGATCTCGAAAAGTTTGGTAACTCCCTGTAAACTTGAGTTCATTGCTTTAATTCATAACAATGATTAACACAAAATTTTTAAATATTTATTACCAAAATGTCAGAGGAATGAGATCAAAATCACAAATATTTTATACTAATGTAATTTCTTCTAATTATGATGTTATTAGCGTAAGTGAAACTTGGTTAATAGAAGGTATATTTAATTCTGAATTTTTTGATGATAGATATTCTGTTTTTCGTAAAGACAGACAATCCAACAGCCGAGGAGGTGGCGTATTACTGGCTATTAAATCCTCACTTAATCCTATACAGTTTGATACCACCATTACAACGAACGAATCAATTTGGATAAAATGTTATTACAATAATATTAAAATTATTATTGGATCAGTATATTTTCCTCCAAATTCAAACACTGAATTATTTAGTGAATTTTTTGAACAAATGGAACAAAATTTTGCAACATGTAATTCTCACATCATTCTCACAGGCGATTTCAATTTGCCAGAAATATCCAGTAATATGTATGACCTCAGCAAAGGCAGCAGTAAAGCAAAACGTCTGAATAACATGTTAAAGTTTTTAAATATGCAATCCATTAACACTGTGAGAAATAACAGTAATAGAACACTGGACTTAGTTTTGACAAATATCTCAGAACTCAAAGTAGAGGAAGAAAGTAATTCTCTGGTACCTATAGACCTATACCACCCTGCTTTAAATATAACATATAAAATACAGAAAGAAGTAAAAAAGAACATCGTAGGTAAGTGTAGTTACAATTTTTGCAAAGCCGACTTTAATAAACTTTATAATCTTATAAGAGACTGTACATGGAACAATTTAACTGATTATAAAGATGTTAATTCTTCTGTAACTGCTTTTTATGACACAATTTACTCAATACTAGATAAATGTGTACCGAAAAGAAGACAATGTCGACACAGGTATCCAGTATGGTTCACAAAAGAGATCATAGGAAATATTAAACTTAAAGAAAAATATCGTAAAAATAAACATTTATCAGAATATAATATGTCAGTATTCAAAAACATTAGAGCAAGTTTGAAGAAACAAATTAAAACAGCCTACATAAGTCATCTTCAAGAAATTGAAAAAAATTTAATGCACGATGTAAATAACTTTTGGAATTTTATTAAAAGCAAACGGAAACAACTCAAGTCTCAAACGGAGATGGAATATAATGGGCAAATATTAAAAACTCCACATGAAATTGCTAATGGCTACGCCAATTATTTTAAATCTGTTTATACAAGGGATCAATCAAAATACGATTATGAAACCGATAACAGTATAAACATACTAGACCCCTTCAACATATCTGTAATAGAGTCAAAAGAAGTTGAATTAGCAATTAAAAAATTAAAATCTAAACGTTCGGCTGGACCGGATAAAATACCAACATATATTTTCAAAGGATGTGGTGAACACTTAGTGTATCCATTAACTATAATTTTTAACCAAATAATTAAACAAGGTGTTTTTCCGGATGTTTGGAAAATGACAAAAATAGTCCCCATACATAAATCGGGGAGTTCGAAAATGGTACAAAATTATAGACCCATTGCTATTCTACCTACACCAGCTAAAATTCTGGAAAGTATTTTTTACACACACATTTTCAATCATATTAAGTTAGCGATTTCTCCACTTCAACATGGCTTCATGCCAAAAAGATCAACTGTTACAAACTTATGGAACTTCACTGAATACGTATCATTGGAATTAGACCAACATAAACAGGTTGACGTAATATATACAGATTTTCAAAAGGCATTTGATAAAGTTGATCATGACTTCTTACTTAACAAATTAGCTCAACTTTCTTTTTCCACTCACTTTATGAAAATTATGTGCTCATACTTAAGAAATAGAACACAGGTAGTGAGTTATCAAAATCACTTATCTGATCAGTTTGTGGTTAATTCTGGAATTCCTCAAGGATCAAACTTAGGCCCTTTATTGTTTTTATGTTTCATAAATGATTTACCGAACGTGGTGAACAACTCCAATATTTTATTATTTGCTGATGACATTAAAATATATAAATCTATTGCTTCAGTTTCAGATTGTTTTCAACTCCAAAACGACTTAAATAAATTATATACATGGAGTAATAAATATAAACTTCCATTTAACATTAAGAAATGTGTTAAAATGACATTCAATAGATGTAAAAAGACTATATCATACGCCTATAATATAAATAATGTTAAACTTGATGAAGTAATGGAAACTAGAGATTTAGGGATAACATTTACCAAGGATCTCAGGTTTAACAGCCACATTGAAACAATAGTTTTAAAAGCGTTAAGAAATCTAGGTTTTATTATAAGGAATTCATGCACATTTAGTGAAAATACATTAATCAGACTTTATAATTCATTGGTCAGACAAAACCTCGAATATGGTACAGTCATATGGAATCCAATGACTATTAAACTTTCTGATTCAATAGAAAAAATACAATCGAAGTTTTACAAATTTTTTATATTCAGAAGTACTGGCCATTATCCAACATATTTGAATTACCAAACGCTTTTAGAACTATATGATATTAAAAGTTTAAAATTTAGAAGAAATAGTCAAGGTTTAATATTTCTTCACAAATTATTGCATTCAAAAATTGATGATAATAATATTGTTAAGAAGATTTATTTTTACGTGCCATGTAAACTAAGTAGACACAGGAAGCTATTTTTTACCCCCAGGGTAAATACTGATATTCATAAAAATTCACCTTTAAATAAAGTAACCACTTTGTATAATAAAATTCACTTTTTAAATTTTGATATACTTAGCATGTCCGAAAATGAATTCAAAAAAGCTTTAGTTGAAGTTGATTTAATACTGAATTAAAATCACTAAACGTAGTTACAATCAATTGTAGTTAGTGTATTGGTTTAATGTATCATGCCAAACATTCTCCTCACTCTTTCTTTCTTTCTTTCTTATCTTAATTCTCAAAGGCATTATGTACTGTGATTATAACCTGGCAACTGCTGGAACCCAGAAGTAGCTAGGAATTTCTTTTTCTGCTTGTAAAGTTTTTTTTTGTGTACTTTTTACTTTTATCTTTTGTGTATTCTTATCTTTTGTATCTTATGTTTTAATTATTTTGTATGTATGCATTGTATTTTTGGCATGGACATTGTAATTGGGTTTTATACCTGTAATGTTCGTTTTTATTAAATAAATAAATAAATAAATAAATAAATAGGGAGAGGGTAAAAACAAGAAGAAAGAGAATTAGGTGAGAGAGTGAGAGAGACAGACAAACAGACAGAGACAGAGAGGGAGGATGGAGCGAGAGAAACCGAAGGAAAGAAAGACAGAAACGAAGAAACAAAAAAGAAAGAGAGAAAGAAAAATAACGAGATAAAGAAAGAAATATATAAATAAAGATAGATATATAGAAAGCCAATAGATGGACTTACAAGGCCACCATGTGGGACCCCCATCTAGGACAACGACTATCAGAAAGGCCGAGACTGAGATGGACAGACCTCTTCAAAGAGCAAGCAGGGAAGCAGTGGTCACGAGTAGCGAGAGGAAGAAACGTCTGGAAATCCCTAGAAGCACATCTATATAGTGACTAGATAATGAAAACCCAGTGTAAATGTGTAACAGTGTTCCTACCCAAGAGTGACTAAATAGTGTACCACAACACAATCAGTAAAAAGGTGTCATTATGTATAAACAACACCTAACGTGGAGTAGCTCACCAGGTTAGTATAAATGAGCTTTCCCTATTCGATAGGAGGCCTTTGTCATTCAGGGGACATTATGGTCATTTTCATTTTCATTCATTTCATTTTCATATAGAAAGCAAATAAGAAATAAAGAAATAAAGAGCGAACGAAAGTTTGCAGCAAAAAAGAAATAAATACAAATAAATAAATAAACAATAGAATTAAATAGAAAGAAGGCAAATACATTTATACACGTCTGTAAGGAAACGCATACGTTACTTACGGAACAGGCCTCCAAAGTACTTAAAAGAAAATCGATCATATTTTTAAAGTCTCTACTTCAACATCTCTAAGCACGACAGCAAGTCATAGGTACTAATATTATTTCTAATAAAACAGAGAGCATGCTTTACATCTCTGGTAGACTTTACGAGAATGGTAGCATGTGAAACGTCACTATAACTTCACTATTGTCATAAGCAGGTGCCTCTTTAATGACCTCTATAACATAATTAGCATAATACATGCGGGGGACATGTGCACCTGTGTCATGTCAGTCTGTAAAGTAAATATTTTGTATGATAATGGATGGGTTCAAAAGTAAAGAACACGACGAACACGCTCCATTATTTGTATACTTGTGCTAAAAGCGTGTTGGGGACTTTTTTCACTGTTGTATTACCGGTAGGCTATAATAGAGTCTACACATTATGTAATAATGCATGTGTTCGATTTCGTCCGTTTTATACTTATGGCTTTTTTTTTCACTCACACACGACGACCAGCAATGAATGTTGCTTATCGTAGCTTAACATACATATAGTTTCCTTGGTACAGTATTCATCGTTGATTCCTAGGGATCAATCACGATTTCTCCTTGGATTTTATCGAGTTAGGGATACCTCTTAAAAATAACTGAGGTTCACGTGTTTCCCAATCTTACCATCTACCTGAAAAGTCGAAGAATGGAGTTGATGAAGCAGCGATTGAAGAGAGAGAGAGCGTCTATAGTTAAGGAGTTTGTTGCGCATACAATACCCAAAATAAGTTTTTACTACAGATACAATATTAGCCTATAATTTGCGAGCATTGCATGCATATGTAGAACTTTGGGTCAATAACGTTTAATGCTTTCTTTGAAACCAGTCAATCTCTTCGCGTTCTTGGTTTCTGCCCAAAAGGGGGAGCTGTTAAGATAGTGTATTATAGGCACCACATGGTTAGAAGTACCCCAGCTGAATATCTAAAAAGATGTGGCATAATCTATTTAGAATTTATGAAGAAGTTCACTGCATCTTGACTCATGACTATCAAGGAGGCTGAAATTGTTACAGTCGACAGGATACAGGACAGACGCCCTGCAATAAATCCAACAGTGAGATTTTAAGAAGTGATTCACAGGTGTAGATACCGAAAAAAAAAGAGGAACTATAAACGCTCCCTCAATTTCCTGGAAGAGAAATCGCATACTATAGCTAAGTTGGAAAGTGATTGAACTACTGTTTGGTGCAACAGGAGGTACATCAAAATGTTGTGTTAATTTTACCCATCGTTTCAGTTATCTCATTTTCAGATCTTCAGGACATATCAGATATTCGCTATAAATTTGGAAAATAATCACTAGTATCAGTTATAGGAATGAAAAGTAAGTAAATAATTAATTTTGGGGATAGCTTCACTAGTTGTTATCAAAAAGAAAAATGAGCTTATACAATACTGTATTTTGTTCTTCGTCCCTTTCTATCGGAACAGTTCGCGTGTGAAACCAGTTATGAGCTGAAAGTGGAATAAACTTCCTTTGTTTCAGTGAGATGCGTTGCTTCCATTAATCCTTAAACTCATAATGAATCCTATGTGATAAAGAGGCCTGTCTCAAATTTGTGATAAAATTATGAGGAAAAATTTTGAAGAACAATTTAAATAACACGCAAAATTACAAAATAAGGTAGAATAAATCAACTATCAGCCTAATTATTTTGTTAGCTGTTTCCTGTGCAATCCGGCATGCATTTGTACCTGTGTGAGGAATTGACTCTCGTATATTCAAGGATTAAAAATCAACCCTTGTATATTACGAAAATTCCAGGATCGCTATGAACGTTATTAACAGCACAGAATGCAATAATTCACTCCACCTTGAACATAATGCATTCGGAACAGTTTGATTCATAATGGGATGCAGTGAATTTGAACTTGTGACGTGCGTCTTGCTGGGGAATGTTAAACACTCACATCTATCTTATTCACGGGACAAGCAACCTCTTCACGTTACATGACAATTCCCTGATTGTGTTTGCAGACATGTTTGCTCACTACCTGACCACAAACTGGACTGCCCTCAGGGAAGGACGCTAACTTCTGCAGAGAATCACTCTCCCGTGATGTAGTATGACGCAGATTTTCAATTAATTCAGAGCTTTAGAACGACTTGACTTCTCAACTCAGGCTGGTCACAAGGGACAGAAAGATGAAGTAGAATAAGGAAATGGTTCACGAATTGTTAGAAAAGAAATCTGACAGCAAAACGGACTATATAGAAAAAGTATTGCAAGCAAGATGAAGGAATAAAAGAGTATTAACTTTCAGTATTCATTAAGCAAACGGTTTTAATAATAAAGTCGGTGAGATTTTACTTGGCAAGGATTTTTAGAGATTCAATCACTTTCTCTTTTGTTTAGGGACTTGACGGCAAATGGAAAATCCTTTCCATGTCGACCGTAAAATCAGTGGCGGAATTGTCCTATACTCCTATATTAGACTGCAACATTAATGTTCTTACCCAGGATACTTTTCAATTGCAGCGATGACAGCCCGGTGCTGACCCGCTTGTGACGAAAAGTGACTGGCAGCTAATGAAAGGAGGTCGCCAGCTATTTAAAGGGTCTTTTGTTAGCAGGTCAGGTACTTGTGCCAAGTTAAAACTCACATACTGTATTTTAATCCAACAAAAATAATTTATATTTTTTGCATGTTGTGCCACCTCTTTATTTCCAAAAGAAGAATCCACTAATGTTAAAAGTAACTCAACGAAAAGTATTCGAACCTCCTGCTCTGGTGAAACCTTGCACTCACACATAAGCTTAAAAAATCAAGAACGAAAACCTAGGAGAAAAAAATCCAGTGTTTAAACGATATTGTTTACACATATATGTATATATACATTTCTCTGAAAATTAATTTTTGGAACCAGCAGTGTGAAGAAGAAACCAAATTGTTTATCTTACAACTTCATTCTATACTATTTCCAACTAAAGAATAAAGTAGATGTAAACAAACACACTGATATGTATTACTCCGCGACCACGTGTTCGTTGACACATTGCAGACGACGCAATTTCAATGCAAGAGGAACTCGTTAATATTGATCAAAGTAAGCTAGCATCTACAGAAACAAAGCTGGATTTCACAAATATTACATATGCCTACATTTAAAATGCTAATGCATTATAATATTTCAATGTCATAATGGAAAATCTACCTACTGCAAAATGTATTTAAAACATTCAAGTTCACAGTTTTTTCGCCACTATTTAACGGCTTTCCCCGCTTGTGCTTGACAACATGAGGTGGTGAGGCCTGATTAGCTTCAGCCATTGAACTTTATTGCTGTATTTTAATATATAATAGCTGTAGTAAGCTTGTTTTCACCGTATGAATTAAACGTTATCTGTCTTCGAGGAATACATGACAAGTGACTGTGTTATTTTTTCATACCTTTGTTGTGTTCAGGCATGCGCGTCGCGTTACATTCAACCGATAATATCAAATAATAATATTGGTATTGCTTAAATCACATAGAAAGTGTTGCTACAAACTTGAGAAACATGCTTAATTTAGTCCTACATCAAATACATTACTTACTTTTTATGTTTTGAAGAAACTACATTAATACTCGGAAGAAGACGACAAGCAAGAGCCTGAAGAGGTTGTGCGTCCAACTGCCAATCAGAACCCATCATGTCACGTGGTTTTGTTTACATCTACTTTATTCTTTAGTTGGAACTAGTATAGTTACATCTTGGTGTAGTAATGCAATCCAAATTGTTAGCGAAGACTGAGGAAGAAGGGAGAGGTTGAAGAGTAAATGTAAAAATGAGCGAAGGAATTCAGGAGATAGGCAATATTTCATTTCAGGAAGCACGATATATACTGGACACAGTTTCTGAGGAATAGAGCAAAACAGGCAATATACTTGTTTAAGTGATATTATAATTAAAAGTAAATCATCCCATATTTCAGGTGAAGGATAAATCTAGATCAGAGAACTTTCCAAAATTCACATCTTACAGCGTGACTATAGAAAACTGAGTTATCACCACAATGAACCTTGAAAACTAAAATTCTTATTAAAGCAAGAAAGTTCGTATAACTTTCTTATATAATTATAAAGTTTCCAAACTACATTATTTTCCACAACACTCTATATTCGCTGGAAACTATAACACCATCTGTCATCGTCGCGAATTCACACCCTAACGCATCCTGTGCAACACACACTCCCCTTAACCACCTCCCTTTCCCAATTCATATTCCTTTTTCGCAGCAATTCGGCGGTGAATGGTTCATTATCTACCGGAACTAGAAGAGAAGAGCGAGATCAATGATAGAACTTCGCTACACAGGATGTTCAGAAAATGTCCTACAATAAGCACCCGATCTCACGAAGAGAGTCAAATGTGATTAAGCGATTGAGCGGACAGGAATCGATCCTACAGCTTGATGTATTTTTTATCCCATGGAGTTAAAGTGGAAAAACGACACAAATAGTGGATGAGCCCATACCAGCCACCCATGCCAGATGCGTGAACAAGTTCTTATGGGGGGACATACAACTTTCGTTGCTGAAAAATAGGCGAAGTTCATAATCTTTTTCTCAACAATGAATTGTTCTGTAGCCTTGAAATCTGGCATGCTCTATATTGACTAGTTCTAAAATTGCATACTATTTTCAGAATTAATTTAACAATTACATTTATGGGTAATTATCTTTACAAAATGACAGCCAAATTTTTTGCACTGAAGTGCCGTTTCCCTGATAATTTTCATAAACACCAATATTTCCGAGTGATTCTTTTTTTTATCTATTTGCAAATATCATATGAACAATATAATCTAGAATCTTTGGATTATTTGCAGAATAAATATTTTTAAAAATAATTCATCACTTATTAATTTTTTTTTACAAATTTTTACATCAGAAATATTTTTAAAAACTATTAAAGTTACATCAATGATTCTAGATAGTGTTGTTTACTAATATCAAATATACTTGCATGCAAAATTTTACTGCAATATGTCAATAAATATTTGAGCTATGACGGAAACGGCATTTCAGTGCAATTTGACTGTCATTTTGTATTGATAATTACCCATAACTGTAATAGTTAAATTAATTCTTAAAATAGTATGCAACTTTAGAACTAGTCAATATAGAGCAAGCCAGATTATAAGGCTACAGAATAATTTATTGCTGAGAAAAAAATTAACGAACTTCACCTATTTTTTAGCATCGAAAGCTGTATGTCCCCCCTTAAAGTTTGATTTTTGGACTGGATTGTTCGGTGTTTCAAGGAGTAATTTATCATTTTTATCAACTTGTACCTTTTACTTTTTCCTAGGCCTTTCGATGTGATTGCTCCATCTTCAGGGCATCTGTAATTTACAAATATTTGTCTTTGTAGTGCAGGCTGTAAAAGTTTTATATGTTGCATGTTATCTATATTAAGTGTTTATATAATCCTACCTTAAAAATTGTCATCGCACTCTATACTTCATTCTGTTCAGTAATTTTAGTATTCTTATTTCTACAAGTGTATTTCGTCGTAAATTAAAATTTTAAAATAATAAAATATGAGTATGTAATGAGTGTACTGTAGCGAAATTGTTACGCTATATCTACATTAATTAAACACAAATTACGTGACAGTTCTAATAACTAAAAACATTTTTAACCTATAAAGGTAAATGATCAAAAAGTTATGTGAACAGGTATATGTTTCATATTGATTTAATAATTTAATATAGTGTTTTATTGACCGCCGGCGTGGTCTTGTGGTTAGCGTCGCTGACTACGGATCCGTCGGCCCGGGTTCGATCCCCGGTACCTCCTCGGATTTTTCTGAGGTAGGGAGGTCTGGTAGGGGTGCACTCAGCCTCGTGATTCAAATTGAGGAGCTACTTGATAGAGAAGTAACGGCTCCGGTCATGGAAACCACCATTAACGGCCGTGGGTGTCGGCATGCTGACCACATCCCACCATCTGCCTATAGGTAGATGACGCAGCGGTCGGGTGGTAGGCCTTGTCCCTTCGGGGATGCCGCGCCACGGAGTTTAGTTTTAGTTTAGTGTTTAACAACGAGCTAGAATAGAGATTATAGAGTGGCTGTTGTGTCCTTTACAGCGCTCTGGGTGGTGCCTTCGTGAAACATAGCCGCCATGTTTTCTCCTACCTGTTACTCGTATCGTCTGCTATCTTTATATGTATTTTGATTGCATTTGTGTGGATACTTTTGGTAAAAAAATATGCCTGCTTGTTTACCGCTTCGGAACCAGATGATGAATCTCATTATGCCTCACTTCTTAAACTAATTTTGAAACTGTTTTTCACCTGTAGATTACATGACTTCTGCAGGAACAGATCTGAGCAGGAAAGAGGAAAGCAACTAAGGCAGATGTTTACAAAATTAATATTGTTCAAAGGACAGTAAGTTTGAAATAATTTCTAGGCATCTATAAGATTGTACAGATATAAATGTTACCGCCAAGAATCCCCGTCACTGTTTAAATATTTTAAGTGTAAAATTGAAAATTTTTGAAGTGAAATTTCTTTAGCCGCGGTAGGGGTAGATCGAGAGCTTGTGTGACGCTCAAAATCGTCACGAAATTAGTGTTACGCTCAAAATCGTCACGAAATTAGTTAGGTGTGACGGAACGGACTGCACAGAAAACAATCAACTCAATGATTAGGCTTATCCAAAATTTTTAAAAATAAAAAAAATTCAAAATAAAAATATAAAAAATTTAAAAATCTAAAATTAATAAATCGAAAATCCAAATTTAAAAAATCCCTAAAATAAAAAATTAAAAGATTCAAAAATTAAAAAACCAAAAATTACAAAACCAGAATTTCAAATTAAAAAATTAAAAGATCCAAAATTAATAAATCCAAAATTAAAAAAATTAAAAATTTAAAGATCTAAATTTTAAAAAATCCAAAATTAAAAAATCCACAATTCCAAAATTAAAAAATCAAAAATTTAAAAATCTAAAATCCAAAAGTAAAAAAGTCCAGCAATCCAAAATTGAAAAAATCAAATAGTCCAAAAGTGAAAAAATCAAAAAGTTTCACTTTTGTCGCATGGCGTTCCACGCACACTTCTTTTTTTGTATCTTTTCAACAAACATAGGCCTATTTTTCTCATGTCTTTTTATTTTTTTATTTATTCTTCTGCACCACCGAGTGATAAAATATTCAGTTCTTTGAAGACTGGTTTGGTCTGAGTGTGAATGGTACACTTAAATTTAGCAATTTCCGCTAGGCCTAATATGGTGTCTACTATATTGTAAATTATTCTGAATAGGCCTATTGCATTACTACATTATTTTCTGAACTGGAGTTTCTGAAGGTTTTTTTTTTTTTTTTTTTTTTAATTCACAGTGTTTCGACTTGTTTCTCTAGTACAATAGCCTACCAATGGGTTTTCTCAACTCTTACGCCTAGGATTTCGAGCCAACATGATTTATATTATTTTACGTATTATTCCTAAAGAAAATTTAATTGCTAATTTGACATAATATGTGATGTGATTAATATATTGAAGTATACAGTGGTGATTTTTCAGTACACAGTATGTATCGTCCCAGGTTCTAGTATACAACAATACTTTAATGTGACAGCCCGGCAGCTGAGAACATGGCGGATGCACATTCAATTTGCTTCAAATATGGCGGCGCAACAGCCACTCTATAATCTCTATTCTAGCTCGTTGGTGTTTAATTACCTTCATCTGTTAAATCATTATTTGAAATTAGTTAAATCTTATTTTTCTAAAAGCTTAATTCTAATGTAAATATCTTAAAATCTTGAAATAAAAAAGCGTTAGTACAATCCACTGCTTCATCCTTCCGTGTTGTCTTATCCATTAGATGTAGGATGTTGATGTGCGGGTTGGTAATCCATTTCGTTAATGGATCCTTTCCGGTGAATATTGATAACATTATATTATTCGAGTCTTGGGCTTCACCCGGTATGACAAATATACCCAAAGCCAACTGTAATTGATTTGACATTGAAATGTATAACTGAAAACTGACGCTTCGAAAACGCAAAAAATGAACGTTTTTTGCCCGTTTTTCACTCAAAACTCACGAACGAAAGCGAAAATTAAAATTCCGCCTTCGAGGTGCATTTTCCGACCCTTCAGTCCACCTATGTTAAAAATTTCATTTCTCTGCGTTCAGTAGATTTCGCTGGGCATCGCGGACAGGCAGACAGACAGACAGAAGGAAAGACAGACACTTCCTTTTATTAATATAAGATTGTAAGTCCATACGACACCAAAATAAATGAATTGTAAACAAAGGAGGTAATCTTTTTATATGGCAGTCTATAAGTCAGGAAACAGATGAATGCGTATAAACGAGAGAAACTTGAGGGTTACAAGCCTTGATAAAAGTATAGGCTATATTTTGGAGATGTTTATGATATTTATTACATTTTATTTTTCTTATCGTTATCGTTACCATGGTTTAGTTATTATTATTATTATTATTATTATTATTATTATTATTATAACCATCATCAAAAGCAACAACAGTCAATGCAGTGTATATCCTCCAAGTTTCAATAACGTTGATACAAGATACAATTCTTTCAGGTCATGCAGACATAACTGAAGGAACGGGATTCTTCGATAGTTTCGTTTAACATGCAATATTGCAGATCACTTGTCTATCTCCTTACATGGTTCACCAAGCTTTCTCAGGTTTCTCAAGGAGATCCAGATATTGGCTTTTCCTTCACTGGTCCTATACATTTTTATTTGTTTGTGTTGGAAATGCAACGTCGATCACTGTGTGGGTGCAAGAATTCGGGATATTGCATTCTCCGTCAGTATAGTTATATTCACTTTGCAAATATTGCAAACCTAAAACAACTTGCCACATCAGTATTCTTTGTTCTAATACGTTGTCGGCACGTAATATCCCCTGTTCCATTTCTTCTGTGACGCCTGACATGACATGATAAGGAAAAACTAAAGTATGGTATTTTGTATGTAGGCTAAAGTAGCAAAATTTTGCTAGCTCTTATTGCAATAGTCTGTAAGAAAGGATAAGATGTGCATTCAGTTCAGTATAGTAGATAAAGAAAAGTATATATTATTAACTTAAGCAGGTGTATTCAAATTGTGGTACGCGTACCACTGATGTTAAGTGCATGTATGAAAATCATGAAAAAATATTCTAAACATCAACGTAGTCTGATTTCAAACGATTATCTTCATTTTGTTACACGATAAATAATGTGACAAACAACCCGACTGAGCACGTGCATAATATACTTAAATACTTAAAGTACATAAACTTATCAGGTTGGAATCCTCATTTCATATTTTATTTCTCGCACTGTATTGGACAATAAAATCTATCATTATAACTAAGCCTACCACCTGACCGCTGCTTCATCTGCCATAGGCATGTGGTCAGCATGCCTACACCCACGGTCGTTAATGGTGGTTTCCATGACCGGAGCCGCTACTTCTCTATCAAGTAGCTCCTCAGTTTGAATTACGAGGCTGAGTGCACCAGTGCCAGACCTCCCTACCTCAGCAAAATCAGAGGAGGTACCGGGATCGAACCCGGATCGACGGATCTATAGTCAGCGACGTTAACCACAAGACCACGGCGGCGGTCTGTAACATTATAAAGTAAAGTAAAAATTTTGTGAAGTAAATAATTAAATAAATGTTGTATAAATATAAATAGCATCCCAACTATGATGTACGTTACAACTTTTAAGGAACGGTGTGGATTTTGTGTCCGAAAAGCCTCCGCAGGTGTAAGGGACGGCCGGAAAATATATCCGGTCCGAGAGGGCAATGTAAGTCTTTAGGACCAATGTTAGGGTCAGGACCGTAAGGAGCAAATGTTAGGTTAAGGTACTTCTCAAATAGGAAATAAAACGTTGCTTTTAGGTTTGGAAGGGACTTCAATTGGAAGTGCATAAGATAGGAAAGATTAGCCACCTCTGAATAGCTAGTGAGGACCAGATTCGAAAGAATCAAAATGAGAGCAATAGACTGTAACCTCAGGACACTGGTATCAGGAATCCACGGACTACTTAAGGAAAACAATCGAAACGTGAAATAATCACAACTTACTAGATTCACACACAATAATTATTTAAACTAATTGAAATAGAAACACTGATACATAAGATGCAAGAGTACGTTATCACACGTGGTTGAAAATATTAATTTCTTGAAAACCTTGACAAATAATATCTTAAAATGCGTAGATTAACTTGCTCTTGAAGTTAATACTAAACTTTTGCATGTAGTTTAGTCGTAAAAGCTGATATAAGCACTGGAACATGTAGCGTTGCTTGCACAACTGTTGCGTAATATCAAACTTCTGTAATTCGGAGAATTCACTCGCGAATTTGATGAATTATATGTAATTATGTATGAATAATTACTGAGAGCCACAATTGCGCACAATTGTGTCTAATTCACCGCTTCCAGAGCAAGTTTAATGAAACTTGGTAGAAAAAGCGGGAATTCCTCGAGCCTACTAGATACACTGTTATCTGCGTGAGGTCTCGTACAATACTAACTGGCGTGACGCTACACCACCACATATAACAAAAGAAATTAGCAAGTCATGCATGATCCCACAATGCTTTGAGGCGGGAATAAGATGACAATCAAAGCGGGACATTGCAAGCGGACAGTTTGAAACATTCTAAAGTAGAAACATGTTGCTTGCGCGAACATACCGACCCCTTTGAACTATTTAGTTCAACAAAATAGATAAAGAGCAAGCTATAAAAAATACATTCAAATGGACAAATAACATAAAGGAAAACACTTATTATATACATCACAATAACACAGTTTATCTCCGAAAAGTAAAACCTTATTGTGTAAGGAGGAAAACCAAATAACACTTATTACAATGTAACGGTTTGTCTACACTATAATTGCTTGTAAAACAATAAAGAGATATGAAATATTAATTGCACTGTATTACACTTATTATTGATCTGGCAATGGACATAATTTCACTACCGGGCGCTTGTATTCACCACTAGGAGTGCGAACTGTCGCCACACGAATTAGACCGTCTTCTCCCGGATGCACCTTGGTGATGACGCCTATCTTCCATTGAAGTGGGGCTACGTTGTCCTCCTTCAGAATGACTAAGATGCCTTCTCGCAGATTCTCACTGGAAGATGACCATTTTTGTCGCTGCTGAAGTGTATGCAAATACTCGGAAGACCATCTTTTCCATATATGATGCAAATGATTTTGTAGAATTTGCCATTTTTCAAGACATTTCATATCATCTTGTGGAGGATGAGATGGCAGGGACGTGAGAGGCTCACCGATGAGGAAATGCCCAGGTGAAAGATATGAACAGTCGTTTGGGTCGTCACTAAGACGAACGAGTGGTCTGGAATTCAAACAAGCCTCGATCTGAGTGAGCAGCGTACAAAGCTGTTCAAATGTAAGGATTTGTGCACCCATCGTTCTCCTTAGGTGAAACTTCATAGATTTCACCGCAGCTTCATGTAACCCACCGAAATGAGGAGATGACGGTGGAAGAAAATGCCAGGTATAATCATTGGTTGCAGCAAAATCTTGAACTGACTTCTGAAATTCTTCGGATTGTAGTAGAATACGAAGATCTTTCAATTTGTGATTCGTGCCTATGAAATTAGTACCGTTATCGCTGAAGATATCCTTGCATAGGCCACGACGGGAAGTAAATCTTCTTAGCGCGGCTAAGAAAGCTTCTGATGTGAGGTCTGATACCAATTCAATATGAATGGCTTTAGTTACAAGACATACAAAGATTGCAGCGTATGCCTTGGCAATGATTTTACTTCTAGGCGATCCGTATCTTATGCTGAAGGGACCAGCATAGTCTACTGCTGTGCGTAGAAAGGGCCTAACAGGAGTTACTCTGTAGTTAGGAAGATTGCCCATTAGCTGTTGAGCAGATTGTGCCTTTAGTTTATAGCAAGTCAGACACTTGTGTAGAACAGATTTCACTAGTCTGCGCACGCAAGGGATCCAATATGCTTGTCTTAACGAGGCTATCGTAAGCTGATGTGACGCATGTAAAAGCTTAAAATGTTCATGCTTTACAATTAGAGCAGTTAGATGGTGCTTGCTTGGCAATATGATCTGATGTTTAGCATCATATGCAAGATGAGATTTATCTATGCGACCACCAACTCGTAAAAGACCATTTTCGTCCAGAAATGGTGTTAATGTATGAATAGAACTTTTCGCAGAAGTTTCTTTCAGATTTTTAAGATCTGCAATTTCACTCTTAAAAGATGAATGCTGAGCACTTTTAACACAAGTTTGTAAAGCTTGTTGAAGCTCTTCAGCTGTAATAGGTCCATGAAATTTTGTTTCATGGCGACATGCAGCAATAAATCTATTCATGTAGCATGTTACTCTTTGCAGGCGTCGGAGATCTGAGAATGTTGTAAGAAAATGTTCTCTCTCCTTTGTTGACACCAGACAGACATTTGCAAGTTGTTCTGATGAATCAGGAACACTTAATTGTTGTGGTTGTTTTGGCCAGGCTGTCTCTGGTGAAGATAACCAGTTAGGACCGTGCCACCACAAATCGATTTCAGATAACTGCTCACAAGAAATTCCTCTTGAGACAAGATCTGCTGGATTTTCATGTGTGGCAATGTGTCGCCATGTAGCAGTCTCCGAAAGTTCTTGTATCTGCGACACACGATTTGAAACAAAGGTTTTCCACTTTCGTGCATCAGTTTTGAGCCAAGAAAGTACCACTGTAGAATCTGACCACAAACGATTTTGTAAAGGTTGTACCTTGAGGTCACTTGGCACTTTGTTGTATAATTTAGCTAGCAGAAGTGCACCACAGAGTTCAAGGCGTGGAATGGTTTGCTTCTTTAGAGGAGAAACCTTAGATTTTGAACATAATAATTGAACAGTAGTTTCACCTTCACTATTTACAGAACGAATATATATACAAGCTCCATACGCCTTCTCGGAGGCGTCACAGAAACCATGTAATTGAATGTCCTGCACTGTACCAGATGTAAGCACATATCTGGGAATACGCAAGGTGTGAATAGTAGCTAATGTTTTACAGATTTCCAGCCATTTCTCCACCAGATGCACAGGTACGGTTTCATCCCAGTCTAATTTCTCAATCCAGAGAGATTGCATAAAGATTTTAGCATTTATGACAATAGGACTAGCCAATCCTAGCGGATCAAAGATAGATGAAATAAGTGAAAGGATATTTCGTTTGGTTAGTTTACCTTGCACATGGGTTTGGAGTGAAGGATGTGATTGGATCTGAAATTTATCATTAACTGGGTGCCAAAGTAAGCCTAGGGCATGTATGTTTTCATTGTTATCAAGTGCCAGGGGCAATTGAGTTTCTCGATGTGAAGGAGGTACTGATTCCAATAAAGCTTCATGGTTGGAACACCATTTTCGCAGAGGAAATCCACCACAATTGAGCATATCTGTAAGCTCACTTTGCAGTTTCAGGGCTTCTTGGATGTCATTGTGGCCTGCTAAACAGTCATCAACATAAAATGATTCCCGTACTGCCTGAGCAGCAAGCGGATACTTCTCTTCTTCTTCTAGCGCAAGCTGATGTAAAGATCTTATGGCCAAAAATGATGCAGATTTGGTACCATAAGTGACAGTAGTTAGAGCGTAGTCTTGTATGGGTTCATTAGGACTTGAACGCCACACAATTCTTTGAAGATTCTGATCTTCTTTATGCATCCTTACTTGCCTGTACATTTTAGAAATGTCTGCTGAAAATGCATACTTGTAGGTGCGGAACCGAAGTACAATAGATGAAAGATCGTCTTGTATAGTTGGCCCTAGTTTCAAGATGTCGTTCAATGACTTGCCTGAAGACGACTTTGCTGAGGCATCGAATACAACTCGGGTTTTCGTGCTAGTTGAACTAGGCTTTATAACAGCATGATGCGGCAAGTAGTAACATTTTTCTCCAGGCTGAGGAAGTGAAACCTTCTTCATGTGGCCTAGATTTTCATACTCTTCCAGAAATTTGGAATAGTCTTCTTTTAAGCTAGGGTTAGCTTCAAGTTTGCGTTCCAGGTGTCCTAAGCGTTTTATAGCTTGTTGCCTAGATTCGCCCAGAGAATCTACAGGTTGATTCTTGGGGAGCTGCACTACGAATGCACCATCAGTTGCACGAGTGGTGTTTTCTACGTAGTGTTCTTCACATTCACGTTCTTCTTTGGTGTGTACTGCGCTGGGGAAGTCTTCCAGCTCCCAAAATTGCCTTAGTTGCCTGTCCACGTTGTCGACAGTTACAAACAAGTTATGCTGTGAGAACGTCACCTTCTTGTTTTTAATGGCAGACTTAGGAACTATACCACTGATTATCCAACCAAGCTCGGTGTTGGTCAGAACAGGCTGATTTGGTTTAACTATTCTTTCGTTTGTGATTAATTGAAAGAATAAGTTGGCACCAATTAGCAATTGTACATCACCAGGTACATGGAATTTAGGGTCAGCTAATGGAAGTTCACTGGGAATATTGAATTTGTAGGGGTCAATTTGGACAGCAGGAAGCTTATTTACAATGTGAGGTAGAACTAGGCAGTTTAGGTTAGCTTGGAAAGCGTGGATCCTGGATCTCATATTAATAGTGATGCTGTGACCACAAGCTGAGGTGCCATTGATACCTCTTATGTGAGTCTCCACTGCGCTAGTTGGTAATTGTAATTTCCTTGCCAAATCTTCCGTGATGAAATTAATCTGACTACCAGAATCAAGCAAAGCTCTGCATTTTACAAGTTTTCCATTTTTGTCTTCTATTTCGACCACTGCAGTTGCAAGAAGAATTTCACATTGGCTAGCCTTTTCTTTTATAGAACAGTAACTAGCTGGAATGTTTGTTGCCGTGCTGGCTGTAGAACTTTCTGAAGAGGGATTCTGTCGAGAAACCTTTTCACTTGACTGTGTGTCATTGTGTAACCATTTACTATGAAAGCCTTTTCCACATTTGCAAAATGATTTTAGCTTGCACTGATCTCTTCTGTGGTTAGGAGAGAAGCAGTTAGCACACAAGCGTTTAGATTTAATGACATTCCATCGTTGTGATACACTTAGTTCTTGGAAGTTCTTGCAATTTAATAAGTTATGATTATCATCGCAGCATGGGCACTTGTCTTCTTTTGTCGCAACATAAGAATGACGAGTGTGTTTCTCTGACTTCTTCTTCGTACTTTGCTCACCTTTGTGCTTAGATGGGCTGGACGTGTTGTTTACATCTGCCAATACTTCAAGGGAATTTGCCTTAGCTTCTAAAAACTTGATGAGGTCTTGAAGTGGTGTGAAGTTCTGAGAATCAATTCTTCCTTCCCACTCTTTTCGTACGCTCTCACAAAGGCTGTCCAAGATTAACTGCATGAGTATAATATCTTGTAATGGTATCTCTACATGTAAAGCTTCCACAGCATATATGTTGCTTTGGAATTTGTTAAGAATACTACGAAGATCATTCACATTTTCACTCTTCATCGTTGGTAAAGAGAGTAGATTACGTACGTGAGCTGTGGCAATAATTCTTGTATTATCGTATCTGGAACATATTAGATTCCATGCTACACTGAAATTTTCACTAGTCACTGGTAGATTTTTTATCAGTGCGTGTGCCTGGCCCTTTAATGATGACAGAAGGTAATGCAATTTCTGTATCGGTTCTAAGGCTGCATTATTGGCTACAAGACTGCCAAACGTGTCTTGGAAATGTTTGAACGTTGTTATGTCCCCAGAGAAGGTTGGAAGCTGTATAGCAGGAAGTTGAATTGGCCTATTGTTGCACTGAGAAACAACTGATTGACAAGTATGATGTGAATTGGCACTGTTATGAGATCGCTGACTGTTCACAGAGTTTGCACTATGCACTTGCTGCTCGTGATGACATAGGATTGCACTGAGTTTAGCTTTTAACTCGAAGTAACCATTCATCATACCTTCCTTGTATTCTGCATGTTCATCCAAATCTTCTTCTGCTTCCACAAGAGATTCTATTTGTGTTTGAACAATATCAAATTTGTCCCATATTTCATTTATCTTGTCAAATTTAACTTTTAATAAGAACACATCGGTGTCTTGATTTGCAGTTTCACAAGACTTTTGTAGAAAAGTAAGCTCTCGCTTAATAACGCCTCTACGTCTAATTAAGGCTCGTAAATCACCTTCCATGTTGTGTGTGAAATGTGGAAATTACTTGAAATTGACAGTTGAATTCTACCACTGCTGCACGATAATATGTGAGTCAGCTGTTCACTGCTTTCTTGATGTCTTTTGAGCTGTTGTGTTTTCTGTAGTACTGAAGCACTGCCGAATAGATGATACAGAGTTTATGTACTAGAAATCGTAGCTCTTGAATACGCGGATGCCGTCGCGGTTGAGTCTGCATACAATGAACGAGATCGATAAGACGAGACAAACCATATATATGTGTGTGAATAATGAAATTGTTTCTTAGTAGTCCGGTCCGTTGAGGAACCAATGTAAGGGACGGCCGGAAAATATATCCGGTCCGAGAGGGCAATGTAAGTCTTTAGGACCAATGTTAGGGTCAGGACCGTAAGGAGCAAATGTTAGGTTAAGGTACTTCTCAAATAGGAAATAAAACGTTGCTTTTAGGTTTGGAAGGGACTTCAATTGGAAGTGCATAAGATAGGAAAGATTAGCCACCTCTGAATAGCTAGTGAGGACCAGATTCGAAAGAATCAAAATGAGAGCAATAGACTGTAACCTCAGGACACTGGTATCAGGAATCCACGGACTACTTAAGGAAAACAATCGAAACGTGAAATAATCACAACTTACTAGATTCACACACAATAATTATTTAAACTAATTGAAATAGAAACACTGATACATAAGATGCAAGAGTACGTTATCACACGTGGTTGAAAATATTAATTTCTTGAAAACCTTGACAAATAATATCTTAAAATGCGTAGATTAACTTGCTCTTGAAGTTAATACTAAACTTTTGCATGTAGTTTAGTCGTAAAAGCTGATATAAGCACTGGAACATGTAGCGTTGCTTGCACAACTGTTGCGTAATATCAAACTTCTGTAATTCGGAGAATTCACTCGCGAATTTGATGAATTATATGTAATTATGTATGAATAATTACTGAGAGCCACAATTGCGCACAATTGTGTCTAATTCACCGCTTCCAGAGCAAGTTTAATGAAACTTGGTAGAAAAAGCGGGAATTCCTCGAGCCTACTAGATACACTGTTATCTGCGTGAGGTCTCGTACAATACTAACTGGCGTGACGCTACACCACCACATATAACAAAAGAAATTAGCAAGTCATGCATGATCCCACAATGCTTTGAGGCGGGAATAAGATGACAATCAAAGCGGGACATTGCAAGCGGACAGTTTGAAACATTCTAAAGTAGAAACATGTTGCTTGCGCGAACAGCAGGGTTTGAGCCGGAGGTCACTGAATCTGAGGGCAAATGAGATAACTGCCCGCGAGCTAAGGCCGCCCATCGAAGACGGTATAGCTTTAGTGACCAAGCAAGACAGAGACGCCGCAATCTTGCGGCAATTTCTTTCTCATGTATGTATTGCGTATAGTTTATTCGGCCTTTCAGGAGAAAGAAGAGATAAAATTCAAAACCGTCATGATATTGCTCTTAAGGGATATTGAGATTGATTTTCTAACCTATTTGTTCTAGACACTTGAAATTTTACAAGCTCAATTGAAAAGTAATCAAACTTTAAAGTTTAAATTTTCATTTTAATTCTCAGTTACTTTCAAGATATTACTTAATTTTATTGATTTTCTAATCAAAATTGGAATTTATCTCCTCCAACAGATGTTAAAATATTTAAAATATGAACCTGATTTCTGGTTAGGTAAATTGTCTCCCAATCTAGATCATTTGGGCCCTATTAGGTCAGGCTTAATTATTTTAGTCTGCTGTAACAGATCTACTGACAAGAGTGCAACGTTACAAATGAGAAACCTATTAAAAACATTATACAAATTCAACGTAATACCCTTAACTAACTTCAAACTTATATGGGTCCAAATCACAACTTCAGCCTTCATAAAATAAACCACAACACATATATAGACACATTAAAATAATGGTATCACGGTGTTAAAAGTCACATTCATGAGGCTGAATATTGATTCCAGTTCCTCTGTGTAGTCTCCAAACAGTTCAATCATTAAAAACTATGCATTTCGGCGTATAGGATGTGTCATTTTCAGTTCTGTTCTTGAGGCAGGAGACAGTAAGAATTATCTTGAAAATTATTATCATATCATGAAGAATTTTTTTTCCTTCTTCTTGATAATCCTGAAAACGGGTCTAATGATTCTGTTTACATTTCGTATGCATTTCGTTGCTCATACATTTTGCAACATTTAACTTTTTAAAATTATTAGGCTACTCATCTCTATTATATTTTTAATTTCTGCAGCGCGAACAACAGGGCTTTCTGAGAGTTTTAGACATGTGAATAAACACTCAACTTACGCTGCCACTAATGTTATGTTAGAACGAAAAACGAGAAACGTTCAATTCATGATTAGATACAGAACGACATGTGAGAGTTACATGTCAGAATTAAAAAATGGTAGTGTCTCATTAACATTTATAATAAAACGGGAGTTAATATTAAGAATAAAAAAGGTTCAGCTAAAAATAATTCTGCATACCTTTTAGCAGTTGGTTTCTGAGAATATTGCAATCACATATTACACAATTTTTGTACTACACTAAAGATTTAATTAATTTTGGGAAGAAGAAATGCGAAGGTAAGGTTATATAAAAATGATTCAAAAGAACTGATTCTTGCATTCCTTAATCCCTATACCCACTAACATAGATCTCAGACACCAAAACTTTGCTTGGGTAAAGAAAGAAGAACACTTAAATTTTCTGAAGGAACAAAGAGTGGGAGAATTGAATTCAGAGAACTTAAAGTATGTCTTGAGCTAAGGAATGAAAAAGAAGAAGTTGGGTAAGGCGGATTCTATTGAAAGGTACACAGCATCAGAGGATATTCAATGGATGGACGGTCTGGAGCACTGTCTTGACGGCGGCAACAAACGGGGTACAGAGGATCACCCAAAGCAAAAGGAACGGCTGAGACGGAAAAAAAGTAGAAAAAGAAATCGGAAGAGCGGGTCAATCAAGAGTGAATGGGTTAGACTGGAGTTTTAGTAAGGTTTGATATGTTCAATGCTTTAGAACAAAACTTGTTTTCAAACTCCTGTAAATAGGAAAAAAAAACATTTGTCTTGATCAAAGTGATGTTTTCTTATTTACTTCCACAAATGACCTAATCGAGAGTAAAACATTCTCATTACCCTTCAATTCAATCGTTGGTTGGAATTAAATGTTTGAAGACCATCTTTCATAAAAGAGCTCTTTATAATGTATAAGATTAATGAACTGAGTACATCAGTTTTAAGGATAGTGTGCAATAGGTCCATGTAAACACTTAAGCTGCACTGATTGGACTCATAGGACATGTCCCTCCATTAGATGCATCATAAGACAGTGCCTCCATGCCGTTATGCCTAATAACAATTTACCATATACATAGTTTGGCTGTAAGTGTACACTTACTTACTTAATTACTTAGTTTTCTCTTCACCCCTCTGTTTGTAGAAACCCAGTCTTGTCTGGTGAACAATAAAGTTTTGCATCAGTTTGAATCTGAATCATAATTCAATCTTGAATCTTCGGCGAGAGCTAAAATTGTCACGGGGAATTGATGCCGGCGAAATCCAAAAACAGGTGGCCCCTTAAGCTCCGCCCATTCGATATTCACATTTGCACGGACTTTGTGATGTATTTTGTTTCTTGGCGAAAAAGGATGACCAACTGTCCTTGTATATTGTCGCGAGTGTCTTGTACCAACTGACCTTGTATACTGTCATTATACTTCCCGCGAGGTTTGTCAGCCTGTCTCCAGTCGTCTAGCAATATGACGTCACACCTCCAACATCCAGTCACGAGTTTCTACATAATACGAGGACAGAAGAATTCACTAGTTCGTGGTATATAAAAAAGTGCACCATTTTGGGAGGGTAGGATGGGATACCACTATCCCAAGTTGCGCCCTGTTTTTGGATTTTCCCCAAAAACCTGATTAGATGAATACCAAAATGAAAATAATGAGTAAGTGAATACCTTATCAAAAGAATAACTAAATGAATAAGTGGGACAGTTTATATTTGTGTAAACACAAAACAGTTATGCTATGCAGTTATTATTGGTAAGAATGTTATCTGCCATTAAAGGTTCTGGTTCCCGCTATGAAATACGGTTCTACAAAAGAAGATAAGGAAACGGGAGGAGCACACATAGGATTCTGCTTTTATAATGCAGGCCTTGCTAATTATTTGCCCCCACTGTTTGTGTTTTGTTGCACTTTAAGGCTAGCAGAAACTCCACAGATTGAGCCGATATGTGAAGCCGCCAGCTTGCGCCAAGATACCAGCACTAATTGCGATTTCCTTCTAATGTAATTGAGTTCATAAAAGGCCTGAGGCTATGTCCATTATTGCACACATTATGTTTTTGATTGCTGGTTCAGAGAGATCACAAAACGCTTCCTGTAATTTTTTGTTTAGGCCTATATTATGTGATAACTAAATCATAATACTGTATAATATGTCATATTTACGGCAACCATGGGCCCATCAATAAATAAATGGTGCAAAAATATGTTGCACAAACTTTCTCGCATATACGCGTTAAAGGCTAGCACAGAAAAAAGTAAATTTAAGAGACAATTAAATTTTACTTATTACATTTTCATAATACTTAGGCTACAAGTATCTAGAACGGAAAGCATCAGGTTCGATCTTTATGTTCAATGCTTTTACCGTGAAATAATAATAATAATAATAATAATAATAATAATAATAATGACAACAATAATAATAAACACATGACCACATGCCCCCACCCACGGCCGTTAATGGTGATTTCCGTGACCGGAGTCGCTACTTCTCTATCAAGAAGCTCCTCAATTTGAATCACGAGGATGAGTGCACCCCTACCAGACCTCCCTACCTCAATAAAATCCGAGGAGATACCGGGGACCGAACTCGGCCCGACGGATCTGTAATCAGCGACGCTAACCACAAGACCACGCCGGCGGTCCTACTACTTCTACTTAGGTTATATTGCACGCTTTAACTGAATGTAGGTCATATAATGTGTTTAGTATGTTTGCGTGAACCATAAGTCTATAGCAGCGTTTCTCAACATTTTTGAACCCGAGGACCTTTAAAATGTCTAAAACAATTTACGGACCCCTAATTTTACATCCCATTTTTAAACAAAAGCCTATATTCTTAATATATGGGGTATTACTTATAGCTCATTATAACGAAATATGTGAAAAAAAAAATTACTTCTTTACTTTCCACTTGCTTTATGATATGTTGGTGGTCCGCGGACCATATGTTGATAAACGCTGGTCTATAGTAACAACTCATTCGCGTCATCTGTTTCTATTGTTTAGTGATGTCTTCTTGTGTGATATTCAGTTTAAACGATTATAATATCCAGTAACATAGCGGCGATGAGTTATGGAAAATAAGCAAGTCCTACAAACCCGGCGTTTGCTTTTGCGAACGAGGAAACCATGAAAAACCCAAGTCAATTTGGGCGGCCACGAGGTTTGATTTGAACTCAGGACCTCTTCCCTGTTAGCCCATACCACCTCGCTGTAATTTGGTTTTGGTGTGTTCATTGCGACTGAGCTAAACTGATTGCATTTCACAAAAATCTGATGTGAAAGTCACATAACTTCCTCTGCCCAAATAAAAGTTAGCAGTATTCACATATCCTTTTACAGAATCGCAAGACAGAATTTTACGCTAATTATCCTATAAATACCTCTTCTTTCAATGATGCGACTAAAAGCGCAGGCTATATAACAAACTTTTAAAAAAAGAACAGGTGACTGCAGACGTTTATTGAACTTTCCGCCGTAAAGAATAATTTCCGAAATTCATCAAATATTTCCCTCAGATACTTCTTTACTCTATACCTGGCCAACAATACATCTTTCTCACTTCACATTCTTATATAGAATAAGAGGCCGTGAAAGAGCGCGTATTCAGTTGTTCATTACGCAAGACAAAATTTCTACAAACAGTGGGTGAACAGTGGATGGCTTGTAACTACCCTCAGATAATTTTTTCGAAAAAAAGTTCCAAATAAAAGGTTTAGCTCTCAGTAAAAGGAACACATGTGCAAATTTTAAAGAAAATCGTTAGAGCCGTTTTCGAGAAAATCGCGAAAAACGAAAATTTCTTTATGTAAAGTCCCCTTAAAAATAAGAGAAATTTGTCGCCAATCTTCGAATCACATCTTCAGAAGGTACCTGACCCAAATACGAAATTTTGTTTTCATACGATTCTCCGTTTCGGAGCTAGCCTGTTCACAAACTTCCACACAGACAGACAGACACACAGACACACACACAGACATGTTTCCAAAAATAGTATTTTTGGATTCAGGGGGCCTTGAAACGTGTATATATGCTAAAAACTCAACTTCGAATTTTAGGGTCGAAAACAATACTTCCTCTACCTATAGTACCTATGGTACGGGCAGAGGAAGTAACAATAAGTACATTAGGCCTATAATTTTCTTGTTACTAGGGGCAACAAAATGTCATTCATATTTTAATTGACATATATGTTCTGAAATTCGCATTTAAGCCATACTTATTTCGTTTTTATCTTGATATCTATTAATTGTATAAAGAAATGTGTTAAACAAAAAATGTTCATTTTAATTTTCTCTACAACTTTACTGTGGTAGGTTTTCATGTATCGCCTACTGTAATGGATATAAACTAGAAAAAGTGAAAATGGATACGAGTAAAGTACCCCTTAAGTCATTTTTGCAGAAATACAGATATACCCATTTTATTAGTCATATATAAGAGTTTCCAATTTTAAATTTTAATTAAAATCGTTAGAGCCATTTTTTCAAAAATCAAAATTTTAAAAAAAGTTTTCATGAAAAGTCCCCTTAATATTTCAGTTGTAAAGCTAAATTTCAGGTCGGTTCGACAAAATTTCGAAATAGTCCTTAATTCAAAAAATGAAGTAAATACAATGAACCATTTACCCGCTGTGCTTGTCCACGGACAGACGGACAGACGGACAGACGGACAGACGTCATTCCAAAAATGCTTTTTTCGGTTTCTAGGCTTCATGAAACATGCTCTCCCGGTGTTAACTCGACTTCGATTTTTTTGTCACGATCACAATACTTTCTCTATACTACGTATATGCGAGAAAGTAAAATATAAATAGACATGTCTAGAATGTGTTTTTCAGCCCTTATTGAGTTAATTAATTAAATAACGTAAAAATAAAATAGCTGATAATTCGCTTCCTTCAGGAAATGAACCTGTACCGCCGAATTAATGTAAAGAGTATACGGGCGACTCATTTTCAGGTTTAGCCTATACACAAACTCAGTTGTTTATACCGTTTTTCGTGTGCATATCAGATCATTTTCTGAAATGGATTTAGACAAATTCAGGTAAGAATGTATTTCTTTATTGTCGTAAGGTGTAAGTAGGCATTCTCAATTATGGAAAGTAAATATAAAAATGCTTGGTGAATGAGCATAAAATGCATTTGGTATATCTCTGGCGTGTTGCACATTTTTCAATTTCATTTAATCCCGAATGGGACATAACAAAGGTCAGGGATACAAATGGATGGATACGGAGGCTGCATATATGTGACGTGTATCGCTTTATAAGCGTAAAGTTTGCAAGCACCAGATGTGCCCGCGACTATTCATTGCATCTCATGGTAATCAATATCAGAATAGACTCTGTCTTGCTTCTTATCTCATAAAATTCCTTACTTGCACTACATTTGTCTCAGTGTAGAACTGTCCCATGCGTATTCGACGCGGTACATTTTTCTCTTAAATTTCTCTTGTGTTTTCAGGAATAGGTTTTATTTTCATATATCGATTTATTACATGTGCTGAGTACCTTCGAATCTTTTGTTTAACACTTGGATTATAAATAACTATTACTTGAGTTCGATCAATGTAATATGCTTTAGGTAATACTTGAAGACTAAATAATCAAATTTATTTTTATAGGTAGTTAAAATTTCATCTTTGAGTCGCATCAGATAATGCTAGACTTTGTTATATACTTTTATAACACAACTAATTGTATTTCTTTTTTATTTAATCGTTTCTTTTTACTTCATGTTCCTCCATAACTAATATATTGTGTTCTATGTCAAGATGTGCTCCTCTTGTAATGTACAAATGTACTTATTACCAGTTCGCTTTAGTATTAATATTAATATATAATGACAGTATTGTAAAAACATTGTTTTTAATATGAGTGAACATTACAATTGGGTCGTATGCCTGTTATGTTCTCGAGTCAGGCAAATGAATCAATAAATAAAGAATAATTTTAACTTTTGAATTTCATAAATATTCCTTTATTGTAAATGTTAAAAAATACTCAAACTATTTCGCGAAGTACTACATTATTTTCTCAAAAGTAAGATTTCAATTAGATTTTTAAAACTCTATGGCTCGTGGAATTGTCTGTAAGAACCGTTTTTAAAATAATCCTTACTTTTAAACAAATACAGGGAATTTCGAAAGTGAAATTGTATTTCAGTTACTCCTACAGAATGTTGTTTACCCCTGTTGAAAACTCTGCCCCAATAATGAAAGTGGCATTACCCTTCATTGCTTAGAAGTGTTAGATTCATTTCGTCTTATATCTGTTAAAAGTCTTGATATCAGCTGGATTTCTTGCTAGCAAGTAAAACAAGAAGACTTGAAGGAGATGAAAACTTAGGGAAACTGTATTTAATGGAGTATGAGGATACATTATGCATGCTTATTGCCTGAAGGCGAAGCAATCATAGCCGCCATAACGTATGCATGCCAGTGAGATGGGGACTCTTCACAATCTGCGCCCCTGATCGCACTTCAGTGCGCTCGGGTAGGAATTGAGAAGTTTAAACTACCTTTTCTTCAATACATCCATGGATTCTATAATGGGACATGAGAATTGCTCAGAAATCTTCTACGCTTGCTGGAGTTGAATAAGAGTTACAATAAATTACCTTTTTTTGTGATTTATTTTATTTATTTTAACCTTCGTAAAATATAATATCTGGACACAATCACTGATATATGCCGACGATATCGTTCTGATAGCAAATACTAAGAATAATCTACAAATGGCGATCAATGAATGGAAGGAGGAATTAACTAGAAAAGGACTGGAATTGAATATATCCAAAAGCAAAACCATAGGAAGGAAAGAAGAAGAATATCGTGTAATGATGAAACGCTGGAACAGGTAGATAGATATGAACATTAGTAAAAAAGATGGCAAAATAGAGCAAGAAATTTTAAATAGAATATGGAAAGCGAATTCTGTCTATTACCAGGTTAATAATACTATAGTGGGGAAAAAAGGAAATAACCAATAATACAAAAATCGTAGTGTTGAAAACAATAATATTACCAATTTTGCTATACGGAGCAGAGAGCTGGACTCTTCTGCAGAGACAAGAAAGTAAAATAACAGCCATGGAAATGAGGCACTTAAGACGAGTTGTGGGAAAGACAAGAAGAGGTATGATTGGAAATGTAACAATAAGAGAGGAGTTAGGTATCCACTCCGTTAAAAGAATATTGGATCAAATATAGATTAAATTGCATAGACATGTATCCCGCACGTCGGAGGAAAGAAAACCGAAACAGTATCTAGAAGTAAGACCATAAGGTAAAAGAGCAAGGGGAAGGTCACGTATGCTATACCAAGAATACATTGAGGAGTTGGGAAAACATGGACAGAAATGAACAGAATGGAAATGGACCGAGATGAGTGGAGGAAATGGGTAGAGGCTGGTACTCCACGCTTAACAGCACGAAGGAGTTAGAGAAAGAAGAAGTAAAATATAATACATACATTCATTACTGATGCCCGAATGAGTAAAAGCTCGGGCTCGGGCACAGCTCAGCACAGCAACAGAAAAAAGTGACCACTGGAATTACAAAACCAAAAAATTCACTCTGTAGCAGGTGAGTGGTTGGAAATATCGTTGTATGCTGAAGATTAAATTATATCATAATGACGTTCATAGGTGCTTAGCCCTCCTTCGTTATCACGATCACACAAAACAAAAGAAAAGGTGTGTATAAGGTTTATATAGGCCAAAGGTTTCTTTCTGATTTATGATCTGAAATTTATTTTACACAATTCGTGTTTTATGAAACATTTAATGTTTCATTTCATTAACATACGAATTAATGCAAAAATTATGTACGATCCTACTATATGGAATATATAGAATGCATAATATTTTAATATCATGATGATATAATATATTATATTAGTTGTTCTACTGATAGTTAACTACGTTCAATGAATGTTAAGTGCAGCCATAGCTGATTAATTATTGTTTCATTCGCTATGATGAAAACAAATGGGATATCTAAATAGTGACTGACAGCTTTTAGCTTTTGTGGCATGTTTTCAATATTCTAATAAATACCACTCATATTAAATAGTTTTCTATACGACAGCAAAATTAATCTATCAATAGAAAATGCAATAATCGTTCAATTGACGCTTGAAATTATACAATAGCTGTAAATTTCACCAATACCATCACTGTTAAATGAATAATGTACGAGTAATAGCAATTCCATGATATCAGCAAGCATTAATAAATACGACTCTCTATATTCAAAATTGCATGGTTTATTGGAGAAACAACTTTCTGATCGCCATGTTCCATTGCTAGAATACACGTAAATGAGATTAAAATTTTAGAAAATAATTTAAATATGTTGATTATGAAGGGGCTGAATGATGCCTTGCACCTTCAGAATACTTCTATTTCCTTTATCGTGTCTTTATATATTCAATTATTTAAATTATCCTTTTGCTGCTACCATTTCTTTTTTTTCCTTTTTTTATGTGCTTCGTTTTCATGTTTCCACACTTTCTTCTTCTTTGTTTTCTTCCTTCTTTTCTTCCTTGTTCTCTCTCTTTATTTTCAAAATAGTTGAAAAGAACACTAAATTTATAATTATTTACTCTCTTGCGGAATTTATTCATATTTTTATTGTAAAATTTGTTAAACAACTCTAGAAATGTTATGTAAAATATTTTCAACTCTACAGGTTCAGAATTTAGTAAGGTCTATAAGGCTCGAAAATAATTATTCTTCTAACAGGAACAGTAAACTGGGCTGTTTGTGACGTTGAGATAAGTCAACCATCTTGTTCAGATGAAGTTAGTTTAATGAACTTATTCTACACTCATTTATCGCCAGAGTGAACACAGTGCTAATTCCACTCATTTGTCATCCAAGAAATATTAAATAACAAGTACAAAGTTCTCCATAACACAAGACAAGCTGTATATCTGAACTTCAGAAGCAGGAGTACTGCATGATGAAAATGATTTGCAAAGAGCGCTTTGTGGCATACTTCTTAACTCCATCCAACAATATTGCATTCTAGATGTAATATTTCTGGTAAAACTTCCATTGCATTTAAGGCAATCTACTGTAATTTCCTGATGAGTTTAGCCATGGCATTCACATTTTCAAAAATAAATTATCTTCTTGGCTTGCTGCATATAATTTCTTGCAACTATGGCATTCACACTTCCAAAGATATATTCTGATGATTTCACTTGATGACTGCTTATATTAAAATTTAGGCCTAAAGTTAGCTCTGAAAGCAGGGGCGGATCCAGAGAGACATTTTGGGGGGGGACCAAAGTAGAGAGGGAAGTTTTTACTCATAAAAATTAATTATTCCCAGTACACAATTGAAATCAAAATGAACATTTCAGCATTTTATTACAAAGGCATTTCAAAATAATGAATGTCGTTGCTTTAATTTAGGCCCTAAGTGTTTGGGTTATGTTGTCTTTACAAAATTTATTAGAATAATAAATTTTGAATAATTTGTTCTTAATGTTACAAATTTGGGGGGGGGGATTTCCCCCATCCCCCCCCCCCGTGGATCCGCCCCTGTCTGAAAGGGTTAACGGCTATATTCTATCAAATCAAATAGTAGGCATATTTTTTTTAGAATTCGGAGGGATAGCTTTGTTTTGAACAATTCTGAATTAGTTCATGAATATCCTGAACTTAGTGTGAAGTTTTTCAGATGGAAAATTCTTCTCATCTCGCGCTTGTAATTGTAGGCATTCAGGAAGAACGTTTTGTAACGCACTATGAACTGTGAGACAGTTTACAATCTCTGTTAAAATAGCTGCTTTTGACATAATTTAAAATACCTTTACTACTGTCTACAGAGAACAATCCAAACTCGGTGAAATGTCACGACCGTACTTGCTGGTGCAGTTAATGTAAGTGTTATGCCTGTTCTAAGCGCTTAGTTATTAATAAACATGACCAGACACGATTTCACTGTTTCTGAAACTCTGTCGTTTGCACTAAGTCGTATCGTTTGCTATTTCATTCGGACAGTCTGATATCAAAATTTATGCCCCATCGTCCAAACATTGCAGTAAGAGTGGGTTACCGTTGTTAAACAGTTGTAAATGCCGAAGTACTGTCCACACCAGACTACTTGACCTCTTTCTAAATTAATGGATTAACAAACAAACCTACTGTCAGTGGCATGTATTGCTCTGGACAAATACACTACGCATCTATGCATTTCAAAACTTCTAACTCCTGACAAAAACAAATAGTTTATATCGTCGACATTTAAAAATTATTACGTACTTTTATTCCAAAGTATTTTGTCTAGAAAATTCAGATAGCGCTTCGACCTTCGCAATAATAAAAATAAAAATATTAATTCTTTCTTAATCCTCGGACTTCAAGTTTTGTTCATATGTGTTAAATAGGATACAACTTTTATCTTTTCGTGGCAGAGTGGGATGTAGTAGATTTCATTTTACTGAATAACTTCACTGTAATTTTTCTTTCGTTTATCGGATTAATATAATCTTCCCACCTTACAGACGCCAAATAATGTAGCCTATCTATGGTGCAAACTGTACGATACTCACAAAATTATATTTTCGAAATCAGCTGATTGTTCGATCCATATCGATGCTTGATATGGAACCAAGTATTTTAATTAAGGCTTTATACAGTATTCATGCAGCAATATGTATTCTCAATGTACGCAACTGCATGTATCAATTATCACTTAATATTTAAAATAAGTTATTGTTTAATAAAACATAAACTGTTCATGGTAAAAAAATGGTTATGAAGTCGCAAATGAAAATAAAAATGTTTGGGGTACCTAGCCACGGAAGGGATGATATAACTTAGATACAAGAATAACAAATTACTGATTATTTAAAATCAATTTAGGTTCCTCCTGTAAACATCATTCAGTTGAAATGGATCAACGAGTGGAATAAGATCTGGGAAAAGAAAAGAGACCTGAAGATGGCGGAATAAAATCCGAAATATATCGTTCATCCCACAGATCACAAAATTTTAAAATGTCAATGTTTTATAATATTGACAACCATAAATTTTAGCAATGACAAATCTATTAAGCTGATAATAACAAGAACATTCATAAAACCAAATTCGAGAGGACAGGTGGAATTATTTTACATATTATACAACACAATTAGGCATATATCCCTCGTAGGAAAAACAATAGATGGAGATCGTCATCATAGATTGCTAACATCAGAAGGCAATAAAATCGCACGAACTGGCTTACACCTAATTTAAATTATGTTTTTAATCAATGTAAATTTACAGTATTCCCATTTCTATACAAGTTATGTTGTATATAATAATGTATTTTCATTCGGTTCACTGGCAGTATGTGCTTATTAATCACTGTACGTTTGATGCCTTACCTGTCAAGTAACGAGCTAGTGTTTTATCAGAAAAAATTGCAGTAAGCATGCTACAATAAAAATGATTGTGATTGGTCTATAACCGAGGAATTGCTAAACGTTATTGGTCAATATCAAACACGTGATGTATGAATGGAATAGTCTGTGCAAATCAGCATTCTCAACAACCAAATCAAGAAGAATTTATTTTGCCCTCTTTAAATCTCGGTTTGAACGTAATAATTTATTCATTGGATTGTAATAAATTGTAAGTGCAACATAGGATGTCAAAAATAGACATTATAAATTAAAGATCTTTAATTTTAGTCGATCTCTATCTGGGACATCAATTATGGCAGCAAAGCGTTGCGGAAATCTTGGTTGTGTGTTCGTCTGACCTGGGTAATAATTCGACGACATTTTTTTTTAAATCTTAAGTCTTACGTGATTTTATTTTTATAAAATATGTTTAGTAAAATGGCGCGTTATTATAGCAATTTATCTACTTCTGATTATTTAGCTGATTTGATTTCGAAGTTTCAGAAGATTATCAACTCAAGTACTTATAATGAAATATAAATGAATAACCTCTGTTTTAATTTATATGTTATAACTTATAAGGTATCCTGACAAACCAGAAATTCACAAACTTAGTAAAAACCAACATGTTAACCAACCCATTTCAACTTTGTATCTCCCAACCATCAGGAACAGTCATGAATAGTCAATGCAATAACGTTTCCAATTTTCACATTTCTATGGTAATAAAACAAATGTCAATACTGCGTTCATTCTCAATTTAACTGTAATTGCTAATTCAATGTTTATATTGCGATATTTGCTAATTGCTGAGGCACATACTTGTTTAATGCACCATAAAAGCGAGGCTAAGTGATGCTGTTGTAAGTGCGTGCTCTCGCTTTGAGTTTAAAATGGCAGTTTCCATTGTTCGAGCTTCAAAACCCATTGATTGGACTTTATGAATAATACAGCAGTTAAAATCATAAATAGTAGCCTGCATTCTCCAAAAACAAATAAAACTCAAATGTAGATCTAATGAGCTGGCCAATTTTAAATGTCACAGAGTATTATGGCATAAATTGAAAGCAAACTCCGACAACATTTCGCTTTCGTTGTGTATTAACCAGTAATTTGAAGACATAACTCTTTGTTCAGAACCTACGTTTAAAAAGTAGGTATGATAAGTGCCATGGGGATAATTTTGAGCAAAAAATTACTCTGAAAGCGAAATTGAACGTATCAGAACCTTTCTAATATAAATTTAAGAGTTTCTTAATATGGCCATCGAAGTCACTAAGCTTAAAAAGCAATAAACAAAGTAAACATTCGTCTAACCAAGTCAACAGCAGTCAATCTAACAGAACTATGTTACATGCAATTTTATTTTTAAAAAAGTAACAATATGTCATACTTAACGAAATGTGACAGTTTTTCTTACATGTATTTACTATTAAGACCATTAACCTATTTTTTAATTAGGATTTCAACTTCAGAGCAGAGTTTTGCACACTTTAAACGAGCTGTTAGAAAATTGTTATAATAATAATTCTTTATTTAAACCAATGGTCAAATTATGATGAATGGAGCAACGGTGGAACAATAAATGGCAGGGGAAACAGGAGCTCTACGAGAAAACCTACCCCGACTCCATTTTGTCTACCAAAAGTTCCACATGGATCCACCGAGATTTGACCCCGATTCGCAGCGGTGTAAGGCGAGCGGTCTAACCACTCAGCCATGGGGACGGTTAGAAAATTGTTATTAGACGCAATAATCGCGCAGGCTTAACGCTGGCAGAGGGCATGAGTTCTAAAAACGCTTAATATGCCGCCTTGCTTAAGTAAAACTCGTCAAGAACCCAAACATAAAATATTATCTTTTCCCAGCTATTCAATATTTTTCTTTGGCAATACTGTGCATAGTCCTCGGCCTGACTCACTATTAACACAATATTTTGCTCTGCAAATGACGAAAGAGTCGGCCTGGGTGGCGCAGTTAGTATCGCGCTGGCATTCTGAGCTCAAGGTTGTGGGTTCAATCCCGGCCCAGATCGATGGCATTTATGTGTCCTTAAATGTGACAGGCATATGTCAGTACATTTACTGACATGTAAAAGAACTCCTGCGGGACAAAATTCCGGCACACCAGCGACGGCCAAAGGCCTAAGTAGCAGTACAGAAAATGAAAACTCGATATCCAGTTTGAATATAAGTTAAATGTCGTTTTATACGATTATTCGTTTTCGATCTATTGCTGTGAACGGTCACACAGAACATTTATACATTTTATCTAAAAACTTGTATTTATATAAGTAGATACATTAAACATGTATTTGCAGTGAGAAATTAACATTGAATTTCAGGGTCAACGCAATTCTATTTATGGAACGTTTAAAGAAGATAGGTTTAGAACTCGAACGTGGAAGTTCTTTTATTTGAGCCCTAACCAGGGACTCCTTTCTCATTTTGCAACGAAGGATTTTTACCTCTCATTGTGTTTAATTCAGTTATGGAAAACTCACCTTGGTTCGGATTTAAAGGTTCATTCTATGCCCAGGATCCTACGTTTTTAATAGTTAGCCACAAAAGTTTTTCTCCTTTACAGTTCAATAGAAGGCGTACCCTATGAAAATGTTAAATAAGCAGCTCCAGTCCCTTAATAAGGAGAGTGAGAAGAATAATTGAACATTTACCTAACAATTTATCTAAATCGTAGAATGGTCTTTGGTTTTAAAATTATATATATATATATATATATATATATATATATATATATATATTATCCTTGCTTATTTCTGAGTAGCCCTAAACCACTATTTATTTGGTCTTCCTTAACAAGCTAATATTGCTTTTATTCCTAACAGTGTATTAATTACTGTTAGGCCCTATAGCCTATAACGATATATGGTACGTTGTTTCCATTGCTTCCGTTATAATATTTATTACTAGTGCTATGAATAGAAATATTTCCCCGTCGCAATTAAAATGGAGATTATATTTCATCCGTATAAAATGAAATATACTAATGACGACTATTAATTGTAAACATTGCCCCTAGAAATATTGGAAATGTTATTAACAGTTGTAGCATAGCGAAATCAATGTCCCAATACGATTTTATGTCGCAATTCATTAATGGATACTAAAATCCCTATGAATGTTAAAGATTAGCAACATAGATTTAAATGGTCTTCGCTTTTTACGTACTGTACCGAACTTTTAAAATCGAACTCTTCAACATGAAAGCTGTTTTTGCATAACTATTTGTTGATATGGAAGCCCTTAGAGAAGCATTAAGAGTCTCACATACTTAAAAGTATAAATTATTGCTTTTGTATCTATAATAATTGGCACTGGGGCCTATGTTTTAACTCGATCGTATATATCGCAAACTGAAATTATTGTTTATTGTCCTAGCCTGCAGAATCTCCTTCTCAAATGTATGGGCATAGATGTATATATAGGTGAAAAAATATAAAACAGAAAAATGGATAGTGACAAAAGCACTACAGGAAATTGTTTTACTAAACTAAATCAAAATCGAATAAACGCTAACTTTTGTTTCTATATCCATTTCACTAACGTCAAGAAAGAGGCAGGGTCAATACGATGACTCCAGGTTGAAACGCAATTCATTTTTTTCTAGCTTTCACATGAAATACCACTTAATCTGAAATGATTTTTATAAACCTGGGGGAAAAAAAACTCCCGTGTTTATCACCTCGCCATTCATTTATACAAATAGTTTTAAATTCTCCCTATTAAGTGTAACAAGAACACAATGGAGAAAGCATTTTAAAAAGATAACTTAGTCTTGAGTTGCGGTTCTCTACCTATTTCAGAGTTTCGGCGACGTTGAAATAGAGATCGGCGAATCAAAAATATGTTATCTTATTCAAATCCTACCATAATTGTGTTATTGATATCACTTATTAGGAAAGATTTTAAACTGTTGATACAGTTTATACAAATGGAGGACTAGGCAATAAACACTAAAAGAGTTTTCTGCCAAATCTTTTAAATTCTTTCTGTGATAAGTGGTATTTGTTTACAGAGTCGGCTTCCATCCGATACATTCATAAAAAGTATGTTAGTTAAATCTCTAGCGACGGAGGGGGAAGAAATTTTTATTCATATACTTTGTGAACTGCATCTCACTACCAGAAAAAATCTCACTTTTCGATTGAGACGCATTTTCATTTTTTTAAACAAATATCATTGATTATTTAATTACTAATTTTAACGCTTTCTTTTGAAATATAAAAGCTTTATTTGAAAAACATGGCTCTCGAAAGTTAGTCAAATCAACCAATATATAGTGCCTAGCAAAGATATATAGTTTTTAATTATTTCAGCAGACTTGAGTGAATCTTAATGTATATTTTTTCAGCAAATGTTGCAATTCATGAATGGAGTTAGCCTAAAATGTATTCATAGAAGAAGCGTTATGTCTTATAATGGTCATTAGGTATAAAATGAAATTATTATATGCCGTTATTGTTAGGAATGAAACTATACACAGCGACGTAAATAAATTAGGTGAAAGTAAATAAATACCATCGAAAAATTTTAGTCATGATAAAAGTATTTCCACTTTATATTGGGTGGTCGAAATTAGCTAGAGTGTTTTTGTATCACGATCCCAAAGTAGTTTTAATAGTATAAGAGTTAACTTCACACATGCATAAAAATTATTAGGCCTAATTACATCCAACATTCTCGAGAGCCTATCTTTTAATATTAGATCTCGAAGAGATACGTTAATAAAAAGGACAACAAACAAATAATGTTATAATAAATAGATTCTGAAAAAAACCCGGAATTTATCACACAAAATTACGCAGTTGGTTGCAAAGTTAGTTGCCAACAACCTCATCCTCCCAAAGAGGTGGCGTGTAATATTGGAAAACGAGCAAACTCTGCTGTCATCTTCAGGATTGTTTAAACTCCATCAGACTCTTCCATTTGCTGTAGAAATTAATTCCAAATCTCTACAGAATGGGAATTCGGATAATGCCTGGTACTCTCTTAATAGAAATCCTAGAGGTATATTGAACACAATATCTGTCAACTTATAAATAGGCTGTGTTTATTTATTCCTAATGCATAAATCGCTCTTAAGACATTTTCGAATCTTCTGATTTTTTATAAATGTTTGTCATGATATTCTGAACAGATCATATAAGAAAAGTTATTAGTAAGAAAGTTTTTTCTTACATAAGCGGACAAAATCTAAGCAATACTTTTGCAACCAAAACCATTTGCCAGATTTTGATGACCTATAAACATTTAATTAAAACTAGTTATAAAATGACTGCAAAAATACAACAACAAAAAGCTACAAATAAAGACCAAAAAATATGCATGAAAATAATAGCTTATTCGACAGATTCTACATTTATGTTGTTGACCCAATTAATTACGTACGGTTGAAGAACAGACGAGAACTATAATAGCAGATTGCAAGAGTCGTCTGCTTCATCAATTACGAGGTATTCTAAAAACCCAAAACTTAAACATTTAATTATGGTCGAACAAAAACAGTCGTATGCGACTTGCCTATAATGGTAGTTAGACACTCGCTTTGCTCGTTTCGAAAAAGACATACTCGTGTCTTAATATATGCCACTATAGGCTAGTTGCATAATGCATTAATGTTTTATGTAAGTGCATTGAATATTACATAATATTTATCATATTACATTAACGTAATATTCATTGAAACAGTGGTAAGTTAGTCTTAATATAAGCTAGATAATATTATGATATATTATAAAACAATGTATATAAAAAGTAATTATGATTGAGAATATTAAGGGAGAAAAATTCCTTCGACACTGGGACTTGAACCCAGGACATTTGGCTATTCGCGCCAATGCTCTAACGACCGAGCTAAGCCGGAGTTCACTTTACAGCGCCAGATGGAACCTCTCTCCTGTGAGAGGTCAAGGTCTCCTATGAAAGCCAAAGGTCCTGGGTTCAAGTCCCAGTGTCCGAGGAATGTTTCTCCCTTAATATTCTCATGTAAGTCCAACGGAGACAATAGTCTGTGGTTCATGAATGTTTATATATCTAAGTAATTATTAATCTTTCCTTTTTATATTTAACAGCAATGTATACGGTATAGAAATAACACAATAATATATCAAATAGCAGATGGGATTTGATGAACCATGGGTTGAAGTATATCCATTTCAACTGTTGTCTGCTATTTCTCCTGTCTTTCTCTGTACTGCTTTGATCGTGTAAATATCAATAAATATATTGAATGTGTCAATATTCAATATTCAGGTGTCACTTCCGATCTGAGAAGAATACAGAACGCTCTGGTGATGACACGATAAGAATTGAAAAGGATAGACTGAAGGACTAGCTTGCTCATGATTCCATTATTACTGACTATTATTTAAAATAAACGAAACATGATGTTAAGCTGTATATATTACAAACTTTTTCTTGCGTAACATAATTCAATAATTCAACATGCTTCCATTTTAAGATATTTGCATTATATGTATCTTTTTGGGCTGTGAATTAAGATTCGTAATAAGACAAAAGTCCTGGCTGTTCCACATAAAGACAGCACTAGGCGGAATAAAACTAGTACATTAATAGAATCCAAATGTTTCATTTCTGCTGGTCTATCACATAGCTCTAGTTTTGGTTCTCGTAAGTATAATTCTAAAATCATATTACATCCAGTTTTAGCCAAATGTAGTTATGGAGACTTTAAATCTAAAATTTAAAAAACTCATATAACTTAGATTTTCATCCCTTTTAAAAAAGGTTAATCTTTTGGTACCTACTACTATCATGATGTCTGCCGCGGTGGTCTAGAGGTAGCGTGCCCGCCTCTAGATCCGCAAGGCGCGGGATCAAACCCGGCCGCGGTCGATGGATTTTTCAGGACGTAAAAATGCTGGGCACGGAGTCCTCCGGGGGTCCCGTGTCGTAGATTTACGGCACGTAAAAGAACTCCAAGCCTAAATTAGAGCCTCTGGACAAAATTTCTCGGCCCTTTCACGTCCAAGAAATACTTAGTTTCCAGAGGGGGGTTGCGAGGCGATGGGCTTACCACCTGTCCCTCTACCCTCTCTCGGAAAATAAGCATATCAAAATTAGTATAGGTAATGAAACCTCCATTGGAGGCCCCTTCGCCCCACCTGGGGATCATAGGGTACCAGATACAGATACTATCATGATAATTCATTTTTCATTACTATAATTATTCTTATATCAATTGAGTCATGCCTTTACTCTCAGCTTTTGTCTTTTCCCCTAATACTATTTCATAATATTTTGTCTATTTAATTTTAAGGTAATTTTAGGTTAAGATTATATTTCAATAATGCAAAACTTGTAAATATAAGCATGGAACTACCCCCGAGCACGGGGATTCAGGACCTTATATATTATGTATTTTATTTATGTAATTTTAAATAAATAAATATCTCGGATAGACTTTTCGCGGAAGTAAATAGGCTTATACTCAGCACAGGCACATCAAGACTTCAAGTCAGTAGTGCCAACGTCAAGAAACCAGGCTTGTTGATGTACCTCAGGCCTAAACACGGGCCCCTGAACAAAAACGATCTAGTTTCTAGCTCTATAAATCTTAAATAATTATAATTAGTTGGAGCTCATGCGACTACTTCAACCTTTCCTTTCCCCAAAATGATTTAGTCTTTTCTCGATTTTTACAAAGCCCACAACAATGAATAGACTGTAAGCAGATCGGATTTTTAACCAACCTTTGACGTAGCATACTCGTTACAAACGGTTTTGACTAAAACTCTACTTTGTCAGACAATTTGTTATCATAACTTACACCTTTTAAAAAGATATATTAGATCTCATACATTTTATTTTACTAAAACCGCATATCAGATCTAGATCGTCGATAAAGGTACTAGGTCTTTTTGGATAAGATAATATACTTTCGTTCGAGCTGACCCGGAAGGAATATTTTGAATCAATTTTGATTATATATTTTCTTATAGAGTCCTATTCGATTATATGGAAGTGAAGAACTGCATATCTCTTCATTATTATTAGTAGGCCTGTAACTACTACCACTACCGCTGTTTTTCATACAATATTAGATTATTTCAAAAAGTATGCTACCGATATGATTAACAAGAGTAAACTACGCGTAGGTTTTTTTTTTTTTGTAAATGAGAATAAACGAAAATATAAGTCACGCAATGAAGTGAGAATTGTATTTGAACAAGCATTGGGGGAGAAAGAGAAGGAATGAGTGTGGTAAGAAGGAATAAATGGACATAGAGAGAAAGAAAAAGAAGTGGAAAGGGGATAACACGATGGGATAAAATGGAAATACCCTCCGGAAATTTCACAATTAATATATTTCAGTATTTACCTGCCTTTCGTTCTGTTTAATTTCACGACATCGCTCCATGCGTACCCGTACTATTTCCAGCTTATGAATGCATGCAATTTTCTCCAGCAGTTCAGATTACCGACTAATAGGCTACTGAATTTTATTTTACATCCCGTAAATCCAGTGATGAAAGTCTACTGCAATCTCATAGTCATTACATTTTATAATCATAAGATTATTAAATCATTTTTTAATATTCTAGCTGGTGCTGCCGTGCTTGGTAGCATTTAATACTGTGTAATGCTCTGCACCAGCTGTTGTTTATGCAAATGAAGTCACGTCAAGGATTAAGCAGTTTTAACAACTTGAAATAAAGCGCGGTAATATTAGCTAACCCTCTTCTTTCTATCTACTTAAACAAATTTTATTTGTCTGATAACTACAAAACGTGAATAACAGGGGAACGTTTTTAAACGGATTATTTTTTAAAAAATTCTTATTTAGATCTATGGGTTGTTTATTTCGTCATAGAGGCATTCAATGAAAATTTTTACGATTGCTCGTGGAGGTTGTGCCTATTCTATTCCCTATATGAGAAGGAGATGATACCACTATTGTGAGTCAAAGAATACAAAAGTTGGTATTCTAGTGGCCAGGACCTACATTGAAACCGAACTACGGATAAGTGGTTACTTAAGCGTATTAACTGATTTCCTTCGAACTTTTTAAACTTATGTGAATAAAAATTGTCAATAAACCTAGATATTCAAACAAAATGGTTGCATGAACATACACACCAACACACTGCATAAAAATAATGAACAGTGATTTTCCCAGTACTTTCATAAAGAACTAAGCAAACCTACAGCACAATTACATCAAGTAGCTGAATAAGTGGTTCTAACTCGAGTCACTACAATTTGTTTTAAGAATTCCCACTGAATGTGTGAATCAACTATATAGTAAACCAAATAAATTCCTTACCAACTTAAAGTTATCCTAAAACTTATTACAGGCGATTTAATAGCCCAGGTTCCATTTCGACTTCAGGAATCGTCTGTATGCAGATAAGGCAATAGTTACGCTGAATTCCCATTTAGTTCATTAAGTTACAATAAATAACGAGTATAATAATAAATACCAATAATAATAATAATAATAATAATAATAATAATAATAATAATAAAAGCTATAAATTTCTAATAAAAATGATCCAATGAAAATGTAGACCAGAGCTATGTCACACAATTTATTTATATAGAAAATCCCTCTCGTGTTATATGAATTTATAATAATTTGTAATTTCAATGTATGCAACAACAACAAAATTACTTAAAAATGTATGACGATTTTGAGAAGTAGTTACTTCTATACTAAACACTTTACTAAACTATTTACGATGTATGGGAAAACTGCAAGGAACTAGCCTATTTTGGAACAGACCAATGACAACTTAGCATTAGCTCTGATATGTCCCATCAAAAGAGTTGATTTCCTTATACAATATTCAAAATTTTCTAATAATAAGAATATCAATTACCTAGTTATCTAGATCATCCCACAACAAAATCATACGCCAAATCATCACATATACAATGTCTTTCAGCAAACATACGAGTATATACAGAAATCTTTACCTTTCTGATATTGCTCCACATTTGACGATCCTTCCTTTCCCGGGTGTCAGTATCTAGAAATCAAGAGAGAAATATATTAATCTTGTAATTAAATAGACTATATTTTACTTACTTTCCTTAAACAAGTTAACTGTCCATGAAATAGTATTTTTAACAGTTTATTAATAAAAGAGCCACCGATAAGAGCATATGCAAACTCAGTGGTTTAACATGCAGTGCTTATCACATCATTGGCTGTAAAGAAAGAGTGTCACCACTCTCATGCTGTGCAAATGACGAAAACTTTTAAAATCGAATTTGGGACACAACCGATTATGATTAAGCATTCGCCCTTAGGCCTGGTGACGCAAGTGAATCATGGTTGAATTACGCATCATGTATTATTTAAAATTTCTATAAGTGAAACCATAGAGCTTTAATACGTGAGCTTTAATGAAGCCAGTACTGTCTAGATTAAAAAGATGCACAAACATCTTACTCATTTATTTCAAATTAAAAATTAAATACTGAAAACACACACACACGAAAAACCATAAATGATTTCTTAGCAACAAGACTAAATAATGCTTGCACGTTATTAGTTCAAATAATAAGAACCATAAGTCGGTGATATTTTGTAATATTTTGTAATCTTTATTTACTGTATTTATTTATTTATATTATGTCTAATCGATACAATATTCCTGTATTTTGACCTTTTCCCTTAATAAAAACAGAACAATAATTTACACACTGATAAATTCTCTCACGTAATCTCATTCTACTAAATATCATGTTCTTTTCTCAATTTTTCGACCAAAAACACAACATGCTCCAGCCCGAAATTTAATTTATCGAGGAGCAATAAATTATTAACGACCAATCTCTTCGAAACGTAACTGTCTTATTTCGCAATAAGTATACACAGCTGAGGAAATAAAAACAGTTGCTAATAAACCCTGCTTAATTTAATACACTTCTGTCATGCAATTCATTCCAAGTTGGCAACAATCAATTGTCCACGTCAAGAAAATATGAGGAAGCACGGCTATAAATAATGCAGTGTCAATCTGAAGAGAGGCAAATCCCTACCCCATGAGGCTAGTAAAGGAGGGAATCAGCTGTTTGGTGTCGCATCTTTGGCGTTTCTGTGCGTCCGGGGGATCAGTCGCAGAATCTGTAAGTTCTGTTCGCAAACTCGATTGAAAGCCTCTGGGACATTACTATTCTACTCCTAATCCGGTAAAAGAGCAAACGTTCTAGAATACCCGAAAACTACAGAAGGAAAGAGGGTACGAAAGGAAAAGAGGAAGAGAGAAATGTTGATGAGTAAGAAGCGAAGGAAAAAGAACCTACCTGTAACTATAGATAGAGCTGGACGTTTTAAGAGAGAATGGAAATTAGATAAAGAATTTGTTCTGTTTCAGTGGATAAGAAGTAGCAACAGTATATTGTTAAAATGGAACTTCGGGAATACGAATTTATTGGGGCTGACCTCTGTTCGGATTCCGAAAAATTCTGATTATCCGGGAAATTCGGTAAAATATTCTTGATATACCAAATGCAGTAATGTAGGCTATTGACTTGGTGTGAAGGAGTAGGGAAAGAGCTAGAAAAAATGTAAAAGAAAATAATCGGTTTTGTTTCTACTAATTTAGGTTCTGTATTCATTCTTAAATATCAATTCAAATGTTCCTTTTAGGTTAGGAATAAACATTAGCTTGTTTCTGATTCGTAATTGTTATTTTTCCTTCTTTTTTAATAAAGAATCTTGTTCAGATAACCCAAAATTTCGGATTAATGGGGTTCGGAATTCCGAGATTCCACTGTGTTATTATTATTATTATTATTATTATTATTAATATATTTATTATTCAGTGTTTAATATTATTTATTCTTTAAAACTTAAATAAAACATACGGATTTTGTTTTATTGGACAGCCACTGATATTTTAAATATATCGTGTAATTGTTGAATAACGTAGTCTCTAATGGCCGTAAACGAATACAATAATAATAAAATAAGTTTATAAACATATCTGAGCATTCCTTGAAATTCATATTGTTGTCCCTGAATTGTTTAAATTTGACATAGGCAGTTACACCTGGGCTATAATTTCAAGGAAAAAAAGAAAGAAGAAAAAAAAAGACATACATTTTAAGTGCAAAACATGGTTTTCAGTTTTTACCTTTTTTGGATACAGGTATTTATGGTGAGCTGAAAATGAAATAAATAAGATAATAATGCGTTTTTTAGACTAGTTCTAAAATTAACATACACTTTAACATTATGTTTTCCCATTAAACATTGTTAGTTTTACAATGTTTACTTACAATAATTACATATGGTCCAAGCATACATGCCAAGATCAAGCACAACCAGGATCCAAATCAAGTCATTAAAGAAGCCAATGTGGAATTTAAATGGTTGGAAGGCAGAAACTAATATATTTAAGAGCTGATTTGTTAAACTAATCATACAAAAATACAAAAATTTACAATTTTTCACAGTTTCATAACCTCATGTCCTTTTTGCTCTCTCCATTCCAACCATTCTTTATATTGTACTATAAAAACATATCCCTATTTTAAAAATGGTGGACAAAAATAACGGTGTAAGCTGAAACATAGAACTGTAGAATGTAATAGTTCCTTCAGATAACCTCGTAAACAACAATAGCTGTCAACGTGACAAGAAAATAAACAAGACAAGGATGTCTTTACTCGTATTTCATGGAGTATTACCAAACTTTGAACGGAGTTTCGTTTGCATAACATAACCTTGCTCTGAGACACGATGATGATGGTCACAAAAACAACTCACATGGGGAAACCTACATTGCAAAGGGTTTCTCTTCTGTATCATCAAACTTCCAGCAGTTTCATAAGGCAGACAAGTTCATCTCACGTGTACTTTGAAGTAAATTGAAATACGAAACCTTGAGCCGGTACAAGATGAAAATAGCCTCCCTATAAAACAGTATCAATTTGACCAGTGCTACATTTCCATTTATAAATAGAGCTTATTTTCATTATTACTAGGGTAAGGCACTTAATAATTTTATATGAAGATTGAAAGGCAGCTCGAATTTATACAAATGTATATCATGAATTGATTAAATAAGGGCAATCTGTTTTGACATTATTTTGCATTTTTCGACATTTTAAGAGATATGCCTAGATTTTTTGTATTCAATGTCATTTCCGACATTTTATAGTTTTAAAATAAAGCATTACGTCATATATTGAATTTTTCAATGCTATTTCTTTTTTAATGCTTGTTTATTATAACTTTAGTCAGATAAGGTCCACAGGAAAGAATGTAGACATGCAGCACAGCTCCTAACCTTATGGGTATACAATATGCACTTTAAACTCCACTACATTCTAAGAAAACCTCTAGTGGAGGTATAAGGCATTACTTTCAGAGAGTAGACAAGCTTTTCGTTTCACAATATTATATTGTAGGAGCTGACCGTCTTTTTTTTCTAAAGAAGAAAGATTATGGCATATACAGGGTGTTAATTAATAACACCGAAATACTTGACCAGTGTATAGAGGGGACTTTTTTTTTTTTTTTTTTTTTTTTTATTTGACCATAGTTGACCCAGAGTCCCACAGCCGGAGGCTACACTACTGGGGAGAATACAGATAATACATAGACTAATATTTACATACAATTTGCTATCTTGGTTTCAAGGCTTCGGTGTATGTGTAGATGATGATGATGTGAGTGATGAATTAGCGAAGGGTGAATATTTACAACATGGTACATGGCAAATAATCAGAAGCAGTCAGTACATATGTAGAAGGTGACGATGAGGTGAATGATGAGTTAATGCAGGGCGAATATTCGCAACACACTAGAATTACATAAACTGGGAGGAATCTATATACATATAGAAGATGATGATGAGGTGAGTGATGAATTAGCGGAGGGTGAATATTTACAACATAATAAAATGGCCGTCTGTACATGCTTAGAGGATAATGAGGTGAATGATGAATTGCTGAAGGGTGAATGTTTACAACACAGTAACATGGCAATCAGGAAGTCAAAGTCTTATACAGAATTTATATACAAAAGAGTGAAATCGTGAGCGAGTTGAAGAGAAGACAACAAAATGTTTATGTTCACTATGGAATCAGAGTTAGTCTTCTTCTGAATTTCTTCTCTCTTCGATGACACGTCGAGCAAAAGTCTTGAAGGCCTCGTGGGTCGTTCTACCAGTCCAGTAGCTCAGCTCCGGCGCCCATTGTACTCCTTCCGCCGTGGCGATGCGTATCAGTTCGCGCCTGGCTTCCCTATGGCGTGGGCAGGTGTACAGCGCGTGGTAGGCTGTGTCCTCCTCACAGTCTTCGCAGCAACACAGACTGTCGTCGGCCAGGTTGAACCTGGCCAAATTTGCCAGGAAGAGGCCATGGCCCGTGTAGAGCTGCGCAGTCGCGAAGTCTGGGGTTATCCACTTCTGCTGGATCCTCGTCCTGACGCTGGGGAAAAAGCTCTTTGTGAGGAGCCCATTCGGAGTGGTCTGCCATCGGCGCTCCCACTGGCTGATGGTTTGCCATCTGAGGAGGCTTTTGAGCTGGGAGCTTGTAATGTCTCTATAGGTAGCTTCTGTTACCTGGAGCTGGCCTATTTGTGTAGGCATACCTTTCTTTAGGTCGTAAGCCACGACCCTTTCGTCTAGCAGCAGATCTGCTGGCACTACCCCTGCGATGGTGATAAGGGCGTCTGTAGAGACGGTGGAGTATGCTCTGGTGACTCGCAATAGTGCCTGGCGTTGTGCGGACAGGATCTTCTTTTTGTGTCTGGCGTTGATATAGGGTGCCCATCCCTTGGCCGCGTACGTTAAGACAGGTACAAAGACGGCGTGGTAGAGGATCCTGTAGTTGGTGTATCGGTAGCCCCAGTTTTGACCCGATAGCCTTCCCAGAGCCTGGAACAGGGTGACAGCCGAGGCACAAGCCCTGTCCACCTGCTTGTCCATTTTGTTTCCTGCCTGGAGCTCCACTCCCAGGTATCTTAGCTGTTGGACGTTTCTCAGTCTCGTACCGTCAGCGAAGATGCGTGGTGGTCGCTCGGGATCTAGGAAGCCCTTAAGGAGTAATGTTCTGGTTTTGTCGGTGGATAGTCTCAGCTTTACTTTTGAGCACCAGTCTGAGAAGATTCGCATCGCTTCATTGCCCTTCTGCTCGAGCCCAGTCCTAGAGTTGGCCTCCAGTAGGAGTACCAGGTCGTCAGCGAATGCGATGGCCTTGACGTTCTGGATGTTTTCAATTTGTCGAAGGGCTTCGTCGAAAAGAAGGTTCCACAGCTTTGGTCCTAGAACTGACCCTTGAGGACAGCCCATGGTGACTGATTTGGTCTTCTTGTGGAAGTTGTCTTTGACTGTTACCTTCCTGTTGCGGAAATAATCCTGTATGGTCGCGTAGATGTTGGGTGGGCATTGAATTTCTCTGAGTCTTTTAAGTACTTGGGGCCACCAGACATTGTCAAAGGCCCCTTGTATGTCAATAAACACTCCATGCACATATTTATATTCGGAGGATCTGATGAAGATTTGGAGCTCCCTGATAGCATCCTCGGTGCTGCGGGCCTCTCTGAAGCCATATTGTTGGTCAGAGAGGGAAATTTCTATGCTGGCGTTTAGTTGGGATAGGATCAGTCTTTCTAGGATTTTTCCCATGACGGGTAGGAGACAGATAGGTCTATATGAACGGGGTTGAGTAGTGTCTTTGTCTGGGGATTTCAGGATAGGTTTAAGCAGGCCATGTTTCCAGGAGTTGGGGAATATGTGGAGACGAAGACAGGCATTGAAAATTTGGAGGAGTTGGGTCTTTAGCTCTCTCCCACCATTTTTTACCAACTCAGGATTGATGTTGTCCGGTCCTGCTGCTCGTTTGGTTCTTGTGGAGTCAAGTGCAATGTCAAGATCGGTCAGGTCGAAGGCCGGGTACGGCTCACCATCGTGATGTCTTTCCCACGCCGTCGCTCTTGTATCGCGTTGTTCATCAGTTTCTCCATCTTCCCGGTTATCTGGCACGAGGGCTTCGAACAAGACGTCAATGATGTCCTCCCACGTGGCTGCCTGAGTGCCGTCACTCTTTGTGAGGCTGGAGAGCCCAGTTCTCGGGCGGAGCTTGTTGGCCTGGATCCGATAGGCAACCCCCCAGTTGTTCAGAACGCTCTGCTCAGATACGAAGTTCCGCCAACTCTCCCGCCTGGTGCGGTGGATTGCTTGGGTGTACAGCCGTCGTTGCTCTGCATACTGGGCTCGGAGCCGCTGCCTTTCTGGGGATGCTGCACGTTGGTAAGCTCGTCTTTTGGCGTAGGTAATCCTCTTTAGCTGGGTGAGCTCGTTGTTCCACCAACTTACTGTAGTCCTTCTGGGTAGGGTCCTCCGGATGATTTGGTTGGCTGCCTGGGTTATGGAGTCTGTAATGTAGTGAATTCTGGCTGCTATGTCCTGTTTGGTGTCGAGTGGTGTCGTGACTTGCTGAAGGTGTTGGGTCAGTCGTTCCTGGTAGGCAGTCCAGTCGGCGGTTTTGAAAACATAACGTCTCTCCTGCGTGATAGTTCTCGGTCCTCTGTTTTCTATTACAGTTTCTATTGTTTTGTGTGAGCTGGAGGTTACGTCGCCTAGGATTTTCCATGAGTTCTGGAGGGCCAAAACCCCACGAGACACAAGTGTCAGGTCTATGTAGGAAGAGCCTTCTGCGGTTTGGAAAGTTGGGCCCTGATGTACTTCGTTGATTGGATGCCAGCCTGTGTCTGTTATCATGTCCTCCACCATTGCGCCCCTCTCATCTGCCGGGTGTGGACCCCACAGTAGCGACTTTCCGTTTACGTCACTTCCTACCAGTGTGTTTCCTCTGAGAGTCTCTGATATTCTGCGGAGAGACATCAACATGCTTTCCGGAGACAAACTGTACTGTAGATAGGCGCTAGCCATGTGGAAGTCTCCCATAGGGGTGGAGACTGTCACACACACCACGTGTGGTGTGCTGAGATGGGCCTGATGGATGACCTCCAGTTCGGGGTTCAGGATAATAATGGCCGCCCATGGAGCCTCGCCCGGACGACTACCGATGAAGGTTCTGTTCTGCATACCAAAGCCAGTAACCTTTCCACTGAATTGGTAGGGCTCTTGAAGCAGTAGGATGTCGACTTGCTCTTCATGAGCCTGCTTTCGAAGCTCATCCGAAACTAGGCGGGATCGATCGGTGTTTAACTGCCAGATTTTCAGTGTGTGCTTAGTGTGTCCCATAGTCGATTCTGCTTCTGAGTCTTTCTTCTGCTTGCATCAGAGAAGGGCAGTTTGGGTCATGTGTGTCGTGGTCATGGGGTGCGTTAAAGCGGCTGCAGAGGACGCACTTCGGTGGCTCAGTGGATTTCTGGCAATTTTTCCGTGTGTGTCCCGTTGCAGTGCAGTGGCTGCATGTTTCGTTCTCAGCTTTGCAGTATTTGGATGTGTGTCCCAGGCCTTGACATCTATAGCACCTCGTGACTACCAGATGGTCCTCAACTTTGCAGGCTTGGTAGCCAACAAAGATTCGCCCGCGACCTAGCATCTTTTCTCTTAATGCTGGGTCCACTTCACACACCCAGTGATCACGGTCGTCAAGCTTTCTCCCCAGTTTGAATTTTAGTTCTATCTTCTTCCAAGTGTCGCTGTCGTCGTCGTCTGAGTTCTGACCCACAAGGGCTGCCTGCACTTCTTCGTTGGTCATGTGTCTTGGTATGCCTTTAATTATTACTCTTGGCTTTAGTTTTGACGTCTTCTGGGCACGGAACCCTTTTCCGTGGAGGGCCGTAGAGTTTATTATTTTTTCAGCTTCAGCCTCAGACGTAGTTTCCAATACTATCTGCCTCCCGCGTGTTCGTTTCAGGCTGACAACTTTCCACCCCTCTGTTGCAATTTCGACTTTGTCCCATAAAGCCTTATAAACTCCGTCAGAAGTGTCTTCTTCTTCATCAGGACGGTCGATAAGGACAGTGTGTTTCGTCTTTGGCTGAGGTCGTGGTGTCTCGATTGTGGCTGTAGGCTTTGCTGCTGCCCTGGCGTAGTTCAGTTGTGGTTGTGGCCTAAGTTGTTGCTTTTCACTATTATTGTTCTTTAGGATGTTATTTTCTGCTTTTATTGTGGCCCTTTCTTCCAGCCAGTTGTTGTGCAGGGTCAGTATCCGCCCAAGGGCTTTGTAGAGTTCCCGCTTCTTGGTTACGGTCTTTTTTTCCGCTGCGATATTCCCTGCCAGATAAACCAGCACTTCTACCATGGTTCTGTCGTCATCCTCCTGGGGGAGTAGTTCTGGCGGGATGTCTGGCTGGGTTGGCGTACCGTTCTTGGTAGCTGTCTTTGTTGGTTCGGCAGTGGATACTGGGACGTTAGCAGTACTCGGTCCTGGCGTTGCTTCGCGCTTAGGATCATGATTAGCTTTGGTTCCCATGGTTAATGCGCAGACTTAACGGGTTAGCAGGTTTGATGGTGGGTTGGATCTTTAGGGGATAGCCAATAGTAGGTTTATAGTGGAGTTAATGTTACTTCAATGTTGATGCATTAACTGACTGCCATTTTTGCCGGGGAAAAGCTCAGAAGCAAATAAATGTGTATCTGCGGTAACTCTTGGGGACATAGACAAGCAACTTTTATTAAGAGATATTTGCTCTGTGGATTCAATTTTTCCTGTTATAGCATAACATCTCCCAGGGCATGGCCGCCACTGACTTCTAACATTAGAAAAAATGCAAAACAAAGGAATTTCGTTGTTAACACTGTAGTGAGTAGTTATGAATAAAAAAAAAAAGACTAATGCAGTGGCGACCAGTCATGTGATTAGTCTGTAAATTTTGCAGATTATGTAAACACTAAATTATGATATAGCTGTTGACGATTGATTAAGAGTCAGGTTTTTATCGATCACTAGGAAGGCATGAAATCAATTTAATGAACATTTTAACCCTATTTCGCGTAATTATTGATTTATGAGCACCAAACTATAATGACTTTAATGCCCTGTAGCATACCCTTTTTACATCATGGAGCAAAAATCTCCTAATAAAAGTTGCTTGTCTAAGTCCCCTCTATATACAGGTAGAATATTTCGGTGTTATTTATTAACACCCTGTATTTACGGTAGTGGAAACTTGTACCTAAAGGAGTTGAATTCTATAAGACGCTGGCAGTTGTTGAGAAGTTATTGAAAATTGAATGGATGGAAATTTATTAAAGAGTCACAGTTTTATGCAGATGCACTGAAGGAATTTGAAGATGATGGCGGGGATGGTGATAGCAATGAAAACGAAGTTACGAACACGCCATGCATTTGTGAACGTGATCAGAGTAACCATGTAGAAGAGCTCTTATGTGGGAAGCTGTGGTGAGATTGCAATTATTTAAAATTATACTCTGTATGAAAGTTGAGTTTTATGTGTAGGAAAAAATAACTTTTTACAGTTTCACTCCAAATCAGCCACCTCCACACTTGTCAGAGCGAAAAATCCCACCTACATACATTTGAGTTCTAAAAATATCGGAAACTATTATCCTTATCATTAAACCTGCGTTTACTACTACAAAAAGTTATGCAATTATTAATCCCTTCTTTATCGTTCTTAATTGCTATTAAGCCACAATATAACGATACGATACTATCTGTTTCTCCCTTATAGTATTAGATTACAGGTTTTCTGTCTACATTTCCCCTGAATAACATTTTATACTGACTTCGAAAGAGTTTTACTTTGATATTAGAAGGCGTCCAAGAATATAATACTGTGTATATATATATATATATATATATATATATATATGTGGGGAATTAAACAAACGGCTACCCTATCCCCGCATATAGGCCTACCGGGCTGAAAATCAACAGGATTATTGTAAAAAGGCTGATACTATCCAGCTCAATTGTGATTTCAATTTTAATTCTATAAAAGACGTGTATTGTACAGTACAATGATTAGGCTTCTTATAAGAAGAATGTTGAATGTTATATGTAATATACATTTTCTAAATTCCGCTACTGGCAACTCCTAGATAATATAACATTGATCTGTTATTTTGTTCCCACGTTTTAGGATACGGGCTCAGCCCAGGCAATGACATTTATTCATGCGTTTATGAGAAAGTTCTACGTTTATATGTTTTCATACATGAAAATGAACTCCAACGGGTCAAAAATCCGGGTACAATGGCGAAGTAACAATACAACTGCCATTCAATCACAATAACATTAATAAAAAGCAAGCAAACAAGTCAATTAAAAAGGTAATTAAGATTTATAAAACTTTGGTGCAATATCTACGATTGTAGTAAGATTAATATCTTGGTTAAGAATGGCTATGTTATTGACTGTTATTTGCTAGAATAAATCGGATAGACACAATTTTATCCACATCATATTATGCTTGGGATAAAATTAATAGTGCAGATCTTTCAACAGTAACAAATATTAAAAACTCATACTGTGAAATATATCACTCTCATATGGTATATGTTTATAATTTAACTAAATACGTAATTTCTTATACTGCTTTGTGTGCCTTTCTACTGAAGCCATTTAAATCGAGAGAACTAACACCTATGCGGTCAATGTTTATTTGATTTGCCGTCCCATTTGTGACAAGTGTTGTTTATTTGTGGAAATATTTGTTTTGTGGGATTGTGTTTACTCGGCGAAGTGTTACAGCTAAAAGATACTTTTGTACAGAATCGTGCAAATCGCAGTTCCCAAGAGATTTATAGTATTTCGTCTTTCTGCCCCAACAAACAGATGTCAAATAAAAGAGGGAACATAATTTAAGGTTTACAGATATAAAGCTCAATGAGGTATTGTGTATAATTTTACTGTTAATATGACATATCTGTTTGCATAAGCCTATCTTGAGTATAATATCTATTGATAATGGATGCTAGCTTATAGATTCAGAAAACAATAGACAGAAGACAGGCAAATGTATTCTTACAGTGACAAGTATTGCAGAATTACACCTAGGCTACTGTATTTGTCTAACGAGAAAACATTAATGTTGTAAATATCTTAAATCAAATACACCTGTCGATGTATGACAACCTTAAACCGGATATTTCATCTTATATAACTATTTTGAAGTTTATTTTGACCTATCGCGTTATTCTAACTTCAAAACACAGAGGTTAATAAATAAAATGTTCAACATAATATTGTGTGTGTTAGTGACACACCCGTCTGTAAAAGACATTTACGAAGTATTAGGTTTTGATATTCTATGGAAAATTAGTACAGTATTGTTAATTTAATAATGTTGTCGATACTTTGGAAGCATAGCAGCTGCAAATACTTCGAGTTTCGTTCATAATTTCTAGGTAATGCAGCTATTTGTACGCGTTAGTATCAATAGTATGGACTTTTATATTTTACTATACTACCTAATTACGGGTTGTTCTTATATTCCTAGTTAATGTTCAGATTATTTTAATTCCATTCTTTCCTCGACATATTTTATTGTTGTCCATACTTATTTTCATATCATTGCTCGAGCTCGACAGTGTAGTCAAAATAGCATGAATTAAATTACAAGTAATTTTAGAACATGTAGTTGCTTCTACTACATTGAATGAAATTGCACTTTTTGTTGTATAGGCATATAGTGTTCCTCAATCTACATCATTCGAGTACAACTGACCTGGGAAAGTCAACTTTAGGCGGGAGAGGAACACTAACTTTCATGCTATTTTTTTTAAAATGCTACCGGCCGATGCAGCGCACTTTAAGAAATAGACTCAATGAAAGCATTTTCAACTGACCTGGATTAAAGTGATTTGAACGTGGTACCCAAAGGAAAACATTAAAAAGATTTGAGGTTTAAAAGACGATAGCTATAGAAAGATTCCATTTCAAATACGTTTTGTTTGTTCATAAAAAAACGAGTTAATAAACATGAAAGGGAGATCAACGTCGTTTTATTACGGCTTGTGGGATCGTTAAAGCGGACCCTTGAATTAAGGGTAGTCGTTTCATCTCGCTGGTTTGGTGTAAACGAGAAGAGCTTCGGAATTCAGTGATCCTCCATCACAGCATCACTTGCCCACCGAGTAATTGAAGTGCAGACCGCCAAGTTTAGAGGTTCACCCAAAATGGAACGCCATCTAATCCTAAGCCAAATAACCGTCATGTGGGCTAAGACTACACTGCCTTGTATTTAATGGTCTTGAGTAGCAATGCTTGTACATTATTAGTGTTGGGTCTACTCCCATGCATTACGTTTAAAATAGCAGGGGTATGCTAAGTTAAGTCTTAAGATACGATTCTACATATTAAACTGACGGAACCCATTGTAATATTTATATTTGTAACACTTATTTCTTAGTAAAAATGCGTATCGAGCCTACTTTGTGCGATAACGCGTATCATAAATACTAAAGTTGTTGATACCAGTACTGGAGCGAAGCTACATTCATCAGCGTGATGTAAAAATTTCTCAAAACATGTTTTTATTCAGTTATAAATTTCTTGCACGACTTAACTAATTAGGAATTTATTTACGCCTCATATCATAATACAAGCCTTTATGGACAAGGCCCTCGAGGACAAATATTCGGTTCCCATAACAACAAACACATGCGAGTCACTTTCTGAAATAAACATCTATCTTCAATAGTATATACATAATATTTTCAGGTAATATCTCAATTAATATAATTAAATTGATATAAATAATCATCGTGCAAAAAATAGCATGCAATACTCGTGCCGTAAGCGCATAACGGATCTCGGAAAATTGAAAAAACTCGGCGCGAGCGCCTCGTTTTTTCAAACTCTTTCCTCGATCCGTATGCATCGCTTACGGCACTTGTATCGCAATATACTATGAAGTCATACCGCGTGATTTTAGGAATGTTGAGTTTACCAATTCTCCGTGAAACTATCGATGTGCACCTGTACCTATTGTCGTCATGGTTTGTGATCATTTTATATGATAGGCAATTTCTTTTAATATTACGAAATTAGGCGAAATAGAGGCAATGATTCATAGTAAGTAAATATCCACTCCGGAATTTACCTTTGCGACTGAGGAAACCATGGACAAAAAACAAGTCAAATTGGCCGTCCTCAGTGGTTCAAAGATTAAGACTATTTTTTTTTTAATTATGTATTCACTCCCATAAATTTCTATACCCTTAGCATGGCAACATTGCAATATTCAGTTTTGTCTCAGTTTCAACAAAAGCATGCTTATTGTTCGCTAAACAGGACTTGAAGCCTGCAAACAATGGTTGGCTTACAACTACCCTTCAGATAATTTTTAAAGAAAAAGTTTCAAATAAAAGTTTTAGCGCCTAGTCTAAGCATCTCGTATACAAAATTTAAACAAATTCGTTGGAGCTGTTTTCAAGAAAATCGAAAAGTCAAATTATCTTAGTCTAAAGTGGTAGTATGAGCACGTTGTCGGCAGTCTTCATATCACATTCTCAGAATAAATCCAATTCAAATATAAATTTTTACGATTTTCCGGTCTCCACATGTCACACAGACATGTTCCTGAAAACTGAAGTTTTGGATTAAGGTCACCGGTTTCTCAAAGAGAGCATTATTTCTGTAATGTTGAAAACTAGACATCGAATTTCAGCGTCGAACACAATACTTCCTCTACCTATAGTACCTAATTTCGGGCAGAGAAAGTAAACATCAAAATTGGATTTAACAAAGCTGACCAATTACTGAAAAATGGTGTCATATGCTTAACTTTACGTTGCGAGGATTATGTCCAGTTAATGGCCATATTATTATAATTTGTCAAGGATTAAATGCTTAAGAAACTAATAAATAATTTGATTGCCGTTTTCCTAAGTATTATAGTTAAATATAGGCAATAACTTCGGCTCAGATATCTTCACCGGTAAATGTGGGTATGGCAGTTTTCGGGGTTTTCTCCATTCGCAAAGACGAATGCCGGTTCTGAATTTGCAGTCCATCTACCCTGAATGTCCCTGAAGGGGTTGCAACATCTGTTTCTGCTGCCCTAGGAAGAAGCTCTGCTTGGAGTTTGTCCTTATCCTGTCCAGTGTTGATCCGTATCTCGACTCTACCGCTACAGGTGAAGTCCTTCGAAAGGGGAGGTAAAGCTGGTGAAAAAATTAATGAAGGTAGTGAATCTGAGGGTTTTAGACAATTTATTTACATGTAGAGGTCCGTAAATCGAGGAATGTGGTTCTTTGTGAAGTTTTATACTCCAAGAAGAACATAGGCTCTAATAGGATCGGTATGTATTCAAAACAGGGGTCATGATAATATTATAGGAGAAAAATTCCTCTGACATGAGATTTAAACCCAGGACCTTTGGCTACCCGTGCCAATGCTCTACCAACTGAGCTAAACCAGAATTTGATTCAGAGCGCCACATAGAACCTCTCCCGGTCACAAAAATCACTCATTAGTGTTCCTCACAGTACTGCATATGGCGTAACTTGTGTGTCAATGAGATAGATCCTTAAGGGCAGTCAGTCATAGGAGAGAGATTCTATGTGGCGCGATGAAGTGAACTCTGGCTTAGCTCAGTTGGTAGAACCTTGACACGGATAGCCAAAAGTCCTAGGTTCAAATCCCAGTGTCAGAGGAATTTTTCTCCTGTAATATTATCATCTAATGTCCAACGGAGACAATAATTTGTGGTTCATGAATACATGTGCATATATGGGTCACATATGTATAATTTAATGAAACCCACGAAATAAAGGATGCCGCTTTTAGAGAATAAATTGTTAACTTTGTCCCAATTTCTGCATTTAATGGTTTTATGGCAAAAGTGTTCTTTATTTACTTAGCACGCTGTAACAGTTACAGTCATATCGTTTTGAGTGCATTTTTATTTTAACGGTTTGCAAGTAGATGACACAATTTAATGGCATCATATTATGAGCCATAATATAATTTTTTTTTATGTACTATAAGATTTAATTTTAAATATTAGTGTCATGGTAATGAAATTTCCACTCAGATAATTGTGTATGATACAAATAGAAATCACGGTCGCAGGCCAGTCATATAATTTAAACAAAGTTAATGCCATCCCGTTAAGGAAATCTGCAACACTGCGCACGTTTAATTTTGCACCATTCTGCAATCGGATGACACACCACTAGTCAATTAAAAGCGTAACACAGCATCACCCTGCAAGATGACTCACTATGTTGTATGACACATTCTTGTACCTAGCAAAAAAAATAAACCCCTTCTACATCGAACTGTCACTCAAACGCTATAAAATTATTCACGCCGTTCCGGATAATGGTATTGACCAATGAAAACAAAGAGTAAGTCTAATCTAAAATTACGCTCGACGATTCGGTCATTCCTGACAATCCTTCGCAATGACGAAAGCTGATGAAGCCTGAGTCTAGAACGAGACTTATCACCTGGCTGTTAGATTATTTCTGTAAATCCTGCTTACAGAATTTCCCAGAGAATTGGAAATTCAGATTCAATTTACCCACTACCTCAGAATATTTCTGTTTTGTTTGTTTCGTAACACGTGGATTATTTACCAAAATTTACCAAATTTACCAATTACCAAATATTTACCAGAATTTACTCGTACAGAGTAAATATCTAGAAATGAACATATTTATCTTTAAGTATTTAAGGGGCTAAATGCACATTCAATTTATTTTAGATATTTTATACGAACTTTGAGCTTTATAATAGGGAAGAACTTTTACGATATCTACGGAGGTGACCAAGTTAGGCAATAAAATTATTAGAGGGAGCAACCACAATTTGTTAAATATGCAGGTTAAGTTTATCTAGCTCATTTTCTCAAAACTGCATTTTTTAACCTTTAATAGAATACTACTCTAAAAACTACTTCCTAATCATATAAGTTGTACATTTTAATGTACATACATACGAATATATACTAATAAAATAATACATTTCATAATTAAAAAGATATCATGAAATTTCGCATCCCTTCTTTATCACGTGACCAACAAACTGTACCTTCATTTTGATCCCATCTTTAACAGAGAAAAGAATCTAAATATTTATGACAAAATTAATAACAAAATGAAAATGCATTTTAAAATTTCTTCCTTTTCCTTTAAGAGAACAAAAATTAAAATATATTACATATCTCGTGAATACATTTTAAAATAGCAATCTAGTCCAAAACTCACAATGAAATTAGGACTATTGAAACTTCAAAATAAAAAAATCTAAATAATATATTTTTTCGTTTCACATTGGAGAACAAACTTTAAACATGAAGCATATACAATTTATTTGTTAAAAAAGGGCTTAGGGAAATGAAGGAATAAAATTTGTAAATTTGTAACACATATTTCAAACGTAGAACGTGTATGTGTAAAAGTTCAAAAATTCAACATACGCCTACACTTTTTAATCTTCGTATTAACATTTAATCAAAATGGTTAATTTCCTCATTCCGCCTGTTTATGAACAATTCATTGCATAAATGTAATTAAATAATAAACCATAAATAATTGTATCATGCAGGACCAAAAGCGTGTAAAATGTAATCATACTGCAGAAACTTTCAGTTTCTCAGATAAGACATCCACACATTACTTTCAGAATACTAGATTTGAAGACTGGATGCAACTGATTGAGAACGACGACCATTTCCTCCAATCCCAAGGATTTCTTTATCTCTCAGACGCGTGTGTGAATTACAGCACGAAATTGGCTCTTTTGTATTCCGCGATGTTATCGATGTGTTAATTTCAAGGGAATAAAAGAATCCGTAAAAACGATGCTGCTGGTTCGTTATCTGGGGAAACATTACAATGAAATCACATTCCCTAATGAGCACTGACCTCCCTAAAGGATTTCCAGACCACACTTCGTTGGTAGCAATCCCAAACTCGATTTAGGTTTTGCTGGATTACAAGTAATCTGGGGTGAACACTTGTTATAAAACTCGTCGTTCAAATCGAAAATACAATTCGCGTGAGGGGTGCTGCCTCAAATCAGCAGACTTCATTCATATTACAGTTTATTTAATGTTGATGGTAAGAGTCTTAAAACAAAGTTCTTAATGACACGTGAAATAGCTTATACTGGCCATTTTCTATTTTCGGCCCTTGGCTTAACCTATAAAGCTACTCTAAAAGAAGAGCTGAATTAACAGATAATATAGATCTATTTCCAACCTTAATTCGAAAGTGATGAAACAATTTTCACAAAACAATTCGAACAAGTCATTACATATTAAAAACCAATGGTTTTATGGACTCGTTACCCCTGAAAGGTTGTGTACGACTGGTGACGAACAATTAACATAAAACACGACTTTAGTTAACATATCTGCATTTATTTTACTAACGGTTATTGTTCCCATTCTTATGAACACTAACTTGGGTTCGTGTCAATAATTTTTGGAACATGTATTATTATAATTATAACATTTTAATAACATGTCTAGTTTAAGAAAATGTAAGAAGAACTATAATTCTCCGGATTAATTGGGATCGAAACGGATAGGTGAATAAACCATGACGAAAGGTAATTTCTTTAAAATAAAATAAAAATAAAAACTAAACTAAACTAAATTGTACAGTACTGTACTTAAGTGTCACATCTTGATCATATCGGTCAGAGTCATTTGTTTTGCTGACAAACTGTCGATTTTCTCGGATAAAAGTTTTGCTTTTTTGCAAATAATAATCGGTCTTGAAAGAGGGTTTTCCAATGCTCGCTGTTGCAAAAACCACTTGAATACAGCTCCAAAGCGATCCAGATAATTGGCGATCCTGATAGTTGGAGTTCGGATAGTTGAAGTTCTACTCTAGCTCCAAAGGAGAAGCACTGTTCATCAGGTCAGCCGGTCTAGCTTCAGATCTAGATGCATTTGTACTAATCACATGGTGATATTTAACAAGATACACTGGCAGTTCGGCCGGCAAGATATCGCGTAAGACCTGGAAATTCGTAGTAGCAAAGCGGATTACACAGAGTATTATGATTAGGGCAAGGCATTTGATGATTTTCCATCTTTTTTATATGAAGGTTAAAAGATAGCTCGAATATATATATATATATATATATATATATATATATATATATATACGTATAATAAAATTATTGATTAAACAAAGACAACTTGTTTTGCATTATTTTGCATTTTTCGTCATTTTCAAGAGATAGGTCATTTTGTGGCAATTTTTAGATCATTTTCGGCATTTTTAGGTTTTTCGGCATTTTAGGTCATGTTTCAATGGAGGAAGAGAGGAGCTTTTCCATGTACAAATTGTTACCTTCAGACAACAGACAATCGTTTTTATTTGTATTTGAGAATATCCGGAAAGTGTTCATAGTTCATTTTAATTCAGGTTTATTGTAAACACCACAGCAGTTTGTCTTGTAGCAATAAAGATTTTTTTCTTTCTTTTTAAATGGCATTTATTTGCTAGAGGCATTTTGATGGGCATGCTAGTTCAGAAAGAATTTCTTTTTTGCTAAGGGTGTTCAAGTAGTATAAATGTTCTTACTTTTTTAGTAACAAAATAAGTGTTTTTATTATGTAAATTCATACATAATGCATTGTCATAAATTGTTTTAGCAATTCAATATTTTAAAAAGCTAATTATTAGTAATAATGGTAAATTTATTGGTCTTTTTTTATTTCGGGTCATTTTTCACCATTTTTAGGTCATAAATGCATTTTTTATTTTGCATTTTTTAAATATTTTATGGTCATTAACTGCTTTGCCCTAATTATGATACAGACCGACATGCTAATTTTTTACGTAATTAGGGACGATGCAATGGTCAAAATGCAATAAATTATATCGATTTGGTACGTTTTTAGTCCAATAACAAGATCGAATTGTTTAGTTTGTTAAGAAGATCCATAATTGCACGTGTTCTTGTTAGACGTACTTTGAGGATGAGTCGGAGTAGTTACTTAGTGACAATGACAATGCTAATTATAGATTACAGATCGTGCAGGTTCTCTGTTCTAATAGGTGTTTTGTACTGCACAAATAGCATGTTCATTAAAACATTAGGTATTGGAAAAAGTTATAAAACCTAGAGAAAAACACAACTTGAGGTGCATATTATGTTCATCATGTTTTCAAACTTCGAAATGATTCAGTAAAATCTTTAAAGCTGAATGTTGTATCCTAGGCAATAGGCCCTATGAAGAAATATTTCAAGAACCATACAGTCACTTACTTTTAGTTTCTTAAAGATTGCATTAAGTAATCAATTAGGGAAATTTAATGCCAAGTATATTTGAATAGTTCTATGCCATACATTAAAAAAGTTAGTTAAATTTTCTTTTATCTAGAATTTTTAAATTTATTGGAGTGGTTTACTTTATAAATGCGCTTGTACTAAAGTCAGAAATTGTCAGTTTCATTGCATTAATACCGATTTCCGGTTGGTAATTTCATTTTTTCAGTCAAAACGATTTCGCAACAATAATGTAGTTGATGTTGAGTACATACTAACTGTATACTTTGCCTGATACACTACGATCTACTAGAAAGTGTTATTATCTTAAGACATTTAAGTAGTTAAAGTGACATGGAATTAAATTTTACAGGAATTTATTTTACATGTCAATGTAATTTTTTATGGGAGGTATATTCCATTGTTGACTAATCTTAAATCTTAATCGCACGTCAGTTAGTTTTCTTCTTTTTTTGCACTAACTGTTTCAGAAACGTGTTCTATCTCTTAGCTGAATTCTAACTAATGCATTATTTTTTTCTACAAGAAGTTTTAAATAAACCAAGGTGAATAAGACGTAAATGGTCTATCCTCATTTATATCTTTAATATCAAACCTCTCTCACTTTCTACTTCTTTCCTATCTTTTTTCAGATCCCAGACTGATCACTGTTCTTTATCTTACTCTATCACTGCTTTACTGTAGAAGAGAAATTGTCTAACATCATAAGTACTGAAGAGGTTTAGATGTTTCTGAATTGTAGTTTCTTAGATTGCTTTTTTCTTCCACTAGGATAGCTTCTATCTACCATGAATTCTACATAATAACTAACAACGTCGAATCACAATTCACTGGAGTCAGTAAAAGATAACAATCATAGTGTTTCTTTATATGAAAAGATTCATGTCTCCGAATCTCATATTGTTCAGTCAGTTGTATTTACCATAGTGTGCATAAATGTTATTGGCTCATAGGGGTTTGAGTTCTTATGGATATAACACATTCCAGGCAAATAGTGTACCCAACTGCTACAACCACTATGACCCACGTGCACAAAGCATTTAAATAGGTCAGAGCTAAAAGGAAATAAGAGAAAGTCCATAGGATAAATAAGATGCTGCAGTCACTACAAATATTCGCAATAACTTTTCTGTATGAATAGGACATTTGCAATAATTTAACTCATAATTTTTCTATGACTGGAATTCTCTCGTAACATCACAGTTCATGAAAAATTTACTGGGTTTTAACAATCACCCCAGGATTCATCTGTAGTCACCTATAATTTTGTCTGATTAAAGTTGTACATTTTGTTTATAACATAAATGTGGATTATTTGTAATTCGCAATGAGACCTGGTTCCTAGGAGTGAAAGCAACACTAAATAAATGTAATGAAACACATTACGTTCTTGTTTCGTCGAATTGATGAGAAAGGTTTTGATATACGGTACTTTAGTGAAGAGACACAGTTTGCTGGTTGTGATCATGTCATTGGTATGGTAACAGCATTTCAAACTGCATAGTAATTGAACACGAAACAAAAAGTGGCAAAAACCTCGCGTCAGGTATTTTCGTTTCATAGATGTCGACATTCTTGTAAAATCTTGATTTTTCTAATCAGCACATTTATAAAAAGTTAGTTATTGTTGTAAAAATCTTTATCTCTTTGAGTCTCTCAAGTGATTTCTAAACGATACCATGACCCGCGTCCAAGCTTTACGCATTCGCGAGATAGCCTAGACTGCCCGCAAATTATGCTCAGCCCTCATCAACCGCTTACTTATGCGTCAGCTACATCCAGAGATTTCAGTTACCATTATGACCGAGTTGTTGTCCATTTTACGTCGTGAAGGCTCAACGGTCTTACGGAGAATCCGCGCTCTGTTGCCAGATATGTCTGTTTTGAGAAATGACCAAAATGACCGGGCAGAAATGACCAAAATGAATAGGCCCTGGTGGCATGAATCGCTTAAATGTCCCTTAAAAAAGGAAAGGTAAGACTAAGGTAAAGAAGAAGAAATAGAAACATGCATTTATATATCAAATTTTATGAAGAAAAAGATGGTAGACACGAAAAGCTTATATTTTCGTTGGTTTTTGTTTAAAGAATAAAATTTGCAGCATACATTTTAAAGAAATTTTTAACATATTTTCATTCCAAACTTTAAAACATATATAAAATTGAAACAATTTCGACGAAAATTATTCGTTTGTCATTTGAGGCAAAGGCGGTTTATATAATTTACCAATATTTTAAAAACATGGATTACAAAAAAAATCGTCAGGCAGGGTGAGAGTATTTGTTTGTTTTGCACTGTAAAATTTCGTCTCTACCTAAATTTCATTCTTTAAGTCCACATAAAAACTTCCAACGATAAAGTTGCAAAGAAAAGTGTGAAATTATTTTTCATCATCACCTAAAAGTTCTTCGAACGATAAAAATCCTTAGTTTCTTTCTCGGGTAAACAGCGCGCGCTTCATTTTCCCATACGAATAGCATGTGTCCTTTTATAGACAGAATCATACATGTAAACACCATCTGAATTTAGCCAGTTACTTACTCACGGTTCATAACTCACGGAGTTATTACGTCATGGAACTCTAAGTAATTTCGAAACAAAGAAGATTTGACCAGGTTACCAAACCAAAATTACAGACGATTCCACGCCAAAAAAGAACGTCAGCTTTGAAAGTTTTATTTGTTATAGGTGTCAGGTAGTTAAACTGTTGTAACAGGCCTATGCTACAGGGAATGGCTGTTGCCAGTAGCGATGCTGAATAATGTATAGAGACACTTGAACGCTCTGGTGGCAGTCTACTATTGTGACGCACAATGTGACGGATGATATTACTCCACAGAGAGATATAACCACGCCAATTAAACATAAAGCTACTTACATATTAGGCTTAAGTGTTAGGAGACTAGGTAGTTTTTGAACATTCGACCGAATTAGGTAAGCAGTAATATGAGTTACAGTACATATGACACTCTGCTTGTTCGTTGACGAATCTGTTTATGTTCTCTTAGCTGAGAAAGCCTGGAGTCATAGGAAAGTAATTCTCTGTATATATTTTGATTTTACTTTTTGATTAACGTCCTATAATACATAGCGAAGCGGTCAAGTCTAAAACATACGCCGGGTGTTAAGGAAGCTCGTTGAAAAATTTACTATGTTTTAATTTACAAGCTTTTAACCCCGTACATAATACGGGTAAATACAAAATGAGTAAATCTGATATAATAAAGTGCCAGAATGTACTGTATTTGTTTAATCAGTAATAATTGCAATTATGATAAGCAGAAAAGAAGTTAGTTTTGTAATCTACCTCCAAGTTAAAATGCAGATTGATTCATTAAGTAGGGCTTGCGGAAGAACAAAGGTCTAAAGTTTGATACTTAACCTTAATTCATACTCGTATACACTGATATAAGAAATTCTTAAAATATGTCAACATTTCACAAAATGCACTGGCAAAGAACTCCGCTTAATGTACTTAAGCCTAATTATTTCACAGTAATATACATTCTGTATATAACAGTATTATGTGGTAATCATTTCAACTTGATCAACGAAATAAGCAAACATCTGACTAGTTTGTTAAGCATATGTGAAGGAAGGTGTGGGTAGTGTTATTTGTCATATCTAACTGTATATCAACTTCCAAAGCCGTATATGAACAGTGTAATACAATATGTTGACATGAAAACTGATTTGCATTTGATAAATTCTTTCTAATATCTAATATATAAAATCGAAAGTGTGTATGTATGTATGTATGTTTGTTCCTTATACAAATCTACATTTCTTTACCAATTTACACGACATTTTGCACACATACCCAGTTAAGCCCGGGAAGTATAGCTGTCGACATTAAAATTGAAACAAATCAGTCCTTCCCTTGAAAATTATATAATTTCTGTGAATATTCTACTGAAAAAATGAAATGTTGTTCAGTTCACATGGCAACAGTGAATTGTTTACTGTGATTACATAGGGCCTTGGCAACTATATAGCCTAATGCTGGACTTTAACGAATTATGATTCCATGTAATATATTGGCGAAAATAATTACTGAAAAATGAATTACACGAAAATAAAGCACAGTGTGATGCAGTCACATAACTTTCTCTACCCTCGACATAAATATTTTCTCACTTCACATTTTGATGTAGAATAAGAGGTCGTATTGCAGGAGCAACTTAAGTGTGTGAGTATGCTATATCAGAAGTCGGTAAATAGTCAGTTATCCATAGCTGTAGGCTTTTTATTAGTTGAGATTTATCATAGGCCCTAAGCATGGGATGGAACATTTTGAGTCCTATACTCGCAGTATATTATGTCCCGGGTTTTAGGGGAGGAAAGTATGAAAGTGATACTGCATTTCTATTTTATTTCAGGCCCGAAACGGTTTAACATGAGAATGAGAAATAAAATTTTCCGTCAAGTCAATACAATCTTACGTAATTTATGTTTCTTCTTATTTCAACCCCTCCCAGACATGATGAGTAGAAGCAACGGAATGCAGCATTCGACATCCTCTATGAACCATAAAAAGCTATATCTAGCGTTTTCTGAGGGAATAGTCTGAGTGCCATATGTTGTTCTTCCTCATTTCGAATTCTACATACATTATTATATCAGGACCTAGAGTTTCAACATCGAAAGTCCTCCATAAGTTAATTTCAAATTACAAAATACAAAGCCCGGGCGACGCCGGGCCTTTTCAGCTAGTATTACTATAAAATAGGCACTAAATGGGGCATTACTCCGGTACCGGTCAACCGATTTGGTCCAGTATCAACAGACTTCTTCCCATGGGCGTTATAAAATCGTATACCAAGTTTCACGAAAATCTGATAAAGCGCATTTGAGTTATCGCGCCTTTTTTATAAACACCATAAAATAGGCACTAAACTGGGCATTACTCTGGTACAGTGGTATTAAACAGAGGCGGCAGTCAAATGCGCGTGAGAGAGGTGACACATGTAGGAGGAATCATGGGGAGGGGTAAGAATGTTGAACTGCACTAGCGGGAGAGGAGAAGCGATTGTAGCAAGGTCTCTTGTTTCTTCACTGCATTATACGATCTTACCGTACTGAAAGCAACGACACAACTAACCCATACACCTCTCCATGCAGTACGAATGTTTATTGGACTCGTCTGCATCTACTGAGCATCCATGCTTGGACTGCCACGTCTGATTAATACCACTGTACCAGTCAACCGATTTGGTCCAGTATCAACAGGCTTCTTCCCATGGATATTATAAATGCGTATACCAAGTTTCATGAAAATCCGATAAAGTGTATTTGAGTTATCGCGCGTACAGACACACAGACAGACAGAGGACAGACATGTTCCCTCCCCCACATGATCTCACATTCATATCCATACTTTGCTTCCGATAAATCCCATCCCTACAGTCTATCATAACGCAAGTCGTAAGTAGAGAAATAATATATCAGTACTGTATGTAACTAAAGGTTACTGCTCATTTATACGTTTCAAGTGCAGTACATCAAGTTGTAGTGATTTTCATTTTTTTAATTGTAATGTAAAAGAGGCTTTACAAAAATTATTTATAATGAAGAAATTGGTTCTTGTCCGTTCGGACCAAAAGGGTATAGGATACCATACGACATAGTGTCAAAAATGAAACTGAACTAGGTGTACAGGCATAGTATAAGCCTACCCCTATACAATGTATCATTTTTCACTTGTAAGGGAGTTCTTTGATAAATTTATGCAGAAGTGCGTTCTCATTTGGAAAATTAAAATGTCAGTAACATCAAAACACGACCTATGAGCGAGGTTTCCTGAAATTAATTAAAAGCAGCGTTATTAAAACTCGTTACGGAAACATGTATTCATGATATTCATTTATAGTACATGAGAGGATTCATACGGGCACTTGAGCAATTCTTATGACAACATTTTCCCTTATGCAAACTCAAATATAAATGAATCAAAAGTAATTACACTCTCTGAGTATAGGGAGTATTGGCTTTCTGTAAATACAAAGAACATCACTGATGGTCAACATAATGAAAAATTAAGTGATCTACCATAAGAAACCCAGACATAACAAAATTGAATGCTTTTAAGCATTCCAAACCTCATAATTGTAAGACGAGGTTACTTTTTGATAGTTGAGTGGACATTGTTTTTAGCTACAAATCCAAAACTTCCCATTCATTTATCCTCCTTATAAAAAGAAATATTGAATTAGTAGTTATGTCGCCTTTTGATTACTGTGAAATTCCAAATATCCGAACATGATTTGCATTTGATGAATTTTTATAACATTTTCAGAAATTGTATAATTTTTCAAGGAAAGGATTGGTTTGTTTGAATTTTAATGTTGACCGCGTTACTTTAGGGGTTGAACTGGGTATGTGTGCAAAATTTCGTACAAATTGCTCATGAAATGTAGATTTGTATAGGGAACATACATAAATATACATTTTCGATTTTACATCAATAAATCGATACAGTAATAAAACTTTCTCAAGGTTTGAAGGTGCCTTTAGTATAGTCGTCTTACTATCATCGTCCCAGCAGTACGGTCTTTGAAGTGTTGTTTGTTTAATGCAAGAAGGACATACTCATTAAATGCCGCGTGTTGAAGTATTGTCATATCTCAGTGGGAAAGAAGAATCAAAGAAATGCCGAAATTTTATATTAGATTACTATTTTTATTAGACTGACTTTGGAACAGTCTGCCACCTCATTGGATTTGAGAGTACAAACTACTGTTTACACCAGGTATGGGCAACCTTTGGAAAGATGCGGGCTAAACTTCACGTAATTTTTGAAGTCGCGGGCCGTAGATAATAGGTAGTTCTGAAAAAATAATCATGATACGGTTTTTTATATTTATAAAGTATAATGCTAAAGTTACATGAATGAGAACAATATCGCACTGATTAGGTATTTACTTACAATCAGAAGAAATTAATGAGAAGCTCGAGTTTGAACTTGAGAAACAAGATAATCAATGTTGGCATCAATCCCAATAATACACAAGTGCAGAGTGTTTCCCAAATTTTCATCAGCAAGTCTGGTTCGATACTTTGATTTATGCCTATTGCAGCATTTTTCTAGCGCTGACCGGAAGTAACACCTTCGTAGTTCAGGCTTTTGTTTCCCCCTCTCACTCTCCTGTTGGCGAGAACCGAAAATATTTACTTTTTCGAGCACAATTTTAAAATGTTCCGCGGGCCGGATCAAAAGTAGGGGCGGGCCACATTCGGCCCGCGGGCCGGGCGTTGCCCATATAATGGTTTACACTGAATAAACAATAATATAATCCGGCAGACCGCAAAAGAAAATGCCGACGTTTGACTCGACAAGTGGGAACGATGAAAATAAAAGCATAATATCATTATTGTCCAACTCTTGAGGACCAATGAGTGAACTTCCATCTTATAGGAATATAGAAAGTTAGTAGAACAAGAAAAATTTATACAGTTTCTTTGAAAAAGATTACGTTCCTCTTCTTTGATCATATTTTCATTTCCTTGCTATAACCAATGAGATTTTTACGGCCAAAAATAAGCGAATTAAAAAAGCCTTTAGAAGCTTCAATAATCCTCGGTGTTTTCTTTTCTGTTTACTTTCCGGAAAATACGTTTGAGCTTTCCTTGCTATTCCTCCTTCCACTCATAGCCAATTAAAGCTGGAATATAATGAGTGAGAAAGGATGGAGTAGAGTCGAGGATCGTAGTAATGGAATCGTCACCTGCATCTTAACTAGGTTAGCATTTGAAAATACATCTACCAGTGGCGGCTGTCTGTTTTGCAAGAATATTCCTTAAGTACATTTTAGGCAAGGCAGTGAGAAGAAATTCTAGATCGTCAAACTCACCGTAGGCCATTTGAATTCCAGATGAAGGGCAAGGTGAGACTGAGCGTGAAGAGACTGATTTTGTCAACAAAAGGAAAGCATTATCTGTCTTTCTTTCAACCGAGATCTTCATAGACATGACGTTATTCAAACATTATTTTCTTCCTAGCGAAAAAAGGGTTAATCCAATTCCAGAAATGCAATACTGAAGCTGGTGTAAGCCATAGTTGAATGTGTCATTGCATAAAGGTATCTAAGTAATTTATTTTGAAAATGTTGACATAGAGCAATAACTGTCGGTATCCATGCACATAGACACAGAAAGGTACCTATGTCATTAATATCGTGTGACAAATCCTATACGAAAAAAACCTGCACTGCAGAAATTTACCCAAGTCCTTAGTTGTCGAGCTAGGCATTTTTCTTAGTTTCTGAAACGTTTGATTCAAGTGACTTAGGTACATTTCTGCAATGACGCATAAAGTTGCAATTTTGCACCGAAATTATATAATAGGCTAATTTTATTTAAATAAATCCTGACTTAAAAGTACTGAACAGATTGAGCTGATTAACTCTAGTGTACAGGATACGCCTCTTAGATATAGTCATATCTGCAAAATGTGGTTCAATAACAATATTTTTCGAAACTACTCATATACCGGCTGAATTTGTTCTTAGGTATTTTGTTGGTAAATATATTTAATTATTAATATATTACTAAAATAAGAAATTTTGTTAGATCCCATTATACTTTGTCATAATGGAAGCCTCCTAATGGGGGAAGTCTTCTTAAATAAAATTAAATAATCTATATATTCTCGAAATAAACAATATTTATAAACTATGTTAAAATATTTCATATTTTCATAATTAAACACTAACAATCATGTGTATAAATGCTTTTTTTTGTGACTCTTTCACTGGTTTGTGTGAATTTGTGCATTTGTGTACCTTCGTGTGTGTTTTTTAACTATTTTATATTTTTCATTACGTATTTTTTATATAACTGAATTGTTTGGAACTGAATTGCACCTTTTATAACAGAATTGTTATAAGAGCCAGCCGCCACTGCATTTTCCTCTGTACAAGGTGTTGGTGAAACTGGGAAATATCGAAGCTTCATTTGAAATTCTGAAGACGTTTCTCTTTCAAGAATGAAGTCAACAATGTTTGTAGAACTACAGTTACCGTTACTTCCGTCGAGAAAATAGACCCATGTGTAGAGTTATCATTTTGCAAATATCTTCCTTCAGTTTGTCAAGTTCTGAGAAGGAATTATGTTACAGGCTAATATGTAAATAAGATTGCCGTTTCCAACAGTTTATACAGTCTTTTGAATGTTCTGTGTAATCTCAAGAATAAAATGCTCGAGTTCTATTATAAAAGAGAAGTTATCATCCAAAAATATTTTCAATCAAGCTCATTCATATCCGGAATACTTTTTATTAACAATTTTTTTGGCAGGAATAAAAAATGGCATTTTGATCCTCCACTGCCGGAAGGTCACAGGTTCAACTACCGATTAGGTCGTTGGGATTTTTAATTAGCCTAATCCTTCTGTTGGCACCATGATCCCTGGGGTCGATTCAGCCTCTAACAGAAATTAGCAACAGGAGAATTTCTGACTGTAAAGGGGGGTCGGGTCGGTAGCTGTCAGGCTGTCAATCTTACCAACTACACGTGCCGAACAGTCTAAACATCTGAGAGCCTCATCCTTTTTAAAACTTTTTAGAGCCTCCACGGCCTATATAGGGAATTTACTATTTTACTGTTTTCTTTTCTATCCTCTCCTAATTTTAATACATTGGTGATTGTATACACATTTTTTGTCTTACGTTTTAATCTTGGCTAAACCAACTGTATTATTATTTTATTGCTACTATTTTGTATCATGACCGCCTGCGTGGTCTTGTGGTTAGCGTTGCTGACTACAGATCCGTAGGCCCGGGTTCGATCCCCGGTACTTCCTCGGATTTTTCTGAGGTGCGTAGGTTCGGAACGGATTGCACTCAGCCTCGTCATTCAAATTGAGGAGCTACGGTCTTGGAAACTACCATTTACGGCCATGGGTGTCGGCATGCTGACCACATGCCCCCAATCGTGCCGTCTGCCTTTGGTAGATGACGCAGTGGTCGGGAGGTAGGCCTTGTCCCTTCAGGGGTGTTGCGCCACCGAGTTAGTTTTTATTTTGTATTAATATTGTGTTTATTGTATGTTTTGAAGATGTACATCGATTCATTTTGTATTCAATCTGGTTGGGTGGAAGAGATTCTGTCAGGCAAAATAAAATAAAATTTAAATATTATTATTATTATTATTATTATTATTATTATCATCATCATCAGGCTATATTATTATTATTATTATCATCATCATCATTATCATCCACGAAAGGAACAATTACCAGACGAGTTTTTTTTTTTTCTTATAGTGAACCATAGCTAATATAGCGCTTTGTTTTATATTAAAGTTAAATAGTTTATTTGGTAAATGAATATATGTGCCGGTTGGAAGTGGTATAACTTCGCAGATTTTATCAGATTGTTCCTTCTGTGGCAACAAACAAACATTCAAAAGCCAGATTAAAGCCTCAGATTAACTATTCAAATATCATTAGGTCCAAGTGAGTACTCTACCGGTACTAAGAAAATATTTTGGTCCTAACTTTAACCGTGCTTTACTTGATAAGTTATCTGTATTTTTCTGACTTTTCCCCATCAGCAAAGGAAAGACAATTTCCCCTCTGCGGTTTTTCAGTAAAGTTGGTAGTTCTCGTGCAAATTAAATACAAAGATTATCACATGCATTTTGGGAACGTCACGGGAAGTGTCTCCCATTGTGTACATATTGTAATCGTTTTGTACGACTGACAAACAATTGCCTCCACATCGCAGATCTGGCAGAGTGCTGTTGCATTTCTGCGGAGACAAGTACCTCATTATGAATCTCAAATAGGTTTAATGTTTATTTTAATGTTATTTACTCCCCCTTTAATCTGAACGATTGTATCAGTTCCACACTGCGTGTATATTTTTATTTATTTATTTGTATAGTTGGATATAACATATTAAAATAGATTAAGAGTTTGAATAAAACATGTTTTTGCTCACTCAGGGCAACATATCAAATTCCATTTAATTTTAATTTAATTTAATGCAAGTGTTATTTATGTACATTCGTATTGTGAAGTGGTAGCCTAATTTTACTAAACTGTTGCGCATATACGAAATTGCTTGTAAATACATGAGGCTACAGGCAGTGAAAAAAAAGCAGACCGACTAAAATATCTAAGTTGTTGATATGAGCCACTGCGCATGTCTAGCGGCATTCACAGGATAGCAGGGAACATAGGTATTGAAATTTGTTCTGGTGCAGACTATTGACTTGACCCATTTCGAAACCCAGAATATGGTTTCTAATCGTATTGTTTTATAACTGTATATATTAATTATTAATATTATTATAAAATACCAACACAAATTATATTATATTCAGCTACAAGAGTCGGTCCACTTTTTTTTCCCCTACCTGTACAGGTACTACTTGTAAAACCATTGAGTTCGTTGTCTGTTTGCCCAGATAAATGGTGCACTTAGGAAAATATAATGGAAGATTGGACTATAGGCCTACATATAGGCTACCCTAGAGATAATTAGGTCCGCCGCCGTGGGTGAGTTGGTAGCATGACTGCCAGCGACCTGGTCGGCCCGAGTCAGATTCCCGGCCGGGTCGGGAATTTTACAGGACTGGGTTAGGACTGGGTGTTGTGTCCTCATTCCCATCCCGCGAAAGGGCCTGGGCAGGACCGGCAGGACCGGCCTCATCATCATCATCAACAACAACATCATCAGAGATAATTATTTTAAAAGTAAATCAATTTTAATCAGCTTAGTTTCAAATAACGAAATTATGTATTTGGCCCCTGAAGGGGGAAGGCGGGTTGGGACTACCCTAAGCACTTCAGCCTTGTGGCTCATTGTGCCAACCTCCGGAATGGAATGATTTGCAAGCCCAACGGTCCCTCGACAACAGACCCCACCGCGAGCCCCCACGGAACTCCCCTACATCCAACAGATACCTCTACCATGCCACGTGTGCCGCTGCCTCGGTACCTCTTATAGAGCCCCCAGGTTGGCAGCACACCAGCCAGCAACTTCAGGACCACAAGCCACGGGGAGGACGGGAGAGGCCCACAGCAGGTGCTGGGGCGAGGGTATACCGGAAACCGGGAAAGGAAACGGGATGATTATGAGTGGGAGTTTGAAGATGAAATGGAGAGTGTTGGTGGAATGAGAGGGGGAAACGGGAGGATCCCCGAGAAAAACCCCCAAAGGTCACCACGAATGACACGCCCGCCAGGCCCGGGGATTGAACCCGGGACCGCTAGCATGCCAGGGCCACGCGCTAAGCATGAGCCACCGCGACATTAACGAAATTAAGTATTTTTACTCTGTGATGCCGATGCCCAGGTCAGCGGATAAAATCCTAACGAGACCGTGGTGTGATTGAGGCCCGAAAGCCTGCCGGCACATTTCAAAGCCGTGATAGATGTGAAATCGAACAATGTTGAAAAGACTATAGACAGACGAAAATATTTTGACTATCCTGGTGCAGCTTTGCCCAGAACGCAATATATTTAAAATAAAACAAAATTTAAAAAACTGATTTAATGAATATTATGTTTTAACTCAGTTGTGAGTGTAATCTATAGTATTTATTGTTATTATTATTGTTATCAACGTCATCATCTAAGAATAGAACTTTTCGAATTACGTTATAACAAGACTTGTTGAAATACGTCGACATGATAATATCGAACATCAATCTTCTCACGTTGAAGTCAGTCTTTCTAATACAGCAATGTAATACGTCACCAAGCACTAAAGAGTATGACATGCTATATGGCGAAGCCTTCCTCGATTTGTTGAAAATATTGGAGAAAATTAATGTTCCGTGCTGAAGGATCACGTGCACGCCATTAAGATAATCTGAAACATCGATCATAGCTGCAATATGAAACTCTTTCTAGACCAGTATTTTAACAGCATGTGTGATAAACTGAATTGAGGCTTGTATATATTAGAACATTCCAGAAAACGAACGAACGAATTCTGGTATGATAGGCATGACCGGCTGCTCACCATGACCAGAGTCAATATTTTTCATAGGCCTACACGTACTGTATCTCCTTAGATTCTTATACACTGATTGCCATAGCTCATTGATATATTTTTGGCGTCTACGGTAGAATTATCTAGAAATTACAATTCGTTTAATATATTTAATATGCATTATTAAAATCCGAACAGTCATAATATTATAGATAGCGTATTTTAGATTTCAGTTTAATAACTGTCCTACTGTTTCTCTGATGCGTTTTGGAATCTTATTTTCCGATCTTCAGGAATTTTAATTAAAAATATATGCTATTGAAAGCACAAAAACAACCGTCTCGGTGGTTCATCCCATCCCCTGAGGTAGGCCCAATGAGCCTATATAAGGCTTTAGTGTTTAGGGTTAGCCTATCCCTAACCCGCCTCTCGCCCTCAAGGGCATAACCTCAAGCACAAAAATACACATTAATTAGCCAAGGTAGAACTTTTTGCTAATCGAAGTAGAGAAGCTCATTGAAAATGAAAATTACCAGGTTCTTCAGTTATCTCACGAATCAGATCTCTGCACCTCAGAATAATCATAGCCGGTCAACAGGGAAACTCAAGCCTTTAGAGTTTAGATCCATACTCAGCAACGCTAACAATTATGCCACAGAAAGCCTACCATCATAAATTCATAAATAATAAATCATTAATAATAAATTAGTCCATATGTATTATTGACAATCATTTTCACTTTTAGTAAAACGATTTTAGTTTCAAAGGACGTAATTTGAAAGATGTAGAGTTTATGTTAAATGGTTATGTGTTACTAGAATTTACACTTCATCAATACTATCCTATACAACCACCAACCGCCATAAGTGTTTTTACTGAAATAAAAATGTCGGTAAAGAGCCAAGAGGACCGGAAGATTATCCAGATTACGTAACCAAGGACTTGGGCCAATAGAATACACAGCCTATAAAAAAATCTTTAGTAGAAGACGAATAAACGTTAAGTATAAGTTAATATCTTTCATACTACCTAATAGATGGTATAGTATATAATCGCGCTGTAATTAACCTTCAAACGCTAATGACTTGATGGCTTCCGCCATAATGTACACATTTCCCATTAATTTTTGGTGCCAATTCAATTTCTAATTCTCTAGATCAGTTCTGAAGCAGTTGCGGAACTGAACCAATCGCTACGCTTTGGAGATTACGAAAGGAGGGAAAGCAGGGGAATGGCATCACACCTTGGGAGTACTGTTCCCTTAGGCCTGCTCCAGACTAGCTAACATAACCTATCCTGCCATGTACTTCATGAACCCCGTGGGTAATTAAATTGTATTGCTTTTCTGTACTCATACCCGGTCATGTAAGGAATTGTTCTGAGGTTTCCTGCGCTGCGAATTATGTTGATTAAATTGTTGTTGATAATGTAGTTCTTTACGTATACTACAATTCCATAACATAAGTTGCAGCACTATTGCCCAGCATAACTAACATCACCACCACCACTACAACATAGTACAAATAAATTGGTATTAAATTATGTACATTAGGAGGAATTATTTATGAAATTGTGAAAATAATTAATTCTATTATTATATTGAATAATATTGCAGTTCTTACTCTCTCATAAATTCATACTAAAGCGTTAAATGAAATTTTAGCTTCTGTTAGTAGCATTTATTAGCTGCCTGCATTTTTCTGCTCAGAACATAATTGAGGCTGAGGGCATGTAAACAAACCTTCCCACGCCACCCTGCCCCCTGGAAATAAAAAGGAAGCCGCAAAAAACATCGGCATGGCTGATAATTTAATTTGTACATTTAAAAGCTCCCCTTTTCAGTTGCTTGAGAACTTGAAATCTCGTGGTAGGTGGACCTAAATACAACTAGCAACTAGCAAGTTGGATTCGTTCATTCAACCACCGTTAATGTTAACATCGTAATGGACATTTCCTCAACACCTACATTTAAAATGAATTAATTAAAGTTTTTTTTCTCCCCTATTATCATTTAAGGTCGGTTAAACCTAAAAAGGTTTGATAAAGCAGGATGAGGATACATTGGAATGCATAGTCTTATAAACCAAAATGTAATGGGCGTTATAAAAAGTGATAAAGGCAGAGAGGATCTGCAATTCTACATAAATTATAACTCTCCCAATCTCTTGTATGCTTTTTTAAACAGATGTGATTTTGTCAGAAGTGAATATGGCGGACTTCCATATAAGTTCTGCCCGAACTTATATTGCTTAATTCTGTAATCAGCTTAGTGGTATACATCCTCACTTATCGTCAGCAGGTCAAAATCAGCTAATGAAGTTTTTCATAGCTGACTTTACGAAAGGAAAACGGACCTCCATCTGACACTTCTTCAATGGGCGGCTGTCAGTCGACTACAATTTTTGTAGTTCTCTTATGAAACCACAGCGGCTAAGTGTTTTTTTTTTTCTATATTTTCGCGAGGGAGATTTATTAGCCTCATCTAAAAAAATAGCTGTAGACAAGACGAAGCAGATGGGTATGAAACGCTCACTAATTTCACACAACGGACACACTAATTTTTCAAACAATTTCAAACTTTAACAACCCCCTTTACCCATCCAATGAGAAATTCATGTGCAGAATTGCACAAGTAACTTTTCAAAGAAATTTCTAATTAATTAATTATGATTTTTAAGACACCAGCATGTTCAGGGTGGTTATCACACGATACATTTCATGACAAGTTAGTAGATTAAAGAGGTCCAGAGGATAGGTTTCTCGTTTTATGCTGTAAAAGTAAACTCATTTCTGACAGTATGAAGTAGCTTACATCCCATAGGAATATGGACTAGCTTTCGATTGCTCGGTTCTTATGTGTTGTAACATGACAGGTATATTCCCAGTTACAACGTTTACGTGTAACAAAAAATACAGACTGTCAAGACAAAAGATGAGCAAAATATGCAATATTAATAAGAAGATAAGCTATAATAAGTTATTTTATGTGCGAGAAAGTAGAAGGCCATTGGATCTAAAAGCACATGAAACCATAAAACGATAATTAAAAATATATATATTAATGTTTATTTACATTCAGCTTCCCTTAGTTAAGGGTTGCCCTAAGACAAAGCGTAATATAAAAGAAAATGATTTGCACCACAAAGAAGTGTTTACAAGTATTTACAATAAACATAAAGAAAAAACTCACATATATCAAGAAAACTTATGAAACAAGAAAAAAAAGAACATTGAAAACAAATATATACAATTTAGGAATATAAGTGATTCCTGAGTATTGAGAGGGAACCTTTCAGGGCTGTCAGAGACACTTCTTTTATTAAAATGCTGTTCAGACGGAAGAATCTGCAGAAATCTACAAAGAATGAAGGAATTGTTCCTCTTGCACCCACCATCAGGCCAAAGATGGTAATAGAAGAAAGGGAGTATTTTTCTTTGTAGTATGCGATGGTGGGTTCGTAGATACGACATTTTTCAGCATGAACTTCTGCAGGTTGGGTGCTACTTGTTTCAAACCTGACTGTAGGATCGATTACATATCCATTGGTTGAGCCTGGTGGAATGGCGATGATGTCAATTCTTCTAGAGGAGCCACCTTCAGAAACGCCGTAGACCTCTTCAGCTACTTGATGATGATTTTCCCGCAGAGCATTTGCAATTAAAGTTCGGATCTTGTGATGGCGACTGTTCCTCAGCACTTCACCATAAGGACAAGCACCCAAGACGTGAGCAAGAGTTTCTTTCTCACTGCCGCAACGACGGCAATGGTGACCGTCTTGGGACCTGCCTGGTAGAGCACGAACTGGACATACATTCGCTGTCATCTTAATTGCATCCTTCCACTCACTACTCGTCAATCCTTTGGGCTTACTAAGCCATTTATTACATGGCGTATATTCTTTAAAAAGGATGACACCCTTTCCTTTCTGGGGCAAAGAACACCAAGTTTCAAATTCCTTATTTCGGAGTTGCGTCCGTGTGGAAGGAACTTTAAGCCAGGCAGGCCTTCCATCTGATGGCAGATTAAGTTTTTCGAGACATCTGTTAACTTCATCGTTCAAGTCTCTTGTGTGATTTATGTGGATGTTATTAGAATTCATGAGACTTTGGCAGGAATTAATGAATTGTAAATATGCCTCCCACGATGCTTTAAAGAGTCCTAATCCCTTATAACTCTTGGCTGAGTACATCATACTATCAGGGGTGTCGGTTGGGAGTTGAAGTATCTCTTTACATGTTGTTCGAATTAATACGTCAGCGTCAGAAAGAAATTTGACTGGTATTCTATTTAATGGTGTAGTCTGAAATTTATAAATCAATGATGGACATATAAAAGTACTCAAGATGTTAAATTTCTGGTATGGTTGTAATAAAGAGGAGGAAGCTAAGGCATCAAATTTATTTTTAAGATCGTTCATCGCTGCTTTTGGGTCAAAAACCGTTGCATGATGATAGTTGACACCCAAATAGCGGATAGTCTCATCAGGTGCAATTGAAGGAATGACTTGTCCAGAGTCTAGAACGAAATCATCATACTTTATAGTGCCTTTAATAATTGAAATAGATTTTGATTTATGCATATTAATAGCCAAGCCTATTTCAAGAAACCTTTGAATGGCTATATCGGCAAGTTTCTTGGCAGATTCTTCATTATTGCCTACTATTAAAGTATCATCTGCAAATCCCATGACAGTTATATTAGGGAGACCTGGCAGTATAGAATAACCAAAATCCTCAGCATTTTCATTGGAAGACAGTTCATGTAGGATATGGTCTGTCACTAGATTGTACAAAGTAGGTGACAGAGGCGATCCTTGTAACACTCCTCTTCTTATTGAAATGGGCTTGGTCTTTTGATTGTTAGTCCATATCTGCGTAATGTTATTTATTTGCAAAGAAACTATAAGTTTCGATAATTTAGATGGTATATTAAGTGATGAGAGACTTTTCTCAAGATGGCCATGTCCAATATTATCAAATGCCTTGCTAATGTCTAAGAAGATCAAGGCAAGGTTTGTTTTACGTTTCTTAGCTGACGTGAGAAGAGATTCCAAAATAGACGTGTTAATATGTGTGCCGGGGGAGTTAGTAAACCCTCGCTGATGTTCACAAAACGATACATTCATTTGAAGTCTTCTATCAAGCACACGCTCGATGATTCTTCTCACGATCGAGCAGATGGTAATAGGTCTCCAATTGGCCAGGTCTGTCTTATCACCACCTTTGAAGATTAGTATTGTTCTTGCTCTTCTTAAACATTCCGGAACAAGATTGCGGGCTGCCATTGTTGTAGCAATTAGTGCTATGATCTCATAGCAAGTGTCATCTTTTACAGCTCTCAAAAGAACATGGTCAGGGCCAGGTGCTGTGTCGACTGCAATTCTTCTGACTGCTGTAGATATCTCATGCTTGCTAATTAGTATATCTTCTGTTTCATCCAAACTGACTCGAGCAGCGTCAGAAACATTGGATGGATATACATCTCGTTCGCTTTCATTTGGTATAGAAAACAGCGAGGAAAAGTGGTGATGAATTTTATTAACATCAACACGACAGACATTGCGGTTATCATTCAAAACATTTCTTACTGCTTTCCTTCTTTGGTTGTAATACAAATATTGCGTCTTCTGATAATCAAATCTTTGTTGTCGTTTTAACCTGTCCCGTTTGGTGGCTCTTTCTGGGTTACTACTTTTACTATATTCCCTTTGGTTATTGTATGCCTTCTTCTTTTTACGAGCTTCGTAATACCGCACTGCCGGATGTTTTGGTCCAGGCAAAAGGTGAATGGCCTGAGATAAGAAGGTTGTGAATTCTTCAACCCTATTACAAAATTGTTCATCACTAAGGGTTGTGAGAAATTCTGACTTCCATTGTTCCAGATTTTCTTTATACACCTTCAAATTGTTGTCTTCTACTGAAGAGTAATCATCTTCAGTCTGTTTGTTTCCGTGTTCTCTAGGCAATTCAGCACTTATCTGAGCAGTCTTAATGTTATTTGACTGCCTATTCACAATATTATTTCTCTGTTCCTGAGGATGAGCTCGACTGATATGAATACTAACGCCATGAGTACCCTTGTATATTTTCCCACAGTGAGGGCAAGGCTGACCACATGTGTTATCTTAGCTAGGTACTCCGCTAGGAGTATTTAAAGGAGGATTGGTAAGGCTCTCCATGGTAGGAATGACAAATTACAAAAGATATATATCTTCTTCTATTCATCTATCCAAATCATATAATAATCCTCTTTTAATATGCTGTAGGACCGTCAGTACTGTTGCTGATATGGAATTTGGATTAATTTGCTTCCATAAATTTGCTCTGTGATATTCATCATCATCTTTATGAGTTTAAAATGAATATAAATGGGTTTATTTCATGATGTAAATTGGTAACTAAGTGGAATAAACAACCTGATAAAACACAGCCAAAGAATGCATGATGCAAAATTAAGTATTTTCCAATATTTACTCGAACAAGAAGCTCACCAACACTTGTATAAACTCCAGATAGTAGAGTGAACTGTAATTGATGTAACTTACGCCTTGAAATCACTCAAATAAGTTAAATACGATTAAAAATATTCCCACTATTATCAAGCCAAGCCAGATCAAGTCAAGGCCACCGTGAATGCAACAAGTAGTGAAGTACTGACTAATCCAGGGCTTAATGTATTTTCTGTAAGATATGGTATCTTAATATTGCTAAAGTCTCATATCAAAAATATAAACTTCAACTGAATATAAGTTATAGTATGCTGTCATGTCATCAATTGACGAAACGTGTTATACGCCGGTATCTGCTGTCTTTTTAAAGTTCCCTTCCTTCTGTTGAATTTATGAAAATTAATTTTACTAAGTAGACAATTATCATCAAGGGCGAATATCGCTTATAGTTCGCTGGGCTGATTATGGCTCTCATCCCATGACTCCGCGTAAGCTCTCAAAAGTAAATAAACAAATAGTAATTAGCACTAGTACTAGACTGTGGAAAAAGGTATCCATTCTACAATGATATTAACGAAGGGCAAAGACGGCGAAAACGATCTCTGAGTCTATATGGCCTTCGTGCTTTCTAAGGAAAGTTCAAGACAAAAGAATGTTTCTTCCAGAGTGGGAAGATTATTTTTTTCTGTGTAGGCTTATACGGCGATAATGTAAAACAATTGATATGCTCAAATATATTACTGTTCAATCGTGCATTGTTCGCTACAATATATTTTGTTTTCTAATATTTTTTTCCATGATTGAAACAGTGGAAATCAAATGTAGAATTAGACTGATTAACAGACATCTTCCATGTTCAGTTAAGCCTAGCAATAAACAACATAATTTCCTATTTCCAATCTATTATGCTAAGAGGCAGTGAGGAAGCCTGAATTATTGTTTCATATTAAATCCGACACTTACGAGGCGCGTCCTTAAAGTAAGTTTACCCGAGGACGTTTAGGGAAACAAAACACAATTTCGTGGACATATACAGTCCAACAGATACAGCAAGTATTCAGCTATTATTAAACACATTCGCCATCGGAATTGAAACATTTGTCATACCGTGGAAAAGACTTTTGAATACCTGTGTCGTTCAAGTCTGCCGCCAGGGATTTGAACCATTGGGTGACAAACATCTCCTCCTCTCTGTCATTCTCTGTCATTTCCTGTCGTTTCTTGAAGTGTACGAAAAGACAGAAATCACTGGGAGCGAGGTCCGGGCAAGTCTCCTGCAGATGTTCGGCTGGTAGGTGTTTAAACATCCACCCTACAACCCGGACCTCGCTCCTAGTGATTTCCATATTTTCCTACACCTCAAGAAATGACAGGGAATGACAGAGAGGAAGAGATGCTTGTCATCCAATGGTTCAAATACCTGTCAGCAGACTTGTATGATACAGGTATTCAAAAGTTGGTTCCACGGTATGATAAATGTTTCAATTCCGGTGGAAAATATGTTGAATAATATCTGAATACTTGCTGTATCTGTTGGAATATATATGTTCAAGAAATTGTGTTTTGTTTCTGTAAACTGTCCCAGGGAAACTTACTTTATGGAGGCGCCTCGTATGTAGCCCTTACCCCTTAACCCTTCCAATACACCCCTTACTACACTGTCCTTTGCGAAGGGTATCATAATGACTCGGCTTACAATATTGCTGCCTTTGACGTGAGGTATAACACATTATTTACAAACATAGCAGTAACTTTTTTTTACAAATGAAAGTAATCGATTACGACAAGCAATCACCTAATGGTTTAATTTAATTTAATTATTTACTATGCTCGTTATTATTGTCTTTTTATTTCTATTTAAGCTTTCCATTGTATTTATAATATAGCTATATAACTCAAGTATTTCCATTTGAATAACAGAAGAAGCTGTAGCGATGTTACTGCTAGGCTTTTCCTTCTTATAAACCTCTTCGTGTTCAATGTCCCGCTTTATGTTGTTGACAACGAATTCCATGGAATGGCGTCGTTCCCATTCTTCACATTAAGCCCAACGTCACACATTTAATACGAGAATCTCTTTGAAACTTTCTCTCTCTTATGTTATATGAAACATGAAACATTTTACAACATGTAATTCAACAAATCCTCCAGCTTTTCTACTTTAGATATACCAAGAGCTAGGCTATCCCACATTTCTTTGCCAACTGCCACTTTTTTTACTATATTCTGAAAAATATCAACCATGCAGCTTCAACTTTTGCATTGGACGAGAAACGAATAACAAGGAAATGTTCATAATGTCGACCCCTATGATCACGACAAACTTAAAGCGACGACTCATGGACTGTCGCACACGCTCTCGCACCCCAGGAGATTGGCGCACATCGTCAGCGGCTGTTACAATCCTAACAACCAGGGCCCTATTTCATAAAAGTTACAATTTTACAGGTGACAGGTGACATAAAATTGTCTTACAGGTTTACATTTTGACAATTGTGTTTTTCATAAAAGCTGACAACTTTACATAAATGTCATGACAATTTTGTAGATTTGTATGACAATTTCACATATTGTTGTTTCTCAAAACTTTTGAGTTTACAGGTAAAAGTCTGACATATATGTCAAATCTTAGGATACCTACCATTTATGAAACATTAAATTTTGCTGACATATTTACAAATTTACAAAAAATGTAGAATTGTCATTACAGAAGTGACAGGCAATCTTTCATATGTAGGCTAACAGAGTAGGTTATGTAAATGTGTGGCATAACTTGGCAAACTTTCTTGTGATTTAAACTTTGTTAACAAACTTGCTAAATTGTCTTGTTAATAATGAACACTAGTAGTAGTGATATTGGTAGTAGTGAAAGTGGTGAAGAAATAGACATGAAACCACCCAGTGTTTTTAGGCAATGGATTAACCTAACTTTCAATTTCAGTGACTTTGTATTAAAAGATAAATATAATTAAATTATTTTCGATAGTAATAATCGATTGCTTAGGTATCACATTCGATGTTGTGATCAATTATCACAAGCTTACATGAGAGCCATCTACAGTGTACTAAAGTAATCTTTAGGTTTGACATAAAATTGTCGCGTTTATGAAATGGGTTCTTTTAGTCTGACAATTTACATTAATTTGCCTGTAATGTAAGGAAAAGTTGTAATATTTATGAAAAATACAATTGTCGTGACATATTGACAAATTTGTCGGACTTGACATAATTGTCGAATTTGTCACACCTGTAGAGTTTTATGAAATAGGGCCCAGGTCCATGTTAGTCACAGGAGTCATGTACACTAGACTCTTCATGTGACCCCAGAAACAGCGAAGGGCCTAGTGTATGTGACTCGTGTGGAAACTAATATGGACCTGGTTGCTAGGATTGTAATAGCCGCTGACGATGTGCGCCAATCTGCTGGGATGCTAGAGCGTGTGCGAAAGTCCACGAGACATTGCTGTGAAGTCTGTCGTGATCATGGGGGTCGACATTTTTAACAATTAATTTAAAAAGCGTAATTTTGGTTGTACAAAGGTAGTCAGATTAAAAATGAAAGTAATGCAACTACTCAGTACTGAGCCACTGGAGACCATAGGTTCATTGTATGAAAATCACTCGAAAAATATTACTGAACAACTTGTGAAAGTTTGTCGGTAGAGTTCTGATTCATCCTGTATATGCCTATTTCAACTTCAGCCTCACTAAGTGTGGATATCGCTCATTTGCTTAAGATTCATCATCAGTCTCGAGCAGACCATAAATATTAACCAAATGCCTGAATCTCTCATTGTCACAGTCGGATGAGGTAATTGGAAGTTACTTGCTGCAAGGAGATATGTGTATTTTCTGTGCTGAATGGTAGGTCTATGTAGATCATGAAATTAAACTAATGTAATTTTCCTTTTTAAAAAATTCACATGTGCCCCTTTTCAACAGACCGATTTAATTGTAAATTAAGCCATCTACTATCCTATAGACAGACAAATAACTTGATATGTTACTATTTGTTTGTTAACTTTATGTACACAGATTCGGTTATTCCAATTTATGATAAATAGCGTTTGTAGAGTACCAGTTTAACAACATTGCGGTACATTATGTCCTTTGTTATAATATTTTCAAATACGCAATGTTGTGTATTGCTTTTGACTGTTTTTCCTCATATGTGGTGTAATTAATTTATATAAGCATCGCTATTCACAGTGAAACACTTCCATGTTTTATTTTGTTGTTTAACATGTTATGAATGCTGAATACAAGTGTGTATCACGCAGGGTGTGTTAAACTCCCCCTTCTCTCTCTCTCTCTCTCTCTCTCTCTCTCTGCATTGCACAAGTTTTATTCTTACTCAAAAATACTGTATTTAGTTTTGTATACGAAATTGATAATTTAAACGGATTTCAAATAGAACTCAAAGTGACAGCTGTAAAGATGTAAAACTCGCAGTTAAGGGTGGCTTTACATTGGGCTCACCTCAATATTTACATACTCAATGGGCAAAGTTAAGATCAAATTTACAAACCGAAAACGTCGTTCCAATCCCAAACGACTGAATGAAACTTGCAAATTTGCACTTGCAACATTAAATTCCTGGTCTGAATTTGAATAAAAGCTTCTTACCAACTCAGCCCCAGTGTGTGTGACAAGTGTAGGTCTCATAGATTAATACTCGTTCCTCTATTGAGACCTAGAAACAAAGTGGTGTTACGGTTCATTGTTTTGGTCATGGATTTCAATAATAAGGGGTTAGCTCGTTACCTATTGAAGGAACGTAAGATCCTCTCTTCAGGACACGGCCCTATAACATTCCGGCATTTTTGGTCCATGCCCTTTAAGAGGAGACATAAGGTTTCAGTACAATCATCCTTTCACCTTTAATTTGGCTTGCTCAGTACTTAGTACTTCTATTGTCTTACATTTTAAATTACTGTATTCCTAAAGTCATATAAACAAAGTTTCTGCAAACAGAAATATTTTAAATTAGACTTTATTTTGTACAGCTCAAATGTTAATATATTATTATATAATTGTTTAGTTTATTTAAAAAAATAAAATCTCTAAGTGATGACTGTAGCGACTTTGGGTTGAAAGAAACTGGAACAATGGACGCAGATAGTAAGAAAATCTGTTTCTATACAGTCTGATCACTCATGTAATTGTAGTATTTTCTTTTGTTACTAAAACTGTTGCAGGTGAATTGCATGGGGCCTGTACTTAGTTCTGATTTTGAGTTTGATATAGCGACGCACCTGTGCAATAGATAGTGCGATAAAATAGGATGCCTGCACTGGGTAGAGGAAATTCTACTTTCTACTATGGTAGCGTGAACGAAAAATTGCAGAAAAACACTATCATAGGAAAATAGCATTTAAATTCTTCTACAGCAATTTACAATATGCTTCCTCCATTCTTTTTCACACAGATCCTGATTTTCTACAGAAAACCATTTCACAAATGTATTATATTAATAATGATTCTTATTTGTTCATGTTCCTATAAATCTTAATTTCCTGACTTATAACATTAATAATAATGAACTAAAGTAAATTGAAATGAAAGAGAAATAGCTGGCGTGATAAATATTATGCGCAGAAGAATAGGTGCCGCATTGTAGATAAGATGTTACATTCATATGGCCGTATTACCTCGTGATAGTTTGTCTGGTATCAGGATCAAAGTGCACTAAATAAATAGGTAAACAGTTGAGGGTGATAAAGGTAGCCCACAACTTGAATAGATGCCATCATTAGCTCGTTGTGACATAACACCCTCCTACACCCTCCTATCAAATCACTAGAAACACATTTGTGGCTTCTGCTTCGTAGAAGGGACCTAAAGGTTCGCAAAGGTCAAATGCTACACATCGCTATTGATTGATATGGCATCGTCAATTTCTTTCAATCAACGAAATGGGTGCAAGAAGTGGGTATGTACGCCAACCAGCGGAATTAAAGAAACTTATTTAGAAAGTTTAAGTAAAACACTGCCGACCTAGGCTTACTGAGAATCCTGAAGAAATTTGAAAGCGTTGGTTAAAATACGTAAGAAATATCATTATGTTATCCCATTAAAACCACAGAGGGAAAACCGGGTCAAACTATTAAGTTAGAATGTGCAGATATCCATATAGAGAAATCTCCCTTATAAAGTTCTAATGTAAGAGAATTTTGTAATACTTTTAATAAGAAGACTTACGCCCGAGTTCGTGTTTATTTAGCCGTGTTTACGTATATTAAAAAAAACTATTGTCTTTTTTGTGAAGTTTGCGATTTCATGGCTGATTTGTCCATTAAAATTGACATTATTTGAGAATTCAATCTATTTTTATAATTTTTTAAAATGTGTTCTTCTGCACGAAAAAAATATTTTAAGTTTTTAAAATGTGTTCTTTTGCACGAAAAAAATATTTTAAGTGTTTATTCTATAATTATTATATATGACCAGTAAGACGCAAATCTCGATGCAAGCTTTTCTACACTCCGCATTCATTATAAAAAAGGATTTTTTCTCGAGTTCTGTTAACATAGAAGAGGTACTGTGTGTATTTACTAAAATAAGAAATAAGTGATCATTTAATTTAAATATTTCATAATAATAATTGCCATCTGCCTAAGGGAGATGACGCAGCGGTCGGGTGGTAGGCCAAGTACCTCCAGGGATGTAGCGCCACGGAGTTTAGTTTTAATAATTGCATGCAGATACTGAGTTGTCTACATTTTAGATTCCCTATCTAGATAGACTGTAGGTCCTTCCCTTAACACACGTATCTTAAATTGCAATGCCACTATTTACATATTTGAATTAAATAGTTCACTGAACTTTTGAGTCAACTAAATTCACACTATGGAAAACTTTGTGTTCTATGTTTTATACTTGCAAGTCATATATTCATTAGAATTCGTTATCGATACTTACGATGAAAAAATTTTAGAATGAAATGCTTCATACTTGAAGATTCAGTTATTGAAAGAAAGATTCAGACTTCATTATCCTCTTTTAAAAGTAAAGACCCTCTTTGGATCGCAAGCGTATTACGAGTATATGGAGACCATGGAATTCTTAATATAAAAGAATCAATGAAACACAGCCCTCATATAGAAAGCGTAGTGCATTAAGCAGATACTAGGGATCACTAGCGATGCAGAAACAGTACTTCAAGACACTGCAGAGAAGCTGTATTGTAGCGTACTTCAATGTGTGATTCCAGTCTGTATTGAATCTGTGCTTCAGTACAATTCTCACATCTTGCATCCAACGTAAAAGAAGAATATCCTAGATGCAGTACTATCATCCAAAGGCAATTCCCCAGTTTTCAATAACTGGTTAGTCTGAATGCGAGAAAGGAGATGCTGTATGCTACAGGCTAAGGAAAAAATCTACTTCAATTGCTACGCAATCTGGACGAAATTTAAAATTGCGTCTTTTTTTTTCATACATACCGTAATGTAGGTTGCGAAGTATTTCTACTCACTGATGTGAGGCAATTTCAAATAATGGCATTTCATTGTACGCTTCCTATTTCTGATCTCCTTCAATGCTCTCTAATCTGACTGAATTTCATTTTCAGCTTAAGACGCTGTAGGTACACATCCTTCAGTTCTTTGTTACACCCATATTCATAGTAATTTTCTTTTTCTCTGCCAGGAACGTAATAATTTATTGTGAACGATTAAAGAAAAAGTAGGTACAGCATACCAATTCGAAATTCTCTAAGTCGATTAAGATTGTTCACAGATTCAAATATCCATGCGTCTTAATGCATGCGCAATTTTTTCATGAAAACATTTCAAGGATGGGATGTTTTACTACGACATTTTGTATATACGAGGTCTAGACCTATGTGAAAATCAGCCTCTTCTTTGATCTCTTGTGCTTTTATCCCAAAATGCTTACTAAATTTAAAATAATAACACACTACAATACATTTCTTACTTTCTATAAAATTTAAAGTTTTGACAAACAACGATGGGTGATTATATATATATATATATATATATATAAATTTATAAATGCAATTTATTTTGGTCTATAATTCTAGTTTCTTCTTAATTCTGTTTCTTTCCTAACATAATGTACCCGCTAGGTAATTAAAAAATTGTGTTTTTCACTCCCAGTTCCAAATTAATATTTCACCATGACTTAATAAATTAGACATATTTCATAAAGGTTATTCGTAGGTATTGCAGGTTCCGATATCGGTTTCCAATATATTTACTCTTTGTACATTTTCATTCGCACTACATTAAACCTTCTGTGTGTAATTTATCTTCTATTCACGTCCGGTTACTACGTGTTTGTTAATATTTACACATACAGAAGGCTTTAGTCAAAAAATCATTAAGTAAATCAGCCTTCAGATGACGCAATAAAGTACATCCTACCTGAGTAATCCAAGGTTCAAAGGCAACTCGACCTGATCCCGGATTGTTTTCTTTTCTAATCGAACGGTGTTTATTTAGCAAAAGTAATTTTTAGATACTAAAATATAGATCATTTTCCATACCACTTTGTACTGTAATCGATCAATCAGTAGTCCTCCATTAAGAAAAATAGAAGCCTGTACTATAAGAAATAAAATTACACAATTACAGTATTTTCATTGGTAATGGGCAGATTGGTCTTCTCAAAGGGACTGAAAATCAGTTGGCTAAACTTCATCTTAATAAAATTCCACCTGATCGGAATCTGATCATGAAAAGACTGAGTTGCTATTTTGAGAGGTTTCGCTACATGGTATTTTTGCGGTAGTGTCAAGTTTCGACAAATCACCCCTCTTCTCGGAACAATAGATTTTCAACCGCGATGTTTGAGGAGCGGGTTGTGAACACGCACGACTAAACTGCTCGCAATATTTTTAGTCAGCATAAAATTGGAGGGGATGAAACGGGAGAACCCTCACTTTGTTTTGTTTCCTCACGGGATTAGACGGGTTTATTACCAGTGAAATATAGGGAGGTGGTCATTGATCAGCTTGAGTGCGTACCAGGACGTGCACAAAACATTGCCTCGCGGCTCTTCACTGGATGTGGTTACCATGGATGAGACCGATATTGGTGTTTTATTAGTCATTCGTTTTAATTGCAGGCCAGACTAACTACTAAGCAAAGTACAGAGTGTGTACACCGACATTTTTTAGGCCTTTTTAATAAGAGTAAATACATGCATTTTTTAAGTTCTGACTTTCCACTGATTACAACGAGAGTTGAAATTGCTGCCTAAATTTTCTCACAACCAATATTTGGTGCGTTTGTGCTATTGTCAGACCATGCGAAAATCCCCTGTTGTACCTAACAGACAAGTCAGACTTAAAACATGCATTTCCAACTATTAAAAAGGCATTTCGGTGTAGAAATCTGTAAATTGGCCTTCAGTTTCCTGACGTAAAGCCCTTGGATTTCTTTTTGTGGGGCTAGGTTAAGGTCAGTGTGCTGGAGTGGGCCTAAGCAGAAATCGAATACACACTAGACATTCTTTTCGTGTAACCGCAGGGGCTCACGTGGAAATGTTGCAATTTTTTTATAGAAACTTAATACTTAAACATGACTTATGTTTGGGACTAAAATTACCTTGTATTTATTTGCTTTCTATTGGGGGCAATATACGAGTAAAACCAGGGCGATTCCGGAGGAATAAGTCATGGAACCTTTTTATTTTTTATGTGAGATCATTTTGAAATTTTGAAATATACAAACGAAAGGGCAGGGTATGGATTGTACGTACGATGCTGATTATGGGTACTAGATGTAGGATAGAGTATGGAGCAGATACACATAAACATGCCATGAACACGACGGTATCATGCCACTCTACTGTATTGCAATAGTTGGAAGCATGAAAGAACGCAAAGCCCAACCTATAAAAGCCTCGAAGTTCGGTACGTAAGGTGGAATTTTCACTCTAAGAAGAAGCTATTCTTTCGTATCTGACGTATCATCATTGTTTACATCTTGTCACCTCCATTCAACACGGCGGTGGCTTACAACCTAATCCCTCTGTGCGTATAAAAATTCCATCAAATTACGTGACTGGACATGTCCCATTCGCGCTTTGTTCGGCATGAGTGTCTGTGAGACAAGTTTTTACTGTCCTACGTGCTGTTCTATGAACAGTAGCCTATACTTCATGAAACATTATTTTATGTATTTTCTAATATTTCATGAGTATTACTGACGATCTAAAATGTGTAAAGATTGAGTAAAAACTAGCATGATATATAAGATAAGAATGTGTAAATTTGACATAGAATTACTCTATTTAAAGTGTACCTTACATTTTTCTATTTTCACAAAAACAAATCAAATGTACAATTAGGCAATATATTTAAAAAAATAATTATGCACCTTAACTTGATGCATGTACCTGCTAGGTTAGTTAGTAAGTAGTAATAGTGACAAGGAAACTCGCAAAACAAAATATTGTAATAATTGTAAACATTTTAATTTAATCAATTGTAAAATATCCTTATTTATTGCTTATTTTAAATATAAGTGTATGTTACATGTTCATAGTTGTTTCCTTCTCATTATAACATAAATGAGACATTCGTCATTCAACTAAGATGAATAAGGTGAAATTTTCTATTATATTATGTGTTCGTGTTTTCTTTGAGTTGGTCCCGGCATTGGACTGATCACTCATCCGGGATGCCCTCCATGTCCTTATCTGGTCAAAAAAGTATGTTTGTGATCAAAGGTTATCTTTCTCTCGACAGGTTGTGGTCTTGTAAGGCCCGAGCGGCGTGGATTGCAAAAAGTTTACCTATAACGGGAGAAGTTAAATTAAGAAAAAGAGAAGAGAGAGGTCCTGTTAAACTTTACTTGATTTTTTAGGGAATCATATTTAACAAACAATGCTAAAATATATTATAATTCTTGTAGTTTTATCAATAGACCAATTTCATTAGAATCTATTCAGTGCAGACCATGTGTAGGAATAGCTGACAAACTCTGTACAACCAGGAAAGGCTTGTCATGTTTAACTACATGGTGAATAGATCACACTGGTTTCCAATAACATGTGAGATAATGGTAAACATGAAGATGGGCGTGAGGACTACCACAAGCTTGCAATTTACCTCCCTGAGTTTGCACTAGAGGATTCTCTTACCTCAACAAAGATTAAATCAACCGTTCCCCAGAAAATTAGGCCTATTTATCTGTGACTATCCTGAAAGTCTCATATTTTGTCCAATGAAATATATCCTGCTATTTTAATGAAATGTTTGTTTTAATTCTCAAGAGAAAGCAATAGTGGAGAGGAATAAATTTTAAAAAATCAGGTATATATCAACCAACAGAATTATAAGAGCTTTTTAACGCTGTATTTTTAACTCTCTTTTACTCCTACGGATAAGAGAAAATGTCACAAACCTCAAAAAATATTATTTCCGAGAGTCATACTTACTCTAACATTTAATATTAATGACATGCCAAAAAATATTTGTGCACTTACTATGGTTATAACAACCTATGCTTCTCTATAGGCTACAACCTTATGGATACTAACAGAGAAATTATTACAATTTCTTCAGAGGGGTTATTTTTTTAAATTTGCAACTTGCAGCAACAAAAAATAAAAAAAAAATAACTGGTTTGCTTTTATGAAAGTTTTGGATTTTTTTCGGAAGTGGCTCCATCGTACTTTTCCTGCTCCGTACATAGGCACTATATTAAGTGCATAAACGAACTACTCGGCCTATATTTAATTTTTCTCTAATTGATAGCGTTTTCTTGAGAATGAGAAGAAATGCTGAAAAGTACATAAGAACTCTATGCTGTTCATTGCCGCGTATTGTATTTAGAATTTTATATTCTTGGATCTCACAGGTTCATCCTCACTATGCTGATTTTTCTCTTTTGTTTCAGGCCCTCAGCCGAACGGAACGTAGACAAATTCTCCCTTCACGTGTTCGGTCATTTTTTTTTGTCTAAGGGTGTACCTCCCGTGAAAAAATAAATCAAAATGAAATTCCAATACCCAATAAAGACAAATAAAGGCGCATAACTGATCTCAATATGTGACACTTCCTTTCCTTCAGGGACGTAGCCAGGGAGAGGACCCGAGGTCCCCCCGAAATGAAAAGTAAACTTCACCAAATTAAAATGTACGTCCTATTTGATATTCTTAAATAAAGTGTTTTATTGTCCCTATGGCATTTTTTATTAGACTAACAGTTGTAACAGTAAGACTTCAAAATTCGTTTAATGCGTTTTCAAAAATGTTAAGTTATTATTTTGGTACAGTAAAAAGTGTGGTATGTGTTTTAAAAATCTATTTTGTTTTACTGAAAAAAAAATATTAAAATGGAATTTTACGACCTAATTTTACAACAACAAAAAATTGGGGAGTACCCCCCTAGACCCCCGGTGAGCCCCTCCCGAACCAAAATCCTGGCTATTTCCCTGCCCTCCCTGTATGCAACACTCCATGCACTTCGGAAGGTAAATTATCTTTCGTATATCTACTTGAAATTCAATATAAGACGTAAGTTTATATTTCGTACATCATTGCAAATTATAGCTTCCCCAACAACGTATTTCTTTTGCAATGAAATATTTCAGCCGAGCGTAATTTATTGATTTTGCTGAAAATGGGAGGGCTGAGATGGATGGAAACTTGAATGGAAATTCAAGCATGCACCGAGGGGGTCTAACCTATATTGATTTCACGCCACTCTCTTATTTTCTCCCCATTTCTGAGGTACCTGAGAGAATTCATTGGGAACCAAGTGCAGAAGCTTGACTTACACCATCTAAATTATACAATCTATTTGTAATGTCCTGAGTCAGTGAGGAGGGGAGAAGAAGGGGAAAGTCCCTTACAGTGATCCCAAGTTTGAAGATATGAGTTTGGATTGTTTCTGTAGCGAGTTTGAAATAGTTCTTGACGCTCAGCAAACTGCATCCACTGTGCATGCTTCTCTATCGACAGTACTAAACTGTTTGATTTTTTCACTACAATAACGCGTTAGTGTTCCGGAAAATGAACCATATCCCCCAGTAATTGTGAACTTTTCTTTATGTCGACCCCCTTTTCAATAAGTTCAAACATATAAATTCCCAGGGTGGTTATTCATGCCAGTGAACAGGAAGAATAAGTTTTGTTGGGCAAATTACAGGTCTAATAGTGGTAATATTTGTGATTTCTGTGACCTTCCTGGTCTAAACAGTTTTAGCTAGAAGCTTGAAATCATTACAGATCTTAACAATAACATAATTTTTTCACGTTCCCATCAAAATAGAAAGTAATTTATGAGGATAGTAAATAGTTCATGTACAGTATATACTCTAGAACGCCAGCCTGCATTTCTGCGAGAACTTAATTTGAAGGGCCAAGGGCCGAGGGTCAAGATAGAGTAGTGTATAATAATAAGGAGTATAGCAGGTGTGGACGATTAAAACATACTTTATTTCTTGTGGGTTAATTTTTAATGCCTATTTCTATTTCCCCTGTAAGTCAGTTCGTAGAAAGCAGGTTCTACGAACCGAGGAGCGTATGCATCGGGCATCCGATGACCGCTACTGTATCTTGGTGGAACAAAGCTATAGATCTAAAATACGGTAACTCCGCCTTGTCAATATAAAAGCCTTTATTAAAATCAAATATATTTCAACCAACTTGTGGTCATGTTATCACTGCTTATCACTGAGAATGACCACAAGTTGGTTGAAATATATTTGATTTTAATAAAGACATTTATATTGACAAGGCGGAGTTACCGCATTTTAGATTCATAGACAAATCAACATTGGACAGAGCTATAGAGTTTAATGAAAAATATCTTTAAAAATCCACAATAGTAGAACATTCCAACATTCGTTGCCTACAATACTTTTATTTGTACTAATATTCTGCGAAAAATAAAGAAAGGGATTAGAAATGGGCCCATTACGGTAACTTTCCCCTAGCAAGATAACTGGTGTAAGCATGTTCAATATAGCTCGAATTAATTCCGCCTGAATAAATCTACAATAACTGCCACTACAAGAGAAGTCACCCTCAACTACCCACGAGTAGGCCTCCCACTTGAAACCTTTAACATCCCCCGTTGACCAGTTTGGCATGTACGAGAAGAAGTTCTATAACTAAGCCCCAAAGGGAATTGAGATGCTGGTAAAGACGTTATCTACAGCGAAACAGACAGGATGTATGGGGATACTCGAGAAAGTTGTAGGAGAAAACTCCCTATAATCTTACTCTTTAAAGTACGTAAGAGCTTGAATCCATTAAACTAAACTCCGTGGCGCTACATCCCTCAAGGGACCAGGCCTATCCTCGACCGCTGCATCATCTAGGCAGATGACAGGATTGGGGGGCATGTGGTCTACATGCCCACATCCAGGGACGTTAATGATAGTTTCTTTGACCCGAGCCGCTACTTCTCAGTTTCTATCACGAGGCTGAATTCACCCCGTTCCAGATCTCCCTACCTCAGAAAAGTCCGAGGAGGTTCCGAGGAACGAACCCGGGCCTGTGGATCCGTAGCCAGCGATGCTCACCATGAGATAACGCAAGCTGTCATAAAAAATATATATAATATAATATAATATAGACTTGTGTATATGTAAGTTACATATCATACCGAGTGAACATACGTAAAACAAATATAATTTCTCAGCAATGAAAACTAAATTTCGATAGACTATTTTTGCTTTAAAATCTCAATTTTGCTTCCTCCTTGCAGTAGAGTGAGAAAGCAAACTTTGAGGTGTTTAAAATACTGAAATGAACAAATGTATACCAAATACCCTACTTCATGATTTCTTAAAGCTACTTCTATTTGAACTTCTTGTTATTTCTAGATCATGTAACCAGCTTTTATTTTTACTTCATGATTTCCCCAACGTTCTGATATTTCCAGAAAACGTTACACATTCTTTATTTATAGGTCTACCTGAACCATAGAGGGTTTACGTTTATAATAACTTTACATGAAGGTTTTAAAACTGTAAACTGTTGTCAACATGTAATATTAAATAAAATCAGGTAAACTGATGTAACAAAGTGCCAGTATGTTTTAATTTAATCAGTTATGATTGCAATTATGATATGCAGAATACAAAAAAAGTCAAATTGGCCGGTTTCGGGATTTGAACCATGGAACTCCAGAATGTGAGGCCAAGACGTTACCATTTCGGCCATCTGGGTCAGTTTAACGGTCTAGTTGGATAAGCGCATGTAAATCTATAGTGTTATTTGTCATAGCTAACTGTATTTTAATTTCCAAAGCCTTTTAAGATCACAGTAAAACAATAGGCTATGTTGTCATGATAACTGATTTGCATTTAATATATTCTTTCGAATACGTATATTACCATAAAATAGGCACTAAATTGAGCATTACTCCGAAACAGGTCAACCGATTTTATCCAATATCATTAAACGTCCTCCCATGGACATTATAAATGTGTATACCAAGCTTCATAAAAATCCGGTAAAGCGTATTTGAGTTACCGCGTCTTTAAAATAGACACTAAATTGGGGTTTACTCCGGTACCGGTCTACCGATTTGGCCCAATATCAGTAGACGTATTCCTATGTATATTATAAATGGGTATACAAAGTTTCAGGAAAATCCAATAAAGAATATTTGAGTTATCGGGACTTCTTATATATTAACATAAAAGGCACTAAAGTAGGCATTATTTCGGTACTGGCCAACCGATTTGGTCGAATATCAATAGACGTCTTTCCATAGTCATTATAAATGTGTATACTAAGTTTCATAAAAATCCGATAAAGCGTATTTGAGTTATTGCGCCTTTAAAATAGACACTAAAGTGGGTTTTACTCCGGTACCGGTCAGCAGATTAGGTTCAAAAGGGTACTTCTCATGGACGTCATAAATGCGTATACCATGTTTAATGGAAATCCGTATTTGAGTTATGGCGCCTTTCTAATATAATCGATTAGAAAGGCACTAAATTGGGCACTATTCCCGTACCGGTGAACCGATTTGGTTCAATATCAATAGGGTTCTTCCCATGTACATTAAAAAAATGTGTTTTCCAAGTTTCATGAAAAATCGAAAAAGCGTATTTGAGTTATGGCACGTACAGACACACGGACAGACAGACAGACGGACAGATAGACAGACAGACGGACAGACATTTTTTCGTCCCCCACACAATCTTATAAAGTACCATACTGGCACTTAATAATTAAGGAAAAAATACAACCTGTTTGCTGAGCAACATTAAGATTTTTATTAAAACCATAGAAACAGATTCGGCGAAAGTCATGGGACTCATTGGAAGGCAAATTGATGTAACGGATGCCCTAAAAAGTCTTGTATAAACTCCAATACTGGTGAGCTAGCTTGCTGTGCAGTCTTGAAGTTCTGCTTTGATAACTGAATAATTCAGAAGAAATATTCACGGCTCTGTGCTTAAGAGTATGGAGTCACGATCGTTTTTCATTGAACTATTCACAATGTGAACTAGTTTTAATTTACATTTTAATTGATGTTGCAGATATTCAGACGAAGACGAAGATTTAATCAATGTCAGTACCGAAACAGCGTCCCGGCGAAAGTCATGGACCCTAAGGATTTCCGGAGATGGGTCCATGGCGGAGAAAGCGACGCTATAATAGGGAAGCCCAGTATAACTTGAATACTGGTGAGTTACATCACTCTGGAATGTTTATGTTCCTCCCTTTAACAGAATAGCTGAGATAAAAATTCACGGCCTTGTGCTGAAGAGCATGGCATCTTTATCTTTCTCCAGTGAACTATTCAGATCGTGAACTGTTTTTATTTTCGTTTTTATATATGTTACAGTTACCCGCCGAAGACGAAGGCTTCAACTAAAAGTACCGAAGCAGCGTCCTAGCGAAGGCCATGGACCCTGAAGATTTCCGGAGATGGGTCCATGGCGGAAAAAGCGGCGCTGCAGTAGGGAAGCCCCATATAAACATAAATATTGGTGAGTTGCATCGCTCTGGAGTCTTAATGTTCCTCATTTGTAACTGAATAGTTCAGACGAGAGATTCATGGCCTTATGCTGAAGAGTATGGTGTCGTGATCATTCTCCAGTGAACTATTCAGATTGTGAACTAGTTTTAATTTAACTTTTTATATGTTGCAGTTATCAGCCTAAAAGGGAGACTTCATCCTTCAGTACCGAAACAGCGTCGTCGAGAAGGCCATGGACCCTATAGATATCCGGAGGTGGGTCCATGGCGAGCAAGATAAGGCGACGCTGGACTAGGGAAGCTCCTCAGTACCGAAACGGCGTCGCCGAGGTCATGGACCCTGAAGATTTCCGGAAGTGGGTCCATGGCGAGGAAGTTAAAGAGACGCTGGATTAGGGAAGCACCTCATAAACTTCTATACTTGTGAGTTCCATCGCTCTGTAATCCATAATATGTTCTTTTTTATATCTGAATAGTTCAAATGAGAAATTCTTGGCCTTATGCTGAAGAGTATGGCGTTGTGATCTTTCTTCAGTGAACTATTCAGATTTTTTTTTTGCCCTCCCTTACCCCCGGAGTGCCAAGCAATGAAGCTTATCACCTCCGGTCAAACCAAATTTTGGTAACCATTTGTTTGATGCGTTTACCTAATAGTGCCCTTATGTACAACCTGATGGGATGTGTGGTGAACTTGACATGTTTGGGCTGTGTACTTGTATCGTTGTGTATTAGCGCGGGTTTGACTTTCTTGCCATGAATCGATTGCTTGTCGTTAGTTGTGTTTGTTTAGTATCGTGTAGAGATGTTTTCTAAAGTATGTAGCAGTGCGTGAATCTGTGTGAGGGGATTATTATCCAGTCCGGCATTTCCCTATGAGCAAGGGAAACCCCTCAAAAACCTCGCTCGGACTGGAATAGTGGTCATAGCCCGGCCAAAGGTCATATATCATGTGTTGGATTATTCATTATCCTGTTCGTTTTGGAGTAGCGCTGTCTTGGCGAAATTTTTGAACACAGGGAAGGTGTGTTTCTGAGTCCAGAACTGTAAGTCAGGGGCCCAGGCTTCCTCGTCTGCCCTAGCAGCTTCTAGAAGGAGGAGTCTGGCTTCGCGGTAACGAGGACAAGTGTATCTATTCAGATTGTGAACTGGTTTTAATTTAACTTTTTATATGTTGCAGTTATCGGCCGAAGAGGGAGACTTCATCCGTCAGTACCGAAACAGCGTCGCCGAGAAGGTCATGGACCCTGAAGATTTCCGGAGGTGGGTCCATGGCGAGGAAGATAAGGCGACGCTGGACTAGGGAAGCTCCTCAGTACCGAAACGGCGTCGCCGAGGTCATGGACCCTGAAGATTTCCGGAAATGGGTCCATGGCGAGGAAGTTAAAGAGACGCTGGATTAGGGAAGCACCGCATATAATTCTATACTTGTGAGTTCCATCACTCTGGAGTCCATATGTTCTTCTTTTATATCTGAATAGTTCAAATGAGAAATTATTGGCCTTATGCTGAAGAGTATGGTGTCGTGATCTTTCTCCAGTGGTTTTATGTGAACTGCTTTTAATTTAACTTTTTTATGTTGCAGTTAACCGAAGAGGGAGACTTCATCCGTCACTACCGAAACAGCGTCGCCGAGAAGGTCATGGACCCTGAAGATTTCCGGAGGTGGGTCCATGGCGAGGAAGATAAAGCGACGCTGGACTAGGGAAGCTCCTCAGTACCGAAACGGCGTCGCTGAGGTCATGGACCCTGAATATTTCCGGAGATGGGTCCATGGCGAGGAAGATAAGGCGACGCTGGACTAGGGAAGCTCCTCAGTACCGAAACGGCGTCGCCGAGGTCATGGACCCTGAAGATATGCGGAGGTGGGTCCATGGCGAGAAAGTTAAAAGGGACGCTGTAGTAGGGAAGCACCGCATAACGTTAATACTGGTGAGTTGCATCGCTCTTGAGTTTTCATGTTCCACTTTTATTCTGAATTGTTCAGGTGAGAGAATCATGGCGTCGAACTGAAGAGTATGGTGTCGTGATCTTTCTCCACTGGACTATTGAGAATGTGACTGTTATTAATTTCATTTTTATATCATGTTACTATGGATTGTATTTTTTGGTAACAACGATTTGAGCGAACTTCATCAAAGCAGCTTACCTTAACAAAATTTAACTAAGCTTAAAATAACCCCACTAAACAAATTTAATTAACGAAATATCGCTACATTTTTCATTTCAAAATTTGATTTAAACTGTAAAATGTGTTGTTTTATCTTTGAACGCTGAAACTATCATTTAATTTAATTGCTAAATAATTTTGACCCTACTTTTTAAACGCTATATTTGAGTATTAATGCAGCCTAATAAATGGATTAATTTTTCTGTCAAATATAGTAGGCCGCCTAGTGTATGAAATAATTTATTTCGCGGAATGTGCATCAAAATAGAAGAAAGTTAATGCCGAAATCAGCCGTTTTATTTCACCAAAAATTAGACTTCCAGCTGTATGGTATTGTGTACTTACATGTTTTATTGCTGATTTGTAGTAGTTGTTTACATCGTCCTACAGTGCCATCAATAACTCTCTGCGCAGCTCTGCTTATGCTCAATATACTGGTGTGATGTGAGTCCGTTTTCTATTGCTGATATATTTATGGAGTCTAATAATTTCAACTTATATTGAATATTAACGAATATGATACAGAATGAAATAGTGATGAGTCATGGTAAGAAAACGAGTTCACCGGAAAAGATTTTAAAAATCTTCTGTAAATAGGTTACTTAATTAGAACGTTTTAACGTTGCCAGGTTAGCCAGGTTAGCCAGGAGAAAAAATATATATGAACCAACAATACTCTATGTACCTAAAAAGATTGTAAGGTCACCAGTAAGTTGCGTCGCTGGAGTCTTAATATTCTTCATTTGTAACTGAATAGTTCAGACGAGAGATTCATGGCCTTATGCTGAAGAGTAGTGTTGTGTTCTTTCTCCAGTGAACTATCCAGATTGTGATCTGATTTTAATTTAATTTAATTATATTGCAGATATCCGCCAAAACTGGAGTAACTTATTAAAACATGCAGAATGCGAGAAAGACTCATAATGATCTGCTTCCTACCTTGCTTCAAAACATTCGACTGGTCCGGCAGAAGTCCACAACAGCATCCACCCAGGCCTACGTTCAATACAACTTCATTAAATAACCAGAAACCAACCACCAACCAGTCTATCCACTATCAAAACACTCGTGGATATATTATTTTCATAATCATTCAAGTCATGATGAGCATTTTTGTTGTTATTTTGAAAGTAACTCTTAAATGCCCAAGACTAAATGTCTCATGCTAATCATAAATTCGTGCCAAATGCCAAAGAAAAAAGTACATAACATTTTGAGCAACCACCTATATAATGACAGAAATTAAGCTAGACCTTTCTTTTATAATTACACTTTAAGTGTCTTGATTGAATTGTTTACCTTAATTATGTAGCCTGGTCATGTAATTTTATGTTGGAAAAAGGAATGTTTTCGATATTCTTTGTCTTAAAAAAACAATCTGTGCTAAGCAGAAGGATGAAAAAATAAAACAATGATTAGACTCACATTGATTTCTTACTGGATTAAAAGGCCCGGCGTCGCCCAGTTTTTGTATTTTGTATATAATTCGAAATTAACTTATGGAGAACTGTCGATTTTCAAATGCCAAACCTAACATGCATATAAAACACTACTCTGTCAGGATAAAGTTCACGAAATTAAAGTTTATTTTTTGAAAGTAGCATAGTACCAATCAACGTCCTCTTCATCAACAAACTTCATCCATATACGCCAAAACGGAATCTCAAAATAAAAATGGGAACTTTTTAACCAACCTCTGTAGTGTCATGCGATTTCATAAATTGGCGCATTTTATCATGTTAAACCAATATCGCAGGGTAGTCGGCTATATCAAAGGCACCGTTAAAAGTATATGGACAGACACTGAAAGAACATAATAACATAACATAGGAATAAAGAATAAAGAATTCAATATCGCTCTCATGCACGCTGATAGCTGAAGTTAAATATATATTTCTATTTTTATTCGGCAAAGGGCTTTTTCCATCTACCTCTTTCGTGAAAGTAGTTGTCATTACATGAAGGGCGCAATAATTGTACAGATAATTTTTATCAATGATTTCATTGACACGCTGTACAATAAGTTTATATATTCCGATATCTTGTGACATACGAGACTGAACCTAACATCAAATAATACAGGCTATTTCCTTAGGAAAAGAATAAGATGAGAAATAGGCAAAGAGAGAAAGAAGAATGAGAGCAACTTATACAAAAAACAAATAAAATCAGGTAAACTGATGTAACAAAGTGCCAGTATGTTTTTCTTTAATCAGTTATGATTGCAATTATGATATGTAGAATACAAACAAAAAGTCAAATTTGCCGGTTTCGGGATTTGAACCATGGAATTCCAAATGTGAGGCCAAGACGTTACCATCTCGGCCACCTGGGGTCAGCTTAACGGTCTAGTTGGATAAGCGCATGTAAAGCAATAGTGTTATTTGTCATAGCTAACTGTATTTTAATTTCCAAAGCCTTATAAGATCACAGTAAAACAATAGGCTATGTTGTATTGATAAATGATTTGCATTTCATAAATTCCTACGAATACGTATATTACCATAAAATAGGCACTAAATTGAGCATTACTCCGAAACAGGTAAACCGATTTTATCCATTATCAATAAACGTCTTCCCATGGACATTACAAATGCGTATAGGCCTACCAAGTTTCATAAAAATCCGGTAAAGCGTATTTGAGTTACCGCGTCTTTAAAATGGACACTAAATTGGGTTTTACTCCGGTACCGGATTTGGTTCAATATCAGTAGACGTTTTTCCATGTACATTATAAATGGGTATACAAAGTTTCAGGAAAATCCAATAAAGCATATTTGAGTTATCGCGACTTCTTATATATTAACATAAAAGGCACTAAATTGGGCATTATTCCGGTACTGGCTAACCGATTTGGTCGAATATCAATAGACGTCTTCCCATGGACATTATAAATGCGTATACTAAGTTTCATAAAAATCCGATAAAGCGTATTTGAGTTATTGCGCCTTTAAAATATACACTAAATTGGGTTTTACTCCGGTACCGATCAACAGATTGGGTTCAAATTCAATAGGGTACTTCTCATGGACGTCATAAATGCGTATACCATGTTTCATGGAAATCCGTATTTGAGTTATGGCGCCTTTCTAATATATTCTATTAAAATAGGCACTAAATTGGGCATTACTCCGGTACCGGTGAACCGATTTGGTTCAATATCAATAGGGTTCTTATAAATGTGTTCTTATAAATAGGGTTCTTATAAATAATATAAATAGGACATTATAAATGTGTTTTCCAAGTTTCATGAAAATCCGAAAAAGCTTATTTGAGTTATGGCGCGTACAGACACACGGACAGACAGACAGTCAGACAGACAGACAGACATTTTCGTCCCCCACACAATCTCATATAGTACCATACTGGCACTTAATAACTTGCATTTACAATATTGAGATACATGTAAGTTATGTGGAGCTTGACCAAGAACTGATGACAGACCATTTCTTCGCTTCTTTAGGACACTAATCGTGAGCAGACAGTACTTAATCCTATGCTACGTTTTACTTGTCCATTCTCCTAAACAACATACTTTCGCCGGACCACAAAAAGCGTAAATAACCTGTAAATGTAGTTTAAGCTTAAAAAAGCAGGGTTAGTACTGCAGTCCCTATGTAACTTCTAAATGTAATTTAAAATGAAGACTCGTTTGGTTGATACTTCCCTCGAATAAGTGGCCATTAAAACAGAAGTGGTAGAGAAGGTTTTTTTAAAGATAGACTATGAAAAAAACATCTCCAATCCCCGTACCATTGTTGATGGTTTACACCATTTAATACTACCATGTTAGAGCCATTTTTATTATACGGTTGTAAAAACGAAGGCTCATTGTACGAAGAAGAGTTAATATCTGCTTACATTACAGGTATTAAATTTAAACCTTTATTGCCGAATTATAAAAGCTTATTGCCATGCAGAGAAGGTGACAGTAAGTCTTTCTGTGTTCCCTGATACTTAAGAAGCACATCCTTTTATGGTGGTAAATGCAAATTTCCTCCGTAAGGGTTGAGTTATCTCTGTTACGGTGTGTTTTCTTATTTATGTCAGTACTAGAGACTGACATATTTGCATACGGAATAATGATTTTTTTTGCTCTTAACGTACAAGAATGTTAACTTACTCCATAGCAGAATCTACTTGGGTATATAACATTTAGCGCATATTTGAAATTGAAATCTTAGTGGTTAATTCCTTAAAAGACTTGCAAAACTTTTGACCATTTAGAACTTATTCAAATTCACTATCAAAACTATACAAGAATTTACGACTCTTTTAAATTACTGAATACTATTTTGTTAAGAAATATTGACAGTATTGAAATGTGTTTGCAAATCATCTGTCCCAGTTACTGCCTAATCGTCGTATAATAACTAATCCATCAGTCGTTAAAACTCAAGGAAAACAATTGAAATAAGAAGACTAATTGAAATATAAGTCGTACTGAAGTTATTTTTAAGAGGAACTTTGAAGCAACTGTAATAACTTACTGTTTACCTAAGTTTGTAAAATGCTCAGTGTTCTAAGAAAGCATACGAATATGCTGCCTGTCAACTCAAGTTTAATAGTTTAAACGTGAATGGAACGAAGAGCCAATTTTTATAATCTTTAATTAATAAGATTAATATGATTTGAGTACATTTTATCAAATAAAATGCGTTGTTATTAAACTTATTATTTTTTTAATAAACTATTTTTAAAGCGATAGTATGTCTTAGTCATTAAACATTAAAGGCATTTAGGCCTACAATTTAAGCAATGTGTTACAAGCTTAATGAACAAGCTTGTACTATTTATAAATCGTGGTAGCTAAGCGACATTAAAGACATTTACAATTTAAGCAATGTGTTACAAGCTTCATGAAATACTTGTAGTCTTTGTAAATCCTGGTAGCTAAGTGAACTAAGTAATGACCTTATGTATAAAATGCATTGTTGGTGACCTTTGATCCTCCCGGTTGTATTATATGGTTGTGAGACATGGTCGCTTACTCTTCGGGAAAAACATAATCTGAGGGTGTTCGAAAACAGGGTGCTTAGGAAAATATTCGGGCCTAAGAGAGATGAAAATGGGGACTGGAGAAAACAGCATAATGACGAGCTTCATGACCCGTACTCTTCACCAGATATAGTAAGGTAAAGTGATCCCTATACAGGCCATGGAGGCCCAGAGGGTTCCAGGAGGTTGAGGCTCCCAGATTTTGGACATTCGGCACATGAAGGTGGTAAGGTTGTCAGCCTTACGCACCGGCCGCCTTTGCCCCCAGGATTGCTCATGGTACTCATTTCTGTTAGAGGCTGAGTCGACCCCAGGGCCATAGAGCCACCAGAAGGATTAGGCCAATTGAAAAATCTCAACGACCTCATCGGGAATCGAGCCCGTGACCTTCCGGTTTGTAGCGCAGCGCCTCAACCACTACGCTACGCCGTACCCCCACCAGATATAGGAAGGGTAATTAAATCACGGAGGATGGAATGGGCTGGACATGTTGCTCGGATGGGGGAGGAAAGACATCTCAAAAGTATTGACTGGGGGGCCCGAAGGGACAAGACCACCTGGAAGACCTAGACGTAGGTGGGAGGACAATATTAGGATAGATTTAAGGGAAGTATGATTTGCGAGGGATGATTGGATAGAGTTACGACAGAATAGGGTTGAATGGCGGGCTCAGGTAAGCGCGCCAATGAACCTTCGTGTTCCATAATATAGATAATATTCCTTTAGCTTGCTGAGGTATTGCCTTTGAGTGAGTAAGTAAGTAAGTAAGTAAGTAAGTAAGTAAGTATTGGTGGCCTTTGAAATGAGTCATGTTACATTGGAATCTGAGCTGTTGAAATCTAACATTTGCATTATCAGCATAGCTTTCCGTAACTAATAACATAACTATAGTCCGCACGGTTTTAGAAGGCATATGAGGTGACATAAATGACATTAAAATGACAAATTTCCAATAGCATTTTGGGGAGCCGTGGGTGTCCGAACTAGGCAACAGAACTTCTAAATACAATATTGGAAATTCGTCATTTTAATGCATGCAATAGCTCAACTCTTATGTCTTCTAAAATTGAGTTTGTCGCCTGGGTGGCGCAGTCAGTATCGTGCTGCCTTTCTGTGGCCAAGGTTGCGGGTCCGACCCCGGCCCAGGTCGATGGAATTTATGTGTGCATAATTGTGACAGGCCCATGTCTGAAGATTTACAGGCGTGTAAAAAATCTCTTGCGGGACAAAATTCCGGCACACCGGCGACGGTCACAGGCCTAAGTTGCAATACATCCCGTCGTTAAAAAACCATATACCAATACCAATACAACCGAATGGACTGCAGTTAATGAAATAATAGAACGAAAAGTTAAAGACATTAACCACATCTACGATTTGTTCTGAACACGATTTTATATTTTACGTTATGAATATTCTTTACGAAGCAATGCATAATTCAGAGTAGGTAAACCTCATAATACCACATTAAAGCTTCATCTAAGAGTGTGCAAAAATATCCCGTCACTCATCGCGATATGGTTTTAGAAATCATAACGGTGAATCTTTCTTAATGCAGCTTTCGCTTTGCTTCCCTATCAAGTAAACGTAGTTTCTTCATAACTCAACAAAAGAAGAAGAGAAGAAGAAGGAAAAGAAGTCTAGGCTGAAGCATTCATCCCCTTCTAACACATCAATTTCCTTTCCACTTTAATACTGAGTGGTTTACCCATTTATTTCGCGTACGCATTTTCATCAAGACATCTCTTTCCAACTCCAAGCGTTCCCTTTTATTAGCTACTACTGCATAGAAATGTAGAGGAACGGTGGAAGGAGTGAAAATGGTTGTGGAAAAAACATCGCATCATCTTCTCAGGAAATCTCTGTGGCAACCAATCCTCTCTATTAAAACTTTAATAAATTGTTTATATAAAGAAATCGCTCTATCCGCTCGAAATTTATTCGAACATTCGGTTTGTTGATAACAGCATTTCGCCATTCAATGTTAAGAAGGTGGCTTTGTAGCCTTAAGATAATTGACTCTCGGGTTTCGAGATGCCTTTTGCTTCTATATTTGTAGGGTCTTTATTCTTCTTGATAAGGGATTCATTTCAATGCCTCGGCTATATTTTCATCCGTTTTATCTCTCTAAGGAGTTTTCAACTTCTTACAATAATAAATGGTCAGAAAGTTCTTGGCTTTGTTAATTTTCTTTCGCTTATTTCCTTTCTGAAGGATGTTCAGACGAATCTTTCTCATCTTAATGATGGTGGTCGAGGCGTATGAAGAATCCATTGTGATTTCATACACAATTAAGTAGAATCTATTCTTGTTTTTGTGAACATTATCTTCGTGAAGCTTAAAAGTCTGGTCAAGTTCTGCGGAAAAGAAAATGTACGATTGAATGAATAGGCTATTCTTTTATTCAGAAATACGAGGGTAAATCCGTAAGTACCCGCACTTTTTGTTTAATCTTTTTTAGGTTGGCTGTATCGCTTTTTGCTCGCGAACGTCGAAATATTGTTCATTTGTCACCGCTTGTGGAATGTTTGACCCTTATGACTCCACTGGGTATTGCGCTGTTACATATTAAACATGACTGCACCACTCTATGACTGCAACAAAGAAGAACAGCGTACAGTGTCGTCTGAAGGTGTAACAGGAGACGAAATCCATCGAAGAATTTCCGCACAAAATAGGGGCAATGTTTTACCATGGCAAAGCGTGTACGAATGGATTGAAAAGTTCAAAACGGTCGGACAAGTGTGAAGGACGAGGAAAAATCAAGACACCATCCACACTGCAATAAATTTAAAAAAGATAGTGCAGATACTCATTGACTTACCCTTGTAAACTCTATCTAAGTAAAAGAAACTTCTGTACAATGTTTTGTTGATGACGATTTACAACGGAATCTCTGCTCTTACGTAATTAATAACGTAATTCGATATATTAATTCGATACGTAATTCGATATATTAATTCGATACGTAATTCGATAACATTAATTTCGGTTATAGGTTCAACAAATTTCAAAATAGAAATAACAAGATGTTCCTATAACTCCTAGGACCTTGTATGATATGATTTAACAAAAAATTGCAAGAATATTTATTCATCAGGCACTGTAGGAATAATACCCAGGTTGAATCATCTCTTCCTATCTTTCAGCTACATATATTTCTTCAGAAACCTGACAATAGAGCGAGTAGGTAAAATCTTTTAGGTGTTGACTTAATCTAGGCAATTATTCATAGTATTTTCTGTCGTTTTATAGATCTATATATTCACATGTTTAATGTAGTTTTTTTACTAACTACGACCTTCCACACATAGTGACACGGAATGTAGAGTGTGGGTACCATCACAAGCTGTGTACTCTACTTCCAAAAATGTCCAACCAAGTGAAGACTGAGTATTCTAACTATACAACAAACCTTGCGAACGATATTAAGTCCGAGCATGCAGAAACCTACAAAAATCGCCTACGAAAAATATAGCATCAAACTAAGTAGAATTTAATGCACGTGTGCTGTTTTTCACTATTAATAACAATAACTGTAAATATCTTGCGCTTAAGTCGAATTACATTTCCCCCCCTTTTATTGCCAATCCTTCAAGGGCTTCGTTTTACTTCCTCTGCCCACACCAAAGCTAGAGGAGGAGTTTTCCCGCCATTGAATTTAGCGCTTAATTAAGTAATTTAGTAAGTTAGTGGATTCAAAACACAAGTTACATAATCAGAAGATACCATCAAACCTTTCTATATACTAATAAAGTTCTTATTAATCGTTTACTTCACTATTAATTGCAAAAGTTTCTTTGCAGTTTAGCACGAATCTTGACAACTAATCAGTTCAAAGAAAAACATTAAACCAGTAAGTCTCACCTGTTCCCGTGAAGAGAATTGGCCTTTAATTTTCGATGAAAGGCTACTTAAAGCAAAGTGGAAGATTAAGTTTTTAAGCTCCTTGTATTGAAATTTATGACAGTGTCGATCGATTGCGTTGTTAAACTTCTACATCAGAAGTTTAATTAAACTCGGAAAGAAAGGTACATTGTAAGCACGCATTTGTGTTCCCACGTTTTGCAATCTTGAGAACACGTTCTGAAACCAAAAGATAAAAATGCCTCTCTCATTTGTTTCTGCCCACATTCTTTTCCAAGTTCCACAATCTTTTTCCTATGTTTGTTGTTTGCAGTTCTGGCGGTGGTTACCTGGCAGATATTTGCAACGTTACGTATTCAATTACCCCCTATGCTCAATTCATAATTTGTGGCCTATTTATTTTGTAATAGTTAAAATTGTAGATATTATACAGTTGTAGCATGTGTTATTAGTCCTAACATACTTAAAAATGATTACCGTATTTTACGGACCATAAGACGCACTTTTTACCTTGAGAATATCAGAAGTTGGGTGCGTCTAATGGTCTGAAGTATACTAAAAAAATTAAAATTATGGTAAATATTGCAGGAATACCATAGTTATACACAAGGTGTTGTAAACGATAAGACAGTTACAATTTTAGCACAATCTGTACATCATGCACTTGTCAGAATCGTAAAATGAGAGTAGCTAAAAGCCAGGCATACAATGCGAAAAGAAAGGAATGTTGAGTTCTTTTATACAAAATAATAATCTTTATCGGGTGGTTTAAATTAATGCAATGGCTTGTAAACAGCCTTGTCCCATTACACTTACCGTATTCTCAATTGAAGATTAGAGGGTGTAAAAGTATTTTCAGTTTTTCATGAGAAATCAGTTCAGTTGTTAAAAATTACGCGATGCCACCTGTACAGAGGATATTTTCATACAAGGCAGATTTTAAATTAGAAGGGATTTACACCGATTCCACTGTACAGGGTTATACTATAATTTGTTTATGTAATGAAGTAAATTATTCCCTTTTAAAATGTTTCGTTTAGAATCACACTAATTTTTTTCTTTAAATTTCCATCCTAAAATTAAGGTGCGTCTTATGGTCCGGAGCGTCTTATGGTCCGGAGCGTCTTATGGTCCGGAGCGTCTTATGGTCCGTAAAATACGGTAAGTACGATAGCAATCAAGCAATCAGTCCAATTTGGTATCTATAATAAATTTAACTAAATTTCAAGAATTCATAAAATGCAGTTATTGAAAAATTGGCAACGGTTCTTTCCTGAAATCTAATCATTGGGACGCTTTTCGGCGCTCATTCGTCATCTTCAGGTAGTAGTTTACTAACTTAAGAAAGGAGACAGAACATGAGCAAACAAATCATTGAGAACGATTTTTGGGTTCAAGAGAGATGTGTTCAAAGGACGCCATGATATTCAACGTTCATATTACTCATCGCCATTAATGGAATAACTTATTATCATTAGGCTACTGGGGGCATTGAAGTTCGCGTATGTGTAGCATACGTGAATTTGTTTTCATATAACTACCGAACATATTAATCCTTCTAGCTGTAAAGCAAAATCGTTTCAAATAGCTTGTTTCACTGCAGCTCACTTTCGGTTTATTTCTTACTTACGTAGGTAAATGGGATAACTTAGTTGTGAAGTATTACTGATGCCTCGCAACTGGAAAACAGTCAAAATGTATTTGCACTCAAATTTTAATCATCTCGGCTAATTGGTTGGTTACAAAATATTGTATTTTTACTCGATCCTTTTGATGACAGTTTTATGCCGGTTATGGACTATGCGTATGCCGTAACTTGATTTCCTTCCATCCCATATTGCACACAAATAGTCACGTATTCGGGCCCACACGTACAGTCACCTGAAGTTATCAACAATAAATATTAACTAATATATATAGGAACAGTCTGATAAAGAAATTAAAATGTGACTGGCAGTTTAGCCAGAAACAAGGGCAAAGTATATTGCGACGTTGTTGAACTCTGGAGTTCTGGATTGGCATTTAGTTTGTTTTGTATCATTTCTTCAAAATGTGAAATTCTAACATTTTCACTATTATTATTCATACTATTATGTACTGCATATACCATAAAGAAAGAATTGGAAACCAAATAATAATAAGAAGAAGAAGAAGAAGAAGAAGAAGAAAGAGAAGAGAAAACAGTTTAAGCCATGTGATTTTTCCATATCATTTCTGTGTTTTAATAATGAAGTGATGCACATGATTATTTTTGAAAGTAGGATAAAATATTGTTATATTGTGTAACACTAAATTTAATAGTGTTTCGGATAGTAATTCTCTCTATTGAATTGGAGGAGTTGGTCATCCCAAAGTGACTGTATTAATTAATTTCACTGAAATATATTTTATTTGCTCCAAGCACTCGCAACATGGAGAGTTCTAATGGAAACAAAGAGTTAGTCAAACAATAACCAGGAAGTAAATTAATTAATTCCAGACTGTTACGAAGTGATGCAGAATAAACAATGGATCAGCCCAGGCTGGTTTGCAAATACAAATATTCAGATTATTGAGGCCCAATGTTTCACTACGATATGAATTAACAAAAAATGTCAACGTTATGTGACTGAAATACTGACCCTGTTTTTCGGTAGGCTTGCTGAAGAAATAAAGTATGCATACGTTCAACAAGATGGAGCAACATCCCACACGGAAAATAATTACTCAATGCCTGCTTCGTACGTGATTGACGACGAGCGAATAATAATTATACTAATTATTAGTCGCGGACTATGGCCATCTCGCTCTCCAGATTTAAATGATTAAGGTTTTTATCTATGGGTATCTTACTCACAAAAATGAGTACCGTAATAATACTCTTGAAAAATTATTTTCTTTCTTTCTTTTTCGTGGTTTTACCTCTCCCTTTTAGGATTTAAGCGACCCAAGCCGCCCGGGCCTTACAGGGCCGCGACCTGTCGGGAGAGGGATTACCTTTGGATCACATACATACTTTTTTGACCAGACAAGGACATGGAGGGCCTCCCCGGATGAGTGATCAGCCCAATGCCGGGGCCACCTCCGAGACAACACGAACACATAGGACGATACACACCATTCACACACACACTCACTCAGAACAAGGCGAGGATGAGGATGAAGATGATAATGACGGCCAGATGATATCCGGGGACCACAAGGGCCTAAAGTTACTGACATTTGTCTCATAGGTGAGGGAAACCCCCGGAAAAAACCTCACCTAGGTAACTTGTCCCGACCAGGAATCGAACCCGGGCCCGCTGCGTGAGAGGATTGGACGCATCCCCTGAGCCACAGCGGTGGACACTCTTGAAAAATTAAAGATTTAAATAAGAATAATCCGCGATAACAGACAAAAATTTTGCTCAGTTCCAATTTAGAACAAATGTCTTCATGCAGCCTTGGGATCGCCAGTTTAAAATCTCTCCGAAAGAATCCGTAGCGAAGATGTTTTGCCAAGAAAAATCCGCTGCCAACGGCTAGGTTTGAATCTGAGATCCGAAACTAACTGTTTGACTTATATCGTCCATCGGGGAAGGAGGTTCTCGGAGGAAAAAAAAAAAAAATTGTCCCGAAATTTTAACCGTGCTGTACTCAATAAGTATTATCCATATTATGTTAATTTTTCGCATCATCAGAAGAAAGGATATGAATAAATTTTCCTATTGCGGTTTTTCAATAAATTTGGCAACTTTCGTGCAAATTAAATACGAAGATTATAATCCGCGACATAAGGTAACGTAGAATCGAGAGTGCCTTCCTACCGTAGGGTATTTGTTTTTATACTCGTGACAGAGGTTATTGTCTCCAGAGCCCAAACATGTCAATTTCACCACACATCCCATCAGGATGTGCATAAGGGCACTCTTAGGTAAACACGTCAAACAAATGGTTACCAAAATTTGGTTTGACCGGAGGTGATAAACTTCATTGCTTGGCACTCTGGGGGTAAGGGAGGGCACACAAAAACAAAAACAAACAAACAAAAAAAGTGCTCTGCTAGTATTTTGCAGAAACTTTCATCTTAGTTATCTCATGAATTATTAATGTAATTTAAAAACGCAAAATAAGGTCTGTATTTATTCCTACGTGTTCTTGAATCTACCTTTCCACTTTGTATAGTTTTATTTTACTTTAAACGGTGTTAGATCAAATATTTTTTGTTCGACCATACTATAATACGCTTAGGCTATTACGTGTGACGTAACGGTATTATAATGAATTTCAAAACCGAAATTATCATTACACCATTGGCGTGGTATCGATTATTATCGAACACGGAACGATCTTGAAACTGAAACTTCGTAATAAAAACCCTGTATTTAAAATAAAGTCAATTCTGTTTGTGTCAAATTTAATATTAGGCTATACTAAATTGAATTAATTTGTGTTGTCAAAATCCTCTGGTTTCAAGAAGCCGATCAAAAAGAAGTTTCGATATGACCGATGCCATGAACTGCCATCTGTCGCAAAGACAAGAACTACGAGGACAGCTGATTGCGTCCCCGTTTGTTTGATGATTCTAAAATCTCAAAACTTAAACATTTAATTACAGTTAACAAAAACAGTCGTATGCAACTTGCCTATAATGGTAACTGAGATACTCGTATGAAATTTATGAAACTCGCTTTGCTCATTTCATAAACATATTCGTATCTTAATAGCTGTCTTTACAAGCTCGTTGCATATCTTGTACATAACGAGACCCAACTTTACATAGGCGTTCTTTGCTGTGTAGTAGGCCTATGGAGTTTTCTTGATGGTAGAAATCGCCGGAGCGGGTCTTCAAAAATTAAATCGCGGAGATCTAATCGTGGAGTAAAGCAGAATTATTTTAATTTATTTTCACTCGTCGGGAATGTACTTAATAGTAGCAATGAGGTCACAACCGTTATTTGGGAAACTGAGGAGTTAGTACAGTAAATCGCTGAATTACTTTGGCAAGCAACCAACGCCATTATTATCGAATGCTTACACATGTGGGAGGAAAAGACATTATAGACACAATCAGAAGCTGAATAAGATATTAAAGATTGAAATATACCTCAAAATGTGAATTTTTCGTGTTTTCTGAAATTAATTTCAGAAGCTTTTAAAAGCGCTTCTTGTTGCTTCAGTTAATGTGAGACTTAAATGTTTTTGGAGAAGTCATTTTTCTTAGAGACACATTTAACTGCTCAAGTGTGGTACCGTAATAAAAATATAAATGTTGTCATTTTTCTACACTAATGGAATTTAATGAAACAAAACGCTTTAAGCTTGCTCAATAGTTTATCTGTGTTGCATGCATAGTGTTTTAATGAACATAATTATGCCATACTATTTAGTTGAAAATTGGTTAATTTGCGAATTTCTCTTGTCCATGACAACAATTAATTTATTAATTTATACCACATACCTCTACATAGGCGTAACCAGGCCGACCATATGGGGGGAGGTTATAACATCCGCGGGGTCTGGGGGGTATGGAATACCCCCCAGGGAGAGGGGGGTCAGGGGTCCTCCCCGGAAAATTTTAAAAATAAAGATGTAAAATAACGAGTTTTAAGCTTCCGGGGGTCCTCTCCCGGAAAATTTTAAAAATTAAGATGCAAAATAACGAGTTTTAAGCTTCCGGGGGTCCTCCCCCGGAAAATTTTAAAAATTAAGACGCAAAATAACGAGTTTTAAGCTTCCCACGCTTTATACTTGTATTAAGTAATTTATGGGCAGACTTAAAAAAATTATATAATTTACTTTTTTTAATCAATGGGGGGGTTAAAACCCCCAAACCCCCCCCCCCCCTCGGTACGCCTATGTACCTCTATTATCCTCTATCCTATTCTCTTCTCTTAAATTATCCTAATGCGTAGTTGTACTGCCTCTCTACTCTACAATTTTTTTTCAATTGTTTTTCGGCATATTGTATGTTTTTTAAGCTTACACGTGAACCGTTTACTAAAATCGTTGATCTAATCACAAAAGTCATATGAAACGACGTGAAGCAAAAGTGAAATAATATGAAAATAGCACTTCTAGTCCTAATGCCAGTTCATTCAATGAGATATGAAATTTCAAAGACTGCAATTCTGGGGAGTTGCCGGGTTTCTATAATCTCTAAATCGGTCTTTTATATTTCATATGCAACACTCTAGGCCTACACTTAACAATAAAATTAATTAGTAAATATAATACTTCCTAGAACTAAAGGATTAAAAAGGAAATTCTAATCCTGAATTTAGAGCACTAATAAATACTGTGAAGTTCAAAACGGAAATTGTGGGAAGTGGTATGACCGATCAATGTGTATACGGTCCCAATATCACAAAGCGTAGTTTCATTCAGTAGCGTTCCTAGGGCGGAGAGGTGGGGGCGGTCCGCCCCGGGCCCCACTTACTATGGGGGGCCCCATTGATGCCACGCCCTAATATAAAAATTAATGTCCCACCTCTGTTTTACTCATAGGAATTTTTATATTAAATAATAAATTAGCGTATTTGACGTGTTACCAATAAAAAAATTCACACCAGTTACCAATGTCTTGGTCTCAGGTTCACGAGTCGGCCGCGAGAGGTAAAAGCTATAAAAAGACAATTTTAAACGTCTGAATTAATATAATCCAAATTTTGCAAATTTATTATCTGACTCTCCGACTAACATTAAAACTGTTGTTTGTTACCATAAAGTTTCTTGTTTTGTCATATTTAAACATACCGGTAACCTTTTTTTTTTTTCATTTCATCACTTTTTAATTATGTACCCATTTGTATTTTGTTAATCAGATAGCTTAATATTATTGGACTAATGTCTGTTTGTATTTAATAAATAAATACAATAAATACTTCTTTTTCTTATTCGTTCCTGTTTAGCAATAGACCTAATGTAATTCCTAACAGATAGATTTCATATTGACTTTTTATTCATTCATAACCTTTAAGGCTGATTTAAACTTGAAACAGACATATCAGTGAATCGTAGGCCTATTGCATCATTATTGTTATTGCCAGCGCATTTTGTTTTTGGAGTTTAACTCGGAGATCTATTACAAAAATAATTTTCTGCATTGGCCTATCATAATTACGTTTATCACTGATTTAAAAAAAGCATGCTGGCACTTTGTTATATCAGTTTACCTGATTTTATTATCTTTATTCAAGGTCAGCTGACTCCATACGGAGTGAGTATATCAGCAGTTATTGCGATGAATACGTCGCTGGATAAAATTAATGTCTTTATATCAAAGGTGTTGTAATCAGGAATGTTGTAATAAAATGATGTGACATTTGTAGCCTACATCAGCTTATCAGTACCAAAAGTTTTAGATGTCAATAGTCGTTAACATTAGCGCTAGAATAAAAGAAACCTATTACTCGTACAAACAACGTAAGGAGTACTATTGGAATTGCTGTATCACACAAAGAACTTAGTAACTGATATTACTGGTCTAGCTATCAAAAATATTGATGATTTAATATGAGGGTCATTCAATAATTAAAGAGACAAATTGGTCTGGGGAAAAGACGGTTGATAGTACAAGTTTGATACATTTAGGATTTTAAATTGGCATCACTGGGATGAGTTCTAATCAGCTGATGGATCAACATTGCTCTGTTTATAACCTCAAAATTAAGTTTAATTATGTCGGGTCTTCTTGAAAATTCCACATTGGTTGAACAACGTTCTGTGATTCGTTTTTTGATTGCTGAAGGTGAAAAACCAGCTAATATATACTCTAGAATGACTAGAGTGTATGGTGAAAGTTGTATGAGCTGTGGAAATTTTTACAAGTGGGTAGAACAGTTCAAAAGTGGTCGAGAATCAGTGACTGACGAACACCGTTCTGGCCGGCCTGTTGAAGTTGTAACTTCCTCACTTGAAACTCGAATTGATGACATTTGTTTGGTTCACTGAAGGAGGCATTACGTGGGAAGAGGTTCCAGGAAACCGAGGATGTCAAGAAATTTGTGGGAAATTGGCTCCGACACCAAGACAAAGAGTTCTTTGCTGCCGATATAAGAAAAGCTAGTAACCAGTTGGGAGAAGCGCATAAATGTTGATGGGGATTATGTTGAAAAGTAGGAAAAGTCTTGTATTGTAAAAATAAACGGTCTTTTCTTTAGTTCAGTTTGTCTGTTTAATTACTTAATGACCCTCGTATGTAAGTCGAAATGCATAACTCCTAGAAACATAATAACTAAGATACTCAGAAGCTTGCCACTGATATGGGCGGACTCAGGCCAATAGGAGATTGGCTCACCCATTTGTGGTGTAATACAGAAATGATAAGAAGATTCAATGTCAATTTTAATTAAAGAAAGCCCCTAGAAGAAACCAGAAGCAACGGAAAATTTCCTTACACCCCATTGTACTTAGGAGCATTCAGTAGTAATGTTGATTGCAGCAATTTATACAACCATATTTAAAACGGTATTTTATAACCCTAGTCACTAGCCTAGGTAGAACAGTACTCTCCTGTCACTGAATAACCATCAAGCCAAGGAAGTGAAATGAAACGCCTGTCGCGTGTGTTTAGACTATCACGCACAACAAAGCGAAACGCTTGCAGAGTGATAGTACTTTATGAGATTGTGTGGTGTCCGTCTGTCCGTGTACCTGTACGCGCGATAACTCAAATACGCTTTATAAGATTGTCATGAAACTTAGTATACGCATGTATAACGTCCATGGGAAGAAGCCTATTGATTTTGGACCAAATCGGTTGACCGGTACCGGAGGAACGACTAATGAATAGCTTTTACTTGCTTTTAAAATAGAAAATCATCACTATACTGGATGAAAATTGTCTTTTCATACAGAAATAAAAAATGCCTAATAAGTGATGCGTTCCTGGCTGTACTGTAGCAATAATATTGCCAATGGAGAGCCTGTCCAAGTGTTTAAATTTCCCGAAAATTAATCCAAGCGGCTTTCAGTATTAGGCCTAGTATTTTGTTAAACCCACTCGGTGGTTGAAATTGTGATTTATAATTTGTGATGGTTATTTATGAATTGGTTACTAAACGTACTATTATAATACTTAAACAGGGTATTCTTTTAATGGGGTACGCTGTAACGTAGTGGTTGAAGAACTGCGCTACAAACCAGAAGGTCGAGGGTTCGATCCCCGATGAGGTCGTTGGAGTTTTTCAATTGGCCTAATCCTTCTGGTAGCACTATGGTCCTGGGGTCGACTCAGCCTCTAACAGAGATGAGTACCAGGAGCAATCCTTGGGGTAAAGGCGGCCACTGCGTAAGGCTGACAACCTTACCATCTCCCCGTACAGAATATCTAAAATCTGGGAGCCTAATGCTCCTGGAATCCAGATCCTCAGGGGCACCATAGCCTGTATAGGGTACAATTTACTTTTACTCTACTATTAATAAACATTGGTTTTACATAGGCCTACATAACAATATTAATAGCCCAAAGTCTATACAATTTATGTCAGAAGCATGTGAAATATGGTCTATTAACTCCATCTGGCACTTTGTTATATTGGTTTATCTGATTTATTTATTTTATTGGGTTTCATAAACATTATTTGAATTGAAAAAAATATATCATTTTTGAAAGATAATTTATAATAATAATAATAATAATAAATAATGTGTTTTTCAAAGTGTAAATGTGATTTCATAGAAACTAATTGTTAATTTAAAATATAGGCTACGTTTCAGTTGTAATTAATAGCTATAAAAGAGAAAAAAGTACGTTAGTAAAATCTAACATACGAGTCATGGTATGACAATCATATATGCGAATGATGCCGGGTTAAACTATTAATGGAAAGCCAAGCTCCAACAAAAGAAGACGTGTGTGGTTTTTGTTTGTTGAACTATAACAGTGCTCAGTCCATGAAGAAAGGCGACTGGATACGATGCCAGTCATGTAAAACGTGGTATCATGAATTGTGCGTAGGAACCGAAGGAAAAAAGCAATTTGTTTGTGGAAAATGCCACTGATCGAAATTGTATCTACTGGTGTTCAGAATTGTACCTATGCGGTACATTTTACAACGATTTTTTGAAAATGAAACATTGATTGCTATGGCCAAATTAACAGCTGTGTGTCTTTCTTATTTTTGTGAAGGGTCAACTAGGTTACCAACTTTGTCATTACAATACAAATAGTTTTTTTTCTTGTGTTTATTTTGTTCACAAAATAAGAAAATACGTTTAATGTTCGAAATTGTACCACCTTACCCTACTGTAAGCTATTTTTTAAATTGTTTTGAAAGAATGAAAGTTGTATAATATACTGAATAATGAGAATATTATAGGAGAAAAATTCCTCCGACACTGGGACTTGAACCCAAGACCTTTGGCTATTCGCGCCAATGCTCTACCAACTGAGCTAAGCCGGAGTTCAATTCACAGCGCCAGATGGAACTTCTCTCCTATGACTGATAATCTGTGGTTCATGAATGCTTAAATATCTATCTTCAATGTAAACTGTACAAAAACTGTGGCAGCCCGGTCATGGTGTGCCTCATAGTACTGCATATGACATAACTTGTCTGTCTGTGAGGTAGACCATTAGGGCAATCAGTCATAGGAGAGAAGTTCCATCTGGCGCTGTGAATTGAACTCCGGCTTAGCTCAGTTGGTAGAGCATTGGCGCGAATAGCCAAAGGTCCTGGGTTCAAGTCCCAGTGTCGGAGGAATTTTTCTCCTATAATATTCTCATATGATGTCCAACAGAGACAATAATCTGTGGTTCATGAATGCTTAAATATCTATACTGAATAATGCTAAAATTAAGTAATTTTTTTCTAGGCACTTTGTAAATATGACTATATTTTCTGTAAGTTTCTGTAAACACAGTATTATTGTAAATGTAGTTTTTCAATTGTTTTCAAAAAATGAAAGTTGTACAACATACTGAATATTGCTAAAATTAATAAATTGTTTTTAATAGTAAAAAATACGCTCTTACACTTGGTCACAGCACATATTTATGAAATAAAAATTAATTTTTTGGCCACAGTGTGAAATCTGAGAAACTAGATTAAGCACACTGAGTGTTATGTAGGGTAGAGATTTTAATAGCTTATTCCTACGGTAGAATAAATACTATTTTTGTCTCAAGTTAATGATTTTCTCATAAAAAGTCCTTAAACTTTAACCAAGCTTTACTTGATAAGTAATATCCGTAATGTTCTAATTTTTCAATTCAACTGCAGCTCGTCCGGAGTCAGCTATTCCGGATACTCTCCTCGGTAGAAGCCAAAAGGTCCTGCTGACAAGACCGTGGATTGGCCACTTCAGCCTTAGCCATGGTTACCTTATGAAGAAATATTTTAAGGATCCATTTCCGAAATGTAAAGGGCAGCTAACTTCCTCCCACCGTATTCTGGAGTGTCCATGGTTATTAGATTCAAGATGCGTGTTAAATAGCAAAAACATACTTACATAATATATTTAAAAATGATGAAGGATGTATTAAAGATGTCTCACTTTTGGAATTATCATAGTTAAAATCATATATATATATGTTAATTTAATTAATAGTTTCTTGATAGTTTCAAAATTACTTCCATTCCATTTTATACTCAATGTTTTGTTCCCTTACTAAATGTCAAGTTACTTTAAGTATTTTAGTTACTTCATTCTTGTACCTAATATATTAATTATTGCGATCACAGGTGCCCATCATTGTAAAAAGCGACCTTAAATAAATAAATGAATTTTGCTTTTGCGGTTTTCAATAAAAATATAAGGAAATGGTGTAAGAATGTCCAAATTAAATACAAAGAATATTATGTGGAGCAGAAATTCCATGCAGATGGAATTTGTGATCCACATAACAATCTTTCTCAGAAGCACGTCCATCTGCAAGAGTGGGTGCAAAAAAACTGTTACGTTGGTAATGGACACGGGAGTGAATTTCATTCATGTATGCAAATTCTGTCGCCTGGTAACAGTTGAACAAGTGAATGGTGATATTCCATGTGACTGCTCCACCCTGAATAAGACTTCCTCTGCAATACTTGTGGATGTTTTGTCCTTCATTTGAAATTCAAGTCTCGCTGATACCAGACTCATCTTCTGAGTGAATAGATTGCTGCTAGTTTTGATGCGGTGCAGTCAACACATATGAAGTCAAAATGCTGGATATCGTTATCATTCATGTTCACGAGTAGTTACAGAATTTATTTGAAACTTTTTCCATTATAAATGGAGAGTTTAAGTTTCTGTACTATCCTTTTCCTTTTTTTAGCCAAGTCACATTACGAATTGTCATGATTTGAACTGAAAATTGTCTTACATGTTTTTGAATTCCAAGTCAAGTTGAGCTTAGTTTCTTCAAATCTCGGATAGTTAATAGTTTTTATTTTTACGGTAATATTATTTATTAGTCATTGCCCATCGGAATTCGATATGCTATATGTCGTTACGTCACGTAAATTTAAATTACTACATTGAATAAGAACTTTTAAACTTAAGTGCGAAAGTAACAGTTCCCTGGGTTAAAGGGTGGATATATCACTAATATGCATACCAAACAACTAAACATTTTTGCTACCCATTTACGCGACATCGAAATCAAAGTTTCGATTTAAAACCTGCTCTAAATCACGATGTCGTGGGCAATTTACTGCCTGCGGTTTAGTAGCAAAATGCTTTGGAATTTCGACAATACAAGTACATCGTTCTTCATACGGCTAGTATTACTTCATAAAAAAAATTGTACAATGATATCTGTGAGGTCAGATAATACCGTATACCGTAGGTATAATTTGAAATTATTTCTTTAACGCTATCTTAAACAATGCCTCTATGGATATATAATTAATTTCGAATTACAAATTACAAAATCTGGGCGACGCCAAGCCTTTTAAGCTAGTATCATATAAATACAATAAATAAATAAAATGCACATAAAAACAAACATATTAATAATTTTAAAAAATACCAGAAGAATCAATATTAATCTTTTAAAAAAGAGTGGTCCTGAAACCCCGAAACAGAAGGAGCTTGTCCTCGGGAAACATGTAATTAAGGTGTTTAAAAGGAAATTTATGTAAATTCCCCTACAATCGACAATTAATAAAAAGAATATCAAGCTAAGAATTCAAGGTTTCTAAGCATCAATAGGCCTCAAAATATATATGCTTTCTCTTCTAACATTTCTAACTACATTAAGTTTAAGCGAGATATTTCCAATTTGTTTTCGGTATCCCTTATAATCCTCTCGTTATTTATTGATATGCAAGCAATTACAGCTTTGCCTATCATAATTATAACCTTGCTGATATTGAACAAATATGGAAATGGCTTTTCACTAATTTACTTTCAGTCTCTAGAAAGTGGTAGTCATTTCCTCTCAAGTATATAATTGTTAACAATTTTTCAAAATGGACCACCTTATAGACACGTGAACCTTGAAAAGCGTTTACTTCGGAGATTAACGAGAATGGTATACGTGATTTGAACAATGATCTAGTGTATCGAGTCATTTGTAGTAACGGTATTCCCGTCTTAATCTCGAGACTGAGACATGAACGGACGCCATAAAGTTATATTGCTTCAGTCTCTTGGAGGTTGAACTAATTTCAAGGAGTCATATGTTGGGACAGCAGCTAGAAATTGCTTTTCGCACAAAGTTATTTGCATTATATAATGACTTATCTTCATTGCAGCCATATATATTCATGTATCTAATCACAGATTATGGCTTTTTTTATGAAATAAAACAAAATTCAGTTCCAATGTTACATTTTCCTATCTGTATTCTCTATCAACTCGTGTAGCGTTAGAGGGAGAATAGCACCGTGGGATCTTCTCCTGACGTAATATGCAATGACATGAGCACCTGACCTTATATCCTCCCTTTTCTATCCACATTTCCTTCCTAACCCCCGGTGCTTAGCCTCCGTTACTATGCGTTTTCTAAGGCTTTATCTTTTTTTTTAATTTTGAAATGTATCCCCGAACCTGAGCTTTGCTCTGTCTAGCTCTATAGCATTTAAGTTACTCAAGTCATTATGTTCATTTGTATTAAGTATAACTAGCAATTCATCGTATTACATTAAAATTGAGCCTTTATTTTTGTATATTTCATTATATGAATATTTATGTTATTTTTTTGTAAAAGAACTAATATATTAATTTAAAAAAACTCATAAAGTGTTCCCTATAACTTACAGGGCATGGAGGCCCAGAGGGCTCCAGGAGGTTGAGGCTCCCAGATTTTGGACATACGGCACGTCAGCCTTACGCACCGGCCGCCTTTACCCCCAGGAATGCTCCTGGTACTCATTTCTGTTAGAGGCTGAGTCGACCCCAGGGCCATAGTGCAACCAGAAGGATTAGGCCAATTGATAAACTCCAACGACCTCGTCGAGAATCGAACGCGCCCTTCCGGTTTGTAGCGCAGCGCCTCTACCACTACGCTACGGCGTACCCCTAATAAATTCATGCTTATAAAATATGCAAAACGACTAATACTAAGTGTTACGGTTTAGGGCTATTAACCGTATATTTGACGTTTGAGAATTTTTTTTTCTGGACTACCATTGCTATTTTATATCAACCTGCAAATATGATTCCTTGGTAAACTTAACGACTGCAGTAAACTTTCAGAAGCACGAAATTGTATTCCACCAAATTATTAACATATTTAAAAAGTCTACATCAATGAGTACCTCAGTCTACATCACCTGTGCTGAAATATCTCGACGAAATGACGTTAAATGTCTAAAAAAAAGCCTTACGCCAATGTGTAATGTTGATCAATGTCAATGGACAGGATACGATAATTATTATAATAACTAATTGTTAAATGCATCAAAATCGTATAAAGGCTGTAGGCAATATCGTCTGAAAACAACTTACATGGACTTCACATGTATTATTGTAAATAAATTAATATTGTATACTGAAATCAGTGTACAATGAAAAAGTGTTTACATGTAGGGTATGTACAGGTAAAAAGTTTACATACTTTTATTTCTTTTAATTACATTTTCACTCTTTCCCCTGAACCTATTTTCGTACCTAGAGTTCCTGCTACATCTTCTTTAATAACTTATTTTAAAATGGTTATTATGGTAACCTTATTCGTCGAAAATTATTTTCTTGGATGTGATATATCGTATTAGGAATGAAGTAGATTATTTTCATTGCTGGTTACTAAAAGTTAGATCGAATTTACTTTGCCTTATCGGCAATTCCATACCTGTTACTACAGTAACTCGGGAAGTTCGGATGTCTGAAGATTTATGCTATCTTTTCTGGAATCTAGATGTTTATTGAAGTTGCATCACCCAACTCCATCCCCATCCTAAGTTCCCAATAATTGTCTTCCAACTTCAGCCTTCGGAAATCATTTTCACCTTCTCTCTGTTGAATTTTCCTTTTACTTGCTTTTCACTTCTTGGAAATTCATTTAAGCTTGTTTTATTTCACTTAAAAAAGGAAGTCTGCGTTTAAATTATAGTGACTAGTATATCTTTTTTTTAAGAAATGATTGCCATCTATCTATTAATATTATCGTTTTATTTAAAATGTTTATTTGGGAGGGGCGTGTAAGTTTTTCTTAAAGTTAGCCTATAGCTGAAAGAATAAAAAGAGAAAGAAAGAAAGAAAGAAAGAAAGAAAGAAAGAAAAAAGAAAGAAAGAAAGAAAGAAAGAAAGAAAGAAAGAAAGAAAGAAAGAAAGAAAGAAAGAAAGAAAGATAGAAAGAAAGAAAGAAAGAACCATTAGTATTTACAAGTAGAGGAAATAACACCCTTATTTATTTTAAATTAAACCTTCAAATTATTGTTTAAGTAAGGGATTATAAATTCATAGTGTTATTCATTAATCCTTACAAGGCTACAGCAGTTTATTTTACTTTAAAATTAAATAAAATGACAGAAAATAAATTTGAATATTTCTTTTAAGTACAGAATATATTATTAAAAATAAAAATAATATTGATTCTCTGAAGAAGTAAAGCCCTTATGTACATTATGCATGCAAGGACTATAGTTGACATGCAAAAAAAGGAAAGCTTACAATGATATTACCATTAAACATTCTGAACAATAATAAAGTAAATTATATGTAAAATAAATGTAAACAAGTATAATGAAGAGATTCAGCTATAACACTGGTAATAATCTATCTAGCCTAAATAATGAATTTACAATAATAATTATAATAAATTATAGAATACTGCTATTTTGTAAATATTTGTAAATATCTTGTATAATATTCTTCAGTTCTTCAAAGCAATAGTTTTATTTTTTGAATGATATGGTGAAGTGATAAAATAAAGTCCACAATAATTTAAATGATAGCTTATATTAAAATTTGCCTTTTGCGGTAAAGAATAAATGGAAAATCAAACAATAAGTGCTCAACAGTATGAGGAATATTTTTACATAGGTCTATGCAATCATTGCCATACGATCTTGCATTTAAGCTATTTTAAATCTGGTATGTTTCAAACTAGCCAAGACCAGACATGAACTGGGTCATTATGAATTTTTGTTCTAAACTTGTCTTAGTTGCCCTGAGAAAGATCTTATTCCATTATCTGGCATAATCTCAGGATATTCCACGTTTTATATGTATGAGACTGGGCACCGAATATAAGTTATTGGTGAATGGAAAACATTATTGCTGGTCAATGTGAAGAGTTATCCCCTAATAATAATAACAAATTCACTGTGACAAACATACTACAAACCACAAAATAAAAACTTGAAATACACTAAGCAATTTTGAAATATACTGTACCGGGCAAGCTAATAGCAGAAGCCCAGTAGATTATTATCTCTTTTGAATTTTTGAATTTATAAGAAAACTACACATTACATGGGTTACGCCGTAGCGTAGTGGTTGAGGCGCTGCGCTACAAACCGGAAAGTCACGGGTTCGATCCCCGATAAGGTCGTTGGAGTTTTTAAATTGGCCTAATCCTTCTGATGGCATTATGGGCCTGGAGTCGACTAAGCCTCTAATAGAAAGGAGCAATCCTGCGGGTTAAGGCGGCCGGTCCGTAAGGCTGACAGCCTTACCACTTTCATGTTCCGATTGTCTAAAAATCTGCTAGCCTCAACCTCCTGGAACCCTCTGGGCCTCCATGGCCTGTATAGGGAACACTTTACTATACACATCACATAATTTTATTGTAATTTTTTTATATTATTCTGCATAAATAACGGGTATTGAATTCCAGCACATTTAGTTACGTGATATAGAATAACAGTGTTATTTGATTTCTTAATAAAGAAGCTGTTTCAAGATTTTATACTTTGTGATTTTCTGTTACAGGATTTTACACTTTGTGATTATTTCATAAATTATTTCACCATTCTGCTTTGTTTATCTTACTGTCTAGTTCTAAGGAATACAATCTCCACATAACTTACCGAAGGCCTGGCTATAACATGTTAAGCTGTGTCTTCGTGATATGTATTGTACTATTGTAGGGCTATCAAGTGAGAATTAAGGAGGCAGATGGGGCGGTATTGTTAAACTCGTATCATCCAACGAAATTGAATGGAGAAGGTGCCAAATAGAGCGTGTTGTATATCAGTGCTGGTCAAGCATGAGGTCATTGTGTTATACAGACAACAGTTTATCAGTTTAATTAATACTAGTGATAGCACTTTATAGCAATATTACTGTACTATTTTTACCTTTGCTATTTACGTACTTTTCATTTTTTCTCAAATTCATGATTACCATAGAACATTAACGTATTTTTTTACTCCAAACTGACCGCCTGCGTGGTCTTGTGGTTAGCGTCGCTGACTGCAGATCCGTAGGACCGGGTTCGATCCCCCGGTACCTCTTCGGATTTTTCTGAGGTAGGGAGGTCTCGAACGGAGTGCACTCAGCCTCGTGATTCAAACTGAGGAGCTACTTGACAAAGAAGTAGCGGTTCCGGTCTTGGAAACCACCATTAACGGCCGGGGTGTCGGCATGCTGACCACATGCCCTCAATCCTGCCATCTACCTATGGTAGACGACGCAGCGGTCGGATGGTAGGCCTTGTCCCTTCAAGGATGTAGCGCCACGGAATTTACTCCAAACTCTTCTCCCTCCTTATCTGAATCTTCAACCAACTTCCTTTTCCTTTTTCACTTTAGAAGTCGTGCAAGGTACTATCTCTTTTTTCGTATCTCCCATCTTCTTCTTTCCAGAGACTACGTATTTGGCCTGCGTATATAGACCACTCGTTTTCCACTACAGAGTCCGAAGATCGAATCCGTTGAATGCATACTGATTTTTGTGAGTGATTTATTTTATAGTAAACAGTATCATATTCACACAATGCGAGATTCATAACGTCTTTCGTGTCTGAGAATAAGTGCTGTTCCTATACGAGCAGCACTAAAAAGTTATTATTAAAACAATAATTATTAAAACATCTCGTGACAACGCTTGAAGTATCTTATGTTGATATAAATTTCTACAAGAACTTTAATTTATGTACATTTTGTCACATGGTGTATAGACTACGAGATTTCTCAGCATACCAAACTCAATAGCAGATACAGTGTATATACCAAGCTCCTGTTTCTATATACAGCAGATCAGGTCTGGTGCAGAATTCGGAACTCGCCCATTCCACTGCATTAAACGTACGTCGCAAGCTTCGAGCTAAGACCAGTTCGTGTCCATCGCCACCTGTTCCTCACTTCCATTTTCAGTTCATCCACATTCAGCGGTTCCCATTATAGGTTGCCTAGAACCGCTATCCACTCCACTGTAAGTACAGTCTGTTTCGCTACTGCGTATCTCCAGAAAAAAATAATATAGACCAATAACTTTTCAGACTTATTTATAAACATTAATCAATCCTATAGCAAATTAATATCATTGCATTGAAACCAAACCTCCTAGGAGATATGGTATTCAACAGTAACAAAGAGTAGAAATCCCATCTGGAATTACATACAACAGAAAAATATTTGTGCTCGACATTCCATGTAAGATAATAGTTTTACCCTACAGTGATTACATTGATTTGATTTTATTCAGTGAAATAATACAGTATAACAAATATCACTCGACCTACTTGAAATGTGAGCGAAACTAATTCGCCAAGCGTAGGCCTATGTCAAAAGAAGTGCCTTCTTGAAGAGTGACTAATATCGCCCTTTCGCGAGAAGTTGATCAGAAATATAGGCTGATAATAGTCAATTCCTAAGCAAGTTAAAGGAATATTATCTATTTTATGGGAAACGGAGGTTCATTGCCGGGCTTACATTTGCCCTCCTTTCTACCCTATTCTGTGCTAACTCCATCCACTCATCCCTCGCAAATCCTACTTCCTTTCAATCTATCATAATATTGTTCTCCCACCTACGTCTAGGTCTTCCAAGTGGTCTCTTTCGGGTCTCCCAGTCTTTCCTCCCCCATACGAGCAATATGTCCAGCCCATTTTAGATTCCCTCAGTGCAGTCCCTACCCGGAGATCTGAATGATCCTTCCGGAGAATTTTACATTGACAGGATCCGTAAATCATGCAAGCATTTCTTAACAATATATATATTTTCTGTGAGAGTTGATTAATTAATCATTAAGCCGCAAATGCCGCAAACAATTGATGGGCACCTGCACTTCAGTTCTAGATTCGAAGCGACACTTTTCCGCCACTCAAACTTTCGCTAGGATAGCGCTACTTGAAAGACCCCAAAATTAAACCCAGTGCTATCGGCATACAGCCTCCTAAGTTGGAGCAATCCCCACCCAATCAAAAGGTCTTGCAGGAGTTCCCTCACTCGTAGGCTTATGCCGGATTGGTACCACATCCTGAACAACATATTTATAGGAAAACAACATATAATGCACACACAACACGGAATAACCACATAGCAACACACCACACCTGCATTACATAGAAAAGCAGAAACCATGCTCAAAAGAATCATGACCACAAGGAACACACCCCACACTTGTCATCTACACACCATCCTAGCTGATTGCAGAACAAGGCTAAATAAGAGAAAGATAAGGACAATATTCGTGGGTCCGGATTTAGGTCTGGAGGAATGGCTTAGTTGCTTGGCCATCCGGAGGTAAGGGATGACACCCCTCAAAAAAAAAAGCTCTTCGGGATGACGCCATGGAGGTCAATTTTAACCTCAATTTTACGAAACTCACAAGCAAATAATCGAAAGGAAGGGAACAAAGAGTTCAGCACGACACAGGTTTCCTCCTAAAATACCACAAACATATATACAATAACAAAACTTCGCGGTTTATTTTATCAAGTGCTTCTTAGATAGGAAAAGTTCAGAATCAAATACATAGTTTATACTGAACCGATTAGGAATCAAAGTCCATTATTTACTGATTAGGCCTAATAGTTTTCTTGTGATCATAACCTCTTCCGTATTCACGCATGTACACGCACACACACACACACAAATGCGTGCGCGCACAAAGTAATTTTGATATAGGCTATGTTAACAATCTGATTTCTACGGTACTGAAAATATTAGGGCTTGGATTTACTTTGGATAGCTCTTTTCAAATATCTGTCATGGTTAATTTTATCGTCCACACTGTCAATATATTGTATTCTACGATGTATGTCTTTAATTAATGATGTTATACGTGTGTGAGACTAAGTTATCTTCAAAGAGTTTGTTTAAACATTCGATTGAATGGGAAACTCCACTCCACGAATACACTCTAAACACAAAAATGCAATTCCATTTATTCTAACGTTTACCCATAGAGCTTGTACAATTAGATAAAGCCAATTATAGTAGCATTATTCGAGCATTTTACAGGCGCCATTGGAACCACTTCCAACTAGGATCATTGAATATATAGCAATGGATTTTGGAATGTGTAGTCATATAATTTAGGAAGCATTTTGTTCTCATTTCCACTAGTGGTTGGAATAATTCAAATGCACTAGTTGCGAGGTGCTATTAAAGCAACTTGACTACGACTCTCAATGGAGGAAGAAACTTGTAGTTGTTTTGTATTTTATATAACTTAGCATTGAATTTAGGTGATATTTCACGGTATTCCAAAAACTTGATTCAATTGTTTTTCGTGGTGACTTCATTTTTTTATTATTAGATCACGGTTAATTTCTTACTGCACAGCTAGATTCTCAAGGTTATGGTGGGAGCTGATAGCTATATTTGTTATCAGTTTTATAAATTGTGACCGCCGGCGTGGTCTTGTGGTTAGCCTCGCTGACTACAGATCAGTCGGCCCGGGTTCGATCCCCGATACCTCCTCGGATTTTTCTGAGCTAGGGAGGTCTGGTAGGGGTGTACTCAGTCTCGTGATTCAAATTGAGGAGCTACTTGATAGAGAAGTAGCGGCTCCGGTCATGGAAACCACCATTAACGGCCGTGGGTGTCGGCATGCTGACCACATGCCCCCAATCCTGCCGTCTGCCTATGGCAGATGACGCAGTGGTCGGGTGGTAGGCCTTGTACCTCCAGGGATGTTGCGCCACGGAGTTTAGTTTTATAAATTGTCTTCACACTAAGTTTTCGAACGAAATCATAAGAGCTGAAAGTTTCAGATTATACATGGAGAAATAAGATTTATTTCCAGACTAGCAAAATAAACCGTTATTCCTACAGACATTACAGTATGCCTCTCCATATTCATAAACAGCCGTGGTTAGAGCGCGGGCGCTTATTTACTTCACTAGTATGGGCGGTGCGTTACTCCTCAGCTGATAAGGTTGCCTTTAAAACGCCGATGGGGATAGCATGAACGCCGCGACCCGAAAGCGCAGAATGTGCGCGTGGGAAAGAAAGAGTATCTGCGCAGGACATTTATACCGTCAGAGAGCTTTAGTGGTGGTTTTGTTAGACTTTGTACCCATGAGTTTTTTCCTCTCTACCACCCTCGGAGCCCTCGACCAACAACTTTTCGGCTCATTTGTTCTATTGTTCCATTTCCCATTCTTGTATATCCTAAATCAATATATCCTATATCTTAAATGTGTATTGAGCTGTTTGCTTCAGCACTAGTAGAACTGTGTAGTCTCAAACAGTGTAAAGGGCGAAACTACTTCTTGTCAACTTATTTAAAACAAATTCTTAAATATTTTCATTAATAAAATAATCGCACATTAGACAGATATTTGCCGTTACCTTCTTCAACCATCATAGAGTTTTTAAAACATAGCCTAAGTAGATAGGAGATGAAAACGGATTCGGGAGAAAACTGCATAATGACGAGCTTCATAACCTGTAGCCTACACTTCGCGGAATATAGTAAGGGTAATTAAATAACTGAGGATGAAATGGGCTGGATATGTTGCACGCATGGGGGAGGAAAGACATATTTCGAAAATACTGACTGGGAGACCCGAAAGGAAAAGACCACTTGGAGGACCGTTAAACATGCACTCCTGGATAAATAACTTATAATTTATAGACTATGTAACACGAATTTTCATTAATGAGGAAATGATTACTACTTCTGGGGTTTTCAGCTTTCTTGTCTGTCTGTCTCCCTATCTGCCATGGTCTCTCTCACTCCAAAACGACTTAGTGGTAAGTTATCGGAATTCTAAATTAGTACACTTGCAGAATTTTATATAGTAATATTTGTAAATCATGAATATAAGCATTCATCAAGTGATATCAGGGGGTTCATAAGTTTGAAATAAATTAAGAATATTGTATTGGAATAGCTGTTTTTCACAAACAGCATTTCTAACTTAGTGATAAATTTTCTCATATTTTAACATGAAGTATTGTTCTATTAATCTAATATCTCTGCTTTTATGCAAATTCTGTGAAAAGGTTAATTAATAATGAGTTTCCTAAAAATGGCTCATGAGAAAATCACTGATAGCCCAGGCAATGAAGGTTTCTTTTCGGAAGAAATTGAGGCAAGCTGGATTTTTTCCAGTTGTTAGGACCTAATTAGAAAAATATTTGCTCAAAAGTCCCCGCCCCCACATCCCCTTAAACATCCATTTTGCGGCCTTTTAGTTATCGCTCATATCTTCGTCATTATTTACGCTACATTCATAAATATACACCGTTTTATTCCTTGACATAATATTCTTTAAAAACCCCATTTTTGGCTTTCATTGCCTGGGGTATGAAAATAATATTTCCGATAAGTTTCGACAGAATGTATATTTAACGAGAAACGGATTTCAGGTAGGGTCTACCGATGACTAATCTTATTCTCATATCATGGTTTTATTTTTGTTTAATCTTACGCTTGCCATGGAAATTTATTACTTTGACTACTGTAAAAGAAACATTACGATGCTTGGTGCTTATGCTAAAATTTAAAAATACGCCCGCTTAAACGCTACACCAGAGCCCTCTTTTCTGCAGTTTAGTAGGCTATATACGAGTAATACAGTCTAGAAGGCAGTGACTTAAACACTTTTCATCACGTGACGAGTGTCTTGAGATGTCATCGGTAACGTAAACATATAAAGTGCAGTAGTGAAAAATCTTGTGGGCGTGTCTAGCTTTGGCATCATGGCTGTTACAGAGGAAATTTGGTGAGCTTGTTCCATATTCTTTGATATCTTTGATATTAATCTGCTCACTCGATCTTTTGATTCTAAATTCCGTTTTCTGATATCATAATAAAATTTGCAAGTTTTCCTAATACTTGCTTATCGTGTTTTTGTTTGGCTTTGAATATTTCGCCCATAAAAATGTTATAGACATAATTTCGGTGTCCAACAATCCAAGTTTGTCTTTGGGGTTATGTTGTCCGAATTTGCGCCGTGTTTCAGTCCTCCTGGTCTTAAAGAGGAAGTGAAGTTGTGTTTTATAATAATGAGGCCTCAGTTTATATTTATGTGCAAGGTAAATTAAAGACATTGACCATATGGTTTACATAGTAGCTTTTATAACAAACAAAAGATTTACCACATTCAGACTTGTTGTCAGGTTGCCTCTTTGGCTTAGGCCTAAGCATTTATTTCAAATTGTTGAACATTTTAATAAGCATAAAATGGGACTAAATGAGTTAATGGATTAAATATTACTTCATTGAAATCATATGTTAATTCTGATTTTATTTAATATGGACTCATCTCACGGTTTCTCATAAAAAAATATTCTTCGGTTACAACTAAAATATAAATAGAAAAACCACTTATCGAGAGTAGTTTATTAGGTTGAAAATCTTGAGTAGAACAAACTCTTGGAAATTCCAGGGGCTACCTCAAATAACCAAAACTTACACATACTAAATGTGAACAAACGTAAAGTAGTTTGATCTGTATTTGGCCTAGGAAGTCCTACATTTTGTAGAGAGGTTCTGAAATATAAAAGTTGGATATATAAAATGTACTGGCAATATTCCTAGAACAATTCCATCAGTAGAAGTGACCAAAGTATTTATCCTGTCTGAAGTAATTTACACTGTTATAGTTTGATTCCCTTTCATATTCAAAGTGCTCGACAGATAGCCTATGTGACTTTAAAAATATCATTACAGAAATTCAATCGATACCACTAGGAGTGAGCTAATAAATAGGTTTATTTTTTATTCCATTAGCACTGTGTACGATAGAGATACTGATCACCCACAAATCCTATCTAGTTCGTTTGCAAATGGAAATTAAAACCAAGGGAATACATTTCCGGAAGAATAGCTAGCGAATGAAGATTTCAAGATACCATGTATAACGCGATAAAAAGAGAGAACTGGAACAATCGAACTAAATAAAAATTGGACTGTTTGTTTTACGTAGTATGCACAACTGAATTTAAAAGGGAAGGGTATATCGTATACGAAATTTTAGTCTCTTTCATTGGGAGCATGTAACCTCATATAATATTCAATTAAAAAGTTAGAAGTTGTACACCAGAAGGTACAAACGAACAGTTGTAGTCGGAAATAGGAATTTAGTCAAAAGTCCACATTTTGTGTGCATACGTGTGTGTCTGTGTGTGTATATTTAAAATATTAGTGGCGTTGATAGCGATATTATGTTTTGAATTTTTATTGGATTGAGAGCATTATGAAATAATAGTAATAATAATAAATATAATTGGATTAAAGCTTTAAATAAACTCCCTCGGGTAGTAGCAATTGCACCTTCTAAGAACTTTAAGAATACATTATTTAACTGGTTAACTTTAAATCCTTTTTATTCAGTACAAGAGCTTTTTAAATGTAATATTGTTTTATGAATTATTTACATTGGTTTATTATGTATTTTTAATGTATGCAGATTATCCTTCTCATATTTATTTTAATTTCGGTTTGATTTTGATTTATGTTGTATGTTTTATTATATTGACTAAAATGTGTTATATTTTGACTGTCTTATTACCTACATGTTTAATGACAATAAAATTGTATAATTATTATTATTATTATTATTATTATTATTATAGCACTAGTGCGATAATGTGCAACGTTTACTAAGTGTGTATTGTGCTAGAAGATCTACTTTTAATTCAAGCTTCCTAAAAAATTATATTTTAAGTTAAATGTGTTGGAAATGTTATACAAAGATTGCAGACGACTTTCTCTAACTATTACTACTATTTTCCATGAAGAAAGTTCTATTTACATATTTTTTCCGAGAACTGCTCTAAAGATTTTGTTAGAATTTTGTGCATGAGGTCCTTATACCAAGAGCAAAAACGTTTATTTGAAATACTTTTTTTTTAATTTTCTGACGGTTAGTTATAAGTCAGCAATCTTTAGAACAAACTCATGCTCTAGTGTCTAAGTTCTAAGCCTCGCGTGGCGAACGGTAAATCTTAGTGTCAATCTGAAATAACTGAATACACTGCCTGTAATATTGGCCTTTTATTCTATATCAGAATTTATAATTTTAAATGAGAAAATGTTGCAATGTTGCATTTCTGATGCTTTAGGCTAGAGAAAGTTATGTTAGTGTGTCACATCAGATTTGTTATTAACAGATTCAATTTGATTATGTTATAGACCTACTTAAATATATGGCACATCCGTAAAATTGCATTTACATAACAGATATTTTGCCAAGGAGATACGCATGATTCATAATAAGTTAGTAATTTTATCCCTGTTGATTGCCAAATGTATCATACCCCAGTGACACATCACAGTTGGAATTTCGCCTAATTTCTTGTCAGGCCACATGGGAGAGGTGGGTATGAGAATATCTGGCGGTCAGGTTACTATCCCCCCGCTGAATTTTTAAGCCTATATTAAATTCTAGAATCCATTAATCTCCATTACGCAGCATTTCATCTCGCTTGTGCAATATTAAAATTTGTGGTCACCAACTGCCCATTTTCTGGTATCTCACAGCTAGGAGGACTCCCGTGGATATTGGTTAGAGCCTCTCCTACCCTCGAGTTAGGAGAGCCTCCTATACTCGCAGTTTAAAAGCATATGCAATTTCAGCTACTGTATGTGATTGTAAGTTGAATAAACTAGGTTTAATTTTGGGTTAAGACGAAGGAAACAATTAAAATTGCCTTTTATCTAATTCTATCATTCTGCAATATTAATTAATTACTTCTGTAGTAAAAAAAAATACTTGTTAACTTTTATATGAGCTTACGTACCCGATTCATGAAGTTGAGAAAAGTAGACTATTATAATATTTTGAATTTCGACTCTTTAATTATATTGAACGAAAATGAGTAAGTTAATAATCTAAATACTAGGCTACTGATAAAATAGTAACCAGAAATACTCTAGAAATATTCAATTTTGAGAAATAATTTAGGCCTAATCGATGTTAAAATTCACAATTAGCTATCTGGTGACGGAAACAGTATTTTTTAAATAAGCTGAAGGCTGGGTACTGATTTTTATTTGCGTATGTACAGTATGTGTGTCTGCGGCCTGTTTGTATATATTTGTTTTCATATAAATACATCAGGAATAAAATCAGGTAAACTAATGTAACAAAGTGATAATTGCAATTATGATATGCAGAAAATAAGATATTTTTGTAATCGATTTCAGAGTTAAGCTCCAGATCCATTCATTAAGCAGGGCTTACGGAAAAACAAAGGTCTAACGTTTGATAAGCATATGTAAAGGAATATGTGGGCAGTGTTACTTGTCAAAGCTACCTGTATTGCAACTTCCAAAGCCGTATATGAATATTTTAAAACAACGTGTTGTCATGAGAACCGATTTGCATTTGATAAATTCTAATAGATTATCAAAAGTAGGCACTAAATTGAGCTTTACTCCGATACTAGCCAACCGATTTGGTCCAAAATAAATAGGCTTCGTCCCGTGGTCGTTATACCAAGTTTCATGAAAATCCTATAAAGTGTATGAGTTATTGCACGTACAGACAGACAGACAGACGGACATACTTTTTCCCGTCCCCCACACAATCTCATAAAGTACCATTCTGGCACTTAATAAAAACAGGTTAACTGGTGTAGCAAAGTGTCATAATGCTATAACTGCAATTGTGATATGTAGAAAATAAGTTGTTTTTTTAACGATTTCCGAGTTAAATCCAGATCGATTCATTAAGCAGAGCTTACGGAAGAACAAAACACTAATTGTTTTAAAAAATCAGATTAAAATCGTCCAGCATCAGCAGAACGATACAGATCTGTGATATCTTCATAATCGCACACGCACATAAAAATAGCCTACAAAAACACCATGTCAAATTGGCCGGCTACGAAATTTGAACCAGGGACCTTCAGAATGCAAGTCCAAAACGTTACCATCTCGGCCACCTCGCTCAGTTTAACGGTGTAGTTTGATAAGCGTATGTGAAGGAATGCTAAAGTATTGCAACTTCCGAAGCCGTATATGAACACTCTAAAAACAGTATGTTGTCATGAGAACTGATTTGCTTTTGATAAATTCTTTCTAATATATTACCATAAAATAGGCACTAAATTGGGCTTTACTCCGGTACCGGTCAACCGATTTCGTCCAATATCAATAGGCTTCTTCCCATGGACGTTATAAATGCGTAGCCTATACCAAGTTTCATGAAAATCCGATAAAGCGTATTTGAGTTATCACGCGTATAGACACACGGATAGACAGACATTTTTTCGTCCCCACATTATCTTATAATGTACCATTCTGGCACTTAATAAAGAATGAACATGTATGTAAAATTCGTATTATTTTCCTCTGGACTCAGTTTGCTTTTAACATGGATTTTATTATTATTGTTATTATTGTTATTAAATTATCATTATCATCATCATCATCATCATCATCATTATTATTATTACTACTACTATATCTATTAACAATGAAGATCAAGTGAAAAAATGAAGAAAGTTGATGTGCAGTTTGAAGGCGTATAGACACACGGATAGACAGACATTTTTTCGTCCCCACATTATCTTATAATGTACCATTCTGGCACTTAATAAAGAATGAACATGTATGTAAAATTCGTATTATTTTCCTCTGGACTCAGTTTGCTTTTAACATGGATTTTATTATTATTGTTATTATTGTTATTAAATTATCATTATCATCATCATCATCATCATCATTATTATTATTACTACTACTATATCTATTAACAATGAAGATCAAGTGAAAAAATGAAGAAAGTTGATGTGCAGTTTGAAGGCATCATCAATAAAATATAGCTTAATATAAATATAATAAGATGAAGTTTTTGTCTTTCTGTTTGTGTGTGTGCGATGTCCAGCAAAATCCACGGTTCGCAGAGATCTGAACTTTTTAACCTGGAAGCTGGATTTTTAATTTTCGCTCTCTTCACGAGTTACGAGTGAAAAACTTGCAAAAAAAAAAGTGATTTGTTTTAGCTATAGTCCACTATAGTTCCACTATAATATTTCAATTGAGAAATTAATTGCAGGTAGCCTTGCTCTATAGCAACCGGGAAAGGAAGAGAATCGCTGAAATAAGCTTATTTTTTCCAACATAATGCATGGGATTCGACTTTGTTAGCCCACTCTGCTTCATTCATTTGTTTACAACATTACGGCACGCAGAGATCTGATATTTTTTACATAGGTGAATGAAAGGGGGGTTATGAATGCAGGCCTAGATGGGAAAAAAATGATCGATTTAGGGGGGTTAGGGAACTCGAATTGAGCCCCCCCCCCCCAGCGGGCGGCGATTTCTAATCGTCAAATGCATCTTGAAGCCGGATATTTATTTTTTTTATAAATAATTTTAGAGATTTGAATTATTTACGTGTAAGTGTTAACAAATACAATGTTTTAATTAGTTTGCTGTTAAATAAAGGATTTAAAAACATTCTGATTGAATTAATAAATGCGGACGAAGCCGCAAGCACCTGCTACTTGTAGGCTATATACAGCAAGCAGATTCGCATGTAGCCTACAGCTATTTTTATACATTTACTGAAAATAAATGCAAGAAGTAGAGTCCTTGAAAAGCATAATCGAAAGTCAAACCTAATTACTATTTTTGCTTGCTTACTTTCATTATTTGGAGCTAAAACCGAAGTTCTGCTAGCTCCACCCACGGCTCCATCAGGTTTGCTAGCCTGCTTGTATTCTGTATAGTGGTAAAATATACTGCGTTTTAGGTTAAGATAAATGTCAATTTCCTTACTATTTTACATATACACGCTTTCTGGGAACAAACTGACTTAATACATGACTACAATATAGTGCGTAATCATCGAAGCCATCCCCTTAGGGCTTAGGCTATATCGTTTCAAAGAACATTACAACCTATTTTTTCCTAAAAGTTTTTCTTCTACGAAAAATACGTGGGGGTTGCAAACTATATTGTTCCCTATGAATAGAGTTTATTATGATTAATTAATTATAGTCCTACGTAGATTATAATGTAATGGGCCGCCTTCTACCTTAGACTGTTTTGAAATATTACTACTGAAATATTTTCTTACTGATACAGTATATTTTTTAATTATGAATTTCATTTATCCCATTTTCGAACATAGGCCTAGATATATTGACGGTGATAATATTTCGAAGTTCATACAATGAAACTTAACATTTTCGAGTGAGTGCAATTTTTTTTTTTTTTTTTTTTTTTTTTTTTTTTTAATAGCGAAAAGTCTTCACACATCGACATACTGGGGAGCATGCGCAGTACAGATACAGTTGTATGACACAAAGTCTTTTTAAAACATTGCAGAAAAAAACCTAAAAATCAGGTAAACTGATGTAACAAAGTGCCAGTATGCTTTTGTTTAATCAGTTATGATTGCAATTATGATATGCAGAATATGATTTTTTTTAAATTGATTTCCAAGTTAAGCTCCAGATTTATTCATTAAGCAGGGCTTACGGAAGAACAAAGGCCTATTTTTTTTTTAATCAGATTAAAATCTTCCAGCATCAGCTGAACTGTACAGATTTGTGATATCTAGACAATCGCACTCTACATAAAAATACAAAAAAAGTCAAATTGGCCGGTTTCGGGATTTGGACCATGGAACTCCAGAATGTGAGGCCAAGACGTACCATCTCGGCCACCAGGGTCAGTTTAACGGTCTAGTTGGATAAGCGCATGTAAAGCAATAGTGTTACCTGTATTTGTCATAGCTAACTGTATTTTAATTTCCAAGCCTTATAAGATCACAGTAAAACAATAGGCTTTGTTGTCATGATAACTGATTTGCTTTTCATAAATTCTTTCGAATACGTATATTACCATAAATAGGCACTAAATTGAGCATTACTCCGAAACAGGTCAACCGATTTTATCCAATATCAATAGACGCCTTCCCATGCACATTATAAATGTGTATACTAAGTTTCATAAACATCCGCTAAAGCGTATTTGAGTTACCGCGTCTTTAAAATAGACACTAAATTGGGTGTTACTCCGGTACCGGCCTACCAATTTGGTCCAATATCAGTAGACGTCTTCCCATGTACATTATAAATTGGTATACAAAGTTTCAGAAAAATCCAATGAAGCATATTTGAGTTATCGCGACTTCTTATATATTAACATAAAATGCACTAAATTGGGCATTATTCCGGTACTGGCCAACCGATTTGGTCGAATATCAATAGACGTCTTTCCATGGACATTATAAATGCGTATACGAAGTATCATAAAAATCCGATAAAGCGTATTTGAGTTATTGCGCCTTTAAAATAGACACTAAATTGGGTTTTACTCCGGTACCGGTCAAAAGATTAGGTTCAAATTCAGTATGGTACTTCTCATGGACGTCATAAATGCGTATACCAAGTTTCATGGAAATCCGATACAGCGTAATTGAGTTATGGCGCCTTTCTAATATAATCTATTAAAATAGGCACTAAATTGGGCATTACTCCGGTACCGGTGAACCGATTTGGTTCAATATCAATAGGGTTCTTCCCATGGACATTATAAATGTGTTTTCCAAGTTTCATGAAAATCCGAAAACGCGTTTTTGAGTTATGGCGCGTACAGACACACGGACAGACAGATAGACAGATAGACAGACAGACAGACGGACAGACATTTTTTCGTCCCCTACACAATCTCATAAAGTACCATACTGGCACTTAATAACGCATTACGTGCAGCACTGGCGTCCTGTAGACTTTATATTGATGATTGATGATAGGCCTATAAGTAACATACCTGCAAAGTTGTCGTTGGCTCCGAAGTCCAACTACTGGAGGTTATGTATGCTGCTGTGTACTTCTGTCCCGCTAATTATTCACCAATTACAGTACAGTATACAGTTTTAAAACATCACTCCACACATTATAAACAATGCACATTCACTTACAATTACTTCTTAAACCCGAACTATAAACGGTGCGAGATAATTGAAAACATTCCACGAGCTGTCCGATACACCACGCCATACCTTCGCCCCACCAGATGCGTCACCGTCTGTAGGTAACATACCCCCAACTAGAGGCGCTGACACCGTGTTCATGTAGCCTATAGTGGCAGTAGGCTAGTTGTATGGTGAGTCAAGTTGAAGAAAACGGGTAGACCACGCTTTTAGTTCAAGTTTATATAGCATGGTTGCAATGTACGATTTGTAATTTTACCAATAGGTAAATAGGTAAATGCCTAATAGGTTTACTACCCGAATTATTTTTTTAAAATATGTATACCTTGCGAAGGTTCAAGCACGTGGGAGAGTGGGGGGGTAGGAATCACACTGCATAGATGTATGACCCTTCACCCTAGGCGTTGATCTTTTGCTACCGCATATTTATTGTTTCATAACATGTCGTGTAAAGTAAAAACTGTGATGCTGCGCCAGTACTGAAGAATGTGACAGACATATTCGAAGGCGTGATGAAAATCCCAGATCACGTCATGTGTTGTAAATTATTTAATACTTTTCAGGACACCTGTTCCCTAGACAATAATTTTCATTACATCGTTTAAAGGAAAATTTATTTTGGGCAGGAATCGAATTCGGGATCTCAATAGAGTACGCTGACGCAGAAATTACTAGACACCCCAAGATGTAGTCAATCTAATTATTCCAAATATTCCTGTATAATTATTAAGATCACCTTAGAAACGCCAGCACATGTAAGACTTTAACTTGGTTCATACATAACGCGTGGGTCGGGCATGCAAGCGAGAGTAGGCGGATGGTGGAAGCCGTGACGGGTTTTCCTCGGGAACCCTCCCGTTTCCCTTTCATTCCACCAACACTCTCCACTTCACCTTCCATTTCCCCTTCTCATCATCATCCCGTTACTTATCCTGGCACCCGGTCTACTCGCTGCAGGCCTCCCCGGACCTTCTCCGTGGCCTATGGTCAAGAGGTTGCTGATGGTGTGCCCCGATCCTGGGGCACTCTGGCTGTGTGCCGCGTTCTTGTAGACTCTCTCTGAGAGACCGCGGATGGGCGCACGAAGGACCCGGGTGAGTCGCGGGCATAAGTCTACTTACTGAATGTTGGGGAGTTCCGTGGGGGCTCGCGGTGGGATCTGTCGTTGGGGAGCCTGTGGGCGTGAAACAGATTCCATTCCAGGAGGTTGGTGCAATGGGCCCATATATGTGGCCTGCTTGCTTAAAGTCGTTCCTAACCCGCCTCTCCTTCCTGCACATGTAAGCCTAAGTTCCAACAAACGAAATGCTACTTAATAAGATATTATAATCAGATTTTATGTTATCCAAGTTTTAATAGAGTTTAAGAAGTTTTCAGAATCCACTGAAAATTTGTTCATTATGTTGTATGCAGGAATATTTGCCTTGAGCGGCAATGGCTCCGAGACCACTCTCCTGGACAAAAACGTATCCGGTCCCATTTTTAATACAATTTCCTGTACTGAACATAATGCAAATCTCTTCTTCAGATAAAACTGAAAACGTTTTTATTAAACAAATACATTTAAATTATTGATTAACTTAAAACTCCAGAATAAAAATAAAATCAAGGTTAGATCCTTCTCGCTGCATTGCAACTTTGCTGTACTAGCCTCTGTAGGGGTTCTTGAAGAAAATTTGAAAGGGTCAGGTTCTTGAGAATTGATGACCTTCGTCGTCAGTTTAACAAGCTGAATACCCGAGTTCAATCAATATCGACGACAAATTTCCCTCTGCACGATATAATGCAAATCTCTTCAGTAATAAAGAACTAAAAACATATTACCAATTTTTTAAATTACAATTGTATCATATATTTTATTCTACTCTTATCTACCTAGGTATTAAGTACATTAAAGGGATAATGCTGAGGTGCACTTAGCTGAGGCAGTGCGCTTACAAGAGGAAAGTCTCGGGTTCGATCCCAATTGAGGTCTTTGGGATTTTTTCGAATAGCCTAATCCTTTCGGTGGTCTCATTATGGCCGGGGAGTTGTCTCAGCCAGTAAGAGAAATGAATACCAAGAGAAATGAATACCAAGAGAAATTCTGGAGGTAAAGAGGCATAAGAGAAACGTGGCAATAATATTGTACCCTTATGTCCGATGAGCATGTGAATTGCAACATCATGTACTGCGCCAAATCTAATCATATGGGGCAAATCAGCTGACTCATGGTTTTATAAGAGAAATATCGCCTAGTTTTTCTATAAATTGGACCTCAGACTAATTTCTCTGTTATGTAATAGGCCTATGTGCTATTTCATTTTCTCGAGCGAATATTTCCCTAAGTACGAGCATATATGCACACATAGTAGACCTATATGTCGTATTCTTGACAATTTAATATAATTGCTACTGTGATCGCAAAATATTCTGTGAAGTGCGTGGTACTATGAAGGTCAATGCGGTTGTACATAGGTTGTGAAGACAGAAAGAACCCTTATCCTTTATATTAATTAATGCTTTCATATGGTTGGCAATATTACTGAGAAGTGAACTTCGATTTTCGTCCCTAGCAACTAAAACAATCAAGCGACATTCTTTTATTACAATTATTATCTATGTTTACATTACAATTAAAACGATTGAGCTCTTTGAATCTGTCACTATTTTACGAAGAACTAGAACAATTAGTGAACCTATCAGGTTTGTATATTAATAGCTTGGGATAAAAATGTGCATTTTCATTTTTGTGGAACAAAAATTTGAAAAAATCGAGTTTTGTATTTTGTTGATGGAATATTATATATATTAAATCTGTTCTTACGAACACGTATGAAGTTCGTATTGCTTATATATAGATTTCTGATCGAACAGAAAATTCAGTTTTTCCGATCTGTAAGGGAATGAATTATTTTTCCTATACCTTCTAAGACTCTATGGGTATTCAAATAATTTGTTTTACTTCATATCTGAACATGGGCTTCGAAATATCGTGAAGAAAAATTATATCACGATTCCTTTCTAGAGGTTTAAGAGTGGAAGGCCCCCATTCTCATTCGTTAAAGAAAACCCTTTACCCTGCAATAAATTTGCAGACTGTGAATATTAAACAAACCTGATGGCATATTAAATACTTCACTGATTCTTTTGGATATATATTTTATTTCCCAATCATATTAAGTTTATGAGTTATATATTAATTAAAGTGCAGATTTCGCATTCCCAGGTTCGTGAAACAATATGTTATGTTCGAAAAAAAAGTTCAATATCGTATCTGACATACCAGCACAATGAGAGAACATTTTAGATTCATGTTTTGTGCGCAAAATTAAGGCGAAGAAGTTTCATCATTGCCTCCTGGTTAGTCCAGCAGACCATAACTACGAGCAAGTTGAGAAACTGGGCAAATAAGATCATCATTTTAATCCAAACTGAAATATTTAAAGTAAAGAGCAGCGAAATATATTATTTTTCTGTGCATGTGGGGGATAACGTCTTCAATTAGAAGTAATTTCTCTCTCCAAATATTCTTCATATGAAGTATTTGTCGTAATGTAGTTTATCAAAGAAAACATTTATAATATATTTATATCAGACATAATTATATAAATATGAAACGGTTTATTAGTAGAATAAATTGCCATATTTTTTCTCAATTCAGTGCGAAAAAAATCCCCCGAAATCTGTTTGAAAAAAATTCTCGACAGAGCACAAAATTTGAAACTGTTCTGAAAAAAACGTAGCTGTGCATATTAATTTATATCTCCTAATCCCAATGTCGTCCCAACTTGACTTTTTACTATGTTGTATAGTCTAACACGAAGAAGCATATATTTTTTTATCAATTTTGAAGGTGACATGTTATGAGAAATTCAAGGTCAAAAGTAAAGGTCATTCACCTTAATTGTTTACATTGTTTTAATATGGCCATGTTGCATATCATTTGAAAGCTTGTTCCCAGACTTTTCTAAAATTACCATTTAAACAGCTCTATCTCTATTAGAACAGAAGTTACAGCCATTTTTCTCTTCTGAACTTTGGGCAGCCATTAATTTTGTTGTACTAGTGCTACAATTCTGTAATTTGGCACTTTTCATTCTCTGATCAGGTGCAATGAACACACCAAATTTTATGAAAATTGGAGATGGTCAGGTTGGAAATTGTACTTTTCTGTGTTGATTTGACATGGAATGACTCACGTAACTAGTGACTTTTGCAGTAATGATGACTATATAATTTTTCAAAGACTGCATCAATTCCTATTATAGTTTAATATCATCCTTGATCTAAGATAGATGTAGTCTAACTTAATATATCAGGTACATCTTACTTTTTTCAGATCACTATCAAAACAAGCAACTTCTTTGAGATCAAAAAGCCAAAATGGCTTCAGCCTGCACAAAATCCGCCCCAAGTAGTCCAAGCAGTGGCCATAATTATAATTCTTCAGATCCACACATGGAGAAATGTTCTGTCACCAGCACAAGCAGTGCTTCACTGGTGGACGTAGGAAACTCACAATCAAGAAACCGTAAAAACCACTCAAAAACACCGAGGGGAGTACCACGCTCACCAAAGAAGCGTCATTTCTCAACTATTTTGATGCCTCCACCTGGCACGTATCCAAGAATTCCACCATTCCCTGGTGTGAATGCCGTGAATGCACCTGCTACAACTGTATCAAACATTTACTTTCCTGCCATTCCTCCTGTACCGATGCCTGAGCCTCCTCCACCACCACCCCCACCATCTCAGATAAATTATCCTCCAGAGGAACTAATGATTACAACCCAGTTTGAAGTATATCCACCATATCCTTGCATGATATACCAGCCTTGCTCAGAATCAAATGGATATAGGCTGATGATTTCAATGCCAGTTGGGCATAGAGAAGATGGTACTTATGGAATCCTAACCTGTGGGGTTCGACCAGATCAGGAGTACACGGTATCTTGCTATTATGTGAATGGTGTTACATATTACAACCTGCCAGAAGATATTTCGTTTGGAAATATACCTACGCCTGATTTAATATAGTTATCTATTAGAAGTAAAGATTAGTTTATTTCCATGTATGCAAAGCGCTAAGACTGAAATGGATCAGATTTTCCATCTGATTGCAACTAAAGATAGTATTTACTCCTATTCCCAAGTTAAGCATATAAGACTGAATTGGCTCACATTTTCTATCTACAGTAACTACAGATAATTTACGGTATCTTCAAAGTAATTTATGATGTCATTACTTTTATTACTTTTTAATGGTACATATTTAAATGTATCATTATACTCGTATCATAAATAATACAAAGAATGAGCCAATTATCCCTACGGGTGAGAGTAATGTTTTGCAGCATGGAAATATGTTCTAAATATTTTACTTGATAATAGAAGGGAATGGCATATAGCGAAATGGTAAGACTTAATCTACCGGTAGTGATATGAACAATTGGATATTTATTCCAATGATTTGTTCTTAAGTTTTTAATATTATGCATGTGTATTCATTATTTGGAGCTCTTTAGGTAAGAAACATTGCTGGTAGATATTTAAAACCTTTCATTTCAAAATTCATTTGCTCAAGATTTATTTTTAATGGTTGCATATAATGTGCTAAAATTAATTAAAATTTTAAACTGTCCATTTACAGTTTCATATTAGTGGAAAACTAATAGATTTAAAATATGAAGGTTGTTTCTTCATAAAGATGACATATATTGATAGATATTTTTTTAGTTTATTCGTTGGAAGATTTGGTATTACAACTGATAATTTTAGCCTAACTGAAATACAGAAATTGTCATTACAAAATTCATTATAAAGAAAGGACAGGGAATGTAATCCTTGCACGAAACTCAAAACTGCAAATTATTTCATTACCCAAGTATTCTAACCAGATTTACATAGTTTTATCCATGTATACAAGTAATTGTGAGAAATATTTCTTAAGCATAGATTTAAAATCATGTTTTATATAGGTTTTTAGCTGGCAATGCTATTATATTATTGTTTTATTAGATAGGTTGTAGCTTTTTAAAAAAGATTTAACAATATATTTTCATAAGGTCTGTTAATATACATGCCTCATTAATGTTTAACTTTTAAAAGTAAGACTGTGCTTTTTTTTTAATACATGGACTGAAACTCAATTTCATATAAATTTTTGTGATACCATCAATGTTATGGTTATTTGAATACACAGTAAGGTATTGTAATTTGTTTTTTAAACAGTAAATTTAAAGGCTTGTGATATATTTAATTAAATAAAATTATGTCGTTCCCAAATCAAGTAGCTTGATTATTTACTTAGTTTGCTTTAGATCTTTAATTCTTCATTTTCACCAAGACATAAAGGCAATCTATGACCATTAACTCAGAGGTAAACATAAATACCCTGAAAAATCCAAACGTTTCTGGCGAATCTGGTCTGACAGAAATCAAGAAGAAATGTTGCTTATGGACAACAATGCATGTCCTATCACTAGTTTGAAAAACAGTGTAACACATCACAAAAATGGGTTGGATTGTGCTGCGCAATCCACCTTACAGCCCAAATATGGCACTATCTCATTGGGTCCCTTAAAGATGCTTTGCATGGAACTCACTTTGAAGATGACAGCGTAACTGATACAGAGAGGAAGTGACTACCCAAGCAGGACACAAGCTGGTACCATCAAGGAACACATGCACTTGTTCCATGCTGGCATACAGCTGTACACAGTGAAGGAAGTGGGAAAAATCCAGAGGCAGTATGCTTTCTCGAAATTTTTCACTATCATACCTCTTTAAAATGATACCAATATCACATCACTTTAAAAAAGCATACAACATAATTATTATGTATTATGCAGGAAATTGTTCTATACATTGAGCTTGTGTTTTTAATTAACTACTTCCATGAGTAGCAAACCTTAGGCGTATAGATGATCGCTAAGCAGCAACATCTTGTACTGTCGATTTACAGATTTACTTATTTAAATAAAGATATTTCAACAATATACAGTATTTATAGTTGATCAATATAAAAGTTATAACATTTTGTTACCGAGAAATATTTTAAAAACAATGGATCTAGTTCTAGTCAATACAACAGCCTTCTATACACTACCGTTTCATATACGCCAATGTAAATCTCTGACTAAATTCAAAAGAGATGCCCGGTCTTACTTAATATACCAATTTGCACATAACTCCTAGGGATCTATTTGCTATAATATTTATGTTAACTTCTTGTGTCCTCTTTCACTTATATAAAATTAATATGTATAAATGTCTGTAGTTCCTGTATGTGTTTTACATTGTAGTTTATAATTCTTTTATATTGCCTCCTTGATCTTATATGATTTATGTTGAAATGTGTAATTTGACTGTCCCTGTTAGCGAGTGTGAGCTCAATAGGACATCGTAAAATAAAATAAATAAATGGCTACCGGTGAAAGCGTAGGCCTACTTGTGAATTAACAATCTTGAAAAGTAATATTATTACAACTCAAACAGATAATAGGATCTACTCTTTGCAATGAAGGAATTTTTTTTAATACCCAGTGATTTCAGTGACTGTATGATATTTGACACTTGAAACCAGTGCAGGTATGCCATTGGGCCTTTCAAACCATAGCCAGTATTCCATACCCGTGCATACCGCCTCACTTCCCTCACTGGCTGTACAAACTTATGGAGACTATATAAAAATAGTGTGTGTAGAAGAAACACACCTTTATATTGTTGTAACTTTCAACCATTTTGGGTTAATATTTAACTGAGAAATAAAGTGGTGCATTATTTATTTAACTACCCTATTAATTGAGTTTGAGGGTACATTGGTGGTAACTGTAGTTTTCTTGCCTTATTGTTCAATTATCTGTAGTCATATTAATACTGTGCAAATTAATTGCATGAATTAAGTTAGGGGATGGAAGTAAGAAATTTTTAAAGCAAACTATTACAAAATATTTATTACCCCTACTTATGGATCGCCCATAAAACAAAAAACACAAAACATAAAACAACAAAAATGCATATTCTTATATAATTGTCTTTTGTGGCTTACTAGAGGAGGTTTGCTTATCATGCAGTGCTGTAACCTCCCAAGAGGTTTTGCAAGAATGCTACCAAGTATTTAACTGCAAGAAATGTCTTGCAAATGAGGATGGCAGGGTGAAATTGATATTGTTCCTCTGGCTCTTATCAGTTATCACCAAATCAATGACTTTGATATCATCTAGATCAGCGTTCTCAAACTGAGTTCCACAGAACATTAGTATTCAATAAAGCATGTGTACGTGTTCTGCATTGGTCTCAGTGAACTTGGTGGTATTACATAATTGAATTACTTCTATACTTGATCCAAGATGTGATGGAGCAAAAGTAAACAACTAAATGTGAAAGTTCAAAGCAGAGCTCACAAGAGTTAGTTTTTGAGACTGATTAGTTGATTACATAGGCCTACAAGTAAAGTCAATTTGTGTGAATTTTTTTTTAGTTTAAGTCTTTAGTGGTTGAGTATTGCTAGATACACCCCCAAGATGTTGATTTCTTATAGTTACGGAGATTAGAGTCAACATTAATACTCGCCAGAATTTTTTTGCAGTTGGTATTTCATTATTGAAATAAAATGTATGCACCTTTCTTCTGATAGCACATTTAATATAGTCTTCTGTGTCGTTCACTATTGTCTTTGATTTTGGTTTAATGTTGACCTGTGACTTGACACCTCCTATAAATCTGTATTCTTTAAGGACTTTGAAAACCGTACTTGAAGTTACTCCCACGGATGATGTCACTTTCACTCCTACATCTTGCACAGATACTTCAGGGGTTTCTTTTTAATGCTTTGTATACACTGCCAGTCAAAAGTTCCCGGACATTTGCATATGTTATGTTCTATATAGAATTGCTTCCTGGATGGTGATTATACCACCAACATATTTTGATTCTTTCATCTCTCAGATATTAATCTATAATATATTTAGAGGGTTTTATCTTCTTTTATTGTTAAATATTTAAAATAATGCTTTTTCCTTATTTTTCCCATTTTTTTCCCATTTTTTACTTTTTACCGACTTTTACATTTGGATAAAATCTTCATCTCTCACGGTTGAATGTACAGGTTGTTTTTTGTTTAAGATCTCCTCTGCATTGCATTATGTCAAGTGCATATTTAAAAGTTATTCTACTGTGATTGTGAGAAAAATATGTGAGTACTGTCTACTGTTTTACTGTCTACTGTGAAATTCTGTTTATCATTGGTGGGACACCAATTTAAAGTGTTTATAGGCTAGTGAATATTTTTTTGGTAATTTAATTCAAAATGAGAAATGGCTCCATCCCTGAGCACTGAACAACGTTCTGATATTAATGCACTTCATAATGCCGGATATTCTGTTCGTCAGATAGCTCTGGAACAGGGATTGAAGCAATCCACGGTAGCTGATGCTATAAAACATTTCCGTGAAACTGGATCTAATATAGATCATAAACGTTCTGGATGAACCTAGAGTGTCATCCAGAATGGAGGACCAGCCTCTAGTGTTAATGAGCAAGAGAAATTGGAAGCTGACAGCACCAGAGATTCAGTCACAGTACAATAAGTCTCACGAATGGAGCATATCTGTCAGAACAGTGCAAAGGAGGTTGAGATTTGCAGGTCTCTTTGGTAGAGTTGCTGTGAGAAATCCTTTTCTAAGGCATGGAAATAAACAGAAGAGGCTGAAGTGGGCAATGGAACTTAAAAATTGGTTAGTTGAAGAGTGGAAGAAGGTTATTTGAACTGAGGAGTCGAAGTTTGAAATTTTTGGTCAGATGCGTTGTGTTTATGTTCGTCGGTCTCCCTCAGAGAAAATGCACCAAGACTGCATTACACCTACTATCAAGCATGAGGGGGGATCTGTCATGGTTTTGGGTTGTTTTCCGTTCAGTGGAGTGGGTATTCTTCACAGAATTCAAGGTACACTGGACAAAGATGGCTACCATAACATCTTGCAGAGACATGCCATACCATCTGGATTGAGATTAATCCTCATGCAGCAGGATAATGGTCCTAAACACACTTCTAAGCTCTGTACCAACTATCTCAACAGAAAACCAGCTGCTGGTTACTTGGTGGTAATGGAATGGCCACCATAATCACCTGACCTGAATCCGATCGAGCTTCTTTGCGAAGAGATGGACAGAAGAGTGTGAAAGGAAGCTCGAACGTCACAGGACTGCATGTTCGAAGTCTTGCAGAATGCCTGGAGGGAAATTCCCATGAACTGTTTGCAGAAGTTGGTCTTCCGTATGCCTCGACTGATGCAGAAACTAATTTCCGTCAAAGGATGATTTTTTGATGAGAAGAAAGTTTAACTGTTAATAGTGTAATCTGCACTTTGTTATCATGCTTTTGGTATTCTATTGCTAGTTTGGTACCATTCCTACGTAGATTAATCATTTTTATCAAATAAAAATATATTTTATGATATTATTACAAGTATTTTTGAATTATTGCGGAGTGTCCGGAAACTTTTGACTGGCAGTGTACATTTACAATTTATATCTTCTCGCCACTGTACCAACCTTTTCCTCCCACAGGTTTCTTTATTAATGATGTACGTTCTGAAGGCCCCAGCTTGCAATTTTCTTCCATAATTCAGAATTACTGGAGACAATGCTTATCACTTTTACCTACAAGATACTGGAGTGTACTTCAACACTCATTATGTAAATGAAGAATACGAAATAATTAATGATGTTATAAAGTATGTCTTGTATTCAGTATCTTCTGTCACTTGTTTTTCTTCAGAATCAACAAAGTTGCCACGGCAGAGATAAAAACAAATGAAATTTTGTTTGCTAGAGATATTAATGTAAAACATATAAGCCTATGATATAACTAGGGAAGCAAGCAACTTACCTAACAGAACTCATGTCCTCACATAAGATATAAATAATTTCACGACGCGTAAGGAATGGAAATATACGTCTGGCTGAGCTTGTTGCACTAGAATGAAGTATGCACTGATGTGATTAACCAATGGACACAGGACACAGTTAGTCAAGGTAAGTTTGTTGTTTAAATTTCCTCCGTACACATCGTGGATCAGGTATAGGAGCTGATGTCTAATTTTTATCGGGAACCAACCATTTCATTCCACGAGATGTGACATTTAACAGCTATATTGCCACCCCTGTTAATTATAAAATCTGCAATCATTGTTGTGAGAGCTAGCATTGATAACTTTCTGTTCCCCTTCTAATATTTTCAGCAATGATAAAACAGTGTTGTGCTTCTTACTTTTGTGATATATCTGTGTAAAACAGAATTTTCATATTATGCTTCAATGAAAACAAAGTACAGGAATAGACTTAATGTCGCATCTGACATGAGGATCCAGTTGTCTTCATAACTCCCAACTTCAAGAAGATCTGTGATGGTGAGCAGCAAAAACATCAATCATGTTAATTTCCAGATTCCACTTTTATTGTTGTATCTTTAGCATGACTTTGAAATTAGTTTGGTTTTTTATTTTTTAAAATTAAATTGAACTACTTAAAAAGAAAAACAGAGCTCTAAGGTAGGTTCACAATAAAACAATATTCATTAAGTTAGCAACTTGAGTGTGTTATTAAAATATTTAAATTATTTAAGCTATTGTAAAGAAAGTTATGGTGTTTTACTATGACCATGGACCAAAAAAGTTATGGCAACACTGATCTACTGGTAAATGGTTTTGTTGTTATAGCAGGCTGTGATCGGTTGGTATATAGGTTGCTTTTCCTTGTTCATGTTCTGTGATTGGTTCTTTCAAATTGAATCAAACTGTGGGAACGATTATGTATGATTTTCCATTTCAAAGCTATCATGTCAATCCTTTGACAGGCTATAGACTTCTTCATAGACAGTGTATCCATTGTGTTGGAGAGACTTTCTGTTACATGGTCCTACCCAAACAGCATGAACTCCTACTTTGTAGCCGATCATCTTAAGGCATATGCAAGATAAGCCATCCTGGTGCCAATCCAATGATTTTGAGTGAATATTCTTGAAGTATGCTAGTCAATGAGTAGACTCAATATTTTTGAAGAGTTACCATCACTGGGAAGGCTCACATTTGAAAGAATCAGTCTTACAAATTGCAATGATTAGTTATGTATGTGAGCAACTATTGGCAGTTAGGGTTACCAGTCATCCAGATTTCGCTCGACATGTCCTGCGTTTTAAGTCTGTGTTCTGCATCTAGCCAGGCATTACAGATAACTGAACATTGTCCTGCTTTTTATTGCTAGTGACATGTTAATCAAATTTTCACGTGAAACATGATTTTACATAAATGACGCTTTACAGTTCATTCTAAATAGATTGCTAAACAGCATATGAGTCATGACCGTGTAAAACCAAAGAACTCATGCGATAAATTTTATTCTACTGGTGTATATGGTAAACAGTGCTTCGATCACAAGGTATGGAAGCAGCTTTCAATAATTGTTTCGTGTAATTCTGGAACTTCTGTTTATTGTTAACTTAATAGTTGCAAATTCATGTGATCTACATAATTCGCATTAACTTCATACGTATTTTAAAAATTAATGTTTTTTAGAGAAAATGTTCTGCTTTTCATTTTTCACATCTGGTAATCCTTTCAGCAGTTGTCACTTGGCCAAGTAACTGCACTTGACATACAGTAGAACTCTGATTTAACAGAACATCGCTTTAAAGTTTTCCTGCATTTAACATCAAATTTTGAAAACCCAAATATTATCACAAGTTTTTTTTTTCCCCCCCATTATTAAGCATGTATATGCAATAGGAATAGTCAGAATGTTAAAAGAAAAGTAGCCTAATTACATAAAATCAGCCACTAGATATTCTCTAACAGTGTAAAAGTTTTTTTGCAAAAGTAAAGTCTTAACTCTATGCTTGAAAATTCTAAAATTCCTGATATTTCTAATTTCTAGAGGCAATTTGCTGTAAAACTTAATACCTAAAACATTATGACTGTTAAGGGATTTTAAGTAAATGATGCATTAATATTTTCGATATACTGTTCCCTGCAATGTAAAACTCCCATTTAATGTAAAAAAAGAAAGACTTCGAAATCAGAAATAACCTCGCATAGGCTACCAGTATTGCTGGTTGAAACAGCAGTAACAAATGAAAAGGCATTTTGTTATGATAGCATGACAGAGAGAGAGACTGCTGTACCTAATAAACCTCAAATTACCAGACTGACCCTGCTTTCTCATAGCAACATCTAACTACCAGTACTGGTACAGTAATTAACAATTATAATTATCAATTGGATATCTCAATTTGCAGTAAAATAAAGTAGCAGACACTGCTGTCTTTAATTGAGGTTTCTGACAAATTCTCTGTGAAGCACCTTGTCCAACAATGGAGTATGTACTTCCCACGTTAGATGGGAAAGATAAGCTTTAAAAACAAGTTCTTCATTAAATAAATTAAAACGGAAGTAATGTAAACAGTGGAGAATACTGAATATTGAGAAGTCTAAAAATAAAAACACTTTTAACTCCACTTATATCAATTTTTTTTAAAACTGGACTAGTTTCGGGAGTGTTTCTCCCATCATCTGCTGACAGTCGACTGTTGTTCTGGCGATAATGGGTAGTAGTATAAGTATGCTGACTGGTGCTGCCATCCCTCTTCCTGGTGGTAAGTCTAATAAAATCCTCTGCTGGTGGGATTTCAAAATTCATGATGCTGTTTTCGTTCTTTATGATGAAAAGTTCTGATGGCTTCTTGACATGTTTAAATAGCTTTATATCTTCATTAATGTGGTGGTTTTCTGTCCAGCAATGATGTGCTACTGCTGATTTATCTGTTTGCATTAGTTTTATATTCCTCAGGTGTTCTTTTTTTCTTATTTTCTAAGTTGTCCTGGTGTGTCCATTATAAATCATATTACAATCGTCACACTCAATCTGATAGATACCTGATAGTTCTGTTTTTGTTGTATTAATTTTTAATGGGTGGTTAAGTAAATTCCTGATGGTGTATTTATTCTGTGGAACCAGTTTAATATTGTAATTTTTTAACGCTTCCTCAAATTTATGGAAGAATTTGGGTGTTAGGTCAACTTTCTATAGTTTTGTTGGGGTTTTTCTGTGCTTTCTAGTGTACTGATTTCTTTTATTGTTTTTTGCTTCTTGTGTTTTTCAACCAACTTATCTATGAAGTTAGCTTTAAAGCCCTTGGTAACTGCCACTTCCTGTATATGTTTGTATTCACTATTGTACTCTGTTTTTGTTAGTGGCAAGTGAATTAGTCTATGGACGAATCTGCGAAAAATTGCAAATTGATGAGGTCTTGGTTTGAACTTGTTGTATTTAATATAATTATCGACATGTGTAGGTTTCCTATAAATTCTGAATTCTAGATTCTTCTGGTTCCTTGTAATTTTAAATCTAAGAAAGGTAGACAAACATCTTTTCCCATTTTAATTGTAAACTTGATTGACCTAAATCTTAAAGTAATTAGGAAGTTTATATAGTGAAGTTACAAAATATCTATTAATACTCGAGATGGAGATTTTACATACATAGTTCACTAAAGAAAGAAAAACATTAAGGGGTACTCGCGAATTTGAATTGACAGAACATTGCCAGACTTACCCACATATTTACAAAGAAAGTGGAATCACAGACAATATGCATAAGGTTATACGACTTTTAAATTCTCTGAGGTGGAGTCAGTTCATAGGCATACATATCGATTCTGCCTGTAAATTGCAATTAAGTCTATGATATGCTCACAGGATTTCTTGCACCTTTTACTAACACGTAAGGGAACTCAACTTTCAGTCCTGTATATTCAAAGTCAGTTCATACAACCACATTTGGTACATGATTTTAATCCTTTATTCAGAGGGATCAATAACAAACTCTTGAGCACATGGTAATGTTGAGTCAGTAACATCATCAACATAGTCATAGTTACAAGTAAGAATCAGCTTGAAAAATTTTATGTCATAACCGGGATTTGAACACGGATCTTCGGCTTAACGCGCCGATGCTCTACCATTGAGCTACCATGACAACATGCCAGTACGACATCAAATTCCTCAACTGATTCAGAAGACAAGGCAGACCACGGGAGGTTTCTCCGTTGAGAACACACATCCAATGGCGTCCTACATTTGTAGGTACTTTGAAGCCAAGTTATATTTATATACTATTAATTAAGTGGAGGGAAAGGAAATAGACATTAAATCCATGTCTGGGATATTAATACAAGTAAGAATCAGCTTGAAAAATTGTATGTCATAACCGGGATTTGAACACGGATCTTCTGAATCAGTTGAGGAATTTGATGTCGTACTGGCATGTTGTCATGGTAGCTCAATGGTAGAGCATTGGCACGTTAAGCCGAAGATCCGTGTTCAAATCCCGGTTATGACATACAATTTTTCAAGCTGATTCTTACTTGTATTAATATCCCAGACATGGATTTAATGTCTATTTCCTTTCCCTCCACTTAATTAATAGTCATAGTTACTAATGCAATGCTGCTGTAACGCTCGCTTGTTTTCCTTATTGCAGTGCTAAAGTCAGGCCCCACCTCTCAAAAATCATGATAGGGCCTGTAGATAAGGAACATGAGAATAAAAATACTACTTCAATACAAATGATGTGTATAATCACTTTCAATATTTTCTTTGACACACATTCCTCCAGATTTCGAAAATGTGGAAATTAATGATTTTTTCCTATATGAATCTTGAAAAATCGGGTTTGCGTACCCTCAAGTACCCCCAGAAAAAAGCACTGTGTCTGTGTATATAACTTATATGATTAGCAGGGCCCGGATTCTGATGACCTAAAATTGTTTGAAAAATGACCTATAAAATGACCCTAATTTTTAAAGAAAATGACTTAATAATTATAAAAAATTACCTAAACACTGATATTTTATTTATAAAAAATTATTATTGTACACACAAAGTTATAGACAAATTAATACATAATTGTAAAAACTGTAATTGCAGAAAGGATGTTGTATATTTAAAAACTCTGATTGGAGCATCTGTGAAGGAAATAAGAAAATTGTTTTTAAAGTAAATCCTAGAAAACTGTAGCATTATTTTAGCCTAGTAATTTATATAAATATAAGAATATACTCGATATAAATACATGAAAATGACAAAATAAGGAAGCAAATGACACGAAAATGACAAAATAATGACCTAAAATTAAAATAAATGCCCTAATAATATAAAATGGCATAAACTGACAAAAAATGACCTAATAAAAATGCATTTCTATAAACTAGAGGCAAAGATTAGGATTTATCTACAAGTTGGCAATGTCTATGCAGCATCAATAGACAGATGACATGTCACAGAATCCGGGCCCTGATGATTAGTATAGTATGGGCTGTAATGTAAGATTCGTAATGTAATGTATTCATAATGTAATAGTTAAGAAGCATTGACCAATATATGAATAAGCAAGAACGTAAAGCATTTTTTATAGCTGCATAACCCAAAAAACAGTCTAATAGCCTAAATTTTTTTGTACTGGTAATTACCATTACCGTACCTTCCAGCTATTTGCATCTTCCAAAACCTGGAAAAAATTATTACTCAATGTACACTGTAACATTTATTTGAACTGAACAAGAATATTTCCAGAATATGGTTTTAAAATCTACATTTTAGATCAATAACAACTGCATTTTATAAAGGTTATGAAAAGTAAACAAATAATTTCTTAATATGATGAAATGTATATAAATAACTTCACACAACAGTCTCAATTGAGATAAGACTGCTGTCTTGATGAATGTATGTGGCCGATACTTTGAACATATGAGCTACCCTGCCACTGGTAGTACAATGATACATCTCCATAATAACTCATACTGCCACATCTTTCATAAAAAGGGTTCTTAGATGGTTGCTTTTGGACAGGTTGAACTAACTTTTCAACTGGAGATAGTATAACCATATAAGACTCTATTCCTTTCTTATCATTTGTCTCAGTCAATGAAAACATTTTGGTGTATGGCATCCTAGGTTTATTTTTAAACCAAAGTTCTTGTGCTACTTTACAAGCTGTTTTAGGATCCAGGCCCTCAATAGCAATTTCTTCTGCTTCAGCTCGCATATGTATTTGTTCTGGGTTATAGTAAGGATCACCTTTTTTCTGATTACAGCTGATATCTGCATTTCCAGTTAATTCTTCTCTCTTTCTTTCCTTTTCCTCAAAGTGATAGGCGTGTTCTGGAGCTTTATTTATAGCGTCTCCATCACCATATTCTCTGTAAGCAAGGTCAGTCTCGTTTTTGTTGAGACCTAGGAACTTTTCATCATCTGCATGGATTTCTTCTGGATGATTTTCAGAAACAGCAGTGTATCCAATGCCATATTTTTCATCTAAACTACTCTGACTGCTGATACTGCTGTTGCTACTGCATGCCTTAGCTGTAGGTACAGGTGGGTAAACTTGCTTGCGTTTGATACCTTTTACCTTAAGAAAAGTTTTCGTTTCCATTGAAGGTCGATGACGTCCAAACTTGTCTCCCTCTTGTTGAACCACGGCTGCATAAGTTTTATGATGTTGCTTCTTTGAAGCCCTTGAAGATTTTGATGGTCTTGTTGGTTTCTTCAGAAATTCAAAGAATTGTTGAGTGGGTTCTTGTTTCACCAACAAAGTTTCTTCAACTCGGCATGATTGAGTAGTTCTTTTGTCCCTCAGTACAGCATCATCTTTACCAGAGAAAACAATTTCTTTAGTACTCCACAAAGGGTAAACCACATCATTAGAGTTGTAGGATTCTGTCTGATTTGCAGATTTAACAGAAGAATTGTGAGCTTTCTTTTCTGACTTTTTCATTTTGTTTGGTTGTGACAATGCAGGCCAGTGAATATCCAGAGATTCTTTTCTATTTGCATGTTCAGCAAGTGTGTCATCTTGAAAGTTAACATTATAAACAATTGAATAACTCTGATACAAATTAAAATGTTTAGATTTCCTAGAGTAGTATGGTGTTCTGGCACCAAAATGCCTTTGCCTTGATCTCCTTTCATATCGTACTTCCTGACTTTCACGACATACTTTTCCAGAAGTACTGTAATCTTCACTCTCGTAGTTAGTTGAAGAATTTCCATTCTGAGAAAGTGATTTTTGGAAACCTGTTGCCATCGTGAAATTTACTTTTCAGTAACTGATATCTTTTTTGAAGGTTTTCTACTAAATTTCAGCTGACTTTCACCTTCCGTACTCAAAATGCTTCCGTATGTTATTTCTGTTAAAAGATAAAATGTATTAATTCTCTTGCTACAAATCAACTAAAAAACCGGTACTAATATGAATACCGTATCCAATCATGCTCATAACTCACTTCTTTCATGAAGATTTAAGCTTTCTTGTGAGGGCATGAATTGTTGTTATGTATTACTGTATTTTAAATTTTTCTGTACAAAAGACTCTTCAAAATTTAATGATGATAGTTAAGTCGCTATGAACATGCATTAAGGTTATATGGTACGAATCTTTTTTCACATTTTTTTCACAATGGACAGATTAAAACTGTTGTTCCCAATGTATTATCTATTATGTCTTACCTTAAGATTTAAGATTTTGGTACAGGTTGGCTTTAAAAAATCTGGCTACCTTCGGACCTGAGGAGTGCCAGGTTTTTGAAAATGCTGGATTTCACAAGTGGTTTGCGCAGACATGCCACTGTCAAGTTTTTTTAGCATTTCTACTTTTTATGTTATCGACAATGCATGATGTTGTTGTTTTTGCCACCTCTATTCTTTGCTGAATCCATAATGGAGCTATACAGCAGGAAATGAAAGATAAGGAAGGAATGAGCAGAAATGCCTGTTAGCAGGTGCAAGCAACACCCAACAGCTGATTCTGGATACAACAACATCAAAACATAAATGGCACTGCAGAAAACAGTGTTGTGCCAATAGGGTAAATTTGAAAATGCACTCTAATATCCATGTTTGAAATATGAAGGAACCGGATTAACGATGGCCAGATTTTTTAATGTCAACTTGTACCTAGGTATATACTTAAAGTTATTTCCACAACAAAGCCCAGGAGAAAGGATCAATACCATACTAGAAATCAGTAGCATATTTAGATAGAGGCCATACAGACTCTGGCCTGGGGCGATAAATTCAGAAGGTAGACAACTTTTGGTGATAAGCCTACTCAGGTTTATTTTTAATACTGCTTAATTCATTATATCTACTTCTTCATTCTAAGTTTAAACTGTAAGAATACTAACATATAATGAGATTCACATATGAAGGAAACTTCTGTACTGTAAAATCAAATCTTGTATCAAAATGTTTTAATGGAAACTGTTTTTAACGCTTATACTGTTAGATGTAACTAATTTTCAGGTGCTTGTGTCAAGAGAAGTAACTCCAAAAACTTAATTTTGAGATAAATTAATTTTAATCTTTGCCTGAATATGTAAGATCACACATTGAAAATGAATCTACTTTTGTTGTAGATTATAGTATTTGTATGTACAGCAGCACCCTGCTAGTCGAAAACCCGGTCAATCCGAACCCAAATATGGAATCGCTATTCACCATCTTACTGAGCTGGAGTGCTTTTCTTGATTTATAGGACCACTCAGTGGAACACCATACAAAAACTGCTTATCAAATTTTAGTCAAAGTCTGAAATTTTTTATGTATGGTGCTCCTCGATTACTTTTTTGGTGACAATTCCGCAAAATTGTTCTATCTTGAATTGATTTTTCTTCCAAACACTTATCGTTGCTTTTCCAACACTGAATTAAACAACAATGGTGTTCAATCACCAAAATAGCACTGCACGTTACAGTAATTTAGTAGAGTTAACTTGTAGACTCCATATATATGCCTTATTATGTAGTTATAAATTAACCCTGCTAATCCAAATTTTTGTCGATCCAAACAGGCTCCTGTCCCAATTAGTTTGGACTAGCGGGGTTCTGTTATGTGGTGAAATTGAAGCACGCCCCCAAACAACTCTGTATGGAACATTTTCCACTTTCTACAGGAGAGGAAAACAACATAATCTTGTGTGCTATAAAGCAGTGTTCCACTGAAGTGGTTCAAATTTCTGACTAGCACTGTTACGGGATGGATTTTTGATCTTCCAGTGTTTTTCCATGTGCCATATTTCGATGGTATAGTAAAAACTAAACTTCACACGAGATATGCTATACCAAAATTATAAAGAAGGTGTTGTAAACGATACGATAGTTACAAATTTTTGCACAGACTCTACATCAGTGCACTTGTCACAATCACAAAATAAGGGTAGCTTGAAGCTAGGTATATAATGCGAAAAGAAAGCAGTATCCAGTTCTTTTATATGAAAGGAGTTGTCTCCGCCAAGTGGTTTAAATTGAGGAATGACCTCTAAACAGCCTGGTCCCGTTACACTTACAATATGCTGAATTGATTGTTAGAGGGTGTAAAAGAATTATCATAGTATTATTAACATTAGTAGTTAACATTAATTAACATAGTATTATGAGAAACCAGTACAGTTGTTAAAATTTTCGCGATGTCACTTGTGCAGAAGAGATTTTCGTACAATGCAGGTTTTAAGTTAGAAGTTTGACACTAACACTGAAAGTGATTTCCACTGATTCCATTGTATAAGGCTATAATTTGTTTATGCAATGAAGTATACGTATAGGCATATTAGGCCTATTCCCTTTAAAATTTTTCATTTAGAACGACTTTAAATTTCTTTTCCTATAAATTTCCATCCTAAAATCAAGATTTGTCTTAGGGTCCGGATTATCTTATAGTTTGTAAAATACGATATTTAAAATTAAATTATGTTATTTTAATAATTACTTACCTCATTATGCACTAAAGTTCCCTGGTAGTGAGAAAGTTATCTCATAAAACTTTAGTGCATACCGTATTTTACGGACTATAAGATGCACCTTAATTTTTAAGCAATTTTTTTTTTTATTATTAGATTGCAAAGCCAGACTAAATGCAAATACTCAATCAATAACTTTTATTTTTTTCCATTGCGAAACTGGCTACTAACAAAAAGATTGTACTGTTACCAATAACACAAATTACTTTCAATTCAAGTTCACTGCACTGTAGACTGCAATGATGCAACATAGGCTAGACAAATGTTCTGGGTTTGTGATGGTGGGGCAGTATTAGCAAGCTTGTGAGTCCCCGCAACTCATGTTCGCCGCATCGGTGCACTGCTGCTGCCAGTTGAATCCAATGTTACCAGATAGAAATAGGTTTCCCGCGGCATTGAATATATGGCCATTTTTATGGTTGGCGGGAATTTTAAATCAACCACTGGACATTTTTATATTAATTTCGAGTATACAATGCACCTGAATTTTGGAGGCAATGGAAGAAAAAAAAAAAAAAAAAAAAAAAAAAAAGTGTGTCTTATAGTTCGTAAAATACGGTAATAAGGTACCTAATGATATTAATAACTCCGTGCATACCCCTCTTTCCACAATGAAACCATTGCAAAGAGAGATATCTCAATTTCAAATGAACACCTCTTTACACACCATGAATTGAGAAAAATGATTGTTATTCCATAATACGGTACACTACGATAATATCCCATTTAGGCCTACCAACGATATGAGATACACACTGATAAAAAATAAATCTGTCACCATTCCAGGCTAGATAACCCATATACCACAGTTTTAAGTTACTTCTCTTTACAAGCACCCAAGAATTATTATTAGTCATTAAAATAAGATACCATATTTATTTGAATCTAATGCACGAACTTTTTTGTTCAGTTGTAGCATTCAAAATTGGAATGCACGTTAGATTTGAATGCAAATCCGTTCCATAGTTCAGGAGTAACTTTGATCCCATACATAACAATGCATTGCTGTAATCCTCAACTTCATTCCATTTACCATTGTCCTATTAAGTTACCAGTATGCACAGATGCAGACTGAAGTTTACGTATTATTTTATTTGGGGAGGTATCTATTGTCCTACACTTTCTTGTCTAAACTGTTATACCAACCTTTAGTCACTGGTATTAAAAAATCCATTGTTCTTTAAAATAAAATAGGAAGTTAAAATAACAAATAAAATATCAAAAATAAAATAAAATATCCTACCATTGATGCACATTGCATTCGCTAACAAATTATTTTTTTTAATGATTTTAAGTTTAAAAAATGGGGTGCACATTAGATTCGAGTAAATACTGATACAAATTAGTAATTGTAAGCAATTTTGTGAATATTATCAGTATTTTAATTTTAATATTAGTATTGTAAACATTAGTAATTAACATGTCTCATATCACATACACTGATCAAAGTACAAAATACAATCTTCATAATAATTGGCAACCCACCTATAGGCCTACACATACAGAAAATTATTATTTGATATGCAGAAGTATTTTCATTTCCCATTTTCAAAATTCCAGTTAAAAACAAGGGAAAGAAGTGCATAACAAATTATATTCATGTTTGTTAGGCTACGGTAGTAGCTATGGTAGTATTCAAAAGTAAACATTAAGTTACCAATTTAAAAAATGTAAGTTATAGGTTATACATGTAGAGCTGAATCCGTTATAGGTTCAAGCATGATTTTTGTTATGAGGAATGGCATTTATTTAAGGTCCAGGGATTGAAAATTCCTAAATATGCCCCTGCTAGAAAGGACTAAAATAGATTGTGAATTTGTTGCAGTAGTCTATATTAGGCCTATAAGTTACCTATGGTTTGCATGAGAAAAATAAATTGGAAATGTCAATGGCCCACAAGAGAAACAAGAATAAGATAAAGTGACTTGTTCACAATAATTATAGATCCACAGATTCCTTACAATAGTTTTGGAAATTCAAACTGTAATAAGCGTGGAATAAAAACATGGTAGGCCCTACAAATTATAACATGGAGTAAAAGATTTGGTCACACTTGTGGTGTTCAGTAGGAAAGAAGTGCATAAAAAATTATATTCATGTTTGTAGTAGGCTACGGTAGTATCCAAAAGTAAACATTGCCAACTTACAAAATTTATAGGTTATGCGAGTAGAGCTGAATCCGGTAAGTTATAGGTTCAAGCATGTTCTTTATTATGAGGAGTGGCATTTACTTAAGGTACAGGGATGGAACATACCTAAATGTGCCACTGCTAGAAAATGACTAAAATAGATGGTGAATTTGGTGCAGTAGTCTGTAGCCTATACCTATGGACTGCATGAGAAAAATATTGGAAATGTTAATGGCCCACAAGAATAAGACACAATGACTTGTTCACTATAATTATAGAGCTACAGATTCCTTACAATAATTTTGGAAATTCAAACTGTAATCAGCATGGAATAAAAACATGGTAGGCCCTACAAATTATAACATGAAGCAAAGATTTAGTCACACTTATGGTGTTCAGCAGGAAAGATACTATCTAAATAAGAGATGTATTTATTCTATATGGTTTAGTTAGATTTTTTACATACTAACCAATGTTTTATTTTTATCTATTATAATACTGATTTAGACAATTAATGATTTATAATAATCACTTTATTTAACACATCATGTAGGCCTACCATAATATATTGATAAAATGGATTAATAAAAAAACAGAATACACAAAATTTTATTCATATAATGTCTGATCTATGTGATATAAGATGGCCATATTACAGTTATTTAATTAGTAGGCTTACCACTAGCAGGATCATCTAGCTTATTAACACAAGGAAGAAGTAATCATGTGATCATGTAACCTGAGATTACAATAGGTAGGCCCTGCTGTATAAGAAATAACATGCCTACTAGTATAATATCATAATTACAACAATACCAGTAACAAACTTCATGCCATCTGTCAATTCATTCACCCTTAACAGTAGAACACACAGATCATTATTGTGCATTTGTTTAGAAACAAAAGAACACGTAGGCCTACAGCCTTTATTTTGTAATCTTAGTAAAAATAAAAACCTCCATTAAACTACATATGCTAATCAATAGATTATTTGCTAGAAATAAGCAAAAAGTAAAAATATAAACTAACAAAAAACTATCAATATTATTTCTTTATTTATATGGTAAATAAATAAATACTAAAATAATAAATACTAGTTTATATAGACTTTCTAACCAATTTAGCTCCCAAAGCATTTAGGAACCCCTGCAGTGAAGGATTTTGCAGTGCCTGTTACCTCTGGACCATGGATTTATATTTTAAAACTTTGCTTAAGGCTTTGGATTATTTTAATTAATGTTTGAATCATAGTTTCTTTAGAAAGGAAGCAATTCCATTGGTCCTGGACACAATGCATTTATAAGAAGTTAGGGAACATAGGCTATACTTCGAAAGAAGTGGTTTACAACAAGCAAAATTGATAAAAACTTTCATGCATAATTTACCCGTTACAGTCTTAACTCTTACCCATTACAGTCCTTGAGGGGGAAAAAGGAACTATGGTATCTCTCAGGTTAAAGAGTCAAGAACACCTCACACTTCATATATACAGGGTCTTTATTATAAGTTGAGACCGGGCGATGGAAGGCTTAAAACCGGGCGACGGAAGGCGTGCGCAGCCGGTCTGACCTTGATGCAACAGCGGCACGTGCAGTTATTGTTAAAGTGTCAACATGGTGAGACCCATTTCGCTGCAGCATCGTATTTTTGTGTGTAAACATTATTTTAAGTACGAGTCTGCTAGACGTGTACGTGATGAATTTATTCGGACATTTCCTGCTGATGTGCCACCTTCAAGAGCACAAATTCACAGAATTGTTAATAAATTTGTAAATACTGGCTCAGTGCAAAACAAAAGCATGTGCGCACACGAACAGTGTTAACAGAAGAAAAGCTAGACGAGATTGGCGCTTATCTTGAACATTCACCAAATAAATCACTCTAAAAATTAGCCCAACAAGTAGGGGTTTCAGTTTCTTCTGTACACAAAGCAACAAAGTTGTTACACCTCAAACCGTACAGATTTACACGGGCCCATTGTTTAAAACCTGCCGATCCAGCAGCAAGATTGCGATATTGTGAGTGGTTTGTCATCAGTGGATAATGGTTTAATCGACCCCCAGCTTGTGTTCTTTTCTGATGAAGCCTGGTTCCATCTTAATGGTCGTGTGAACAGTCATAACTCACGCCATTGGTGTGCAGAAAATCCTAATGGTGTGTATGAAATCCCTCATTACGATAGGAAGATCGGGGTTTGGTGTGCTATTAATGGAAGGCGAATAATTGGGCCTATATTTTACGAGACTGCAGTAGATTCAGAGATTTACCAAGATGACATTTTGGTGCCATTCTTTCAGCAGTTGACGGATGAAGAAAAAACGCGCGGGTGGTTTCAACAAGATTCGACCACCGCTCATACAGCGGAAGTCTCCCTTCTTAAAATTTCGGAAGTGTTTGCTGACAGAGTGATCAGTGCTGGTTTCTTTCCACCTCGCTCCCCAGACCTCACAGTGTGTGATTTTTACTTGTGGGGTAAACTTAAAGATAAGGTTTATCGAACAAATCCTCACACATTGGAGGAGCTGAAAGAAAACATTACGAATGAAATTAGGGCCATTACAGTGGAAGAACCCACTCGCGTCAGCCAGAATGTGGTTTCCAGATACGATGCCTGTATAACACAGGAAGGACGACACTTCCAATATATGTTATAATTATAAGGTAATCCTATATAGCCTACACTTTAAGCAGGGAAGCCGCCCGCGGCTAATGCGGACTCCGTAGCGGAGAGTGAAAACACCGGTCGCCCGGTCTCAACTTATAATAAAGACCCAGGCCTAATAATACCTAATATAATTTCCATAAGTAATAATATTACAGAAAGTATGGTAACATTTTATTTCTCTTCATTACATTATAATACTATATGGTAATATATAAAACATATGTATATAATATGTAAAATATTTAACTTCTCAATATACTTTACCCTTCTGTAAATCCATTATAAAAGTAATAAAAAATGTCATTGTTGACATAATACTGTATTAACATATTGTCTATTAAGATGAGAGACCTCATATCTCTAAAATGTCAACTTTTCAAGAAAAAATAATAATGATATACGAGGTTTGTTTTTTAAATAAGAACCAACTGCCCTTCATGTTCACACAGGGTGTCAGGTAACGCCAATTCAAGATCGGCATCCACTACTCTTTCAATACGTTTCAATTCTCTGTCTGTGTTGGTTGTATGGTTATGCTGCATCATTTAACACTGTCAATTATTAATCCCGTCAACTGTAAAACTGAGGGTCCAAATGCAAAAGAACGTCTGTCCTGCTGAAACTTATTGACAGTTTTGTTGAAGTGTATGAGGAAGGTGTAATGAGTGATGGAAATTTGCGAAAGTGTTCCAAATTTTTCAGTGAAGGAAGGACAAATGTTCAAGGTGAGAATCGATCTGAATGGCATAATGTCATCAGTAACAAGTTTTCACAAAAAGTTGATGAGAAGGTTCATGAAAACAGGTGCTTCACTATTGACGAGCTTCAGAAAATGTTGCCTAAGGTTTCAAGATCAGTAATTTATGCAGCTGTTACTGACAACCTTCAATACAAAATAATAGTGTGCAATATGGATTAAATGGACAGGCGGTAGAGATCTTTGATGATGGAATACAAAAGCTGGTGCCACGACTTAAGTATTTAGATATTAATGGTGGCTATGTAGAAAAATAAAATAATGTTCACATTTTCATTTTCTATAAAACTTACGTTCATATATAAAGCTGTTCTTGTTTTGTTACAAATGGTTCTTAATTAAAAAGCAACCCCCATACCACAACACTGTAGGCATGAAAAAGTTCACACTACAATTGACTATGGTGCCAAAATTGATCGGTGTTCACACACAAGGATTCACAACATTCTTCTTACCCGACAATATGTTTTTGTTTTTGTTTGTTTGTTTGTTTTTTTTTTTTGGGGGGGGGGGGTAATTTTTTAACAAAACGAAGGTACAACATTCAGAAACAATTTTATACAAAAGTAATTTCATGGCACATATCAGTTTGAGCCTAGTCTATATGATAATGTTTAATGTGACATGACTTATTTAACTCAATCAACTCCATGCACATTCAGTCAAGTTATATTTAAATGAATTTAATTTTCTTGAATAAAAAGTAAAATATATCTTAATCTTTTATTAGTTGATCAAAAAAACTTTGTAACAAAACCTTCAAAGTTTTAAGCTCTAGAGGGCTTAATCACTAACATATTTGAGATTAATCATAATTTTCTTGCACTGATCAAAGTAAAAAATATGTTCATTATGTTATTTACTTTTCTTGGCCTGGTTAATTTTTACTTTACCTATACATCAAAATCATTCAGTACCTGTATATATTGTTGAACACTTTATTAAATCATCTGTCAATAATGTGAATATTGTGTTAATTTAACATTTTCAAGTTTACTTTGTAAGTGTAATTGTTATACTTCAGTTTGAGGAGTCCCAAATCAAGGAAATGTTAAGTTAGACTGCATAAAAATCTAATCTAATCTATGACTATTTAAGCCTTTGCCGCAGTCAGTAGGCCTAGAGTATTTTTCACAGATCTAAGACAATGTGACTAGCAGTTTGACTAGCACAGTTTTTTCGCTATTCCTTAATCTACAGAATTAATTAAATATTGGTATCAAGACTGTAGATCTAGTTCACGAACTAAAATTCCTTAAATAAATGGCGCAAAACAAGTTGCACAAACATCGTTCCTTATGTAGGCCTATAAGTAGTGACGAAACCACAGAATATAGTTTCTGTTGTATGTTACATGAAAATATTATATAGATATATACATGATATGTATATATGATTTCAGAGTTTCCTGGCATAGTGTTTGAATAAAGGCTTCTGGGGGTTGACATCCAGGTTTGAAGATCTACTGTCTACAATGTTTCAGAAGCCCACACTGCTTCCATCTTCAGGAATACTGAAGTGTTGAGTTGTCAATCAGAGGGGGTATATATATACTGATTCTAAGTACGGTGGAATCAACCAATCAGGAAACAGTTCCACTTCCAACAGCCTTTTTCAGAGCCATTCTCTCTTTACTGTCTCTTAGCTGATTCAGATAATGGTTCCAAGCTAGGTTGATGGTGTGACTTCCAACACTGTTAAAATTGTTAGGGTCCATCTTCATTTCGATGGCTTCTTTCATTAATCTGTCCCAGAAGTTTGATGTCTTCGTCAGGATGGTGGTGTTCGAGAACTTCATCTTGTTCCCAGGTTCCATAGTGATGGTGTGTTCTTCAAGATACTGCATTCAGGCACCTCAAATGGGACCCAACACCTGCCATTCAATGGAGGACTTCAGCCCTGATTAAAACATCTACGCTGCCTGATGGCATCAAATTGTGGCGACATCATGTTGACTCAGTACTTCCTAGGTTCTATGGACTCCCGAAAATAGGTTCTATTGACTCCCAAAAATACACAAGGAAGTAGTACCTTTATGGACAATAGTTAGTGCAATAGGAGCCCCAACATACAGGCTGGCCAAACACCTTTCCAAGTTTTTGCAACCTTCGGTGAGGAAATGTATACATCACGAGAGAAACTCAACTGAGTTTGTCAAGACTCTCCAACTTGCTGGTCAGCTTCAACTTAATCTTGTTGTTCACCAGGGTACCTGTAGTAGACTCAGCTAGAACTACTCAAACCACACTTGAGTCATGAGACAATAGAGCTATTCTGGAACACCCTGACATCCATTTATTTTCTCTACGGTGGGAAGTATTATGAACAGACCGATGGAGTAGCTATGGAATCTTTGTTCTCTCCAGCCATAGCAAATCTACACATGGAGTAGCCTACTTCAAACAGCTTGTTGAAGTGGCACCCTATCAACCATCTGCTTCTACAGGTATATGGATGACAATTTTGTAATCTGGCCTCACCGACAATAGAAACTCCAGGAATTCCTCCTTAACCTAAACAAAATAGATACAGAGCCATCTCTATTTCTGACAGGGAAAATCTACCAGAAGAACTAAACCATTTCAAGAGGATGTTTTGTGCAAAATGGATTTCACAAAAAATGGAAATTTGAATGTCTCTGAAAAGGTCTGCTCGTCAAGAAAGCCATCCAGTGCAAGACCCTGCATATCCACCAGAACTGCATATTGCCATATTTTGGGAACTTTCTCATAGACAGTCTGAATATTAAGAAAATGGCACATTAGGACTGTCTTCAAACGACTTTGGAAGATAGAGGACTCTTGAGATAGGTGAAGGAAGATATGGGACTCAGAACACTAGATAGGGCTATGTACCACATCCCATGTGAATGCAGTATGTTGTATGTTGACCAGACTTCAACTATTGATCAGTATCCCTCATTCATCAGACTATCCTACCCAGATAAATCTCCAGTGGCCGAACACATCATCAATGCAGCGCCCAGGCACAAGATCGAGATCTCAAACATCACCATTCTGGCAAAGAAATAAAACTTCTGGGACAGATTAATTAAAGAAGCCATCGAAATTAAGTCTTAGCCTAACAATTTCAACCCTATGTGTAACCACTGTCTGAAACAGCTAAGGAGCAGTAAAGAACGATAGGCTAGAAAAATATCATTGTAAGTGGAACTGTTTCCTGAATGGTCAATTCCACCCTACTCAGATCAGTATATACACCCCTTTCTGTATGAAAACTGGACACTTCAGTATCCCTGAGGACAGAGGCAGCAACTGAGACAATAGCTCTTCAAATCTGACTGCCACCCAATCCTTTATTCATTATATACATTAATACAGCATATAATTATAATGTTGTATGCCTACACATGAAAATTTCTGTGCCTCTTATGATTATTTTTAAGTGGATAATAGATCTGTGTCACTTTAATTTTCATTCTTTTTTAGTAATTCGAAATTTTTAGCTGTTCCTATTTTTTATTTCTTACATTTCTTGGTTAAACTTACAGCCTTATTTTATGACTGAATATGTCTGTGTGTGTGATATGTATGCGAGGAGTGCTTCAAAAAGTGACGAAGCCAGGTATCTTGAATCCCTATGGTGAGTAAAAAAAATATTGTATCACATTAAGTACTTTAAAAACTACAACATTTGCTTGTACAGTAAAGTTTCAGTAAATCAATGCCTCGACAGTTGGTATTTCCTTAAATCTGAGCTGAAAATTATAATTAACAAAAATAAGAAATAGATAGTTTTCACTGCAAGAGTGCTTTATATGAGGTTAGACACTTATCTGGAACACAGTTTGAGATTCCCCAATCATACCCCAATTCTACCCCTCTCTACCACTCCCTCCTTTGCACCCAAATGGTGCCACATTCCAAAAACAGAACAGTCAGGTCAGCGATTATATGGTTTGTGCATGTTGTTCTGTTTTATTCACTGTGAGTGCTGACAAAAAAGGCAAAAGAAAAAAAGACCTTTGTTTTCTTCAAAGTAAAGTTGGAGCCATTAAGATGACTTGACAAGGACAAGAGTAGAGGCAGCTATGCATTATGGATCTACAGTCAAAGGCTACTGACAGACAACCTAATGTTTAGAGTTTATTTCTACTCAGAAAAGGCGCAGTTCTTTAAAACAATGGACTTTTCTTCAATGTAATGGTGTGTTTCTGCTTTCATCAGTACTGAAATAGGCTCAAATGTTTAACTTAAGTTATATTTTATTTTATTTTATGTGTTTTTGTTTAATAAACTATTTTTTGTAGCCTACTCAAGGCTTTTTCGATTAATTTTGTAAATCAAAGGTTTTTGATAGTTTGATGTAATCCTTGTCCCCCTTCACCTCATATTACCAAGACTCTACTCTATTATTAATAGTTGTTGTAAATATTTTCATAAAAGTTACATTGAAATAATTTTTACGTTGAACTGTTGTGTAAAGTTATCTTTATAAAATGTATGACAATGGACACAAAGATATTTTTTACAGTTCTATTAATCTTAACTTGAACTTCTACACATAGGCCTAATGAAAATGACATTGTAGTTTCATCCTATATTATAGGCCTACTCATATCACTTTGCCTGTGATAGCACCATAACAAGGCACAATATTTAACTTGAAATTCTAATGTATATTGGTTACTAAACTCATTTACAATCAAAACATCGGCAACATACCACATAGAGGGTATCAGAACTTAGATTGTAGATGTAGCATTTAATACTATCAGTAGTTATCAAAATTGTAAATACTGTAGAACTCGAATGGTCTGACTATTCAATATCATATATCCTGTACAGTCTTAAAGAACTGAGAGGAAAAAATTCTGGATGCCAACTTTGAAAATATTATGTAATGATCCTCCCGTACAGGTGTATTCCATGCTTTTAAAGTAGTGCCAGCAAAACCACTACTCGAGAGCAGTTATGGTTGTAAACTGAAAACATATTTCAGTCATGTGGCAAGAACAAATCTGTGATTTTTTATGGAAAGGGGTCCACAGATGACCAATATGAGCTAAGCAAAGTCGATTCATTCCTTGGGTTTTCCGTTGTTAACTCACGCAGTAAGGTTCTAACACCTTCATTACCGTTTAACAGATTCTCATCATTCTCATCAATCTGGCAAGCTTGAGAGACTTTGTTGCCATGAACTTCTTGGCCAGAAATAATACCAGTAATAATTTCCCTCAGTAACCATTTTGTAGCCTTGCTTTCCAAGAAATCTGTTTCTTGTGTTTGGGTTGCTACACTTGAATGGTTTATCATTGGCAAAGCCAAAGGTGATGTGGTTGGCATTGGCAAGGACATATTCACAGTAAGCTTATATGAGCTAAGCCAGAATTCATTCCATGGTTTTTCAATTGTTAACTCATGGTCATTTTCAGATTCTGTGCTGTTTGGCCATGTGCAGTCATGAAAAGTGTTCCTTGGTTTTTCCATTGTTAACTCATGGGCATTTTCAGATTCTGTGCTGTTTGGCCCTGTGCAGTCATGAAAAGTGTTCCTTGGTTTTTCCATTGATAACTCATGGGCATTTTCAAATTCAGTGCTGTTTGGCCATGTGCAGTCATGAAAAGTGTTCCTTAGGTTTTCCATTGATAACTCATGGACATTTTCATATTCTGTGCTGTTTGGCCTTGTGCAGTCATGAAAAGTGTTCCTTGGTTTTTCCACTGTTAACTCATGGGCATTTTCAGATTCTGTGCTGCTTGGCCATGTGCAGTCATGAAAAGTGTTCCTTGGTTTTTCCATTGTTAACTCAATGGCATTTTCAAATTCAGTGCTGTTTGGCCTTGTGCAGTCATGAAAAGTGTTCCCTTGGTTTTCCATTGGAAACTCATGGACATTTTCATATTCTGTGCTGTTTGACCTTGTGCAGTCATGAAAAGTGTTCCTTGGTTTTTCCACTGTTAACTCATGGGCATTTTCAGATTCTGTGCTGCTTGGCCATGTGCAGTCATGAAAAGTGTTCCTTGGTTTTTCCATTGTGAACTCATGGGCATTTTCAAATTCAGTGCTGTTTGGCCATGTGCAGTCATGAAAAGTGTTCCTTGGGTTTTCCATTGTTAACTCATGGGCATTTTCAGATTCTGTGCTGTTTGGCCACATGCAGTCATGAAAAGTGTTCCTTGGTTTTTCCATAGTTAACTCAGGGGTATTTTCAGATTCTGTACTGTTTGGCCCTGTGCAGTCATGAAAAGCATTCCTTGTAAAGTTACTTTCTGTAATTTTTAAGTTTTTATCATCTGCTAGTGAACTCTCATGACTTGTGTCTTTCAACAACTCTTCTTCTCCCATGATACAGAGATCCCTTGGTAAATTTCCATCAACATCTATCTCAGGTGGCTGATTGTACTTTGTTATGCAAGCAATTATTGTACAAGAGTTCTTTAACCTTCTTTTTTCATTTAACAGTTTTGTAGCAGTTTCCAGTTGGACAGGAGTAATTCTCCACTCATCTGGTACGTTACAAGTTCTATCATTAAATTTCACATACAGATTCTCATGAGAAGCTTTAGGATATATAAAAGTGTCTAGGATACGTTGAGAGAAGGCAGTGTTTTTGAAAGCCACACTTATTTCCCACTTCTTTATTTGTATGTGATGAGCCATGGTCCTATATTATTTTAGTCAAATGGGTAACCTGGAATATAAGTACAATAAAAATGTATTTTATAGGCGTGGTACATAAACATTGGAACTGTATTTTAGTTTGAGGCAGAAGCAAAACATGATTAATATTTAAAAAAATATATATATATCAAAATGATGAAATACCTATTTCAAATAACTGCACAACATTCTTCATTTTTGTGACTTGTTACTGCTGTTTTAAATTTCATAATTTAACTATAATGCTGACCCAACAGCATCATGCCAGCTCATGCAGTGATCAGGGCTAGAATCTCATGAATTTGGAACCATTTTAATGGTGGGCAAAGTAGGGATTTTTAGCATTTTTAAAAATCAAGGTTTACCCATTTCCCAGATTTAATTCCATGAACACACTTCACATTTCACTCCCTGCTCCTCTTCCTCTTCATACAAATTTCAATTATTTCATTAAAAAATAGTCCCACTGGCAACCAACTGTGTACCATCATATGGCAGGGTTACATGCAGATTCACTTCCTACCTTCTTCATGGGCCATTGGTTATTTAGTACCTTAGCGGTATAACTTGATAGGATCAATCCAGTTTTCCAGGACCTATAAACTGGATCAGCATCAGGTCTGCTTTCCAAAACATTAAGCTTACTGGTATTTTATCTTGATTTTATGATTTTGCAGACTATAACTTAACTGAAAAACTGAAAACTCTGTGATGCCTCTAAAGTAGTCATGGGCAAACCCCTATCCATTGACATGCAACCCGTAAAGTTGGTCAACTTACACATAGTTAAAAAAGAACGGGTAGATGGAGACACAGACAGACAATAAGTTCAGTGGCGGTTGCTCATTCTCAGGGAAACACTAATTTCACTTTATAATATGCACTAAATAAACAAATAATACAAACAATTTTGTATTTTTAATTATTCTTTTACGTGTGCAATTATTTCACTATACAAAGGCTTAGAATGTGCCATAACGCCTTTCCAATCGGAACTGTGTCGCAACCCGTCATTGCCTGCAGAGAGATTATGACTCATGCATGGGAATAATCAACCACGTACACCAAATGTCCACAATGCCATCTTGTGTCTTATGCAGGAAGGTCAAGAACCATTTGTGGTTCCTGAACAAGTAAATCCCCATGTATGCTATAAAGGTTCAGACTAAAGTAGACAAAGGATTACCTTCAATGTTTTCATTCTACTGGAATATTTTCTTTTAATAAATATAATTATCGGTACTTTATTACTGTTTGGGAAGAAACACGAGTATTAATCAATATTGTTATGGTAAAAATGTTTTTGAGAAAAAGTTTTGTCATTTTATACAGTAATGGCTACTGCTGGCCTCTACTTGTTCATAATATTAATGGATGATGTACTCAAAGAAGTAAAAGGAAAGCGAGGAAATTTCCAGTTGGAAACTGGAAGATGAAATGTATAAACATATGTGAGTTACAATATGCGGATGATATAGTACTGTTTGCTAGATCTGAGGCAAATTTACAAAGAAATATAGAACTAGAAAAGAGGAATATGGCGATAAACCAAAATAAAACTAAAACAATGATGATTGGAAGAGAAAAGAAAGAATGTAAAGTGAAAATCGGGGACAAGGAATTAGAACAAGTTGATAATTTTAAATACCTTGGGATAACCATTAACCAGGATGGAAAGATTGTCGAGGAGCTGGATACAAGACTACTTAATACGAGTAAACTCTACTATGCCATAAATAGAGGATTTCTAAGGAAGAAGGAAATTAGTAAAAAAAGACAAAAATGGCTGTATATAATTCTACATATATTCCAACATTGATATATGGAAGTGAATCGTGGACAATAACCAACAAACTGCAACAAAAGATACAAACAGCTGAAATGAAGTTTTTAAGAAATGTAGCGGGAAAGACCAGACGGGATAAAGTAAGGAACCACACCATTAGGAAGACAATAGAAGTTCAACCTCTGCAGGATCAGCTTGAACAAGGTCAATTAAGATGGTTTGGACATCTAAACCGAATGAACAATAATAGGGTGCCAAAACAGCTGTGGGAAGCACGATTAGGAGGTATGGGAAAGAGACCCAGAGGAAGACCTAGAAAGACATGGGATGACTCTATGAGAGAGACGCTTCATAGAAGTAATATTACGTGGGAGAAAGCCAAACAGTCGGCACTGAATAGAAAAGAATGGCGCGCTCTCTGCAACTCCTCGACACCAAAAGGTACAAGAGGATAGGATTAAGTAAGTAAGTAAGTAAGTAAGGCTACTGCTGGCTGCTACTGGCAAGAAGATTCGTGACCAGGCAGGCAGGAAGATCAATGATTATGATCAGTATGTGTTTGACATCTACTCTAAATATGTTCCTCCGCCAGTGGAAATCAAATCAACGAGCATGTATGATTTGTATGACATTCTAGAAGAAACTGGTACAGGAGCATTTGGTGTTGTGCATCGGTGTTAAAGAAAGGCTGGCAATATTTTTACTGCTAAGTTCATTGTTGTCTCACATGCTATGGAGAAAGCATTAATTAAGAAGGTATTGGACATCATGAACCAGCTTTATCATCCTAAACTTATCAATCTGCATGATACATTTGTGGATGATGGTGAAATGGTTCTTATTTTCGAGTTCCTGTCTGAAGGATTGTTCGAACTCATCACAGCTGAAGGCTACTCCATGTCAAAACTAGCCTACATGCGGCAGATCTGTGAAGGAGTGAAGCACATGCATGAGAAGAACATTATTCATTTAGATGAATCTCTCAACACCAAATGCAGCAAACTTCCCCGAGAGGGCAACACAAACATCCAGCCAGCAGTTAATGTTAATCTGATGATTATGAATGACGATGGTCTTCGAAACTAGTTCAGGTATTTAAACAAAAAGTTAAGTATACATGCTTGATCCAACTCAATATTATATCCTATAAATATAGCTTCATTGTGTAAACTTCCAATATATTTTTGAAGAAAATCATTGATTAAAAGTCTCAGAGCATGATAGCAATTGTCTAATTTTCTGATTGCCATGGGAATTTTACACTCCTTTTAAAACTGACTTTTACCGGTACTTCTTGCATATTTAACTGCTAGGATCACCTCAGTCACCTGGAATCAGCTGTAAAGTTAATGCTGCGTGGGAACTTGAGTCATTTCCCTTGTCACTTTTTATAATAGCCTATCTATCTAATTTAAACTTGTTTCACTGTATTACGCTCCCTGGCACTACATTCCAAGGAGGGAATAGGGTCTATCACCCGACCTCTGCAAAAGCTACCTCAGTCTTTTGACTTCATTGGTAGGTGACAGGACTAGGGATTTGTGAAGAAGAATTAAAATAATATTTAAGTTATTTGCCACAGACAAAATATAATGTATTAGCAAAATTAGCAAAATGTGATTGGTTTAATAAATTTAATAATGATTTTTTATTTTAGATTTATGCTAGTTGGTAATTTATTATAAAGAATTATATTACTGTATCTTTCTCATACGAGGTTGTGTTCTGTTGTATTAGGATACATAAATAAACATATTGGCTGCACACTTAAAGGCTAGCAATGTCAAAATCCCTGGGCACAGTAGAGGGTGTTTGCCATCAGGTTACGTTTAATTATCCTTTTAAATGGAACATAAGATGATTCCTTGATGTTATCAGGCAATGAATTAAACAGTTTGAGGGCAATATATTACTATATTTGCATTTACTCATAATGTTTTCTTTATTTCTAGTAGAATAGACTTTTATTATCCAAGAGAACATTCTTTTTAATATAAAGAAAGCATGTGGTCAGCATGCCACTCCCACAACCCGTATTTAAATTTTTCTTGACTGGAGCTACTACTTTATTATTAAGTCCTCACGGGGCTGAGTGCTGCCCGTTCCATGGAGGTGCCGGGATCTGTAGTGATCAGCACTTAATCACAAGATCATGCAGAGGTAAATATACCCGTTAGGATCGTGATAAAGAATTTTACGAGCAAGAGAATCCATGAAAACTCCTAGGCAGATTGGTCGATCACGAGGTTTGAACTAGGGCCCTTCCAAATGCAATCCCTGAATACAGCAGTCACCAATTATGTTATGGTGTGGTAAGGCAACTAAAAGTTTTATTTTGTTCACATGATCATTAAAAAATTATATGAAACATGTCATGGTACATAGAATAATAATGTACACAATACGAAATTGTTCGTACAGTATAAATCAAATAAATTAAATATAACATATACTAAATGCAATTGAAAATAAAAATAATTACATTACAAACTTAACCTAAATGACCGAATTTATACAGAGTTTACTTCTGCTATTAACATAGCTAATTATTAGGTTATATATGGTACATAAAATTAAGTGAAACTCAAAGCATTTCTCTACATTCTGAGATGGAATGCAAAAAAAAAAAAATCTTATAAGAATGCATGTAATTGTATCCTACATACCTAACTGAACAGTTAGTTTAATAAATTTAATGATTTTTTTTTTGGATTTATGCTAGTTGGTAATTTAATATAAAGATTTATATCACTGTACCTTTCTCTTATGAGGTTGTGTTCTATTGTTAGGTTATTACTGTGTTATTTTATGTTGTGATTATGAGTCTCAGTTTTATATATAGGTTTTGATGGACTTTAATTTTTTTCAAAGAAAATGTGAACAGTGAAAAGTTAAATCGCCTCGTGGACATCATTTGCGCATTTTTTCGGGGTTCACGGAAAACTACGCCACATCGAACACGTCACTATGACTCAGACTGGATGAGTGACACTTCCGTCGAACCCATCGAATGGACCTCACGGTCGCCGGATTTCAATCTGATGGACTTTACATTCTGGAAGTTTTATATCTTGCGTGTACCGTATGAAGATTCCCGATATATCCCATTTTCGTACAAGGATTGAAGAAGCTTTGTTATCCTCTCGGGTTATGTCTCCCATTTAGGCGTTGCTCTTTTTCAGCTGGACTATGGCCATTTGTTCGAACGAATTTTTCCTCCGTTATTTTCATTTATTCTGTTTATCTGTTTGGCTATTTCTACTCCTGCACAAACACCCATGCCCGAGGCGGGACTCAAACCCATGGTTTCAAGGTTGCATACGTAAATTATCACACACATATATTCATGGGCGTCGGCATGGGGGGGGGGGGCAACTGCCCCCTCTGGATTACCTTATGGATTTATTTATTTGTGGTACTCTTTGTCAACCTACAGTTGTAGCATGGAGAATAAAAAATATATAATTACTTTATAATGAGTTTAGCAACTATTAATTAATTATAACTGTAATATGTATTTATAATAATATCTCACCAAGGCTATTGCTCAAAAGAGCGTATTCTGTTAACTTAAAAAACTTTGTAGCCTCGTCGAATTCAGCTTGGGTTCAAAATAACGATCCGGTTAACTAAGTGAATATTAATGTGTTTCGCCTAATCATTTGAAATTGAGGTCCGAAATTGATTTTGCCCCCCCCCTTAATAAAATTCCTGGCGACGCTGCTGCATATATTTCTTCAATAACATCCAGCGTCTACTTTTGAGAAAGATATTTATACTGTATAATAAAAACTATTTATAATGGATAAGCGAAAAGTTAAGGATAAATTAATAAAAACAGTGTAAAGTCTCAAAATTCCTCAAGAACAACTAATAATTACGAATAATTATAATGAATATTGATAATTATGATCACATAAGATTTAAGTCTGAAACGAAAGTAAACACAATATTTTCTATTTGGAATTTGCAATGCGCAAGCGGTGCAGTATCTGTTATTAAAATAAAAATTGCTTATTCAAGGAATCTTCTAATACTTGAACGTGTCTTGACAATTGTTGGCAAGAAAGATCTTCATTGAAATTGAGTCTGAAACGAAAGTAAACACTATTTTCTATTTGGAATTTGCAATGCGCAAGCGGTGCAGTATCTGTTATTAAAATAAAAATTACTTATTCAAGGAATCTTCTAATACTTGAACGTGTCTTGACAATTGTTGGCAAGAAAGATCTTCATTGAAATTGATGTCTGATTTTATTTAGAATTATGTCACTTTATATTTGTTTATTTAAATAAAATAAGGTATTGTTTACTGATATCATACCTTAACGATCCATTTTTAAATCCTTACATACATGTAATTTTAAACATCTGTTTCTTCCTTAATTCTATCAATACAGTTGAAACAGTGATGAAAACAGTTTCTTTGCTTCGCTTCAACTTCTGAATATTGCCGATTGTCAGATTTTCTATACAAATATGGGAAATTAATTTATCACGGCATGTTTCACTGCCCGGGAAGTGAATGAATTTACCTATTGTTTCATAACTTTCTTCTTGTAGATGGCACTGCCTTCTTCTTCGAGAAGGTAGTGAGAAGGCCATGCCATTGCAAGTGATGCGGCATTTTAGGATATGCAACAACAATACAGTATTTGGATCTTCCCTTGAAAATAGTGAGGAATTTAATTTCGGTAAAGTACTCTAATCTATTTATTTGTATCCGAGAACAAATTAATAATTTTCTAGTTATTACAAACCCCTAGAAACAAGGAAATCGTTAATCATTGTACATTGTTCATGAGTAATATCCCGGTCGCTATTTATTATTGGATAAACATTACTTACTGAATATAACACTAATTTTATTCATTGTTGCGTATTGCTTCCGAGTTGCAGGCCGCAAAACTGCAGTTCATTTATTCACCCATTAGCATTCCAAGTGTAGAAGATATCAAAGTTGCAAAGAACTTCTTAGATAATACGAAAAGCAATGTTTCGACATGATATACAAGAAAAGGAATGCATTTGATGACTGTTATATCCTTTAAGGAGGAGTAAGAACGTGTGCAAGTTAGTACCGGCACAGCATGTTCGTGAAACATAATTGCTCGGTCCTAGTAGAATTAACAGACCTCAAAGACTCACTCAAGTCTTTGGTGTATTTAACATTTAAGAAGAGCAGAAAAATACCCGAAAATAGAAAAGGTTCTGAGAAAATTCAACCATATGAAGGAGAGAAGGATTCAGCTGTACAAGAAGATTTTTTTGGATGTAGATTTATTGTTTGAAAGTAAACCTTAAGGACACTTGTGATTTTAGTTGTAGTACTCTCTAGTATCCACCAGGGGCGGATACTGAAATTATTGAAGAAAGGGGTCGACATAAACGAAAGTTTGCAAATACTGTGGGGTAAGGGAGTATGGAATATCCCAAGAACGATTTTTTTTTTATTTTAAAAATGAAGTGCAAAATAATTAGGTTTTAAGTCTTCTGGGTGATTTCTTCAAATTTCGCAGCAGGCTAAAACTTGTTTTTTCCAGAGTTTTAGTTATGTTGAAAAATTAGTCGGTTTTCTAATATATAAAATTTAAAGTATACGTGTGTACGATTGTTCCTTATACAAATCAACATGCTTTGACAAATTTGCACACACACCCCTTCAACCAGGAGAGAAACGTAGGCAACATTAAAATTTAAACAGCCACCCCTTTGTAAAATTATATAATTTATAAGAAATATTATACCTAGGTTAATTTTCAAAAACAATCCACATTGCTTGTGCAGTTCTCATGACAACACTGTTGTTTGTAGTGTTCACATAGGACTTTGGAAGTTACATGGTACTGGACTTTGACAAATAATTAGAGAGGCTCGATGTAATATAATATGGAGAATGAAAGTCACGTAACATAATTAGGCATCACATAACTTTCTCTACCCTGGGCATGGACAATATTTTCTCGCAACACACTTTGATTTAGAATAAGAGGTCGTATTGCGGGGAGAGCGTTTTCAGTTGCCTTAGCCTGACTTTGTGCCAACGATGGGTAGCGAGTATGCTATGTCAGACGTCGGTAAAAAAAATAATATAGCAGGCACGGTGTGTAGAAGCAACGGGTTGCAAAATAATTCTCAGTTCTCTATGAGCGATAAAAAAAGCTTTATCTAACGTTTTCTTATGGGAATAGTGTAAATGTGATATGTCGTTTTCTTCGCTTCAAAGTCTAGATACCCTATGTAAGAACTTGAAAGTCGACAGTCTTCCGTAAGTGTCGAATTACAAGCAAATGCCCGGGCGGCGTAGGCCTGTGCATTAAATTAGTTAGATGCATTCTGCTTCACTATTAGCCTACCCAAGGCGAGTCTCTTAGATACATTAGTGTCTTTCTTTCTTCTTGCTGCATTTTCCATTTTTGATTGGCTGAACACACGAATAGAATTTTAAATTTCGGATCATAATCCTTTTCAAAATCCTATGCCTAGAAATGAGAGGAAGATAAAGAAAAATGCGATGATAGTTTTGATTTTTGTAACGATAATTACCCCTAAATTGTAACAGTCTAATTCTGAAAATAGTATGTAATTGTAGAAAAAAATTAAATTCACCTATTTCTCACGTCAGTGCCCAAACCTGTATGTCCCTCCTTAAATGAATATCCGGGCCTGATGTTGCTTTAGGTGCCAATTGCATGTGCTGGACTGTTATGCCCACAATTTATTACTTCAATACCACATATTTCCCTTCGATAGATTCAAATTTACTACTCACTTGCACATCAGGTGTTTTCGTCCTGGACTCTGCCTCTGATTTCTGTGACAGTCCACTTTGTCCAGTCATGATAACATTTTACACATTTGCCTTCGCACTTTCGTTTGTCGCTTACTGTAGGCATCTATCCGACACACGCTTAACAATACTGATAACCCGGTAAAATCCCGTCCGTTATTAAAAATTACAATTGCGAAACGAAACACCAGAAATAATTTACAAACTCCATCACTCCCGACCGAAAAAACGCGGTCTCCTCGATCGATAATAATCGATAGTTTTGTGTACCGATACTGCATTCACGGCTTGGAAGAAGCTATCGAAACTATTTGTGAAAGCAGCAAGCGATCTCTAGCAGACATTTAAGGAACTTCTTTTAAGACCGTGGCCATTATGTGGTATTTTGTCATATTCTTATTTCTTTCTTTTACAAATAAATTTAGACAATCGTACGAAATACCGAAAATCCGCTAGATCAATTAACAACAAAATTATGTCATTCATGTAATGTATGTCAAAACTATGTTAGTAGTAGTAGTAGTAGTGTACATAGATCGCATGCGATCCTTTGTGATCCGTTCGGATATACATATAATAGCAGTATATCCGAAGTAGGTTGCCAGCCGTATTATTTAAATTGTATCTTTCTTGCTCTTGTATTTTCGTGTATTAGTCTCCATTTAATGGTGTCCTGCACCCGATCACAAATCTCCTTCCATGTAAGATTGAACTATGTTAGTGTTATTAAATATAATGTTTTAATCATTGTGCTGTTAAATAAATTATTTGTTTAAATCTAGCGGTTGAATGAATAATCACGGGCTAAGCCGCGAGTATCTGCTAGTACATATAAATAAAAATTAAAGTCATTAATAAAATGTCAAACATTTTAACTTGAATTAAGTGGTAGTCTGAAATAGTTCACAAGAAACCAATCATTTAAAATTATATAAAATAAAGAACTCTAACAACTGCTGTCTTGTGGGTTGTCACGGCTAGTCTATGCATTTGACACAAGGCGTCTAGAATATAGCCTAAATGGTATTTATTATACTTGCATTTTACAATCCTCAGGTTGAAATATGACGAGTATATAATTTTTATTTTATGTTGTAGTGAATTAAAATTGGATGTTAATTTGAAAGGTAATCATTTTCGACGAATAAGAAAAAATCAAATCAACGTAAAAGAAATACCAAAGGGGGGGGGGCGCGGCCCAGTAGTTTGCAGTTAATGATTTTTATAAATCAGACCCAATTTCAATTATTTTTACAACATAGCCTAGCCTACCCTGGGAAAATTTTGCCCTCCCTGATCTTGAATTCTAGGTATGGGCCTTCTATTATTTCTGTCATTACTACAGCTGCTACTGTTACTGCTTCTTCTTTATCGCTCCTCTTACTCTGTTCCTTTTATCGTCAAGATAGGTTAAAAGTCTGATCCCTTCGACACAGATTCTTGGCTAACCAGTCTCGGTTAATATCTACTGAACATACCATGCATATATTTTACTTGTGGAACTTCACCTTTTATAGGTCTATGCATATACTTTTCTAAGCAGGTATGCCAGGTAGACTTATGTACGATCGAATTCAGTTTAGCATGAAATCCGATTTACGGTAGGGACCTGAGTGATTAACAGATAGGGGTAAAAGTAGTGATTTGCTGGGATTGATTGGGATCTGAACCTCAGATCGTTGCCTAAATACGTTAACCAGGGATGGATCTTCAAATCCTTTGCGCTTCTTTACACTTGTGGGTATTCAGTTGAGGTTAGTCTCTGCTAAGGGTGATCACTACATCTAATCTACAGGTATATTGGGAGATGTGATGAAATTTCAGTCGATGGTTCTGAATGCCACAAGTACTATTATCTGCTAAATCGAGAGAATTCCACTCACATTTATGGTTACCCGTAATCATGAGAGAGAAATCTGGAAGGATCCCTGATATTCGAATTACCAGATACAGGTCCTTACGGTGTAATTGGAGATACAGCCGCAGAGCAAGAAAGTCCTACGGAGTGGGTAGCCCATCTGGGGTCATGGGCGTCGGCATTTATTCGCGATAGTAAATTAATTCTTATTATTAAGAATTGCTATATAATATAGTGTATTTATAATAATCCGTCACCAAGGCTATTGTTCAAAAGTACGATATCTGTCAATTTAAAAACTTTGTAGCCACCTCGAATTCAGCTGGGGGCAGGGGAAACGATGTGTATATTAACGTAGTTAGCCCAGTCATTTGAAATTGAGGATCGTAATTGATTTTCAGTCGATAATAATATAATATCATTCGTATTATTTGAACGTGGATTAACTTCAATTAGGAATTAGTTCACAGTACACTTCTAAATTATTGTCGTAATACCAACAATAAATAAAAATCATTGTGTTTTGATTTATGTTGAGTTTTACCTCCCCCCCATCCCTTAATAAAATTTCCAGCGACGCCCTTGTCTCCCTTTGGAATTCGTTTCTAAGTTTGACTGCAAATAACTGGAAGTAAGAAAGATAAAATAATACAGGAATGCAGGAATGTACGAAATGAAATTCCCCAAATTAAAATAGTGCATGACATGATTTTGTTACCTATATAATGTGGTATGATGTCAATATCGTATACATTTCTAACGAGAAACTTCTGAATATACTGTAAGAATCTTGGGAGCCAAAATAACTTTAATATTCAACATTGCAGGGAATGCAAATCTAACAATTATAGTGAAATAGACCTATGTTCTAGCTTGATACAGTCTTTTAGTACTGCTTGGCTATTACATATTGTGGAAATGCTGGGGACCAGGGCCCTCTCGAACCCCTTAAGCCCCATTTTGTCATTGCTCGTCTCACACTGAAACCTCCACTCTTTAGCGTGTCTATAAATGTGTATGAATAAAGAGGCTACGGCAGGTTTTATGAAAATCCCGCAGAGAGACATTTGAAGTTAAATAGGTATTTCATCATTTTAAACTTTGAATTGTAAAAATAACGTACCGATACTTGCTTACAAATCCTCACATAGAAGGTACCAAAAATGTAGAAATTTCTTGACGAAGTATTTATTCAGGTGTCCAGTTGTGGTTTTCCTCTCTTCGTCCTTTTCACCAGAAGTACGTCTAGAAATTAAAAATGTGGATATTTTAAAATTTCGAATTGTACGACGGTGAAAGCAAAGTACGCATTACTCAAGAAATGAAGAGACAGAGTGAGTGAGAGAAAGAGACAGTGAAATTTTGCATTAGTGTTTAATCTCACAATTAAGTTACATAAAAACAACTTACAAATAAGTAATTATTGATGTTCAGAGATTTCAGAACAGCTCTAAATTTCTAGGAGATAATTTTTCGTTGGTAGCTATTTTATTTGTTCCTAATAGTATGTAAGAAGTTATTGATGCCAAAATTTTAAAAAGTATCAAAATTCGTAAGTATTGCATCGTATTATAAAATCTGCAGTTAGACTATAATAGTAGACACTTAAAACAACTGACCTTTTAACAAACTTGTTGTCCATAAGATATCAGAAATGCAGAAAATTTCTTGATAAAGAGTTAGATAACTCGAGATGTATAATTCTAATTGTAATCTTTTGTACCACTCCGCCTAGTAGCGCATCTAGAAAATTAATAATAATAATATAATAGTAATAACAATAATAATAGTCTAATAAAAAGATTTTAGAAACTTGTAAAACAAATGCCAAAATAAATATATGAGCAAAACAAAACAAAAGATTGTCACTTTACGGCACATTGCTTAAATCTGGAAAAATCTAATATGGAAGGCAACCACATAACTTTCTCTTACTTAAGTATGAGCAATATAACTTTCTCACTTCACTTCTGATTTAGTATAAGAGGTAGTATTGCAGGGAGTATGTATTCAGTTGTTTCTGCCTCATGCAAAGACGTATAGTTTGCCCGAGTTTGTGCAAATGAGGGCTAGCTTATAACTACTCTTCAGAAAACGTTTACGAAAAAACTTTCCTTAATAGACGGGTCAATCCATATCAAATCAATCAATTTAATTTGAAAAGGTCGCTGACAAAATGTATTTATTTTTAATTTTTATTTATGTTTGTACTGTATTCAGAGAGTTGAAAACAGGCATTCCTTAATTTTTTAGATGTTCAGTTTCTTTTTGAGCAGGCATTTTGTATTGGCGTGTCAGCCTATTTTGCATTTTACAGAGGTTTGCGTTAAACTGCGTACCTTCTTTGTTTGTTAAGATATTGGGTTCAAACAAAACCACGACAAAGAGCATAAAATGTGCAATATTTTCTGTCCAGTGTAAATAGGCTTACGGTACTCAATTGTAAATAAACGACAAAAATAGGTAAATGATAACGTTTTCAAAATAAAAACCTTTCCATTTAAAATTTAAAATGTTAAAGATAAAACTAAGACTCGCCTTCAATTTTTTCTGGATATAGTGTTTTGTACTACCTCCCTAAAATGTTTCAGGCCTGAAAGTTACAACCCTTTTTTTTTTAATGGGTCTTCAAATATTGCGATTTTTCTAAAATCAGCTATATTCAATCTGAAATATCTCAAACGGACATACTTTAAAAATCCAACATTTTCAAGAAACATTCTTTTATTGTGTTCCAATAAGTGGTTAAAATTCCATCACTGAGATTTTATTAGTTATTTAGTTAGTTTTTTAAATATAGTTAAAATATCAGGAATCGCTATAAGTGCAGATATTAGCTTATATTGTTTGTAATAAAAATCTAAATAACACATAAGTAATGATAATCTATTTTTGATAACTTATTTATAGTTCACAATCTGGACAAAAAAAAATATATATATATATATCCATGGGCGACTTCTCCTGTTTGCGGATTATCCGACAGCAAAAAAAAAATTAAATTTCCCGCACTTAATTTTGAATTTTCGTCAATTTATTTCGAATTTCCGGCATTTTAATTCCAGTTTCCAATCAGAGAGGAACTATGAAAACTTACGCCATCAGAATTCACAACTGCTACATGTCGTAGTTTCAATATCAGTGAAAAACTGTGTACAACAATTAGTGAACTATTTATGATGATTTCTTAAGGGGGACATACAGCTTTGGTTGAAATTCATAGATGAGATATAGGTGAATTTCATTTTCTTTTCTCCTCAATGAATTGCTCAACAACCTTGCAATCTGAAGTACTCCTTATTGAATATTTCCACAATTGTATAGTTTTTTTTTTTCAAAACTATTACAGTTACGGGTAACTATCGTTTCAAAATGGCAGCCACGTTTCACGCACTGAAATGTCGTTTCCTTGACAACTTCCACAAATATCAATATTTCTGAGTGATTATTTTTCTGTGTATTTGTTAATATCATATGAACAAACCATCTACAATCATCCATTTAACATCAATAGTTTATGGAAAAGAATATATATACTTTAGGTAGTCCAAAGATTGTAGATGATGTTGTTCATATGATATGTTCAAATAAATAGAAAAAAGAATTACTAAAAAATATAGCCATTTGTGGAAATCATCACGGAAACGGCATTTTAATGCATGAAACGTGGCTGCCATTTTGTAACGATAATTACCTTTAACTGTAACAGTATAATAATTATGAAAATAGTATGTAATTGTAGAAGTGGTCAATGCCAGATTACAAGGTTACAGAACAAATCATTGCTGAGAAAAAAAAGAATTTTGCCTATTTCCCACCTATGAATTTCACTTAAAGCTGTAGAGCAGCTATGAAATGACAGTATATAATGCACTGTTTCTTTTGTTTTGTTAAAATGGTAAAGAGTAAAAGAATAATATGTAAATAAAAATAATAATGTGTTTTTTTTATGTTGACTACAAGCAATGTAATGTCTGCACTTAATAGCACTTCCTGAAATTTTAGCTACAGTTAAAATGTTCTAACAAACAAACAAAAAACGAATAGTCTCAGTTATGAAATTTTAACCGCTTACTGCAACACAACAAAAAGTGTTTTCTGAAAATTTCTGAGATATTTCAGATTGAAACTACCTGATTTTAGAAAAATTGCAATATTTGAAGATCCATTAAAACAAAAGGATGTAACTCTCAGGCCTGAAACACTATATCCAGAAAAAAATTGAAGGTGATTCTTAGTTTTATCTTTAAAATTTTTAATTTAAAAGGGAAGGTTTTTATTTTGAAAATGTTAACATTTACCACTTTCTTTTATTTATTACACTTGAGTAGGTTTATATATAGGCTACTGGACAGAAAATATTGTACATTTTATGCTCTTTAACATCGTTTTTGTTTGAACCAAATGTCTTAACAAACAAAGAAGGTACGGAGTTTAATGCAAACCTCTGTAAAATGCAAAATAGGCTGACACAGCAATACAAAATGGCTGCTCAAAAAGAAACTGAACGTCTAAAAAATTAATGATTACCTGTTTTCAACTCTCTGAATATAGTACAAACATAGATAAAAAAATAAATAAATTTCGTCAGCAACCATAATTGGTTGATTTGATATGGATTGACCCAGAGACATCTGATGTGCAAATTAAAAAAAAAAAACTTTTAGAGAAAATCACAAAAAATTGCATTTTCTTCACGTAAAAAATTGTAAAACTAAGAGAAAGTAGTTGACTGTCTTCGTACAGCGTCCCCAGACGATAATTAATCTAAATGCAGAGTTTCGATTGGATACGAATTTGCGTTCTCTTGCTATGCTGTTGACAGACAGACGCATGTTTCTGAAAATTGTATTTTTGGCTTCAAGAGACCTCAAAACGTATATTTATGTTGAAAACTTGACATAGAATTGTAGGGTTGAAAAAGTGACTTATCTCTAAAAGTATTAATTAGAAGACTTCATATTTATATAAATTTATTTCTAATATTTTTAGCGCAAGTCCAGTTGTCTTACTTTATCTTTGATAACCTCCTATTGTAGTAGACCTAGGCATTAATAAAGGCATATCATGACAAAAGTACAAAAATATTAGACTGTGTGTGGAAAAACTAATGAATGAGTGTATTTGTACTACTAGTTTACTTCCTCTTAGAAGCCAATATTCATAGGGGAAGAATCAAATCTATATAATGCGTGGATATTTAATTAGAATGCCATAAATTAGAGAGGCACCTTATATAAATATTTTCATTATAAATTCTACAAACGTGTAAATATAAAAGTTAATTAATTTGATGCATTTATTTTTTATTTTGCTCATATTAGTGGCCCACCTAGAGACTATTACAGCAAAATAATAATCAGAGAGGCACCGTATTTTGATTTTGCCATATAATCACTTTATATTCATTTCTGCCATGCAAATTCTACAGCTATGTAAACAGATAAATAACTTACTTGTTTAAACTTGAGGAATTGTCCCATGAAATCTCTTGGTACAGATTGCAGCCCTTTTCAGGTTCATTCCCGTAAGAGGAACGCCTATAAATTAATAATGTAAAACGATATTAGGAATATAAATATATTACGTACGAAACAAAATTCCATGCGGTGGAAAAGCTTTTGTATTAAGTAAGTGCAGAGTCGTAAGAGGTCACACACCTTCAAGAGTGAAACAAATTAAGTTATATGATTGCCGGTAGTTATTTCGTTATTTTAGTTTTGTAATAACTTTTAGCTTTATATATGTGAAAGAATTTTAAGATAGATAAAAACCAAACTAAGTTTCCAATAAAACATATTTTATTGGTGCAACCACAAAATCTGGAATCTGTAAGATTATCCCTCTTGTTCGCAAAACTGTATTTTTAAAAAGTGTTTAAATCATAATTTTCACAAATTAACAGAAAATTCCTTGAAATTTTGCATTTTCCCCTTTTTTGGTACCTCTATTTTAATCCTAACTTGAACATAAATAAATAACTAAATTTATTAAAAACGGGATTTTTAAATTCAAATACGTAAGAAAGCAAACGAAATATTTCCATAGAGTAATAAAATTTCAAAATATATTTTTTAATGTTAGAAGGTATATGTAGCCTAATTCCTTAAAATTCGGAATGCTGAAATTAAAAAATAAGATACCTATCAATGGTCACAAGATCTCTGAAGTTTGGATTAATTTGCCTCCTTAACTTCGCTCGCACTAGCAGTGTACCTAGAAGTTAATAGTATGGAAGATCAGAACTAAAATAATAAATGTGTGATGACTGCACAAAGATATGGTATGTACTACGGGCCTATGTATAAATATAGATTCCATACAATAATTTTAAAAAATCCATACAATAGTTAAACAGTTAATGGATAATTTTATTAGGCTACGTTCGAGCATTTATAACAAATACACCGAAAATTATACTACTTCCACCTTCCTAGATCAGCAATCCACTTGAAATAAGATTTGAAGCTTCCAGGGCGTTACTTCGTCATTACGGCTACACTTGTGAACAGGCGAGTCAGGATTATAAAATGCGAACTTTCGGCCATCTTGATATTCATGGAAAAGGTGGTATATTACGCAACTTCCCTTTTGGAAGTAAATGTTAGTTTGTTTTACTCCTACCATCAGAAATCTTCTCCTTGGGACGGGTATAAATTTTCTTAAAAATAAACGTTTAGGTTTTTCATAACTTTTCACTATAAAGAGAAATGGCAAAAGTTTTTACTTGCAAAAAGCAACATTCCCTAAATTATCCGAAAAAAGCTCAAGACATAATTTGTCCATTATAGAACGCTTTCTAGCTTCATTTAACATAGGCTACTTATGCCGTGTCACTTTTTTCGTTTCTATTTGCTTTTACTTTTGAACAAATGAATATAAAAAACACACACACAACACAGTAATCGGTACCGGTACCGGTACCACTCATTTCCGTGAAAGACGTGAATAATTAGTGCCATTACTACGGATAATAATAACAATAATAAATTAAGTGGATTTATAGCAAAGTGTAAGTAGCCTATACAGTCACCTTTCTAGGAACGCGAACATCAGACCTTGTGCTCCAATTCCAAGAATCTTGTGAGAAAATGGAAGTAATGGGCATCTAAGAGCAACTTTAAACTGCATGGTTATTATTTAGTGATTAATTTTTTACAAGGAATTATAAAGTGTAATAAGCGCCATATTTTAATCCTCATATTTTAGAGTTAATCAATTTCATTTTTCCAGTGGTATAGATGTAATTGTCAGAATTATATAAATAGCCGCCTATATACCACTCATATTTTATGTTATCTAAAAATAATAAATATTTTAAAAGTAAAAACTTACCCAATGACAAAAATTCTTCGGGTGCCAGTCTTCTCCTCCACAAACGACTCCTCACTTAACCACTGTCTTTCACCTCAGCTCTACCAACAGATTGCACTCAAGCAATCCTTGCGCATTAATTCTGCTCCCTGGTGACAAGGCTTGAAAACTTGATAAGCGATTAAACGGCGGGACCTTAGAACTACCCCTCCCTCTTACAACTATTTCGTTTTTTCGAAAATATTATAAGTAAAGTCAATAGTTTAAGTGTTTCCTAGAATATTTTTTTTTTATAATTTATTCAACGTAGAGAGAGTTTTTCGCTTCATCGTACTGTTAATCATGTTTTAGAATGCCATTAATTCAAATTAAATCGGAAAAATTTAGTTAGCAACCAGTTTGAAGTTTTCCAACGTTCCAGAGATCCTTGAGGATTTTGAAGTGTCAATTGTCACGTCATGGTAGGATATAAACATAATAACCACGAAAAAATGACAAAAATATGAGCAGTTTTAAGACAACGTCTCACTAAACCTCCAAATGAAACTCAAAGTTGTAATAGGTAAAACGGTATGGTCTTAACACTGTTGTATATGAAATCATGGTTATATTATATAATATTATATGCTGAAGGAAGAGGGAAGAATTCGAAAATGTGACGAAAGTTAACCGAAGGCAAGCAATATTCTCATTTTGAAACAAAAATTAAGAATGTATTATACAACATTAAAACAGTATAATATGTTATTTAAATGTTATGACCCCTAAACCTCTCGGGGGCCTACCCCCGTCTTCATCCTACTAAAAAAATATTTTGTATGAATTAGATGTTGCACACATTTTTGCTATATAACCCGCTGAAAGCGAATATTGTATACCATAAGCATTTTTAAAAATCCGAAAAGAGAAATGTTCGTCTATAAAAGTAAGTTCATTTTTTTTTTTAATTTTTACCCCGAAAAAAAAAACTCCGAAAAGTTTTCAGTTTCTCACTGACGATGTTTACCCACAGTCCCTCACTGACATTTATGTTTATCTACATCTATAAACGTGGAATTATCGGCTAGCTTTCAGCCTATAACCGATGCAAAAAATTATATTTTATTTTTTACCCCCTCTATAAAAAACATTGAAAGGTTTTCAACCACTCATTGACAATGCTGTTTACTAGGGTGCCAATATAATTGTTATATAAAAACAGGACATAATTATTTTTTTGTAAAAATCCTGGGACAATTAAGAAAAACAGAGGACAAAGATTTAATTCACATATAACTATATAATTATATAATTTAGGGAATATTTACAATTTACCTTTGTCTCATGCACACAAATTTTCCCAAATGACTTCTTAAATTTCTTCTGCAGGATGATGTAGATAATTTATTCCATAGAATTAATTAGATGCCTCATTGTCACTGTACGTTTAACTTTTATGTATTCTATCAAGAAGTGCGTATTTTCTTACAATTTATCATCAAAGTCAGCACATATTACTCCATTGCAACTTTTAATGTAGTGTGAAATTCACACTGACCAATCACAATCACAAAAAAGCGAGACATTTGAGCATCCCTAATAAAACTTTCAGGACAGCGGAACATTTTGTAAAAAAAAAAGGGACTGTCCCGGGAAAAACGGGACGAACGGACACTCTGTGTTTACCCACTTCTAGATGAGTTAGAAACCTGAAATTTGGCAGACTTACAGCTTTTAGCCTGTAACCGTCTGGAAAATTTCAAAACGTTCAGATTTTTGTATCTTTTACTCCCGAAAAACCTCTTTTGGAGGTTCATTGTGGCTAAACGGCAATGTACAGCAATATAAACACACGGAATCTTCGACAGTGGCTTAGAGAAGTGACCCCCCCCCCCCCGAACTCAAACTTAAAATTCTATTTGTTATTTAAGCGCCATTTTGTCAAAATAATTAAATTATTTTATTTAATAATAAAATACTGAACTTGTAAATTTAGGCCTATTATTTCCACTGTTCCGTGTGATATTTAGCTTTTCTTATAAATAGTTATAAGTAGGGCCCGGATTTTGATAACCTAAAAATACTTTAAATATGAACTTTAAAATGATTGCAAAAAAAAAAGGCCCAAAAACTAAACAAAATGAACCAAAAATTTGTATGAAATTACGCCAACTAGTTTATTCATCAGATCTGTTTCTATTCTATATTTATGTTGTTGATAATAATAATAATAGTAATAATTTATTATACCGTTCAGCATACAATGCAATAGGTAACGTCAATGAGCCATTAAAACAATATATCTATGTTCAGGTATTCCTGTACAGTGTAAAAATTATATCTTTTCAACATACATTTAATTCTATTTTTAAAAATACTTGTATCTCTAATCTGTCTGAAAGATAACGGCAACTTATTATATAATTTTTTCCCAAGATACAAATGAGAATCAAGGGATTTCTGTAAACGAAATTTAGGTAACACCATATTATTTCTTCCCCTTGTATCATAACTGTGTACATCAGAAAACAATACCTCATTCTTATTTTGATGGTGAACAAAATTCAAACATGCAAATACATACAATGATGCCAAAGTTAAAATTCCAAATTCCTGAAAAATTGGTCTACAATGTTGGCGAGAATCGCAATTCTTTATTATTCTGATAGTCTTCTTTTGACCCAATTATAGGCTTATAATTAGTTACTTGGTATAAACGGTTAAATGCAAACAGCAAACACAGTCTTTCTGTATCCAAATAAAAATTAAAACAAGATGTATTTATTTATTCTTATTTACAGTTCCGATAACATTCAATGTAAGTAAATGTACAAAAACTCTCTATAATGCGAGAAACAACACAAAATAAGAAAATTATGACTATATTTTTAAAAATACCTAATAATATGAAATGCGGAAAAAAAGACCGTACAATGACCAAATAATGACATTCAATTCTAAAAATGACCTTGAAATTAAAAATGGGGAAACAATGATAAAAAAAAGACCTAATAATTACTATTTTTATAATCTAGGAGTCATGATCGGAATATCTGCACTAGTTGGCAACGTCCATGATATTCCAGTTAAAAGATGACGTGTCATCAAAATCCTGGTAGCCAACCATAATAAGTGTTATAACTTAGGTAACAATTTCTTGTTTAAGTTGGCATGTCTTAGAATATAGTAAATAGATTTTCTAACTAGTTTTTCAGTGCTAAAATAGCGTAAAATGTTATTACCGTATTTTACGGACTATAAGACGCTCCGGACCATAAGACGCACCTTGATTTTAGGATGGAAATTTAAAGGAAAAAATATATTTAATTCGATTCTAAACCATATTTTTGAAGGAAATAATACACTTCATTGCATAAACAAATTATAACCTTGTACAATGGAATCAATGTAAGTCACTAACTTTAAACCTGCGCTGTACGAAAATCTCTTTTGTACAGGTGGCATCGCGTATAATTTAATTACCGAACTGAAATCTCATAAAAGATTGAAAATACTTTTACACCCTCTAACCCTCAATTCACCATACGATAAGTGTAACGGGACAAGGCTGTTTAGAGGTCTTAGCTTTCATTTAAACCACCCGACGGAGACAACTCCTTTCGTATAAAAGTACTCAACATTCCTTTCCTTTCTGTAACTATCTTATCGTTTATAACACCTTGTTTATAACTACCGGTATGGTATTCTGGCAATATTTACCATATTTTAATTTTTTTGTGTAGGCCTACTTCGAACCATTAGACGCACCCAACTTTCAAGGTTCGTTTTCAAGGTAAAAAAGTGCGTCTTATGGTCCGAAAAATACGGTAGTTCAATTTTTTTTAACATTTTCCGGGGTTTGGCCTTCAACTTTCGACTCTCCCCGAAATTATTTTCTGGGTATGCCACTGTTATCCGATATATATATATATATATATATATATATATATATATATATATTCCACATTAGTTGCTGTAGTCTTGATAATGACCACCGCAAAGATGGTCGAAACGTTGGCAGACAGCTTAGATATGTCGCGCAGATACCCAGAAGTCATAATATAAGAATATTAATATAAAATCTACAATGCTGGATTGTGTGCGTTTCTTTGCCTATAGTGTCCAGACAGTAAATTAATTATTTCAACATCGAAACAGTAAGCAACAGTTGAGAGTGGAAATACGATGCTACCTAGAATCGATAAGGCATGAAGTCATGCATTCATTCTTCTCCCTCACCAGTTAGTCAAAACAATCTGGCAATTATCGCGCGTCACCCCACATATTCCTATAAATGTGAAAACTGACACCCAGACAATAATGTTTACAGCCTCCGCAAATTCCATTTATGGAATTACTGAGAATACTCAACGTAAATTTTAAAATCTCTGACCTTTACTACTTCGTTTTGAACTTCTCTATTCGTACTGTCGTTAGAATATTTGCATATGAACTTTAAATTTCACATAAATACTTGTTTTGAAGTACAGAATTGTTCGTGCTATGACCAGTGGCGTACCAAGGCTACTTGGCGCCCAGGGCAAATTAGATGGTAGTCGCCCCGTAATACTAAAGGTTTAAGGTTCAATGAGTTTAATTTAAATACAGTTTAATGTTCACAATTATTTATTTTTAATAAGTAGTATGTTACTTTAACACATTATAAAGAGAAAAATATGAATGAAATAAAATTGTAAGTATGATAAGTTTAGTTTGTTTGAAAAAAATAAAATAAAGAGAAAAGAAGTTTCAGAGTCATAACAAAAAATTTAAAATATGCCTTCCTAGCCTTGATGGATGCAAACTTATTTGTAATACAGTTTAAGTCTATAGTAGCAGCCACATCGCGTTCAATTGATAAAATTGCTAAATTAGGCCGTAAACTTTTCCTGTGTGCTCGACGCCCACGATCTATTTCGTATTGTCTATAAATAGTTTAAAACGAAACGTTTATTTCATTTCTAAATAATATTACTGCAGTATTTAACAAAGTAATAAAGAAAATTTGACCAATAAAACCTTATATTTTGCCTGAAAAAAAATTATTTTTTCTTAAACTAAAAAAAAGATTTTTTTTTCAATTTTGGCGCCCCCCTCTTTACGGCGCCCGGTGCGGCCGCCCCGTTCGCACCCCCCTTGGTACGCCACTGGCTTTGACGACCTCTTTTCCCAGAACTGCTGCTTATACTAATTTACCGTCTCCTCTTAGACCTGTCAATTAGTGAAGAGTAATTTTAAATTACAGTGAACACCACTTAATAATCGCGGATAATGTTATCAATCGGATAATATTATTACTTTTATGAAGTCCTGTACGGATTAATACTGATACAATGAAAAAAATCCCTTTAGGCAGCAGGCCTACAGGCTGAGGTAGATTTCGAAGTGCTTTTGGTTTAATTAATTGTCGCTGCACCTTGGCATGGCTTCTTCTTTAGCTTTAGCATGACAAACCCGCAATACTAACTGCAAAAAAAGAGGAAAGAGCGCTTTTTCAAACATTCAAATCTCGCCTTATATGAGAGCTATCGAGAAACTGGTTATTGAATTGTAGAGTACTCATCAAGAGCTTTTCAACGATACCCCACAAGACGTGGATTCAAAAATTTCTAATTTCCATCCCCCCACCCCCACTCGTACCCCCAAAACCCCCCGAATCGTTGATGTTACTGTGAACTCCATAGGGAGTAGTCTGATTTATTCAAACAAAGTTTCCCTCTATAATTCATAGGGGCCGAGATAATTTTTCAAGATTTCAACTCTCTCCCCCGAACACCCCCTTGGGCTAATTTTGCTCAATAACGAACTTGTCCGAACTACTGGGTCTAGAAATAACATAATAGAATTTGGTTCAAATATCTTCAAAATTACGGCCGCTAGCGTGTAAAGATATATATAAATATATAAGACGTACATATAAATATACAACAACAAAAAATCTTTGAACGGGCAGTGGTTTCATACTTAGGGAGACATGAAACGTAAAGATATGAAAGAATTTTTCGAAAGTCATGACATGGTATCGATCGCAATAGGTAGATTTTTCTTCGAAATCTACCTAAAAATGCTGTTTTTTGTGATCATAGATTTGCTTATGTTATAACATTTTCCTTCTTGCGGCTTTATTTCCAGGTACTGTACGTAATTTAAAATTCGTTTTGAAGGCTTTCGTTTCAAACTCAACTGTACTGTGTTATACTGGAGGTAGCAATTCTATTCCCAGCTCACAGGATGACCAGTTCGAGGGGGTGGCATTACCTAACTTTCTTTTTTAAGCAACAAAACATGTTTCCCCCATGCTTTTGATTTATGAAAATAACAGTGATCGCTAGTGTAAAATGAAAAGACTTGAACAGACAGGCGTTAGATATGCAGTGTTCACCACAAATCAGTATAGACTTCCAAAAATACTCGTAACTCATAACTGAGTATGGAGTATTGGTTAATGGACTCTTAACAGAAAATAAAAACAATTAAAACCTTTGTTATTGGTTTAAAAAATAGTTGCTTACAGTGTATTGCTGTATTAGCCTATGAGTGGTTCAATGATTCACAGTTACATATTATTTTATGAATAAATATTTTTAATTGTTTTGTAGTGTATTATCTTTTATATGAATAAATAACCTTCAATTAATTCCTTCAGCTACTGTTATCAGTCGATTAATATTATCAGATTAGCTGCATCCTGAAGTGATCACAATAAGCGGGGTGCACATTTTAGCTACTGTACAAAGAAGGTGGGCCGACACCAATGCAGAATGTCCTCCAGCTGTGTAGTGATTAGTATTGTCTAATAGACAATTCAGAAATCTCAAAAAAAAGAAATAACCTAAGTAGCCTGTATAGTCCTATATGTGTAAATCGGACTTTAAGAGACTGCAACAAAGCTACACCAATCCTGTACATAATCAGTATAGATTTTCGAATTAGAGAACAATGCTATTGTATTCCTCTATAGAAAAACCATGGTATGGGAAGATGTCATCTTAACGTAGAATCCACTATACCTCCCAGAACAAAATTACCGTATTAAGAAGACAAAAAGACATAATCACTTTGACCATCTACTTAAACGCTCCCTTAAGATTAATGCGCAGTTCATTCGCCAACATAATTTTTCTTGTATTATTTTAAGTTTTAAAATTGGGGTGTGCATTAGATTAGAGTAAGCTCTAAATACTGCATCAAAAAGCGGCTTTTAACTACTCAACAATAATAATAATAATAATAATAATCTAATAACGGTAATAAATGTGAATGCATCGGTATTTAGTAGTGTTCATTCAGTACACTAGCAGTGCCATATTGATTTTCTTATCCTAATTAATTACGTATAAAATAAAATAAAATAAAAAAATTAGTCATCCTTTAAAGAGTTTGTTTGACCATCTGCTTGTGCCTGTACAACATAGATCCAGGCCTGTTTTTAGAGCAAGAAACTTTACTTTAAAATTTTATTAAACAAAAATCTAATAGTATGAATAACAATTACCTTGAAATGAAAACCATGGTTATTTTCACTTCCAGCTGGTACTTGAATATTTTTAAAAAGGCAATTAAATGGCAAGCTTTACAAAGAAGCATGGAAGATCTCGGCCATCAAGTCCTGAAGTTACTGACTATACCGATTACTTGGATAGTGCAAGAGAAAGTTTTCAGAAAACATGGATGAAGAAAACTCAATCAAAGTATACTTTAAGTGACTTTGAAATGTTAAATACTTTAGGCAGTGGCTCATTTGGGACTGTAGTTCTTGTGAAATTAAAACCTAAAGAAACATATCATGCCATGAAGATCCTCAGGAAGACTGAAATAATTAAGCTTAAGCAAGTGGAACATACATTGAATGAGAAGAGAATTCTTCAAGGTGTAAGGTCTCCTTTCGTTGTTTATTTAGAACACTTCTTTAAAGATAATCTACATTTATACTTCGTACTTCCATTTATAGTTGGAGGAGAAATGTTCACTCACTTAAGGAAAATGCGAAAATTTGATGAAAATCTGTCAAGATTTTATGCTGCACAGGTGACTCTGGCCTTTGAATATTTACATTATCTAGATTTGATTTACAGAGACTTAAAACCTGAAAATATTTTGCTTGATCACAGAGGGTACCTGAAAATAACAGACCTTGGCTTCTGTAAATATGTACCAGGAAGAACATGGACATTGTGTGGAACTCCAGAATATATTGCTCCTGAGATAATTCTCAGCAAAGGTTACGGGAAGTCTGTAGACTGGTGGTCTTTTGGAGTACTCATATACGAAATGACTGCAGGATTTACCCCATTTTACTCTCACGATACTTTAAGAATTTACGAAAAGATAGTTTCTGCAAAGTATAAATGTCCTCCTCATTTTGGTAATGATTGTAAAGACCTTATTCGTAATTTACTGCAAGCTGATCTTACACGAAGGTTTGGAAATTTAAAAAACGGTATTGATGATATAAAATGTCACAAGTGGTTCAAATCTGTTGACTTCTTAGCACTACTCAACAAGAGACTAGCTCCACCTTATGTTCCTGACATAAAAAGTATATCTGACACCTCAAATTTTGATACAATAGAAGACAGCAACTTTAATTTACAATATGCAGATGATGGACCTGACCTGTTTGCAGAAGAATTTGAGAACTTTTAGATAAGAGATTTTACTATATTTCGCTGGAAAGCTGATTATCTTCAGTCACACAAACAATTAGAGACATGCCACTGTCCTTGCAGCTATTGTTAATGAAATAGGCCTTGAAAGATTTTCCATGCATATGTGTATGTAATTAAGACCTGATGATGTCAAGAATATTAAAAATATTGCCAAGCTTGAAAAAAGTATTGACGATTTGCAAGAAACAGTCGTTATTCATTAACTTAAATGTCAAGTAGGATGAAAGATTAAAAAGTTAACATAAATCCACAGTTTCCATCAGAACTTCTCCATAACTAAATTAACATAAAATAAAAACGAAAATAGTACAATTAAAATAAATAATGAACCAGCAATTCAAGAAAAAAAAATACATCTTAAATTACTTTTTCCATTATACCTCTTAAATTGCTTTCATACTTCAGAGTTCAAGATTTATGTTTTCTTTCATCCTATGACAACTTAAAACCTGCTATGTTTTTTAAGCCATAAAATCATATTTTATGAATGTATATTTACATCTTTTCGCACAGAATTGACTCCTCAGAGATTCCAAAGGAGAATCAATATCCAAGTATATATTTCATTCAAAGACATCAATACATGCAGGCCTATCTATTGTAACCTATACGAGTGATAAGTTAAACTACTGGTGTTTACAATACTGTGAATTCAAATCCAAGGTATTTTTAATATATTTTTTTTTTTCTTCTTTTAAACACTATTGTTGTCCATAATGTTCTCCAAGTTCATAAATGTTTGTAAACAGATAGACCATTTTATTTTATTCTAGCAGGTTCCTACAGTCCCTTGTGGTCCCCGGATATCATCTGGCAGTCAGTATCATCTTATTCCATCCTCGCCTTGTTTGAAGTGAGTGTGTGTGTGAATGGTGTGTCTCGTCCTATATGTTTGTGTCTCGGAGGTGGCCCTGGCATTGGGTTGATCACTCATCCGGGGAGGCCCTTCATGTCCTTGTCTGGTCAAAAAAGTATGTGTGTGATCCATAGATAATCCCTCTCCCGATAGGTCGCGGCCCTGTAAAGCCCGGGTGGCTTGGGTCACTTAAATGTCCCTAAAAGGGAGAGGTAAAACTCGGGTAAAGAAAGAAAGAAAGGTTTCTACAGTTCCGCTCATGTTCATTAATTCAAACACTAGATGGTATATAAATAATATTGCATGAACTACATCATTTTATTTTTAATTTTATTGTTAGGCACAGTAAAAAAGTAATTAAAACAACTAAAACAAATCATGTGCTGCCATATGGGCATACAGATTCGAAATAAAACAATTAAAATGAGCCACAGATTCATGAACTTAATTCTTACATGCAAATCATGTCTAAACAAAATGAATAATAATTAAAAAACAAATATCCCGCTTCGAAGTGTATTTCATGATTTCAAAGTGTATTTCATGATTAAAGTGTTACACCCGGGGGGAAAAACTTCAGATTCAAGTTCCCTGGCCCAAAAGACCCCCACATAGTGAGTTTCATCCAATTTGTTCAATGTTTTCCCACCGCTTGGCCTACATTCATGATTCCCCTTCCATCACTTCTGTAAAAGATTTCAAATGTCTGCTTGCTATAACATTATAAACAAATATTAATGAAGAAGAGCAGGCTAATAAATTGCAAAGATCGACAATTCCATACATTATAATTTTTAGAAAATCTATTTCCACAATGATCATTTATTTTTTTCAGTTGCTAAGGAAAATTCGCAACCTTATCTATTATTAATTTCACAATTGAAAAGTATTAACAAAAGCTGGTGCTTCGATAGTGCAAAAAATAAATTTATCTGCTAGTTTTTTGCTCATAACTCTCGAACTAAAGTGAAATTAAAAATCTGGCTTTGAGATGCATTTGTATACATTTCAGTCCATGTGTGTTAACATTCAAGATCTCTGCTTGCTCTGGTTTTGGCTAAGATCGCACCTAGACAGACAGACAGAAAGACAAACAATTCCTCTGATTATATAGATTAAACTTTAAAGTATTCAACTTCACATAATTGTCATAAGTAAAAACTTTCCAAATTGGAACATATATTTCAATGGGTTCCCCATCATCATCGAGTCAGTATATCTCACCTGATGATGATGATGATGGGAAACCCATCAGAACATATATTCTAATTTGGTAAGTTTTTAATTGCCGTATAATAATTATATATGTGAAGCTGAATGCTTTAAAATTTAACATACAATAATGACACTTCACAATGTTTTCCTGAATTATTTAATCAATAGTTCTTTTATATTCAGAACTCTTCTTCAAAAGTAAACTGAAATCTCCTTGGAAGAAAGAAAGGAAAAAAAATATAGCTCAATGATCTCAATATAATAAAGGTAGGAAAAACGTATTAAAAACCATATAAAGACCCTCAAAAAATGTATAAAAACTTATTTAGGATCATATTTGAGGAGCATTTTTGTAAAATTCAACAGAGTACAAATTTTGAGAAAATTAGTTATATAAGAGACTAGCTTAAAAGGCCCGGCGTCACCCGGGTTTTCTATTTTGTAATTGGAAATTAACTTATGAAGGGCTTTCAATTTTTAAATTATAGGTCCTTATACAGGTATTTAGAATTTTAAATAGGAAGAATGACTTATCACACTCAAACTATTCCCTCAGAAAACGCTTGATGTAACTTTTTATGGCTCATAGAGGATGTAGAATTCTGCATCCCATCGCTTGTACATAGCAAGCCTGGTAGGGGTTCAAATAAGAAGAAACAGACGCGGAATATTTTATTTCTCACTCTCATGTTACCATACAACCGTTTTGGGGATGCAATTAAAAAGGAATTCAATATCATTTTCATTCTTCCCTCCCCAAAAACCTGCGATATAATAATATAAGTAACATATTACCATACCTCGTATTGTTTTCTCTATGTCCAGGGTAGAGAAAGTTATGTGACTGCATTATTTTAGTGAATTTCATTCCTTAATATTTATTTACAACATGAATTATATTGATAGCTTTTCTAATTTGTGAAAGTCCCACTTCAATTTTTTCCAAACCCATCTGAGGACCACTGGAAACAATAGGTTGCCATGCCAACTGTGATTCGGATTTGATTATTCTGTGTAAAAAGGGATTAAGTATACTAAAAAACATTTGATTTTTGGCATTTAAAATCAAAATTTTGCAAAATCCTTTCTTAGTGAGCACCTACATTATGAAACGAAGGTACTGTCAAAATTCCAAGTCTCTACCTGTTATAGTTTAGACTCTACGTTGATTTACTGTCAGTCAGTCAGTCAGTCATTCATTCAGTCAGTCAGGACAAAGCCTCTTATATATATAGAGATTGATATGTTCTTTATGCTACCAATCCATCTGTGAAGTAAGATTTTACACATTTTTCATGTTCCTAAAAAATAGGGAAACATGAGCATTTTTCTAAACTCAATAGTCATAATGCCACAATCATAAGAATTTTGTGTTGTTTTCCGTTTCAATAATTTTTGTTCATGTTCATTATTTTTCATTTATGTATAACGTACTAGCAATACATAATACACCATACTCTAAAATCTCTTATAATCCCATTATCATGAAAAACATGTTTCTGTCCCCAGACAATTAATGCTCCCGGAAGTTGTCTCAACAAGTAGGCCTCCTTTAAAAAAATTGATTGAGAACATACACACTTCCTGGCTTTCGGTATTCTTTGTATTTCAGGCTGGTGAAAAACAATAATGTTTTAAGCAATTAATAACATCTTGGAGTTGATTTGTATAATATCTATTTTGTTAATATTTTTTTTCATGTAGGCCTACATTCATTAATGCATAAAGTATAATTAACACATAGATTATTGTTTAAAAAGTAAACTAAAGTGTTTCCTATTACAGGCCATGGAGGCCCAGAGGGTTCCAAGAGCTTGAGCTCCCAGTTTTTTAGACATCAGCAAATTAAGGTGGTAAGGTTGTCAGCCTTATGCACCGGCCGCCTTTACCCCCAGGATTGCTCCTGGTACTCATTTCTGTTAGAGGCTGAATCTACCCCAGAGATATAGTACCACCAGAAGGGTTAGGACAATTGAAAAACTCCACTGACCTCATCGGGGATTGAACCCGTGACCTTCCGGTTTGTAGCACAGTGCCTCAACCACTACGTACGGCGTACCCTTAGATTATTTAAAAGAAAGAAAAAATAAAAATAAACTCAAAAGGATATTTTCCACAATCATAACATTTTCCTGTTGTTTTCTTAGTTTCAATACTTTTTGTTCATCTTCATTATTTTTCATTTATGTATAACATACTATCAATACCTAATACATCATACTCTAAATTTTGCGTTTTTACAAACCCAATATCATGAAAAACATGTTTCGGTCCACAAACAATTAATGCTCCCCGAAATTGTCTAAACAAGAATTGTCTAAACAAGCATTGTCTAAACAATGCCGAATAAAAGATTAATGCAATAAAAGGTACAGTGTGAAAAATAAAAAAAGTTTTCTGTAAAATTATGATTTTGTGCTCATCAACTCAACCTCAACCTCAGTAAATTCATACAAATGGAAATAGGCCTACAAACAGACAAATCCATCAAATAAAATTCACCCAAAGAATATTTATCCAGTATATAAATTCATTTTTTCAAGAATAGCTGGTTACTACTACAGCTAAGATTTTTATGTGGCTTCATTTGGAAAATATGTATTAGTACATAAATATGTAGTGAAAAATTATGGAATATGTTGAAAAACATTTAAATTTAAACAAATATGTAATATCATATACTTAATACCATAATATTTAAGAGGCAATCATGCATTAGACTGAATTCAAGACCAAAGCCCATTAAAAAGCATTCAAGAAAAAACTTTTTTTTAGAATAGTGTCCGGATTAACCGGACTAGATGGGAACGGATCCTGTCCAGATCACCAAAAGTTTGGATTAAACGGGATTGCCTTCTTTTATTAAATTGCATAAAACACTTAATTTTAACTAAAGATTCACAAAGTAATGCGATTTATTCTTGTAACTTACATACATCCTGAAATAATGCCCATGCTCCTGGAAGGACGTCAGCGTAATGCACATTGAAATTTGCGTATCACTGAAAATAATTAAATACACTTCTTCGAGTACTTTATTGTTGTTATTCACTTTGCCTTGTGTGATAAGCAACGAAACTTGTTGCACGAAGTGACAAAACACATTTTATGCACTGATTTGTAGCTTTCTTGTGGCATTGTCAGCAATGGAGCTGTTTTTTCTTTCCTGTAACACTGTCTGGTAGGTTGGCAACATAATGCTCCAATTTTTCTAACCGAGGATGAGCCTTTGATGAACCCAATGGCCGTCCTCTTGAAACCACTCTTCTATTTGACTCCAAAATAGTAGTGACAAGTCTTCAGCGAAAGTATAGATGATTTAATTTACCGCCATCTTGCCGGTAAAGTTGCCACACATTTTGTTCAGCAACAGTGCAACGTTAGGGAAAAACCATTTCTTGCCTCTGATTGATACAAGGTGCAAATAAATGTTTTGGTCAGCTCTGTCAAAGCCTCCCATGTGTGTATTATAGTTGTGGATGACTGTGGTTGATCGACACTAATTCGGTTTTTTGCTTTTGTGAGTAGCGAGATACCTGGCGAGTTGGTAAAACTTTATCAAAGTTAGTAGCCACATTCACCACACTTATCATCATTCCATCTAGTAACGAGGACGTTGCTTGTGTCATCAGACCTGAAGTCGTTTGTTCCCCGTGGTGTTTTCTTCATCACTGTTGGTCATATCGCACTCTTTCCCAATTCTATTGGCTCTCATTGTCCCTGTGGCTTCAATTCCTCTCTTATGCAGATCCGTGAGTAAAGATATCGAGGTAAAGAAATTGCCAAAATACACTCTATAGGGCAATTGTTCCACCTTGTGAATATAAGTCAGCATATCAAAGTCTTTTTTCAGCATATTTATCAGGTAATGTACCAGCTTCTTGATATGGCCCGAACCAGTTTAGGTACCCAAAACTAGGTCCACCACACCAGAACTCATAGCCATACCTAATTGGCTTTCCATGGATGAATTGTTTTGCACTAGACCTATGTTTATCAAAGTAAGGTACCATGCTCTCATCTACGGAGTGGTTTTGAATACGGTATGTGAACTGTACTCTACACATTTATCATTTATTTTATCTATTAGTGGCCGTACTTTAGCAAATCGATCCACATTATAGTTCCACATTATAAATCGGAATCGATCCCTGCCATAGTTTCGGAAATCATTATGTTATGGGCATTTGGTGACTTTTCCCAGTATATGTTATCTTTCTGTGGCAGGTCGACATAACCACTCAATAAAAGCTATGAAACACTTCATCTCTTCTTTAGAACGGTCTCCAAGCCTATTTCTTTTTGCGGCGTACTGATTTGTATATGTCAAAAGCAAATTTACCACGTCATCATCGAAAAAAAAAAAAACTCATGGGACTGTTAGTTTGACACAAAGAAAGATATATTTACGTCATCTTCCCATTAATATTCACTTACAGATATTTTTTTACAATAATGAAACACCAGGTTTTATTCTTCAAAAGAATTTCACAAACAAATTTTTAGGCTCCCATTACGCTGACGTCCTTCTGGAAGGAAGCATTACGAAAGTCGACTGTGGGGCCTACAATATTGTTCGTAATGTTTGTTTGGTGAATCACTATGGTAAAGAAGATATTTAAGGCAATAAATGAATAACAATTTGCAACAAAAGAATAAGAATAAACATAGAACACAGACCCATCTATCCGAAGGTCTTTGACATGTTCCATTTTGTTAGAAACGTAACTTCACAGCTAAATATCACTACTAACCTCTCAACAGCGAAGACTAAAATAACATAAAAATTAAAGTGTGCAGTTTCTAGTTACGAAATATGATGCTGCATTCGGGCGAGTAATTGAAGAACTTTCGAAAAATAAACATGTTACCTACTGCTGTTCGCATCCTTCTGGAAGGACGTCAGCGTTATCTGGGTTAAGTAGGTAAAAATATGAAAATCTATATTTTTTATCATGAATGTTATTTTTCCTACTACTTAATTTTAGTTTTAACACTATTATATGTGGAGCTTGAGTTCAAAACAAGACAAGTCCTTTGTTTCTAATTTTACACAAAGTGAAAAAACTAAAAATGGCCCTCACATTAATACTATAAATTCCATATTTTGTGGTATTATAGAGGTGCCAGGTATATTTTGATTATTGTTAGCTTTTTCTTTTTTTAATAATATGGCTTTGAGTTATTGCAAAAAAAATTATGGACTTGTTCAGTTTTGATTGGCACAGTTGGACTTATTCAATATTAATTGAAAGTGGTATAAACTTATTCAGTTTTACTTAAGTGGAGGGAAAGGAAATAGACATTAAATCCATGTCTGGGATATTAATACAAGTAAGAATCAGCTTGAAAAATTTTATGTCATAACCGGGATTTGAACACGGATCTTCAGCTTAACGCGCTGATGCTCTACCATGACAACATGCCAGTATGACATCAAATTCCTCAACTGATTCAGAAGACAAGGCAGACCACAGGAGGTTTCTCCGTTGAGAACACACATCCAATGGCGTCCTACATTTGTAGGTACTTTGAAGCCAAGTTATTATTTATATACTATTAATTAAGTGGAGGGAAAGGAAATAGACATTAAATCCATGTCTAGGATATTAATACAAGTAAGAATCAGCTTGAAAAATTTTATGTCATAACCGGGATTTGAACACGGATCTTCAGCTTAACGCGCTGATGCTCTACCATTGAGCTACCATGACAACATGCCAGTATGACATCAAATTCCTCAACTGAAAAAAAAAAAAAAAATTTCAAGCTGATTCTTACTTGTATTATTCAGTTTTGTTTGAACATAAAAGTGATAGCCATAATACAAGTTTGTAATTTATTGAGACACCCATTTTAAACATCCATTGTAAAACATACAAGAGTACTGGCAAAATATTTTTAATTAGCAGCTGCATAATCAATAAACATAAACAATCTTATTAAAACACAATGCACAGTGTTACCCAGTTTTCAGTTCTGCAATCTACACACGCAAAGCCTGATCAAACTCGCCACAATCACAAGGTGCTTCTGCATCACCATCACGTTCAGTTCCAGTAAGAAGACAGTCTCTGTACCAAGACAAGGATTCATCCTGCAACCATTCCTTACCAAATTGTTTCTCAAGAAGCTTTAAAACATCTTTTTTTTTTTCAGTACTTATGGCATGCACCAATGGAAGGGTTTCTAAATTTACATGGCCATCTTTTCCCTTCTTTAATATTGAATAAAATACCTCCGTTTCAGATTCACTTCTGTAGAAATTCCTTTTACTAAGCACACTGGTTTAGCTTTCTTTATTGCTTTTTTAAGTGTGATTCGTTTCAAATCTTGAATACCTTGTATTTTCTTGTATTCCTTCTCCAAAGCCTTGATATCAAAAGTCTTCCATCCCTCTCCAAGATATTTCACCTCTCCTACTTTGGAATAATGTTGAATGTAGCCCTCTTTCTTTGTTACAACAGGATGTTTCTTCAAAATCTTTTCAACCCTTCCAAATATCCTATCAGCAGGCAGGAAACTATGACCTCTCACTGGAAATATCAGTGTTACATCTTGGATTTGTTCTGGAGACAAATTTAAAAGTCAATGGTTAAGGGCATGAATGATGTGGGAGTTTTTGTTTTGGCCTCCACAGCCATCACAAAACAACCTTAAGGAAGTCATCCCATCAAAATTAATTGACTGAAGGTGACATAACAGTGGGGACCCAACTTCAGTCGCCCCCCGACCTGCCTGATCTTCTGTCCAACAATAAAATGTTGGTTGCTTACAATTTAAATCAACACAGCAAAGTGTGTAGAAGCCAATCTGCCTTAAATAAAAAGCATCTTGGATGGGCGTTCGAGGAAGGGATTGGACTTGCTGCATATCGAAGCATAATGCTACAGTATCTTCACGTTGCTCCCTAACAAGATCATAAAATGCATTGGCCCTTAATTTATGCACACGCAATTCTGTTATGATATTAACACGTTCTTTTTCATATTTTTCAGTAGATAGTTTGTTCTTTAACAATATGCATAACCCACATGCATCTGATGCAGGCGATGAGAATCCTATATTGAATTTGTTTATAAATACCCTTCGGAACATAGAATATTTCACTTTCAAATTTGAGTCTACAGAATTATTGTAGAGTTTATACAGTATGTTAACGTTCAGGCTGGAGTCAAGGTACACACGTCGTGATTTCATTCTGTTGTAGTGACTTTCTTTGGCTGGAAGAGATTCAAGAAAGCTGGCGATGCTTTTCCTTCTGTCCAACGACTTACTTGATTTCCTGTCTCCTCCTCTTTCGTCTTTCGGGGTAAGGCCTTCATTTATAGCCTTTCCTATACGAATCGCACGGCTCTTTCCAATACCCATGGCCTTAAGAAAGAAATTCAGACAAACCCTCTGCATGCCACACCTTACCGTTCTCATCTGTAATAGATAAAAACAATATAGCATTAACAATTAAATCAAATAAAAAATTGACACATGTATGAACAACTTCAGCCTATGCACGGCTTGTATGAAATGGACAATAAAAGTCATTGTCATGTCATTCACTTAATAACATGAGCTGGATTTACGGTATTTTCTTTTGTCAGTAACGAGCAATCTAGGCCGATTTCGTGAAGGGGCAGATGATGATATGTGTCTTGTTAGATACTTGTCCTGATCACTTTTAGACACATTCTGAAATAATCGATTTCGATTGTGCATGATATCAGCATTGGTAACTTTACTGCAGCTGTAGGCTTTGTTGTCATGACTGCATGGTCTTTTAAATTTCTGTAACTCTGGGTCAGGATTTTCATATCTGAAAATAAATAAATAAATAAATAATAATATATTACATTTTAATAATAATTTGTATTTGTATAATAAGATTATAAACCACCATGTAGGCTGTGCTACACAACTTTTTAGAATAATATAAAATTGGTCTACTATTATTAGTAATAAACATAATTAATACATTGAGATAATACAATTTTGTTTATTTTACACGTACCTTTTAATCTTTTTCCCATCTTTCTTTCGGCCTGCAGACTGTCTCTTTCTTGACCCAGAGTTAATAGCCCTCACTACAGTTTCTTCCATCTTCTGTATATCATGTTACAGGGAAAACTGCCTATTATAACGAGAACAGCTTATATTTGAAGCAGTGGGTGCAATAAACTACCCCTGTTAGGTAGGGGTTAGTTCACTGACCTTGCAAACAAGTTTTGTTGAAAGAAATATTTTTCAAACAAAAAGGCTGGAAAGGTTTATACCCTGCCAACTTATGGGGTGAGGAGGCTGTTGAACGGAAGTGACAAACAATGCATTCCTAGAGCCCCTTTCAGATGCCACAACCTAATTTACACAATAGGAGTATTTTCATCTCGAAATATAAAATGTAAGGTACTTATTCAGTTTTGATTGAAACATTGTTTAGTGGATAATATTTGTATGGGACTTGTTTGGTATTGACTGGAAAAGAATGCCGTACTTTAGACTCTCCAAAGTACATAACTCTTACAAATATATAAGTCCAGATCTATTTAATAAATTACCAAAACAAGCTTACACTGCGCCTGCAACTAAATTTAAAAATGCTCTAGATACTTGGATTCGAAATAAAGTAATATACAGTATAGAAGAATTCAGAGATTGTAATGTGGATGATCTGTCTTTTTAGCTTATTTTAATCTCTATTTGATATTTCTATGTAACCAGAATTTCAAGCATTATTTGTAATGTGGATGATCTGTCTTTTTAGTGTAATGTAATCTCTATGTAACCGTAATTTTAAGCACTATTTGTAAACAAAACTATGGACGAAACCTAATACATGTGACAAACAATGTAAACGGTGAATAAACTTCTTGATTCTTGATTCTTCATTCTTGAAATAATTTTCTTTTTAAATTTCTTCTGGACTTGTTCTATTTTGACTGAAAAGCCTTTCTTTAAGCCCAATGTTCTATGGGACTTGTTCGGATTTCGTTCAAAATCATTGCAGATATCGATGGCATTCAGTAAAATTGTACCGAAAACATCATAAACTCATTTTTGCCCAATGGTGGACTTGTCTCGTTTTGAACACAAGCTCCACATATGTAGACTAGAGACTGGCAAAACCTTGGAATAATCATGCCCACCACTCCCGGAGAAAAAATCAATATGAGCATGAGTGGACTGCTCAAATGTTGTTCGGGAGACGCGTTCAAATGACTATTTGCCTGGCCGGTGATTTATGTTGAACTCCAGATGCACTTACTTCATACAACGAAGATATTGTGTATAGCATACACTACTTCAACAAAACCAATAATGCCCTATTATCTCCTTCAAACCGTCTTCTATGAACAATGATGAGTCCCAGTGCTGTGATGCAAGAGTTCTCATGAGTGAGACTCCCGAACAAATACTGTTGCCTAATCACTCAGGCACTTCCGCCTCCATGCCATGCAGCTATGCACTCTGTTCTGAGGCTTGATGAGCACAAACAGCATGATTCGACTCCTGGACCATTGCCTACCTCTAACATAAACCTAAGTTTTTAGCCTATGAACTGATATTGGCTTAACAAAATAAAACATATTTGTGATTAAAGTTCAAGAATTATTGACTGTTCAGTCAAAAATATATATATATATATATTTTTTTTTTCTGTTACTTACTTTTTTACTTTTGCAGCCATTTCCACTTTCAGCAGTTGCCTGTTCTCAGATTCCATCTTTTTCTATCCTGCCAGTCTTCCTCAGGCAGGGCTCTCCTTCTCATAGCTTTAGCTATTGTCCCTCTCCAGGTTGCCCTTGGCCTCCCTCGCCATCTTCTCCCTGGCAGTGACCAATTGAGCAGGCATTGTGGCCATTGTTGTTCCTCCATCCACCGAACATGTCCATACCATCTCAATGCTCGAACATCAATCCTGTATGAAACTGGTTCCACCACATCCATCTCCATTCTGATATATTCATTTCTTAGTCGGTCCAAACGGGTAGCTCTCATACTCTCTTGCAGCCCATCCATTTCCAGCGCCTCAATCTTACACCTTTGCCTCTCATCCAATGTCCAACATTCTGAAACATATGTCAAAATACTTTCAACAACAGCACGCAATATCATTTTCTTTGTTCTTTTGGATATGAGACTACTCCAGAATATCCCATTCAGAGACCTAATTGCTACTCTCGCTTGACTTATCCTATGGAATATATTCACATCACATTGGCCAGTCTTATCAATTAACGAACCCATGTATTTAAACACATCCACACTGCTTATCCGACCAAACTCAAAAATCAAGTCTTCTCCTTGCTCCTTTCCAACCACCAAAAAATTCTGTCTTCTTCATATTAATTGCTAATCCCCACTGCTTATACGCATCCACTAACTTTCTCACTTGATACATAACATCATCTCTATCCAGAGCCAAAAGCACTTGACCATCAGCAAACAACAGTGAATGCAAATGTCGATGATGTATTGGCACACCCGAGCTCTTGCACTGTCTGTTCCAATAGCCAAGAACAACTTCTAAATATAATTTAAACATTTTTGATGACATAGAGCATCCTTGTCTTAGTCCTTTGCTTGTTTCAAACATGTCAGATATTCTATTGCCAACCTTTACAGCTGCCTTGCAACTGTAGTACATTCTTTTCATCAACTCTATTGTTGCACCATCCACATCCACCTTTTCCAACGCCTTTCATAGCATCTTTCTTGGCACCGAGTCGTACGCTTTTTTTATATCAACAAACACCAAATGGAGATCTTGATTTTTTGCCACCATTTTCTGGCACATCTGTCGTAAACAAAAGATGTTATCCACCCAACTTTTCCCCACTGTGAAACCCACCTGCTCCTGGGATACAACCTCACATGCTATCTTTTCCAATCTGTTCTTCACTATACTACTGAACACCCTACTCACTGAAGCCATGACACTTATTCCTCTATAGTTACTTGGATATTTTCTATTTCCTTTCTTATATATGGCATAATATATGATAACTTCCATTCCTGAGGTATATCATCTCCTTTAAGCACTTTATTAAAAATAGTTGTTAATGCTGTTACAACTTTAGGTCCTCCATATGACCATATTTCAATAATTCAATTACTACTCCTTGCCATTTTTTGATCTCTGAAGGGCCTGGTATACTTCATTTTCATTTACCTCTTCCATATTACAGTTTGCTACTTCATTCTGTTCTTCCCTACATTCCTCTCTGTCCTCCTTGAGGAGAGTTTCAAAATGCCTCTTCCATTCACAAATCACAATCATTCCCGGTCCTCCTCTCATTGTGGTAGGCGCTTTCACCTGCAGTATAAATCTCCATGTTTCTGAGACCCTATTATACCCAACTAAATGCTCTACCTCGGCACATTTCTTCTCCCATAATTCCTCTTTGGCTCGAGCAACCATCCTTTTAACTTCCCTCTCAATTGTGTTGTATGGTCCCTATCTTCTTGCCTTTTAGAATTTAACCATTTCTGGTAAGCACTCTTCTTTTCCTCAACTTTATCTCTTAGGGTCTGAGTCATCCATTCAACACACTTCTTCCTTCCTCTCTCCATTCCCCCAGCTTCTAATAGGTATGACTTTAAATCCTCATAAATCAAAGCTGCAAATCCCTCCCTATCCAACCTGAGCTTCTGCTCCACTCGTCTCCTGGATAGATCTCGTACACTCCAGTCTTGTAGCAGACCCACATTTAAACGTGGCACTTCAATAACACTACCTTCTTCTTCTTCTTCCCTTACCTCAACCTTAGGTCTGTTAAAGAATTTAAAAGAAGAAAGTTTAAATTCTGAACACAAGTATAAACTAACTGTAGTACTGTACTGAAAACAAGAATAATGCTTTTAGACTGAATGGAAAAAGTCCATAATGTTCTTTTGCTTTAAAGAAGACTAACATTTTGCCATGCTGTGCCTTTTTTTATCATAACCAACTGAGGATGTCGCTTTTTTCATTTTAAAAAAATCCCGTCCAGATTAACTGGATATCCAGACAAGAGAGGTTTGGATTAATGCGTCTCTACTGTACTTCCAACTTTTCACATGAATCCTTAAATACAAGCATCTAAGAAAAAGCTTAGGCTTACTTACTCAACGGCAATAGACAATTCCTCAGCAAACTAAAGGAATATTATCTATTTTATGGAACCCAAAGGTTCATTGCCGTGCTTACCTGAGTCTGCCATTCAACCCTATTCTGTGCTAACTCTATCCAATCATCCCTAGCAAATCCTACTTCCCTTAAATCCATTCTAAGATTGTCCTCCCACCTACATCTAGGTCTTCCACGTGGTCTTTTCCCTTCGGGTCTCCCAGTCAATACTTTTGAGATATGTCTTTCCTCCCCCATGCATGCAACATGTCCAGCCCATTTCATCCTTCGTGATTTAATTACCCTTACTATGTAATACTACAGTGAGTCTCAGGCAGATTGGTTCCGCCGCGCCGCACGTTGGGTTCCCCCCAGATGACGCTCCTATCCCCGGTATGCGGCAAAGGAACTCCCCGGCAGTTGACTGACTTGTCCGTGCGTGACAATGAAAATAAATGAAATAAGTTTGAAAATAACGAAAATAGGCACCTACCTTAATACAGGAGATGTTGGAAGTGTCCTCCTCCTACATCCACAAATTTTTGGCATCGTGATAGGAAATTCCGATTAATACGCATTAATTGTTCTTCCGTTATTATTGAGTTTATCTCTATCCTAATGTTTTCTTTTAGTTGTGACAACTACCGAATAACACTTTCACGTCTGTACAACACGAGAACAATGCTCAACTGCAGGCTATGCAGGCTATCTGCGGGGACACAGCTGGCCGCGACGCGGGTAGTGTTGAGTCATCACAAGAGAGAAACACGGCGCGCGCGACAAGCGGCACCAATCTGTCTGAGACTCACTGTAGATAATTTATCAGACATTACAAATGCTTTTAATAGTCACTTTATAAATATTGCAGAGAAATGTATTCCTATAAATAATATTAGCATTAAGGCAGTAGACCTACTAACAAAATCTACAGTTTGGAACCATATATTTCAATTGAACCTTACTTCCCACATAGAAATTGAAAATATAATCAAGTCTCTCAAAAGTAAAAGCTCGTCTGGATGGAATGAGATAAGTAATAAGTTATTAAAAAGCCGCTCATCAGAACTCAGTAAACCTCTTAGTCACATATGCAATTGTTCATTAGAAAATGGAATATTTCCAGAAAGACTGAAGCATGCTATTGTTAAGCCCCTCTTTAAAAAAGGTGACAAAAATCTACCATCAAATTACAGACCTATATCGCTCTTAATCTCATTTTCAAAAGTTTTTGAAAAAGTCATGTACAACCGCATAATACACTATCTTAATTTGAATGAAATTCTTACTTCATCTCAGTTTGGATTTAGAAGTGGCATGTCCACTGAGAATGCTACATTTCAACTTACTACAGAAATACTGGAAGCGTTAGATAAAAAGAAATATGCTCTGGGAATTTTCTGCGACTTAGCTAAAGCATTTGACTGTATAAATCATGAAATATTACTTCAAAAATTGGATCATTATGGGTTCGATAATTTAACACTTAAGTGGTTCAAATCATATCTTTCTGATAGAACTCAAAAGGTAATAATAAAAGGAAATGAATCTAACCTAGGGGTTGTTAAGAATGGGGTACCTCAGGGATCAATACTGGGACCTTTGCTCTTTTTAATTTTCATTAATGACTTGCCCTATAACTTAAGTGACGAATCAAAGGTATTGCTCTTCGCAGATGATACTAGTGTACTTGTAACAGGAACGTCACAAGAACATTTATCAAGAATAGCTACAAAGGCTTTTCATGAGTTAAACACATGGTTTCTAGCTAATAAAATGACACTTAATATTGATAAGACCCATTTTATACAATTTAGGACAAAAAACAGATGTATCTCAAATCTTGAAATTAATTATGGAACACAAATCATACAAGAAATTAGCAATGTAAAATTTTTAGGACTGCAAATTGACCAAAATCTTGACTGGAAGACACACATAGAAATGATAAGTCCAAAACTGAGTTCAGCGTGCTTTGCTTTAAGAATTTTGAATAATATATTAAAACAGGATGCATTACTTATGGTATATTTTGCATATTTTCACTCGGTAATGAGGTACGGGATCAGATTCTGGGGCAACTCTACCCATAGGGAGAAAATATTTAGATTACAAAAGCGGGCAATAAGAATAATATGTGGAAAGAAAAAAAGGGAATCTTGTAAACCGCTATTTGAAAAATTAAAAGTTCTCACTCTTACAGGGGAGTATATATACTCTGTTATGTGTTTTGTAGTGAATAATATTGATGAATTTCAAACTAATTTTAGTGTACATGGACGTACTACCAGAAACATGAATGATCTACACAGACCAAATAACTCGTTAAAACTCTTTCGGAAGGGTGCTTATTATTCTGCAGTACAGATATATAACAAGCTTCCAAACAACATTAAATTATTATGTATTCAAAGAAAGAGCAAACCTTTCAAAACAGCTGTCAAGGAATTTTTAATAACTCACACTTTCTACAATTTGGAGGAATATTTCCAGCTTGGATAAATTTGGCAGCTTGCAGTTTCTGTAGGCCTATATTATTGTTATAACATACATGTATTTTTTTATTTGACATGTTCTATATCCTTGAGCCCCGCTCAACACAGGATCTACAGGACGAGATATCTACATCTACATCTACATGTCCGGTCAAGCGTACAGGTCATGAAGCTTGTCGTTATGCAATTTTCTCCAGTACCCATTTTCATCCCTCTTGGGCCCAAATATATTTCTCACCACCCTGTTTTCGAACACTCTCAGACTATGTTCTTCCCGATCAGTAAGCAGCCATGTCTCACATCCATATAATACAATCGGCAAAATAATAGTCTTATAAATCTTAATTTTTAGATTTCTGGACAGAAGACGATAAGATAAGAGTTTCTGAACTGCATGAAAATAAGCATTTCCTGATTTGAGTCGAGACTTAACTTCTGCCTTAATATTATTTGTGTCTGTAATTATTGTTCCCAGATATTTGTATTCCTCCACTTGTTTGAACGATTTACCGGCTATCCTAATATTTTGTGAAGCATTATTTTGACATTCCATGACCATAGCCTATACTTAGTTTTTTCTGTATTAATTTCCAATCCAACATTCCTGCAGGCATCGAAAAGACTTTCAGTATTTCTCTCAATTGTGTTTAAGTCATCGCCCAACAAGCAAACGTCATCTGAATAAGCTAAAGTCGGGTGACTGCAATTTAATTCTAGGCCTACCTTATTTTCCTGAACTTTCCTAATGGCATATTCCAAAGCGAAATTAAAAAGTAAAGGTGGTAGGGCATCTCCTTGCTTCAAGCAAACCTATCTGATATAAGAGTAAACAAGAGTAAACATCCTTCACCTTCTCGACCATTATTGTTTCCTGACCCTCCTGCAGCAGATGAAGAACATTTGTCCATTTCTCATTCATAAAATAGTCTCATGAGCAATAAACAGCTTCGTCCCCAACACTTCAAAGATCTTATTTCTAGGTCTTCTGGAGAATTCAGCAGATGCCTCCTATTTGTAGTTATGAAGCTTGTCAATTGAATGCTGGCTGGAAAAGTTAACAATGAAATATGCTCTCATTTTTATGGAGCTTCCTTGATTGCTCTTGGAAAAAACTGGTGGATTACGTCTTATCGCCATAGGCAATACTTTTCACCATCTTACAGCCAAGATTGTTTTCTCTGTAATGAAGAAATCGGTGCTTACCTCAGGCCTCGCCAGCTGGGTTCTGGTACCTCGAAAGGATGCAAAGCAATTATTCACACCATGCCCACTTATTTTAATTTAAGTGAAAATACACACAACATCCTTTTGAAAATTTCAGAAACTGTATCACATGAGACTCCATGCTGGAAATAGTTAAGAACAAGACTCCTAACTTATATGGTTACATGTGGCAAACCTATAGGAACCCTTCTAACCTCTTTTACAACACTGAAATAATACCTTATCAGACTGCGGAGTGCAAGAAGGAGATCCTTTAGGACCTCTAATTTTTAGTTTCACATTAGACTCTGTTATTTCTTATCTACATAGCCCTCTAAATATTTTTTATTTAGACAACGGTACCCTGGCAAGGGAACCTGAGATGATCTTATCTGATTTCACATCAATTATAGATACTGGAAGAGCTATAGGTGTGGAAATAAATCCTGATAAACGCGATTGCTCTGAGCAACATCCATATACTGTATTATCATGGCTTTTGACAACATTGCTCCAGGGATAAAGATATTTTCCAAGTCAGATTTAACATTTCTTGGTAGTATCATTTTCCTTCCGGCTGTTGAGTCATATCTTAGAGATAAACTGGAGATGATGAAAAATTATTTATGGATTGAACTCTCTCTCTTCCCACATAGCTTACTTTCTTCTAAATTGTTTTCCAATTCCTAAATTGAATAACTATCTTTGTTCAACTACTTTTTTATTAAAATTGTTGTAGCAATTCATGAAAAGTCCAGCATCCCCAACCATTGGATATTTGTTAAAGTGGAAGTACTGTATTCTCCAAAACAGGCCAGCTTCTTTATGATTCACTTTGTTGCAGTACCATAAACTACTTACCATGACAAAGTTTCACCAAGACAACAATGGGACACCCAATTTGTCCACAAAGCAACTTTAATCCTGATAAATCTAAGCTGCAAACAATGAACAAATGATATATAATGGTCTTACAAGTAGAAAATTCCAAGTTCCTTGCTTTCAGGTGAACATCCAGTATTAGGCTACTAGTGAGGGTAAGGACTTTGTTTTGACTGGCAATTTCTGGACATTTTTTTAAATATTTGGACTCTGGTGGACAGTAAAAATATCCCACTACACAGAGTTGCTCAAAAAATCTGTCTTAGGTAGAGTGAGTGAGTGTTCCAAGACCTGGAATGAGAGGCAAGAAAATAGAAGGTCTGTTCCTAAAGCTGTGTACAGTACATGTAGGCCTACTGTCATTACCATACATTGTGAATACCGATTCACTGAAAAATTACATTGTGCACATACGTCAAGCAGTGAAACTGACAATGTGCGCAAGCATCATCAGTCGTGGTAGGTGACAGTACATGAATTGACTTTACATCTGTTCCCAAAGTCAAGTCACATACTATCAAGGTAAGCCGAAGATCCGTGTTCAAATCCCGGTTATGACATAAAATTTTTCAAGCTGATTCTTACTTGTGCTACAATGCATTTGCACAGTGTCAGTTCACTTTAAAATAACTGTGTGCAGACATCACACAGCAAAATGCACAATATGTGATGCATAGGTGAAAGATAGATTTATGCCATGCACCAGCCAAGCTCTGCCGTTTTGTTAGGTTAGGAACATTTATGTTAGTTTAGGAGCAATATACTGAATAGCGCGGGGTTTATTATGTCTCACATTGCATCTCTTCTGCGACGAAACCCTAAACTCCACCTTCCCAGGTGGGTCCCATTACAGAGTTGGTGGGAGAAGCCTACTATGCGGCATAAAACTATTTTTTCCCCATCATGGTACTTGACAAATTCATAGCAGGGCTTTGGGAAGACCTATTGGGAACAAACGTAGCTAAATTTAATGATTAAGGAAGAGAAATGTACGAGGGTTACAAGAGCAAAAATCAGAAGCGAATAAAATAAGAATTTTTTTCTTCAGACATATTACATTGCAAAACCCATTCTTGGCGTTCATAAAGCCACGTGTTTCGCATTTATAAAAAAATTAAAATCGAATTCAAGTTTGGCGGTGAATAATTAAAAACATCTTGACTTGATGGTGCACTCATGCGATCCTACCCTCAGATGGTGGAACTACGAACAGAAGACTGCAGTAATACGCAGTGAGAAAGAGAGTTAGCGTAATGATTTACCACAAATAGCACCTGCATCAACGCATTCATAGGTCATGATTATAAGCTAAAAAAGACTAGTGATTTTTCATACCTTCAAACAGCTGATTACCCTGCTCCCAGTCTTCAAAATCGGACACCGTAACCACGTGCCGTCGACTGTCATCGTGTCGTCTGATTAACCAATCAGGAACAAGTATAGAAACGGAAATAAGGTTTTCCAGGGAGGAATTTATTCTGAGACCATGTTAAAATTCATTTGACTTCATGCCCTGCAAACAGCCGCAAACAAATTCTTGTCTACATTATACAATATGTGGAATCACACCTTTCATATTGATTTTTGGCGTCATAACACCGACTGAAGCAACCAACAACGGACGTTGGCTTTCCTCTCGCAGACTTCGAGTGCACCTACCTCTATGGCCACACCGGAACTGGCATGAATGGGGGGGGATGGAAACATGCGGTTGTTTTCCCGCGGTTTCGCGCCAACTGTGTTTTTATGGACCCATGTTTGGTTTGTTTAGCTGCTTGGTTTCCCGTTTTCCTTCAATTCTGTCAGTGTAACATCTATTTGTTTTGGACCTTGTTCATCGTTACCAAAGAACTGTGAGCAATGGATGTGCCTGAAACACAGACAGGTCAACAGCGTGTGAGGGATGAAATTGGAGTGAGATGTCAGAAACTGCTCCAAGATTTTCTTGAGGAGTACAAGGAGGACGGTAAGGTCAAATATTTATATGCTGCTCAAGAACTCCGTAACCCAGAAAGGAGTACACTTGAAATAAGTTTTGAAGATATTGAAAAATATAATCAGAATCTTTCATCAACAATAATAGAAGAATATTACAGAGTTTATCCATACCTCTGTCAAGCTGTCAAAAATTTTGCCAAGGATAGGGGTGAAGTTAAAGAAGAAAAAGAATATTACGTTAGTTTCATTGATGTGCCAACTCGTCACAAAGTCAGGGAATTAACAACTGCAAAAATTGGAACCTTGATTCGTATATCGGGTCAAGTGGTACGAACCCACCCTGTGCACCCTGAGCTTGTTTTTGGGACATTCATTTGTCTGGATTGTCAGACTGTAATAAAAGATGTGGAACAGCAATTCAAATTTACAAATCCAACTATATGCCGAAATCCTGTGTGCAGCAACAGAAGGCGATTTATGCTTGAAGTTGATAAGTCCACATTTGTGGACTTTCAGAAGGTGCGCATTCAAGAAACACAGGCTGAATTACCTCGTGGCTGTATCCCTCGAAGTGTGGAAGTTGTACTAAGGGCAGATGCAGTAGAATGTGTTCAGCCTGGAGATCGTTATGACTTCACAGGAACTTTAATTGTTGTGCCCGATGTAGCAGCTTTATCTCTTCCTGGAGCTAAAGCAGAACTTGGTTCTCGACATAAAACAGGAGAAGCAAACGCTGAAGGTGTAAGAGGTTTGAAAGCTCTAGGAGTTCGTGAACTTCATTACCGTATGGCTTTTTTAGCGTGTTCAGTACAGCCAACCAATCCTAGGTTTGGTGGAGGAGAATTATTAATGGAGGAAGTTACAGCAGAAATGATGAAGCAACAAATGACCGATGCTGAATGGAACAAGGTTTACGAGATGAGTCGAGATAGATCTTTGTATCAGAATTTAGTGGACAGTCTATTCCCATCAATTCATGGCAATGATGAAGTAAAAAGGGGGATTGTTTTAATGCTATTTGGTGGTGTACCAAAGAAAACCATGGAAGGAACTGCTCTTCGAGGTGACATTAACTGTTGTATAGTTGGGGATCCCAGTACAGCTAAGTCACAGTTGCTCAAACAAGTTGCCGACTTCAGTCCTCGTGCTGTATACACATCAGGTAAAGCCAGCAGTGCTGCTGGTTTGACTGCAGCTGTTGTTAAAGACGAAGAATCATTTGATTTTGTAATAGAAGCAGGAGCTCTTATGCTTGCAGACAATGGTATCTGCTGTATCGATGAATTTGATAAAATGGATCCACGTGATCAAGTGGCAATTCATGAAGCTATGGAACAGCAAACAATCTCCTTGGCCAAAGCTGGGGTTAGAGCTACTCTGAATGCCAGAACATCTATTCTTGCTGCAGCGAATCCAATCGGTGGTCGTTACGATAGAGCAAAATCACTTCAGCAGAATGTGGCTCTCACTGCCCCTATCATGTCTAGGTTTGACCTGTTTTTCATCTTGGTTGATGAATGCAATGAGGTGGTGGACTATGCTATAGCTCGCAAGATAGTTGATCTGCATAGTAACATAGAAGATGCTGTACAAAACGTTTATACAAGAGAAGAAGTCCTGCGGTATATAACCTTTGCAAGACAATTCAAACCCCTTATCAGTGAGGAAGCTGCCAGTCTCCTAGTTGAACATTATACACATCTTCGACAGAGAGATACCACAGGCGGAGGGAAGTCTACATGGAGAATCACAGTAAGACAACTGGAAAGTATGATTCGTCTGTCTGAAGCTATGGCCAAGATGGAGTGTTCTGATGAAGTAAATGTTAAGCATGTGAAAGAAGCTTATCGTTTGTTAAATAAATCTATTATTCGTGTAGAGCAGCCTGACATCCATTTGGAAGAAGAAGAAGAGTTGGTCGATGAACCAATGGAGGTTGATGAAAATGAGGCACCTGCTACCGAAGGAGATGTGGACACAGGAGAGAGAGTCAGAAGTGATGAGATAGAAGCACAACAAAAGAAGAAGAAATTGACTTTATCATATGAAGAGTATAAAACATTAACTACGATGTTAATTGTTCATATGAGAAGCGAGGAAGTTCGAGCAGAAAAAACTGAGGAAGTCAGCAGTGAAGGTTTAAGAAGAAGTGATGTAGTAGCGTGGTATCTTGAACAGATTCAGGATCAAATTGAATCAGAGGAGGAACTTCTGGAAAGGAAAGCATTGGTAGAGAAAGTGATTGATCGACTTATCTACCATGATCAAGTTATTATTCCTTTAATGAAGACAGGAGTGAGTGATGAAGAAGATTCTTCTGATGATCCTCTACTTGTCGTGCATCCCAACTATGTAATTGAAATGTGAAGTAGAACCAGTAGTGTGACCAATAATGTTATTACAAAAGGTCAGCTCTAATAAACTGAAATTAAAATTAGACTTTTGAAAAAGTGAAATTAAATCTAGCGAAAGTATAATAGGTAATAATAAAATAATAGGCAGTTACGCTGCCCATAGGTTGGCCACCAACACTCCATTGCATAATCGTGCATCTTATTGGCCCTTCTCACAAAGGCTTATCCAGTGCTGGATATATATTTATATATATGCATACTCTCCAACAAGTTATAGTTAAATCCCCCCATTATTGTTTATAATAATTACTGTACTTGAAGCTTCCAGAGGGGAGGGGTCCTGGTGGTTTTGGGGGGCAAAACTCCCAACAAAGAAAAACAGAAAAGGGATCCGGGACTGATACCAAACAACTGGTAAAGGGGATCTAATTGGAGGGTTTGGGGGCAAAGCCCCCAATATAGAATCACCGGAAGGGTCTGAGGCTGATTAGAAGTTTTCGTACCCAGTAGATACCTTGGTCTCAATAGCAACTGAACTAAGACAACTTTTTTATCATTGGGTTTCCAGGATTGAATTTTCTCCATGTGATCGATTGCCAACTCCGGTGATATAACAACAGTTCACAGCTCCATTTTAAGTTAATTTTGTGTCCACTTCACAATTTTACTTAGATTTAAGATCTTTGTACATTATGCTTTTAAATGAAATCTATAGGTTCTAAAGAATAAGTAATATAGGCCTAACATCAAATTTGCCGGCAAGTTTACAGTATCCGACCCACCCGGCTCCCCTTTCCACGCCCTGGTCGCCTTCTCCACCGGCCTGCCTGCGTGCTCGCTTCCCCTACACCTACCACGCATCATCCCGCGTGCAACTTCCCCGCTATGGCTCGTGCCGGCCGCTACTAAGTGCCGGTAATACAGCTTCCTGTGTTAAGCCGCGGCTTACTCTAATGATTGCATTGCATTGCATAAAAACTATTATAAGACACAAAATAAAATTTCACGAATTATAGAAAATGTCGAACAATTAAAAAAATACCCTTGTACCAAAAATAATATTTCACGATCTTTAAACACCGATTTGAAAGAAGAAAAAAATTCACAATAGCAAAAGACCCTTGCACCATACATAATATTCCACAATTTTTAAAAACTATTATAAAACACAAAATAAAATTTCACGAATTATAGAAAATGTCGAACAATTAAAAAATACCCTTGTACCAAACATCTCCCCATCATATTTCACGATAATTAAACAGATAAAATAATATTTCACAATAACAAAATACCCTTGCAACACCAACAAACATAATATTTCACAAATTATAAAAAAATAATTCACGATAAAAAAAAATACAAAATGCCAAAAACCCTTGCAACAAACATAATATTTCATGCCAACAGGATATTTCACAATTTTATATATATATAAAAAAATCGAAATTTACATAATATTTCCCAATTTAAAAAAAACGCCGTGTTATGACATAAAACATGGCTTAAATGATGCAGAAAAATTCCCTTGCACCAACACTACTCTTTTCATAACAAACAAACCATCTCAAAATTAGAAAACCCAATTCTTGCGTTAACACTCGCTAACGCAATAGATAACTAAAATATATCGGAACTTCCTTCACTGCTCAACTGGCCTTCGTGGCGTAATGGATAAGTCTCTTGGCTACGATGCTAAGGGTCATGCGTTCGATCCAAAATTTAATGTTAGGAATAGGTCTCGAATAGGTAGGTAGGGTGAAGAGGAGGTGAGAGGAAGAGAGGAAAGAGACGGGAAAGGAAGAGAATAAAGGAGAAATAAATTATTTTTCTCTTTCACCATTTCCATACTAGATGTCGCCACCGTCGCTATTCTGCTAGTAGTTCTAATACCGCCGCTAGGTTTCTCCCCACCCTAAACCCCTACTTTCCAGTCGGGTCCCGTTAAGAGAGTAGTGGTGGGGGGCTCGGGTGGGTCGCATATTGTATTTTTCCCAATTTGCCTTCTTCCATGCTTTTAAAACCACAATATATCATCTAGTAGAGTGCTATACTGTCCTTGTTAATAAAGTTTCATTTAAAATACTAACTGCCTTAATTGGAAGGTTAAGTTTACCTATGATCACACAATGTAGACCTATAAATTTGATTTCCTTCATATTTATTGCCTAATAATGTACATAGCAGTTGCAAGCATTGTCTGTGAGCTTCAAAGCTCCGCTCCCTGGCAGCAACAATGCATAATTCTGCATCCCTGCCTCCAGTTCTGTTAGTAGGAAGGAATGAGTTTTTAATCTTACAAAATTACAGTATTACGTATGCAAATGTATATTGTGCTCACTTTGATTATAAGAGGTGCTGGATGTCCCGTTTGTCTCTTACCACATATTCGTGTCAGTACTTAGTAGAAAATTTGCATTTAGGCTGACATGTATGCCTACACATTCTTCTTCCATGAATACTGTCTAATCTATTCTAATCTCTCTCCTGCTTCATCAGTCTTCTAAGCAAGCACACATGGATGTTCTCTCTCTGTTATTTATTTGACACAGACCCAGTTTCATTAAACTTATTTACCCCCAAGTTTATTTAAGGGTTTCTGTTCGGGATTGGAGAACCCAGATATTTTTTTACAAACTCTCCACAATCATTTTTTTTTTTAAATATGTCTGTACCATAAATATTGTTTGTTGTAATGTACATTTCTATGAGAAGATTAATAAAATAGAAGAGATTAGAACAGAATCGAATTAGATAGAATTCACAGAAGAAGAATGTGTATGGAGACCTAAAAGCAGATATTCTATGAAATCATCATTAATGTGTTATGATGGAGGAACAAATACTTCTAGTACCTGTTATAATCAAAGTTAGCGTAATATGTAATTTTCATAGGTACGGTACGGTAATGCTATTATTTTGCGAGATATACAAACCCATTCCTTCCTATTGCAAGATGCAGGGCACAGAATTGTCAACTGTCACTGCATGACTGTGCTAGGCAGCAGAGCTCAAAGCTTGCAACTGCTCTGAATATGATAAATCTGTCATGTTGGTCCTGATTTCCACTGTTTCATGTAGTTAAGAATCAAATTTAATTGTTTTCGGTGGATCATGTGTTATTTTTCCTTTCTTCAATCTTTTATTTAATTCTATGTGTGTGCATTCCACTAAAGACTGAAGCAGATGTTGTGACACGGACAATTGAAAGAATATACTCCTCCCGGCATGATATAAACAATCACCTGAGGTAGTCTGACCAAAACGTCGTGAAGATTGAAGAAAGGAAAAATCCACCGAAAACAATTTAATTTTATTCTTGACTGCTCTGTATATGCTCATAGGATTGTTACACTTGCCCTTACAGGTTTGTTTCACAAACATACGTACTCATAAAATAAAATATCTTTTTTACCATAGCCTAATTAACTAATCTGAACAGTTTATATTTTGTGACACAAGTATTACTGTTTTGTAATTATATTCAATCGGTATGCATTATTATAGACAAATTATGTATTTTGACTAGGGAGAGTAATGATGATAAGGTAAGTGATATAGCTGACAAAATATAACTTTTGTATTGTAGTATTGAATAAATAACATTAATTGTTCACCAAGTAGTTATTCAAATTAAATGAATTCCCAGCCTACGCATCCAGCAAGAACTCTAATGGGTGATTTACTGTTTATTCCTCAAGTTTTTAGCAATAAAAGGTTAGCCATCAATTATGGAAGGAATGTAGGTAAGATTTAAAATGGTTGCTGAAATTGTCCAAGAGCTCTCCGAGGATAAGGGGGTCTTTAATGTGACATAAATATATGATGCAGTGCCAGCAACTTTACTTCCTATGGAAGACATTTACAGGTGCTTGTCAGATGTAGGTGGAAGGGACCAACCGCATGCAGCTTTACACTTCACACCATGGTTTCTTTGCTCCTACATTCTGACCTAGAGGCTTTCCTTTACACATCGGTGAATTGCCCTGATTGCCGCCCCCCAACCACTTTACATCTGACAGAATATAATACTGTCATTCTAGCAAGCAGCAGGGGAAAGCTCAGATAGTTTCAACATTCTTACCTAGCTGGAATCTCTAGAAGCCTTGATACATAACCAATGCCAGAGAAGCTTCAGTCTTTTACTATTGGTTGTGGTCGTAATATTTGGATAACCTTATTGTAGGAAGGGAACTTAACTATTGTAACAGGTTTTAGACTGAAATATGGTTACTATAACAGTTTCATGTAAGAAAATTAGTACGGTCCCACTCTTCAAATTCTGTAAGAAATTCTGCTTGACAAGCTAATGGCCTTGCAATCAATGAGCCTGCTAGCCTTATGTAACTAACCATAACACCTGCTTAATCTTGTGGTTGTGTTGCTGAGTATGGAATTAGAAGGTTGGGTTTGATCTCTGGTATCTTGCCTGATTTTTCAGATGTAAAAAAGTCGGGAATGGGATACGGTGCAGTCAGTCTCTTCGCTAGGAATGGAATTGACCATGAAATGACTCAACTTCTGTTATCTACCAATTAAGTCACAAGACTGAGATGAGATACTGTCACTGCATGTGATGTAGTGCTATAATGTTTAGTCTACTTTAAGAAATTCAATGAGGAATTTTTTGTTCATTGTGAAATTTCTAATAATAATTAGTCATACTTATTATATTTAATTATGCAATTAAAAAGAAAAGTTATTTAGATAATCAAGAATTCAATCTATGACATAATTTTATGGCTTTGGTTCTTTAATGAGAACTTCTAGTTTTCAGAATTTCAGAGTTTATTACTATTTCTATATTATTTCAGTTGGAACATAAATAAATGGTGCAAAAATATGTTGCACAAACTTTCTTGCATATACGTGTTAAGGGCTAGCACAGAAAAAAGCAAATTATAGAGACAAATTTTATTTATTACGTTTCATAAAACTAACAAGTATCTAGAACGGGAAGTATCAGGGTCGATCTTTATGTTCAATGCTTTTATTGTGAAATAATAGTAGTATTTTATTTATTTATTTATTTATTTATTTATTAGTTGCGGTACATTACATTATTGAATTATGGCAGTGACCGTTGGTCGTTTAGCCATAATTCGATCAATTACAAGGTGACTCAATTACAAACAGGGTATATACAATTTCTTCTTCACTATTTGTCTATGATGACATTTGTTTTTTGTGTCTTTTTTCTTTTACTTTCCATAAGTAAAAACCTAGCTTTCTTAGGGCCTGTACATTTGTAGTTTTTGATAGTTTGGCCAGCACAACTTCATTGCTAAACTGCAACCATTCCATTTTCATTGAATGCCTATCACTCCAATTCGTCTCTCTGCATGTTAAAAGTATATGCTTAAGATCTTCATTTTCTCCACAAAGTGGGCATTTATCTTTTTCTGCTCTACCTCTTAGTCCTTTTAGTTTCCAAATCCCTAGTTTAAACCATGCTATACCTGCTCTGATTTTTCTATCATTAATAGAAATGTATAATTCCTGACCCCAAACAGTTTTGATCTCCTTATAATATAGCAGTGAAGATTTCTCACTCATACAGCTAAACATATATTGTTTTTCTATGTCATTGCATCTTTGCCTTATTGTACTTGTTATCCTATTTCCATTTGTTGCATTCACTTCCCACAAGTAACCTAAGCCAATTTTCTCTAGTTCTTGTTTCAATATAGAAGCCCAATTTACTTTATTCAAATTAGTTATCATATATCTATAACAGACTTTAAGTATATCATTCTCCTCCATTTTTAAAATTCTGAGCCAATATTTAACAATCCTTGCCATAATTTCTCCTCTACTACTACATTTACCTAGTTCTACCATTGCTACCTTCTTTGGTGTTGAGTTGGGAAGTGCTAAAATTAGTTTGCAGTATTTATCTAGTACAGTATCTATTTGCTCCCAACTGTTTTTATAAAGCCCCCAGATCTCAACCCCATAAAAAATTATTGATTCTACCAAAGAGCTGAAAATGGTATTTAGCGTTTTCACTTGCATAGTTGGTGTTTTAGTAAGACACATGTTTATTGCTGACATTGCTTGCTTACCATGCACGATAGCTTTCTGTCCTTGTTTATTCCACTTTCCTCTCGAGTCTAATATTACACCTAAGTAGCTGATTTCATTTACACATTCTAAGGTTACTCCGTTCAACTGCCATTTTTCTTGTTTTTTTAGCCTATTACCATTCTTAAACACCACAATCTTCGTTTTCTTAACATTCACTCTAAGATGCCATTCATTACAATACTCTTCGATGGCGTTTAATGATTTTTGTAACCCAGTTACTGTAATTGCACTACATATCAAATCATCTGCATAGAGCAAACCATGTATGTTTACATTGTTTATTACTGGCATATGTGTGTTAGCTCTACAAATGTATTTAATTATATCATCTATAAATAGAAATAATAGTAGTAATAATAATAATAACTTGGGGTTTCCATGATGTCCTCAGTCGCAAACGCCAAAATGCAGGAAACATTGAGATATAGCCAAACAATAGAAGCAAATGCTGCACGAATGAATTATTATAAGAGACTACTGGTAAATTTCGTTGTTCACAAAATTTGATTTGAACCCAGGACCTCTTCCCTATTACCCCATACCACTTCGCACTAATTGATTTTGGTGTGTTCATTACGACTGTGGTAACTGACTACATTTCGCAACAATATCTAGATTATAGTATTCTTGTTACTATGGGCAACAAAAGAATATTCATATTTTAATCAAAATGTATGTTCTGAAATTCGCATTTAAGTCATGTTATTTCGTTTTTTTATCCCGATTCCTATTAATTTTATAAAGAAATGTGTTTAACAAAAAATGTTCTTTTCAATTTTCTCTACAACTTGACTGTATTAAGGATCCATGTATTGCCCAGTGTAATGGAAATAGCCTAGAAAAATTGAAATGGGTACGAGTAAAGTACCCTCTAAGTCATTTTTGCAAAAAAACGGATATAGCCATTTTGTTAGTCATAGATAAGTTTCCAATTTTAAATGTTTATTAAAATTGTTAGAGCCAATTTTTCAAAATACTTTCATGGAAAGTCCCTTTAATATTTCAGTTATAAAACTCAATTTCTGGGCGGTTTGATAAAATCCCGAAAAAGTCCTTAGTTAAAAAAATGAAGTAAATACAATGAACCCGCTGCGCTTATCCACAGACAGACGTCATTCCAAAAACACTCTTTTCGGTTTTTAGACATCGTGAAACATGCTTTCCCGGTGTTATCTTGATTTTGATTTTTTGTCACGATCACAATACTTTCTCTATACTACGTTTATGCGAGAAAGAAAAATCTGTCCCTATATGAGAATATCTATGTCTTGGGAATGTCATTAAGATGAGGTTTCACTTTCCAAGCTACAGTAAAAAACTGCTTAAATGGGCACTTTCAATTAGCGGTCATCTAAATATATAACTTACAACAATTTACCAATTAATTTTCCCATAAAGCCTGTGTTAATATCCTCTCCCTTTAACAGCCACCTCACACAGCAGTCAGGGGACACAAATTTCAGAAATGGCCTGGATTAAACAGTCAGTCATAACCCTATGAATACTTTTTTCACCCCTCAAGCAGTCACAAAGGCTTGGCAATGATTTTTGGAAGTCAAAAGTTTGTTAACACAAGTTTTTTTCGGGGTTTTTCCCCACCTGTGAGACAAATGTCAGGTAACTTTAGACCCTTGTGGTCCACGGATATCATCTGGCCGTCATTATCATCTTCATCCCATCCTCGCCTTGTTCGGAGTGAGCGTGTGTGTGAATGGTGTGTCTCATCCTATGTGTTCGAGTTGTATCGGAGGTCGCCCCGGCATTGTGCTGATGACTCATCCAGAGAGGCCCTCCATGTCCTTGTCTGGTCGAAAAAGTATGTCTGTGTTGTGATCCACACTTCATTCCTCTCCCAACTGGTCACAGCGCAGGCTGCATAAAGGTCCCTATAAGGGAGAGGTAATACTACGAAAGAGAGAGAGAAAAAAACATGACTCTTCGGTAAGAATATAATCTGAGAGTTTTCGAAAACAGGGTGCGTAGGAAAATATTTGGACCTAAGACAGATGAAAATGGGGACTGGAGAAAACTCCATAATGATGAACTTCATAGCCTGTACTCTTCACCGAATGTGGTAAGGTAATTAAATCATGGAGGATGAAATGGGCTGGACATGTTGCGTGCATGGAGAAGGAAAGACATATTTCAAAAACATTGACTGGGCAACCCAAAAGGAAGAGACACTTGGAAAACCTAGGCGTAGGTGGGAAGACAATATTAGAATAAATTTAAGGGACATAGGATTTGTGAGGGATGGATGGGTGGAGTTTAGCAAAGAGTATGTTTGAATGGCGGGCTCAGATAAGCGAGGCAATGAACCTCTGGAGCTTCCATTAAATAGATAATATTCCTTTAACTTGCTTAGAAATTGTCTATTGCCATTGAGTAAGTCTGACTCCAGGCAATTTATGGAACAGTATTATATTTCAAGAATTTACATCTTTTCTTTTCTTTCCTCTTGTTAATTATTTCACTTTATTCCCTAATGATTAAATACAAACATTAAATTTACAAAATTCATTCAATCTTTCTTCCTCTCTTTCTATAACTTATTTCTTTTCTTTCCTGTTCCATATTAATCTTTTTTGTGTATATATTAAATACGCTGTTTTCTTGTAATAAGTAGAGATAAGTAGCGGTTATACTTGGTGTTATAGACAAATTGTATTTAAACATTTCCTAATTATAACCAAAGAAATAGTTCAGATAAGGACCCTAGGATAACCATGCTACCTATTAGCCTCAATACTGAAGAGGAAGTATAATTAGGTAGCATGGTATTTCGCATAGATGCCAAAATTCAGAGATTTATTGTCTTAAACAGCGATAAACTAGAATTATAGTAATGTTCTGCTGACTGTACCACAGTAAAATATAGTCTTATGAAACCTGCCAACAGTAATATCCTACCAAGAGTTTAATTATACTGATATTATGGAACTTACACAATGAAGAATATGATTAATTAAATGTATTATATGAGTTGATTATACATACTTTGTTGATTGTCAACTCATATAATAGAAGCTGCAACTACTTGAGTGTAGAGAGGCTTCACTAAATAAATCAAGAAGAAGAAGAAAAAGATTTTGTCAATAATTGCTTTGCAACAATTAATATGTGTACATAGTAGAAAATTAGAATTTGCTTATTCAGGCATAACTGTCAAAATGGATAAAATTGAAGAAGCTGCAATACAGGAATTATCAGATAAAGATCAAGTTATTAATAAAGAACCTGAGAATACTGAAATAGTTGAAACAAAGGCAGATTCCTCGGGTGAATCTGACACAGAAAATTGTGCTATGAAAGTTAAAGAACTAAATACGGAAGATTTCGAGCAACGAATCCAAACTGTCAATGAAAAAGTGGCTAAATTAAAAGATAAGATAGAAGAAGAAAGAGCAATGTGGAGGAAAGAAATAGATGAAATTAACCAATTGCAATTGAAACTTCTTGAGATTAATAATGTGGAATTAGATACAGACTTAGAAAACCCATTGGTAACAGATATGGATGACTGGATTGCCAAATGTAGCTTAGTAAGAGTGAAAAGTAAAGAATACTGTTTGATTGATCCAAAAAGTAATGAATTCCAAAAGCATTTAAAGTGGTATCAAGGAGCTATGGTAAAAGAACAGCCTAACAAAAAATTAAATTTACAGAGGCAGATTTCAGGTAATCTTTACAAAAAGAAATTACTTGAGCTAGAACATATGTGTAATACAGAACTAGCAAGAGTGCGCGCAAGTGCATCATATTTGGACCCTCTGAAGAAAATGGTTTCAGAATGGAATTTTTCAACTGATGAACATGTAAGTCCAGAATTTTCCAAAAGTGTTAATTTCGATGTTTCACACAATGCTCTGATGAACAAGAAGTACACTGATATAGGCTTAGATCAAGATATTTCAAGTGTCTCTTCTTCTACAAAACTGAATATAAGTCATGAATGCAAAGCAGGAGAAAGTGCAAATCGGGATCAGTTTTGTCTTAAAATGAGTGCAAATATGAATGCGGTGGAGGTCAAAATGCCATTGTGGAAAGGCGATGGTTATCAAGATTCAATGCCTTGCTTGTACCAGACCGATCCACCAACCATGTGTGCAAAACTGGCATGCATATTCAAGAATAATCAGATTTCCTAGTCATTTCACAGTTTTCTAAATTAGTTGTTTTTCTTTTCCCTTGCCAACTACACACTTAAGTAGTGTTCCCCCCCCCCCAAAGACATATGATAATTTCTTTTAATGTAAGACAATCTGTATGTGTTTGTTTTCTAAACTACTGTGATAACATTTAACAGTAAATTTTTTGTGTTATTTCTCAGGTTTTTTTTCTTCTTTTACTTTTACTTTTACTTTGAGGTGTCTTGGTTCCATCTACCTTGAATTACAGAGACACTACCGAAACTACAGTACAGTCGGTCAAATAAAAAACGTCGGGCGGTATTTGATTAAGTATCACGAACGAGCATATGCGCATGTACAGGAAGACTTAAGGTTAGGTTCACACACGTCTCTTGTCTATCCATGTATTTTCTTGATTATTTAGTCAGTTTTGTTCCAAAACAAACATGTATATGGGTAGAAGGCTGTGACTATATGCCTCAAATCCGCCATATTCTTGGTTGCAAAGTTTTATAATATTAATAATTAATAGATTCGAGAGGAATATGTTTATTCAAGGAGCATTTTTTTAAGATTTTATTTTATAATACCGGTACTTCTAGTGCAAAATCAATAACTTACGCTCAACTTCTGCAACCAATCTTAGCATCGAAATACGCATCCGGTCAGATCAACGTTTGCTATGAAAACTTCCGGTCGCATTATAGTAACGTTCCCACCTCTGAGCTGCTCTTTCATAAATATGGAACCTTCTCGCTGCTTCAGAGACCGAAAAATGCAGGTCAATTACAGCCCTAACTACACTTTCTCTCACGTTAGCATTTGTATGTGGCGATGACACAAAGCAAAATGAATTATGACAATGCATTAAGTTGAATATCGTGTGTTGCACTTTCCGCGTTGTTCATTTTTTCCCTCCTTGTTCATATTTTCCCTCCTGCCGCATGGCCTCATATGTTCCGAAAATGACCTGTATTTTGTGTTTTTTATAGGAAACTTGTGAACTAATGCGTCAAAACTTTAATTTTAACAGCATACGAGTCCCGACGTTTTTTATTTGACCGACTGTACAATCAACATCCTCTTTTTTCACTACAAAGACGTTTTTGTGGCCTAATGAAATAAAAACTGATTCAATAGGGCATGCTTCCCTGATATCATCAGGTTTATATCCAATGACAAGAAAACATTTGTAAAGGCTCTGTCCAAAATACAGGAATTCAGAGAAATGGTACCAGAAGTTTCTTTGCCACCAAAGCCCATTTTGACTTTGAGAATCTCGGTTGGAGGCCAAGTTGTACCACTGTGAAATTACAAGCAGGTCAGTGATGAAGGAAGTACATCAGTAAGGTTGTCAATAATGTCTGAACCTATGAAAATCATTTTTTTATCTCAATGTTTCAAAAACTATAAAAAGGTTAGAATCGTCAACTCTAGAATTGACAGACGCTCTTTAACAAGTTAAAATTTTGTTTCAAAATGTCTGTGAAGCAGGACAAGACCCAATTTCTGACAGAGTTAAGAAGAAATTTAGGAATGTGTTGCAAAAGAATTGTGGATAATCAACTATGTGTGGAATAAGAGATATGTTGTTGGATAACATGCAGTTTTCTTGTTCTAATATGACAGATGCTCATGATATTTCATGCTTTCATTTCACACCACTGAGATCCTGTGATGTGGAGAGAAGTTTTCTTCATACAAAAAAGGCTCTAAGTGACAACCAAAGAAGTTTTTCTCTTTGACACTTTACAAAAACACATTGTAATTTATTATAAAAGAACATTAAATAAACAGGTAAATAATTCATAAATGGAAATACCCATTCCATGTTACAGTATAAGTACATTAATTTTTGTAAAAGTGGCACACTGCTATGTTTAAACTACAACTGTACAATGAATTGAGAGGTAAGTAAGTTATTGTTTTTACCTTCACCAGTCTGTAAAACTTTACCTGTGGAACATCAGGTACCCAACACTCCGTCTCCTCCTCTCCCCATCAGCAGACTATATTAATACTCCAACTACAGTGAACATTATGGCAGTCAGCAGTGGAATCCAAGTCCTGATAATAAGTGTTAATGATAGAATCAACAGACTTTTCCTATAGCAATCCAAATGATGCCAGAAACTTTCATTTAATATTCTTAAATACTTTTCTGATGTAATTATGTTTGCTCTGAACACATGCACTGAATGAGAAGAATTTATACTCTGGTCTGATATGATTTCGCAAGAACAATACTAGAGTGTAAAGGAGAGATTCATTGGTGACAACTGATTATTATTAGGAGTTCCATCTGTTCCTATTCTAGGCCTCACTCTAATGATTGATGCAGAATCTTCTTCAACCTGCAAAAAAGAAAAGAATTATTTAAATAAATTTAGCCTACTTATGACGGCGAAGTTTTTCAGTCCTGAATGCATAAAATAAAACTCTCAGCATATCGTACTTAATATTCTGTAACAATCTGGTCATTACTACTAACAGCAGAATCTAAATTAGAAGCTTCCTCCAAAGAGATGATAACAAAAACAGGTTAATACCAGTAATGATAGAAGTGAAATGTGCAAAAAGATTATAATTTCAGTGTAATCTAGATTGTGATACAAAGGTCAGAAACATCATTTGGTAAATTCTGGAAATAAAAGCATCCTTTTTCAGTTCTTAAAAAAAATCTCTTCTCCAAAAATGACACATTGCAGGTTTTGAAAAATTAGTAGGGATGCCAGGACATCTTTAAAATATAAGGACATGTCTCTACCAACATCAAGATTTGCTGCCAACCATTACCCGGTATTTTAGCTTGGAAAATGTCCGACATTAAAGCCTGCATCTATTTGGATTTTAAGAAGTTAAGAAATCTTACATTATTACTTCATTCAGTAAATTAGTCCTAGCAGAACTTACTTGCATCTCCCCTTCTTCTTGCTGGCTTCTCTTTTGTGCAATAGTTTTAAGAAGTGCCTTTCCTTCTTCTTTTGTCTGAAACAAACACAAGCATATCTTTTTAGCCTCCACTACACTTCTTTTTAAAGTAGCATTTTGGTTTGTGGCACATGGCCTCAACTAACTGCACCATGGCGTACCACACTAAGATGACACCATAGTAAAGACAAATCTATTAACACATAATATACATTATAATTTATATAATTTAACTGACTATTTAGCTCGTGTCTTTCTTTAAATTTGAACCAATAACATGTAAGAATGAGTCTAAAATCAGCCAATCACAGACATTCACTCAATATTTATCTAATTTGCTTTATCACTCCTACAAAAGTGATAAAGACACAGCACCTTTTCTTTATATTCTGATCAGGTCGGAGACTCTGTAGGCAGCAACTTATGCATGTCACCATTGTCAGGGTACATTAAGATTTATTCTGCAAATACAGTGAATATTACGATTAACCTATACAGGAATCAGCACTATAATTTTTACAGGAAATGTATTCCATGGTTCATCAACGTAAGCATTTAATAATTGTAATCACCTCTTACAAACACATAAACTCAACAGCATGGATGCACACTACGGGTGAAGAGAAAATTAATGGCTTTGAGAGTCCAAATTGTCCAGCTGAGCATCTGCACCTGTTGATATATACCTGCATAATATTATATTTCAAGAAACAATACTTAACAGTATGTATCACTAGGAACTATAACAATAATATAAATTAAAATTAATAATAATATAAATAATTATGTTTTATGTAAAATATCTTCAATATTAAATTATTACATAGGATTATTACTTATTACATATTTATTTATTGAGTATTATTCTTGAAATAGTTATTATAAATGCAATGTATGACTTGAAACTCTCCTAGATAAATCTCTCGGGAATTTATCAATGGTTTTCGATGATTTCCATGGCATTACCTATGATAAATTATGATGAAGTAGCAAGTGGGTTTCTATATTTTATGAACTTATCAATTTGTCGAACTTAACTGTGTTTCCATTACAAGTTAAATTAAGAAAATCAAAATCTGTTTAACTGTTATGTGCTTAATTTTAATGTTAGGTGTCTGCCTGATTTCCTGAAGTTTTTTATGAAAAAAAAAAGGGCAAAGTAGAATAATCTGAAAAATCTTCATTGCTTGGTGCTCAAATATAAAATAAGAACTGAAGCTGTTGTTAGAATCACATTTAAAATTTTGAAAATTGTGGCTGCAGTGCTGGTTAAGAATTCAAAGAGTCAAAGAGTAAAAAAATATACTGTAAGTATTCATTGACATGAAACTTAATCTATTATATGAGTTGACTTAAACACACTTCTGTGCTTCATTATTTTGGTATGACGTGTTTCAAGGACCCTCATCTCCATTTTCAAATACACTGTCAATTCTGAAAATGGGGATAAGGATTCCTAAAACACATCATACCAAAATAATGGTAAGTGAAGCAAAGAAGTGTGTCTTACAGGACATGATATATAATATTGAGTTGGGTCTAGCACGTATACTTCACTTTTTGTATACGGTAAATACCTGAATTAGTTTCAAAGACCATTGTCATTCATAATCATCAGATTAACACAAACGGTTGGTGTTCAGGTATTTATACAAAAAGTGAAGTATACATGCTTGACCCAACTCAATATTATATTCTGTATAATATAGCTTCACTGTGTGAACTTCCAATATGTTTTTAAAGTGTGTCTTAAATCAACTCATATAATAGATTAAATTTTGGGTATTTGCTTCACTGTGCAAGTTCCGTAATACCAATATTCACTGATGTCTTCCAGCTTACCTCCTCATATTCTAAACATTTCTGGGCAAATTGGTAGGCTTCATCAATTTGATTCCTCTTGACATGGTAGTTAGCCAAGTACCTGTAAGCTTGGCTTATTTCACTCTTGTCTGCACGGGACTCATTTTCTGTTACATATTCTGTGTAGGCACCTGCCGCTTGTTTATGTTCTTGAACCTTGTCATATAACCTAAAATGAAATGTTACAAGGTGAATAAAAAGAACCATGTTTCAGCATAGAGCGATATTTGGCTGATGCCAACGTTATAAATCATCTTCTAATACATTCTAAATAAATTTTGCCCTTAATGAAAATACTTGTAACTGATTACAACTTATAATAATCACCAATATTTCAGGATGCTGTCGATCACTGGCTTAACACACATTGTTTTCATGGTCTTGGGTTCAATACTTAACAGTGTATGTTTGTTACATATTCTGTTTACAAACACACTGTTTGTTTTAGTAAGTTTTATGATTTTAAACCAGGGTACTCTGAAAAATATTATACTACAAGAATAAACTGGGATTAAAGGCAAACCATCAAAGATTACTAATTAAATGAGGGTATAAGGTGGACATGAATATTATATTTTATTATAATAGCACCCTCATTGGAAAAATGAAGTTCATTAATACTTAACATATATATTTTGGTTGATTCTACACTCCCTAAGATTTTATTAAATAAAATTATCTATCCCCAATGAGGTAGATGATTGAATCAGGAATTTCTTACATCTAGTTTAAAATTACCGTTAACATTTACAGTAAAAACATTTTTATATGACAGTCATCATAATAATAAATGTTACTACTGGGGCTAATAAATAGGTGGTTGTGCAAAATGTGGAGAGAACGTTTACAAATACGTATGTATAGCTATTTTGTTAACTTAACAAGTATTTTGGCTTAATGGATGCATATACCTTTCCTTTTAAGAAAATATTAACATTTTACCATTTAAGGACCTTATATAACTAAGCTGTATTCATATCTCTTTTAACATGCTTAGCAATAGATACAAAGTTGAATACTATCTTAAACAATATAATAATTTAGGGACTATTATAATGTTTTTTGTTATATGATTTATTGTCATTTTTATAATTTTGTTATATTAAACTTATGATGTGTTTCACAAATTTCATAAAATAATGTTAGCCATTTTTTATCTTTCAAAATAGTTTGTCAGAAACATGTTGCAAAAGATTCCAGTGCAAGACCAGAAACTTAATTTCTTAATTTTCTTAGGACCAGTAATACAGTGAGTCCCATGCTAGAGTTGGCCAATGACGCGGGTTTCTGCATCGCGGCTGGCACAGCTCCAACTCCCGAGCGATCGGGTGAAATATCTACGCTAATAATGCCGCGGTCGGTGTAATGATTCAGGTTCTCACATTTACAGTTAAAATTACAATGAAAATAACCACGTACCTCATCACAAGAGATGTTAGAAATGTTCTCCTCTTGCATCCACACAATACTGGCACCTTTTTAGGAAATTTTCTTTCACGCGCATAAGTTCAGCTTCCGAGACAGAGTTCATTTCTCTTGTGATAGACCTATGTGATATTGTCTTTAAGCTCTTCTAACAGTATGTAAATATTACTTATGGGGAAACTTGAAAAATAAAGTGTATAGGTCAATTTCCCATACTTAAGAAGAACTTAAAGACAATATCACAAAAGAAATTAACTCTATCTCGGAAGCTGAACTAATGCGCGTGAAAGAAAATTTCCTAAAAAGGTGCCAGTATTGTGTGGATACAAGAGGAGAACATTTCCAACATCTCTTGTGATGAGGTACGTGGTTATTTTCATTGTAATTTTAACTGTAAATGTGAGAACCTGAATCATTACACCGACCGCGGCATTATTTGCGTAGATATTTCACCCGATCGCTCAGAAGTTGGAGCTGTGCCAGCCGTGACGCAGAAACCCGCGTCATTGGCCAACTCTTGCGTAGGACTCACTGTATAAACAAGGTTCAAACTTGAGTTTTTCATATTATTCCACATTACCAAATATAATCTTAATTTAAACTTCAGATTAACTTGATCTGGAACTCAACTGACTTTTCAACTTTCAGGCTTGGAAAATATCCTTGAATTCAATCCCAAACCATTCACTTTAAGCTGAAAATAAATTTTACAACTGAAAGGAAAAAAAAAATGTAATTACTTTGCTAGCTTCAGAAGTGCTGTCCCTTCAATGTCACCAACATTACGAGCTTTGAAGTAACATTTCAGTGCATCTTGTATCTTGTCCAACTTCTCATAAGTTTCTCCAAGAGCTATGAGCATTCGACTGTCGTTGGGCCTAAGCTGTTGTGCTTGTTTGTAATAATACAAACAATAAAAATGCATCTTGAGGATTTCGTATGTTTGACCAAGCCCATACCATGCTCTGTAATCTCTTCTATTAACCTCTAAATGGAATATAAAAGGGTATGATTACACAAATGATATTCACAAAGCTTATTATATTACTAACTAGCATGTGCCCGCGGCTTCGCCCGCGATAATTATTTCAAAAATAAAAAATTAAGAGCATAATAGTTAAAACATTATATTTATTAACACCTAAACCACGTGGACTACTTACCACGATTAGATAGCGTCGCCTGGCAAAAGCGATCTCAGATTCGAGTTCCTTGACCCAGAAAATCCCTGTATAGTGAGTTACGTCCAAATCGAATAATGTTTAATCATATTTAGGTCTATGTTGATTATCCCTCTTCCGTGTAGGTTGAAGATTTCGTATGTCTACGGGCCTTGACATTCTAAACAAATGCACCAGCGTGGGCTTACAACATTCAAGCGATCGCGATGCTTTTATTTCCACGGTATGACAAAAATAGCCAAAGCCAAATGCAATTGATTTGACATTGAAATGTATTACTGAAATATGATGCTTCGACAGCGCTAAAATCACGTTTTCTGCCAGTTTTTTCACTCATAACTCGCGAACGAAAGCTAAAATTAAAAATCCGGCTTCGAGGTGCATTCTCCCACCTTTCAGTCCATCTATGTTTAAAATTTCAGATCTCTGCGTTCAGTAGATTTCGCTGGGCATCGCGGACAGACAGACAAACACGTCCTTTTATTATTATAAGATAACATGTGCCCGCGGCTTCCCCCGCGATAATTATTTCAAAACTTAAGTGCATAATAGTTAAATCATTATATTTATTAACACCTAAATCACGTGGAGTGTATTCCACGATTAGGTAGCGTCCCCTGGTAGAAAACGTTACCTCAGGTTCCAGTTCCTTGGCTCAGGAAACCCCTGTATAGTGAGTTTCGTTCAAATCGAACAATGTTTGACCATAATTAAGCCTATGTTGATATCCTTTTTACGTGTAGGTTGAAAATTTCATATATCTGCGGGCCTTGACACTCTAAACAAATGAATCGTCCACGATGGACTTACCAAATGAATCGATCGCGATGCTTTTATTTCCAAGGTAGGCTATGAGGTATGATGACAAAAATAGCCAAAGCCAGCTGTAATTGATTTAACATTGAAATATATTACTGAAACTGTTGCTTCGAAATCGCAAAAAATACACGTTTTCTGCCCGTTTTTCACTCATAACTCACGAACTAAAGCGAAAATTAAAATTCCGGCTTCGAGGTGCACATTCCGACCCTTTAGTCCGCCTATGTATAAAATTTCAGATCTCTGCGTTGAGTAGATTTCGCTGGGCATCGCGGACAGACAGACAGACGGAAGACAGACAGACGGAGGACAGACACTTCCTTTTATTAATATAGATGGAGAAAAATATTTAATTATAATAAATCAGTAATCACTGTACAGTATAGTAAAAAGTAAAGTGGGATTTTGTTTCCAAATAGATGATTATATAGAAAAAAAAGAGGCTTCAGTGCTTACTTGCAAGGGAACTACTAATGAGCTTTTATTGTAAGTTACCTTCAAATTTCTCTGAGAGAAATTCTGTCTTATACAAGCTGCTATGAATAAGGATGGTTGAAGTTCCGCCTTTTAGACCACTAACAACAAATTAAGTGAACAGAATCTTCCAAAAAATAATGATAAATAGCTTTGAGATGTAAAGTTTTTTTTTTTTTAATGTAGGCCTATATACCAGTCAGAAGTGTTACATATAAAAATACAGTATAAAGTTACAAGCATCTGTATTTAGTTGTACACAAAAAAAAAGTTGTCTTATTGATGTTGATGTTGCAAAAAAGAAGAACCATTGTAATCACATGGACGTATATTCAACTGGTTTCTATACACTACATTAACGTATTCTAAAAAGTGAGTCACAAGTAATTGAAGAAATCTCAACGTTGTACCTTGATCAAATAGTAACCATAACAACTGCTGCTTTTTTATGCTGATATTCAACCAACTGGTACTGAACTTTTAACAGATTTGGATGACATTTTTAGTAAGATATTTGTAAAACTTTATCATTTTAACTTATTTTACTTTTTGTAAACAGTGATTCTGTTTAATAGAGAGAATCTGATGTTTTAATGTATAGTTAACTTAACATAATTTATTAACTAATTTATTTGATAACTTATAGGTCTACCATTAAATTTTATAAATCATGATTCTATAATTTTTTGGTATCAATATCAATAAATAACCGGACTAATTTTGTAATTAACACAAAATGGCTTTATTTCATTCAAATCTACTTACAAACTTTCGAAGTATTCTCCGTCTGTTGAAATACAACTATTCCAACGATTTACCCATTATTCAAAACACTCACTGAACCCCTTTTTTGACAGTCTGTTCAGTATACCAATGTCGAGGAACATATTGAATTAGCTGCTATACAAATAAACCTACAATTGACCAAATTTTTTTTAGTTGGAATATACAGGCCCCCAAAAGGAAATCATGAAATCTTCTTAAGCAGAGCTACATTACTATTAGAAAAATTCCTCAGGAGCATCCAGTATAAAATAATAATAATTGGTGATTTTAACATTAATTTTCTTTTAAACAGTAGTCTTAGAAAAAACCTCCTAAATTTAATGCAAGAGTTTAATCTCAACTTTACTATCAAGGAACCAACTAGAATAACAAATAAATCAAGCACCAGCATTGACAACATTATTACAAATATTGACGAGGCTACTTTTGAAACTAAGGTGATTACATCTTGTTTATCGGATCACACAGCTCAGTGCATCTCTATAAACTGCCTACCTAAGCTCACCAATAATAAACAATTACATCCTATATTGAAGCACAACTTCTGTCATGACAATCTATTCCAGTTAAAAACTGCTCTTTCAAGAGAAAACTGGCACAGTATTCTAGATATAGATGATCCTGAAATCAAAATGAACCACTTCTACGAAACAGTTAACTACAAAATTAACATACACTGTCCCCTAGTCAAAACTTTTAAAGGTCACACAAGAGACAAATTATTAGATAATTGGATAACACCAGAAATCAAATGTATGAGAGCAGCCCTAACCATTGCAACAGCCAAAGCAAATGTCAATGGAGATGAACATTACTGGGTTAAACTGAAAGCACTTAAAAAAATGTATGATGATAAGGTTATAAAAGCCAAACAGGAACATATTGGAAAATTATTCTTAAGACACGAAAATGTAAGTAAAATTAGCTGGAAAATAATAAATAACATAAGAAACAAGCCTCACTCATCAAACACACATCCAATACATGTAAAAAAAGAAGACGATTTAATCAAAAATCCCCAAGAAGTAGCATCATTGCTAAATGAGCACTTTGTAAATATTGGCCATACAGTCAATAGATCTTCAACAACGATTGCATCAACTGATGCTAATAATCCTAAGCCAACACTCAACCTTGTACCAAGTAGTATTTTCATGTATCCAACAAATTCTAATGAAATTATAAACATTATTAAATCTTTTAAACCTAAACCAACAGTCGGAATTGACAGCATACCAATTACAGTATTCAAAGCATGCAAGGATGAAATGTCAATCCCACTTGTCTCCATAATAAATTCCTGCATAAAACATGCAGTATTCCCTGACAAGTTAAAAATTGCGAAAATAATACCTGTCCACAAAAAGGGTGATAAACAGAACATGAATAACTACCGTCCAATATCCATATTGCCATCAATTTCAAAAATCTTTGAACAAATAATTTACAATAGGCTTGTCAGTTACTTAGATAAATATAAACTATTTCCCCCTAAACAACACGGGTTCATGAGGAACAAATCCACAACAACTGCCCTAACAAATATTGTTGAAAGTATCATTACTGAAATTGATTCTGGAAATCACACAGCGGGAGTACTATTAGACTTAACAAAAGCCTTTGATTGTGTAGACGTTAACATCCTAATGGAGAAATTATCTCATCTAGGTATAAGAGGAATAGGACATGATCTGATCAAGTCATATATGTCAAATAGAAAGCAGCTCGTTTCTTTAACTACAGATGAAGGTACTTGTCAATCCCCTGTAATGGATATAACCATTGGTGTTCCACAAGGATCCATTCTAGGCCCCCTCTTGTTCATATTGTACATACACGACATTGAGAAAGTAATGCCCTATGATAATAAAATTACACTATATGCTGATGATACCACACTGACCTTTAAAAATAGAGATTTACTTGCAATGGAACTTCAGATAAATGAAACCACTGACCACATTGTAAAATACTTCACAAATTTAAATCTAAGTGTTAACCCCACAAAATGTGAACTTATATCTTTGGGACATAGGACTAATACAAATTACATGATACAACTTAACATAAATAATATCGGAGTTAAGGAATCAGATGTGGTAAAATTACTAGGATTAACAATTGACAGTAAATTAACGTGGACCCAACATGTAGAAACACTAGCCGAAAAAATTTCTAAGGGTCTCTACATTCTTAGATACCTAGGTAACATGATCCCCAAAGCAACGGCAAAAATTATTTATTTCTCACTTATCCAATCACATATAACATATGGATTAGAACTGTGGGGTTCTACTTCCCTAACTAACTTTCAAAAAATTTTTGTCTTGCAGAAAAGAGCTATTAGGTACCTGGCTAAACTCAAGCACAATGAAACATGCAGACACGCCTTTAGAGAATTAGAAATCATGACGCTAGCAAGTCTATATATCTATAAAACCATAATTTTACTAAACAAATTCGAACAGCCTGCCAAAATTTCTGATACACACAATTACAATACAAGAAATAGAGACAACTTTGCAGCTACCACTCATAAATTAAAGCTTTTTGAAAAGTTACCTAAATACACCGGTGCCAAGCTATTCAATATGCTGCCCAGAAAGATAAAAGAAAGTGAAAGTCACAGCCAGTTTAAGAGCATGTTGGCCAAGTACCTGCTTAACAAAGTATATTACAGCATTGAAGAATTTATAGAAGACTAGCTGAAAAGGCCCGGCGTCGCCCGGGCTTTGTATTTTTTAATTTGAAATTAACTTATGAAGGTACAGTATGTAGAACTTGAAATGAAGAAAAAGATTTATCACACTCAAACTATTCCATCAGAAAACGCTGGATATAGCTTTTTATGGTTCATAGAGGATGTGGAATGCTGCATTCCGTTGCTTCTACACATCATGCTTGGGAGGGGTTGAAATAAGAAGAAACACAAATTACATAAGATTATACTGACTTGACGGAAAATTTTATTTCTCATTCTCATGTTACTATTCAATCGTTTCGGAGCTGAAATAAAAGAGAAATGCAGTATCACTTTCATACCTTCCTCCCCTAGAACCCGGGACATAATATACTGCGAGCATATGACTCAAAATGTTCCATCCCATGCTTAGGGCCTATGATAAACATCCCTATTTCTCAACTAATATAAAGCCTACAGGTATGGATAACTTATCAGCGGAAAGGATTATTTACAGACTTTTGATAATAGCATACTCACACACTTAAGTTGTCCCTCTTATTCTACATCAAAATGTGAAGTCAGTAAATATTTCTTATGTCGAGGGTAGAGAAAGTTACGTGACTACATCACACTGTGCTTTATTTTCGTGGATTTCATTTTCAGTAATTATTTTCGCCAATATATTACATCGATGGAATCATAATTCGTCCAGCATTAGGCTATATACTTGCCAAGGCCCTATGTAATCATAGTAAACAATTCTCTGTTGCCATGTGAACTAAACAGCAATTCATTTTTTTCAGTATAAAATTCTCAGAAATTATATAATTTTCAAGGGAAGGAGTATTTTGTTTGAATTTTAATGTTGACCGCTATACTTTCCGGGCTTAACTGGGTATGTGTGCAAAATTCCGTGTAAATTGGTAAAGAAATGTAGATTTGTATAAGGAACAAACATACCCACAAACACACATTCGACTTTATATATTAGATACCAAATAGGTTGCGACATGCCATGTTCCTCATTTCTCTCATTATTCTTGTAATATTAAATTGTGAAATTGTATATGTGGAGAAACTCTCCAAATTGACAATGTTCCCTTGTGCTATATGTATTTATGTATGTACTATATGGAACTGAATAAATATTATTATTATTATTATTATTATTATGGCAACGTTGTTCAACTCCTTATCACTTTGAAAATGGCGACCACATAGTTCCTTTTTCACTTTAGGGAAGAGGTGAAAATCGTAAGGTGCGAGATCCGGAGAATACAGTGGATGAGGCATGATCTCCATGCCCAATTCTTTGACGATATTTTGAGTTGCACGTGCTCGATGAACCGGCACATTGTCCTGGTGCAAGATCCATCCTGTCCTGGCAAGATCTGGTTCCTAAAGACAAATTCATTATGTCTGCAACCTTTGCAAATGTTGTGTGATGATCTTCTTGCACAATTGCGCCAATTGTGTTAATGTTAACTTCCCATTTTTGCTGTTACGGGTCTTCCAGGGCGCGGAGAATCTTGAAGGTCTTCATAACCATCTTTGAAACGTTTGTGCCACTCAAAAACATGTGTTTTGCCTAAAGCATGGTCTTTATATGGTTGTTGAATCATTTCTAAGGAGTTCTGTCTAGAAGGACATGAAACTTTATTGATGCGCATTGCTGCAATTTCAGTACCATGTTGGGTACAGTAAACACCGCCTCCTAACTGAATTGTTCTGCATGACTGGGATTCACAGCACTGCTAGATGAAGGATTCACCTTTCCGTGGCTAGCAGCCATTTCGCTCCAGGACGGTTTATTGAAATAGAATTAAATCAATCTGGTTATTTATTGATACACCCTCGTATGTTAGTATAGATTTTAGATATTTGTAATATTTTACCATTTTAATTCCTTTTACACTTTTGTAAATATATAGGCTACTATTAGTGATCTGTTTTTATAATTCTTGGTAATTTTTCATAATTTTAACATGTAGACAACAAATAATTTAAGCTAATTTATTTGATAATTTATAGGCCTACGCAAAATTTAAAAAAATTCATAATGGAGGTACACTAGACTATGTTAGTAATACTAACAACATCAGTAAGGCAAGGACGAATAATCTACTTTTTAAATGTAAACCTAAATACATAGCATGCTTTTAACTTTATATTTTATTTTTATATGTAACACTTCTGATTTGACTTTTGATATGAGCTCATTAATAGTTCCCTTGTTGGGGATTAGCAGTTACATTTATTTAAATCACAATAAAATCTACTTTTCACAAATATACCCCAAAATTCTTGTAAACAGTATGTGTAATTCATAATATGAACAAAAATATGAATATGATTAATATAAACTTTCCTAAATGAATAATACAGTGAGTCCCATGCAAGAGTTGGCCAATGACGCTTAGGACCTAGCGGTATTGGCATTAAGATGCTAATATAGGCCATCACAAGTTACTGGCCACAGTCTTTCTATACCGCTAATGGCTACCCAGTGAAAGCATACCGGTGGATGAGTGATCATGAAAAGTAATTACCTAATTATATTATGACTCAAACAGATAATAGGGCTGGAAAGGTGAAGTCAGACTGAAAAATTCAATGCCATAGCCGGGATTTGAACCAGGATCTTCGGCTCTCCGTGATGCTGCTCTAACCACCTGAGCTACCATGGCAACATGCCGGTACAACATTAAATTCTCCAACTGACTCGCATATCCCAGTATACCACCAAGCGTTCTCAAAATGAGATATCAACCCAGTGGCAACTTACAACCTGTAAGTACTTTAAGACCTGGGCTTCATAGTGTAAACCACTAGTAGGTCACAGTGGAATGATAATTCTTTCACATTGGCCGTGTGTAGGCTAAGATGGAAAGGTGAAGTCAGACTGAAAAATTCAATGTCATGGCCAGGATTTGAACCAGGATCTTCAGCTCTCCTTAGGTTAAGATGGAAAGGTGAAGTCAAACTGAAAAATTCAATGCCATAGCCAGGATTTGAACCAGGATCTTAGGCTTTCCGTGCTGCTGCTCTAACCACCTGAGCTACCATGGCAAAATGCCGGTACAACATTAAATTCTCCAACTGACTCACATGTCGCAGTATAATAGGGCTACTCTGTGTTACAAAAGAGCATTTTTTACAATGCTATTGACAGTATGTTACTTGACCATTAAAACCAGTGCTGATATGCTATTGGACCTTTGAAACCAGTGCCAGTATGGACCTCACTTCACTCAATGATCATATCCCAGACCCGAGAACCAGAACTGTAAAGATACATACCAATAGCCTGCCTGTAGCTCTGTATAGCTGCATTGGTATTTTTCATTTCCATAAACTCATGTCCCATGAGAGTCCATGCAGACAAATATTGTGGGTTTAATTTGAGAGCTCGCTGGAAATACAAAACTGCTTTCTGGTGCTCTGATCTTAAACTGTAGTAGTTCCCTGTTATTCAAAAATTACATTAGTTACAAATCTTTTTGTGCAAAAAAAAAAAAAAAAAAAAAAAAAAAAAAAAAAAAAAAAAAAAAAAAAAATTGTTATGTAAGATTTGAGGCTTTCCTGGCGAATCTTATGTAGAAAATCTTCTCGGGTTTGCAGCCAGGTGGGAAGTTTGTTGTGGTCCAACGTTTCCGAGGCTGACGCTACCTCCATTACCAATTGTTAATTAGAAGCATAACACTACAGGTGAAATTAATATAACTTTGCAGATTAAAAGGGACAAACAAATTAAAACAGATTAAAACAAATGAAGGGTCAATTTTGTTGTTTCTTGAATTGGAGTAGAACGGCACTACGACATTCGGCTGTTAATCATTTTACATTCCACAGTGAACATCTGACTGGATGAAGGATCACTTCACTACAGCACACACAATAATATCAGACCGCTATCTAGATGCACGTGCGCAATAAGCTGAGCATTATTCCTGTGTCTATAGCATATTATGGAACAGAGGTAGCATTACCTATCTAAGTATACAAGTTAACATTAAGAGAGGAAAAACAACAATAAACAGAATAATACTGGCTATGTATTGTTGAATAGATGGATTATGTGATTCTTGTTGCTTGGAATGAAGAAAGCAGGCACATTACTTTCATGTTTGACATAGACTTTTTTCCCACAATTTTCAAAGCATATTTTGCTTCATAATTTTCTGCATAGCAATGTAATTTCTTATTGTAAGGTAAAACTAAATGCTTAGGGAGATGGAAGAAGCATCATAGACTTTTTTTCTGCAAATAACTCAATTTTTACAAAATTGTAACGTAGTCCACTGTTACACTTCAAATGTAAGAACTATTTTGCATTCTGTGATTGGGGTTATAAGATAATTAGGTTAATAGTCTACAGCCAAATAGTTCTTTCGGTAATACTAGCTTGAAAACAAACCCAATGTTTGATGAATACACCAGTCTTGATGTTGCCACATTAATCCTTGTATTTAATTTGCCTGAAAACTGTCAACTTTATTGAAAATCCACAAAGGTCTTCCTTATTCTTTCTTTGCTAACATGAAAAATGAGAACAGTATGGATAATACTTACCAAATAAAGTATGGTACAAGTTAGGGACACAATTTCTTTTTCAAAGAAAAGTAAGTCAACCCTCGATATAATGCCACCATCCGTTCTCTAACATTTAGTGGCACAAATTTAATTTTTAAAATAAAAATGGCGTAATACAGTGCTGTATTAACTTACTGTACTGTACAGTGAAAGGAAAATTTAATAAAATGCAAATAGAGAACATCAGCACAAAATAAAATATTGTACATTAAATCACTTTATTCCACTTCATCATTCCACCGCTCTACAATTACAGTCAGTGACAGGCAAACACTCACTTCTTGAAAATACAGTAATGAAACATTCATGCCAATTTTAAAAGAATTCTGCAACTGAAAAGAAATCACTGCAAGTTATATTTTGTAAAAATCTTGTCTTATATTCACTGGCACTAAATGAATTGGCACAGTATCGAGGTTTCGTATGTATTTTATATGGGAGAAGACCTGTTCACTTGCATTTATTGGCACAGAGCGAGGGTGGCACTGTAAAGAGGGGCATTACATCGAGGGTTGACTGTACTTGCTTGGGACAAAATATTTGTTTTGTTTCTACTGAAGGAACAAACTATCAACATTTGCACAGGTTTACTACTTCCACCCCATATATCTTGTTAAGAAGCAAAACACATGCCAAGTTAACAACAATGTTGAAAAAAAACTACTTTGTAACACTGTTATTAGATTATTTCTGCAGGGGTTTTCAATATTCGTGTGCATACACATAGCTAATTTGTATAATGATTTTGTATAACTCAAATAATTCTGAATTCAGTGTAACATGTATGTGCAAGTTTTTTTTAAATCTCCTCGAAATTAAATTAACCACGCAGAGAAAATTTTGGAACTTCTGGAAACTGGCAGCACCAGACATACGCATAGTCATATAAGAGCTCTAACATATTCATACATGCAGGAGCAATGATATACAAAGCATACTTATATAGTGAATATGAGCTGATTCTCATGAATGAATTAATATTATGATGAATTTGGCAATGTAGGTTTATGTACATTACACTGTAGTACACCATCTCCCAACTTCAAACACTTTGAACTAAAACAGGCACACTGAAATATTTTTCTTCTTTACGTGATAGACTATATTTTCTATTTTGTATAAATCAATTTTCATAACATATAATCTTTCCACTGCTAACACTGAACAAACTGGTATTACCAAATTAATTTGAAAATTTATTTTTTAATCATAAATGAACAAACAATTGCAAATAATTTGTCAATTTCCTCCAAAATGAGAGCACCTTGTCACCTTGCGGGATCTTATCGTAATACTAGTCAGTCGTGCGCTACTTTAGAATTTTGGGAACTTTTCTGGATACAATATATCTCGTGTTCTGCTTTCTTTTCTACGCATGCGGCATAGTCCAAAGTTACCTCAGGGTTGAATAGCAAAAACCTGTAGATAAAATTGAAGCTATGCAGATAAACTTCATGGAATAATGTAAGATACTTTTATGTATAACTGTATAAATTATAGTCAAGAACAGTTGAATTCTGTAATTAGCTGAGCTTATTGATATTTTCCTCTGACAAATGTTCATGCTAAATAAAACCAACTACAATTGGCGGTATATTACAATGTTATTAAAATCTCAAAATAAACTAATTTCTTTTAAAGAGTTTCTCTACAATATATTAATGAAGAAATTGAAGTTTATCATGTTGATAAAAAACCTACTGTATAAAAAATCTACTGTATCTATTGCATACTTACCAACAACGCAGCAAGTTTCAACACGGTATTTATCTATTTCACAAGCCTGGTGAGCAAGATGTGCCAGCTCTACCCTCAGTTCTTTCACATACAGAAGGTTTGAAAATGTATCCAGATTATCTAACCTGAAGGGATCAACTTTCTGAAGGCGACGAAATGTAGTAATAGCTGTATCCACATCTGAAATAAGATATTAGGCCTACCAAAACGTAAACAATGAACACTGCTACATCTATAATAATAGCATACTAAATATAAAGTATTCATGCTACTAACCACTCAAAATAGCTGATGTGTGCTCTAAACGTTTAAAAATAAATTAAAATCCTTATTAATGAAACTCAGAAGAGCTGAATTTTTCCCCCCTTAAATGGGAGATTTTCCTTAATGTTAATGTTGTTAATGTTAATTTATTGTCACACATCGTTTACATTTATTCAGCTTTGGCTGGTAACTGGTGACTCGTCAATTTGAGCTTACTTGCTAAAGTTACAAACTAGGAATATTCTAGCTTAGGCCTGCACTATATTACTTGTAAATCATGATTACAAATAAGGAAAATCTAACACTAATGTAATTCTCTATTTTTCTAAGTGGATTTGCTTCAAATGAATTATACAGATGTATGTTATTTAGGTGCATATTAATAGTTGATTCTTACATCTCTTCTCAAGATCATATCACCTGAGTAGCTCTCAAGACAGCATTCTTATCTTGAAATGAGGAAATTCAATAGTCCCGTCTCAAGCTATTCTCGGTCGATAAATGACTCAAGTAATACAAGATCCCGTACTCAAGTGATAGATGGTCTGATACATTTTTTTTCCCCTATAAAATTTGAGCAAGCATGTCGAGAAGTCAAGAATAGAATGTGGTGAAGGTACGTTACAACCTGTACCAACAAGATCGCTCTACAATATATGCACCCTTATGCTTTTCTGTTGTTCTGTCTTCCATTATTTTGCCTCATTCCTACCTACTTTCAGCAAACAGAGAACAAATCACTTTAGTGTGAACATGGATAGGATGCCTTCAGCTCTAACAATTACAGACTAGTGGTCATGCTGATGATTACTATCAAACTGTTCTAGCTCTGGTGACAACACAGATTGCAGCCTTCTCCTCTTGACAATTGCAGCTGAGTGAGTCAAATGAGAGGGCCATCATTGAGCTGTAAGTCCCCTCTGCCAGTTATCGTTTTTATAATCATTCTATTATTGGGAATAATGGAATCCGTTCTTAAAGGTATGCCCACTTGAGAAATTGTTTCCTTCATGTCAAGTGAGTCTAATCTAAATTGACTATACCTGAAGGCATCCAAAACCAACAAATATGTAAGTAGTTAAACCCTACTTGAAAGGCCTTGAACTTTTAAATATAGAGTTCAGTAGGTTAGAATATATTTGTTTTATCTGGTGGGATTCATTCTACAACAATAATTACATTCAACAATGGAATATATTACAAATACAATAGAGTACAGAATAGAAATAATACTATTACAAAATAAGGAGTATAAGTAACTATAACTGACTGACTGACTTTTTCCTATAACCTATGGGAGGGCACAGGGCCTCCGATTGGAAGTGTCAGTATCTAGATTAATTTTGTTAAACGCTTATTTTCTGAGAGAGGACAGAGGGACAAGTGGTAAGCTCATCGCCTCACAAACCCCCCTCTGGAAGCTAAGATATTATTTTGACGTGAAAGAGTCGAGGAGTTTTATCCAGGGGCTCTAATTTAGGCTTGGAGATTTTTTTTTTTTTTTTTTTATGTGCCATAAATCTATGGCACAGGTTTCCCAGCTTAAAGTCCCTCCTCGAGGACTTTGAGCCCAGGATTTTCACATTATGAAAAAATCCATCGATCACAGCTGGTTTGATCCTTCAACCTTTGGATCTAGAGGCAGGCACGCTATCTCTATACCACCATGGCCGACTGTAGACTATAACTAAGAATTCTAAAACTGCTACAGCTAGACATTTCCTAAGCAAGCTAAAGGGATATTATCTATTTTTTGGAACCCAAAGGTTCATTGCCTCACTTACCTGAGCCTGGCATTCAACCCTATTATGTGCTAACTCCATCCAACTATCCCTCGCAAATCCAACTTCCCTTAAATCTATCCTAACTAAACTTCCCTTAAATCTATCCTCCCACCTGTGTCTAGGTCTTCCAAGTGGTATTTTCCCTTCGGGTCTCCCCGTCAATATTTCTGAGATATTTCTTTCCTCCCACATGCAGTTCATTTCATCCTCCACGATTTAAATACCCTTACTATGTCTAGTGACGAGTACAGGTTATGAAGCACATCATTATGCAGTTTTCTCCTGTCCCCATTTTCATCTCTCTTCGGCCCAAATATTTTCCTAACCACCCTGTTTTCGAACACTCTCAGATTATGTTCTTCCTGAAGATTAAGCGACCGTGTCTCATATCCATATAATACAACCAGCAGGATAATTGTCTTATAGATTTTTATTTTTAGATTTCTGGACAGAAGCCGAGAAGATTCAGTTTAATTTAAATGTTTACAGCATAAAACATAAAACTTAAGCTCTACTACAAAACATAAAAGTTAAGCTCTACTATCAACTAAACTTACGCAGAAGATATGAAAAATGTGAAAGTAAAGGTATTACTATCGGTATTATTAATATACAATAATCATGTGATATCTACAAAGAAAAAGGATTTAAAAAGTAGGAAAATAATTTTAATAATATTGCTAATAATATAATATTTGAATAATGTATTAATAATAATGTAATGTAATGGTTAATGTGAAACTAAGTTCCTAGCTACAGCATCATTGCTCAATACGGGTAAACTGAGATTGTGGTTGACGGTTATTGTTCTTTGCAGGTAGGGCATTCGAATAATGAAACACTGACACAAAAGAGGAAGACAGTAAGTTGTGTTATGATGAAAAATGCTTATTATACATGCATGCATCCGATTTACCACTCCTCATACATACAGAACTACTTCCATACCTCTTCTGTTGTGAAAAGCAATAGCAGCTTGAGCTATGAGGTAGGAACTCTTTTCAAAACCATTCTGTTGGAGGGTGAAATAAATATCAAGAGCATCTTCATTAAGCTGCTGCTCTAAATAAGAGTGACCTAGGAAAAACTGCTTCATCCAGTGATCGGGCAGTATAAGAGAATTAAGCTGTAACAAACAAGGTGAAATTCAGTAACATAATTTACAATTTTCTATTATAAAAAGAGTGACAACTGTAGAGTAAATAATACAGTAGGATCCAAACTTACTGGTGAGAACTTAATATAGCTGTAGGGATACCTAGGTTTCATATGAATCATGTGGTTACTGCCATTGAAGGTTTTTTTTTTCAAACACTTCTACTATTGACAATTTAAAAAAGGAAGTGATTTAAACAGTAAAGCTATTGAATCATTATTAAAAATGGTCAACTTATAAAGGCTTATAGCTCTACTTACTTCAGTCGTAAGATGTAAGTAGAGACGTGTTTATAAGTTGACCATTTTTAATAATGACTTCTTACTATTGTTGTTTTATATTTCCGAAAAAAAAAATTAAATTTTAGGTATTTGTGAAACTTATGTTTTTAGTGCCAAATTTGTCTTTTTTTGAACAAAATTCTATTTTTCAAGAGAAATCTAGAGTTTTAAAAAGGGTTTTTTTAAGAGTAGACTACCTAAAAGATCTATGTATTGAAAGTTGCACAAATATTATATATGCAAATTAATACAATAGATATTAAAAAAAAAGAACAATTGAATTGGCAGGTATGTCAGTGATATAAGTGTAAAGCACTAAAAAAATGACAATTATTTTTATATTAAAATAAAGTAATGTATAGAGATACTCATGTAAATTGATTTTCTTCTACAGCGTAGACCTATTTCAATTTAAGACAGTTAATTTTATATTTTACATCAACATAAGAATAGCTGTATTTCGTATCCTCAATGCACATTTGATATAAGTAGGCAAAGGAGATTGCATTATATAAGTTTACCTCAACTACATGCAAGTGCTAATACAGTAGTCAACTGGTAAGAATTTTATTGTTAAAATATACAAAATGTATGCTTTTATGTGCTTTCTTCAGAGCATCTGGGTAAATTCTTTATGACATGAAATGAATGAGGATAAGGACATGGGATTCTATATATATTTTGAAATGACTTTCAAAGTATTGTTTGTTATTCCATCCGTACTGGGGCAACATTTATTGTTATACAAAGAAGTTAAATAGAGATATACATAGAGCCTAAACTTGATGAAAACGCCTGATACCAAATTGGAATGAAAGTTGGCACTTAATTTACGCCTTAACACATCAATACATTGATATTATTCATGAAATCCGCCTATTCCGAATTCCCGCTAAACTGAACGGTGTTCGGTCCCAATTAGTTTGGAATAGCGGGACTCTACTGTAGGTTTATTTTATCATTTGTTCATTTCCTCAGGCATGCACAACTACATCATTCTTCATGCACTATTGAGAAACACACTACAATATTTAGGAAATTCCTCATATTGATGTTAGGAACTTCAATAAATAATTTTGGAAGATGCTTTTGTCACCATTTTGCACAAAAAACATATTAATCTTTTCATTCTGTTTTAACCTCATCACCATTTTTACACTTTGAATGTCCTTCCATTATCCCAATTTACAACATTTCATGCAGTCATTTCCTATGACTGTGTTGTCGTATGTGTTTAGACTGGCAAATTAAAAAATTAAAAAATTAAATAATTACATCTGAAGCTAACCTATGGCATAAAAAATAAACTATGTTCCACTCCACACTGTAAAATTCTGAACATTTCTTTAATGGAACATAAGATATTTAATATACATATGGTATTGTCCTGTTCAACAGGTCTGGCAACCTTGCTTGTAAGCTGATTAGAATAAAAGTGGAAAAATTACATTTTTATCATCACAATGAATTCCCTCATCCACAATAATTTGCCTCTCTATACTGCCTTATGTTATAGTTCTTTCTCTTACAAGCCTATGGCCTCTTCCCTTCATCACATTTACAAGAAAAGTTGAGTCAAATACAGTTAAGGACCCTAGTCTCATACATCTCAACAATTTCAAAAATGTAAATAAAGTGGCATCTTGTCCATGGAGTTAGATCGTAAAGATTGTTCTTAAGTTTTTTTCTGCCTGTACGTCTACTATGGCATTTTCTTCTATCTTCCACAATACTTCTTACTAAGGAAGCTATTTTAATGTGAAGAAAAATGTTCAATTTTGGTATACAAGTTGATTTAATTTTGGTGTTATGTCACATTAAAAATACAAGTTTTGAGTTAACCTGCATTACAACCAAAAACACTCATGTGGTGCAAAATGCTGCACACCTCTGCAAAAAGATACCATGAAGAGAATTTTAGGCCATTCATTTAGCAAGTTTTAACAATTCTTACCACTTGACTATTAACGCTTTCCAGCAGTGCATGGATAAACTGGTGTAACACAATCTCCTTGATCCACGTATCAAGGACACAAACTACAGGGTACCCAAACACAGCTATTTCTAAATGAATAAATTAATTAAGAATGGGGTTTAGCCCTAAATTCAAATCTGCTAAAGCAAAAATCAATTACTACATGAAACTCTCTACACATCACCTATTTTTTTTATTTTTATTAAATTTTGCAAAAACACAAAATTTTGTATTTTGTTTGCAAATGTGAAATTAAAATAAGTTGACGTAGGGTTTTTTAAATGAAAGATTTTCATTTTATCAATAATAATGACCACAATTCATGAATTTATCACTCACGAAAACTAGGTACCTCTACTTACAACAAAGTCAAACTACGTTTCAATTTTCATTGTGTGGTCTGTCCGTAAAAAAAAATTCTAAACACAGAATTATTGTTCAAACTGAAATCCTTCCACTGTCAGTAAAACCGCTCTTAAGCAGAAATGCTTTTGTTGAACGGTTTCTCTTGAGAAAGTATTCTTTCTCACGAAGCTTTGCTTGTCAAGTTTGTATCCAGCCTCAAAATAGACTTGAAAGGGAATGGTTAGACTTAGTTTGAAATTTATGATACTAAGAATAATGACAATAAAAATTACCTTCGTACGATCTGTTATTAAACTTGATAATTCAAGCCATGAACCCCAATGCATGGGTTCTTTATGTACAGCTTCAACAAGAACGTCTACAGCTTCTTTGAATAGCTCTAGTCTTTTGAGTACAATGCCATACAAGTAAAGTTCATAACCATCTAATTTTCTAGCCAAATTGTCTTTCATCAATATTGATAACAATTCTCGTAAACTAGCATTTTGTGTAGGATCAGGTGGTGTTGTGATATCTGTCATATCATCTATTTTCTTCTTCTCTCCAGACAGGAAACGTGAATATAAATGAAGAAACCTAGACTGAGGTAATTGACATGATTCTGTGAAGTGTGCACATCTGAAAATGCAAGAAAATTTACTCACTACCATTATCATCAGCCACTTACATCACTCAATGCATAAAACCTTAATGACATAAATTTTGTTCACTTTCAGTACATCTGTATCTTTATGTAAGGCTTTTATAATTTTTATTTTCAAAATTTTTCTACAGTGAATTTTCAGAATTGTAAATTCTACACCATATAGGCTACTACAATTACATTTAGTACAGAACTATGATAACTATGGACCTGGGGAAGATGTCATTTTAAGGCTTAGAAATAGTTTTTTAATAAACAACATAGCAAGGTAGTGTGTGAGTTTTTTTTTTTCTCCAACATTCAATACTTCTTGAAATCTTGAGTTTTGAGAAAATGCCCAAATTTCAAGGTGTTATCTCAATGCTATCATAAAAACAAATTTTCTTGTAACTGGTGAATATGCATATTATCGCTCCAATAACTGTAAAAAATTGTTTCAATACCTAAAAGATAAAGGATCTCTATTTTCTTATTAGTATATTGGATATTTTTGTCAACTCTTGTAGGGTTAGTTCGTAAGTTCTCATATTAGCTGTAATGGGATCCAGTTTGCAAAGAATGAAATACACAACCATGATGAAAGTGCCTTGTTTCCTATAATAGCATATGAATTTAATTGGTCCAGCTGGATCTATGAATGATATTTTTTTAACATCACAATCAACAGCATTCACTGAGAAAAATGTACCATCTATCAAAACCAAATCACAAAACCTCATCTGACCAAAATGTTTTCAACTCTGGGAGTAGCAGTATGATGTAAAACAGTTTCTTAAGAAGAAAATTATTTATGTACTAAACCTACAGTTGATTCTCACTCAAACATAATCTGACTTGCATATAGGCTAATCATAATCTGAGTCGAGACAAAAATTTGAAGGCTTTTGAAGGCTGGCCTTTGCAGTAACTCTCAACTGTACCTCAACCCACTGCAATCACGAGGAGTTGGCAGAAAAGTTCCACTTGTCTCCATTAGAATACAAATTTGCAAAACTTTTTTCAGCTTTTGCATGGACTGCCAAACTCCCTGAAAAGGTTTTTTTTACATTTTTTTAACCATTTTGTTTTCAAAGGAGTAAGAATTTTCTCTGGAAAGCATGAGCAAGTACAGTGAAATTATTTCCTCCTGGTAGCCAAGAAACGCTTTTCAGGGGAAGGGCCTTCAGAGGTTTGAGTTGAATTCAAGCCATCTTCCCCTCCTGCGAGGTATGACAGGCATAGCCATACACTTAGTCAGCATGATGTGACTGCCCTCAAGACTGGTGACTGAATGAATCACCACCCCTTCAAACGACAATATTTCGATATAGACTCTTCCTTGCTACCGCCATTTCTCTGTGCACTACCAGCTAGAAGTAATTATACTGTACTGTAACATGTTTTTATATATTCTGATACAAAATCAAACTGCTGTATAAAAACATGTTACAGTACAGTGCATTACTTCTAGCTGGTAGTGCGCAGTAGCAACGAAGAGTCTATATCAAAATATTATCTTGGTCAAAATCCAACTTCCACATCCATATAGTAGGCCTACTGTTGGAAAAACTATGGTCTGAATTAGCCTGATTTTGGTGTTCTTGCTTATGTCAGAGTGTTTTAAAATTGTTCTGTTTCCCTAGTGCAGCACAGTCCGACCTAAGTTTACTCTTCTTCTTTTTTTCTTTATATGAGGTGTCTTAGGCGTTGAGTGCCCCCCAAAAATTGAAAATGTCACTGCTTCTTCATGTACTCTTATCAATACTTATTTTTGCCATGGGTCCTGGTGCCATCACTTTGTCTTTTCTAAGATAAGCATTCGTCCTGCTTTTTCACTTTTTTTTATACCTGTATCAAATCTTCATTTTCTGCAAAAAGTGAGTCGTCTGCATATCATAAGTTGTCGATTTTCCTGCCTCCTATTCTGACTCCACCTCCAGTTCTTCTAGATATACCTCTCTCATTATCCACTTGCTGTACAGATTAAACAGTGTGGGAGATAGTAAGCAACCTTGTCGGACTCCTTTTTGTATAGGGTACCACTCTGTTGCTACATTTTTGGTTTGGAAATTCACCACTTGTTCTGACATGGGGAACTTATTAAATTGATAACTCCCATTTTTTACATAATTCTCCACATCCTGTTACGTTGGACACTATCTAAGGCCTTCTTGTAGTCTATAAAGCAAATGTATATGATTTTGTTCTTTTCCCGAGCCTTCTCCATGATCCAGTGGATGTTTGCTAGCTGGTTATGAGTCCCTCTTCTTCTTCTGAACCAGTTTGTTCTAGGGGCATCTGTCTTTCTATGTATTGTTCCGATCTTTTTTGTATAATTTTTAAGAGAATCTTGTTAGCATCGATCTTTTTTGTATAATTTTTAAGAGGATCTTATTAGCATACGTGATTAAAGCAATAATCCTGTAATTAGTGCATTCTCTTCTGTCTCCTTTTTTTTCTGTTGGAATAAACACTGGCTGTTTCCACTCTTTGGGCCATTTCAGTGTCCTCTATGCCAGACTGCACAATTCCTTATATTATTTGGGATGGCTTCTTTAAATACCTATATTGGAAAATGATAATTTCCTGGAGCATTGTTATTTGGGAGACATTCCAGTGTTCAGTTGACTTTGCCCTTTAATATTTCTGGCTCTTGATCATAGTTTAATTCAATTCCATCTTCTTCGCTCGCAGGTTATTACATAATGTAAATTAAGGAAAATCATGGAAACACTCTGTATCCATTACAAAAAATGTCCTTGTATGAACACTAAATTGTTTAGATTTTAAAAATTTCATATAGAAATATCCAAAATAGCGAGGAACCAAGCAGTTATCTGACATAATACATATGGAGTATTTGATTAAATTGAGTTGAGTTGAGAACAGCTGATGATGGTGAGAAGTCACTCACCGAAACGATCGTCCATTTGGTAAGTTTTGACTTACAAAATAGGTGTGAAGAAGAATATTCTTATTGATTATATATAACATATGGAGTATCTTATAGGCCTACATTATGAAGTTTAGTGTGGTTATTGACGTCATTTAGCTACTGAAAAGAGACATGAAGCTCTGCTGGGAAGGAAGGAGTGTTGTGTAGAACATAAGTTGGCTGACAAACTTGATAATGGTGATGGTCTCAATGGCTCAAGAACCAACAAAAACTTTTGAATGTGCAATTTCTTTTTTTACTTCAGGTGGTAAGTCCGTCAGACTTTTTGAAGTTACCGTATATCTCCTTTACTTCTTGCAATCTGTGTACATCAGAACTTTTTCTCACATGCTTTTAGTTTATTTTCTAGTTTCTTAATTTTATTTACCAGAAGAGCTTGTGTTTTTTGTCATTTCTTGTCTTTGACTTCATTATTTCCACTTGGACCAGGATGGGGGCTAGATGGTGGTGTGCTTTCCTCTAACATTCGATCAATTTTCTCATCCTTTTCTGAATATCATAACACTTCTTGGTTCTTTCTCATCAGTCTTTTCTAATCTTTCTCTGTTCTCGTTCAGTCATGTTATGAGTCAGTTTTATTTTCCTGTGCACTTCTTTTCTTTTATGATCTTGGTCTCTTTCATTTTTCTTGGATTTCACATACTGATATCTAATTGGATTGTTCTTATTGCTTCCATTAATTTTCACATGGATTCTTTTTGCTATCATTTGAATTCTTTTTTTGGGGGGGGAGGTATTGTCTTTTCTTTGCCATTACCCCATGTAATTACTATAAAAAATAAAGCCTACATTTAGGAACTAGTTATCTGTGATAAAAGCTTTAAACATTGCTTTATACTGATTCAAATTATTTTTTATTAAGCATTCATGGAAATTCAAACAAAAATTTAACCTACTCCAGTTTCATTATTTAGATCATTAAGTGTGAATTTTGTATTAAGAAAATTAGATAGCACAGTGTTATAAAGCAGACTATTGCATTCTAAACTCCGTTACTTGTTCTCACCTCCATGGATAGGACTCAAGAGTAACAGTAATGGAAGTGAGAGTAAAGGAGGTGAAATTTTTCTCTAATTTGTTAAATCGCTTGAGAACATTTTTTAAGTTACACAATTTCAGTTTTAGAAATTGTCCTTATTATTCCTTATGCATTTCTTATTATTATAATTTATAGCGAAAGTAAATATAAAAACATACAACTTTACCGTTGGGTGTAGGTTTTGGAGGAGAGAAAGTCCAATTACCAAATCTGCATTTAGCCCTTTCACACAAACAAAAAGACACAGAAAAACACAGCTGCCAAAAGTTAGAGTTCAAGCTAGGAAGACTACAGTGCTTTCTCTATGAGAATAACTGAACTTTTATATTTCTTCATGGAGGTGAGATCTCACTTGGGGACAGGCATTTCTAGTGCAAAAAATTGTCTTTATAGCCTAAAATGATATATTTGCTTTTTAGTTATGCAGGGGTGCCCACCCCCCCAAACTTCATGACTCACCCCCCCAAAATTCATAACTCACCCCCCCCCCCAAACGTCATTGCTCACCCCCAACCTAATTGGCTGTCGACAAGGGCGCCTATATGATATTTTTTAGGGGGGACAATTTTTTTAATTAATTAATTATTTTTCGCTTTAACTTCTTGGGTCACTTTGTAACATTATATTAATAATATAATAAGTGCAACAATGACGTAGCCAGAAAATAATTGCGGGGAGGGTCGAAAGTGCCGGGGAGTTTGGAATACCCCCCAAAAAGGGGGTCACGGGTCCATCCCCAGAAAATTTTTAAATATTGAACAAATGAAAATCACATTTTACGCTATTTTAGCACACAAAAACTAGTTCGGAAATTTGTTTACCATACTCTAAGACATGCCAATGTAAACAAGAAAATGTTACTTAAGTCAGATGTCCACCCCCAGGAAATTTTTAAATACTGAACTAATGAAAATCACATTTTACGCTATTTTAGCATTGAACAACTAGTTAGGAAATTTGTTTACCATACTCTAAGACATGCCAATGTAAATAAGAAATCATTACCTAAGTGGGGGTCCACCCCCGGAAAATTTTTAAGTATTGAACTAATGAAAATCACATTTTACACTATTTTAGCACTCAAAAACTAGTTAGGAAATTTGTTTACCATTTACAATGTAAACAAGAAAATGTTACCTAAGTTGGGTGTCCACCCCGGGAAATTTTTAAATGTTGATCTAATGAACATCACATTTTACGCTATTTTAGCACTGAAAAACTAGTTAGCAAATTTGTTTACTATACTCTAAGACATGGCAACTTAAACAAGAAACTGTTACCTAAGTTATAATACTTATTACTATTTATAAGAAAAGTTGAATAACACATGGAACAGTGGACATAATAGGCCTACTCATTATGTTATGAAAAGAAAATAACTGCTATATCATATTTGACACACCAACAAATCTCGTTTAATTAAATAAATATTTTATTTTTTAAATACAAATATAGAATTTTAGGTTTTGACTTTTGGGGGTCCAAACCCCCTGGACCCCCTTTCCTAATCCACTGTGGCCATGTTGTCGATTTGGTAAAACTTATGCAAACTTTTTATGTCTTAACTGACTTTCAAATAATTGTCTTAAAAGAAAAACACCTGACTATAATAACTGTTAATATAATTTTTTTCCTTGCGCCTCCGCCCCCGGGTATGGGAGCCCACGGTTGTCAAAATTCTTCAACTTTATCTTTATAAAAAATTAGAAGAGACCTTTTGAAGTTATAGAATTTGGCCATTTTTATTTTTAACACATAAAACGCTAATTTTGCAACAATTTTCAACCCCCCCCCCCAGAAAATTCACAAAACGATAATATTTTGCCCCCCCCCCCCCCAGAAATTTCAATTACGCAGTCTGCGTCTTAACCCCCCCTGTGGGCACCCCTGAGTTATGACTCATTTTTTAAAACTGTTTATTCTAGTTATAACACTAAATAGGATTAAACTTAAAGTCTGTTGAATTACGAAAGAATGAAAATGACAAGTCAGGCATGGGGACATGATACAAAGTTGAGATCTCACACACTGTGCTCTAAAATGCAGGAAATTGTAACTTTTATTTAAAACGTGGACTATGGGATCATATAGGCCTTATTTCAATCAACCTTATCAAAATAATTTATAATCCATAAATACTTATTTTACACCAGAAAATCAAAGGGGACATGAATATGTCCTTTTTTGAGAATGACCCATAACAAAGCGTAACTGCTAAAGAATGGCTGCATTGGCGGCATTTTATACTAACTCACTAACTCCGTGGCACTAACATCCCAGAAGGGACAAGTCCTACCACCCGACCAATGCGTCAACTACCATAGGCAGACGGCAGGATTGGGGGCATGGGGTCAGCATGCCGACACCCATGGAAGTTAATGGTGGTTTTCATGACTGGAGCTGCTACTTCTCTATCAAGTAGTTCCTCAATTTGAATCATGAGGCTGAGTTCTCCCCTACCAGACCTCCCTACCTCAGAAAAAATCCAAGGAGGTACCAGGGATCAAACCCGGTCCGATGGATCTGTAGCCAGCGACGCTAACCACAAGACCATGCCGGCGGTCGGCAGCATTTTATACAATTATGCAAAACAACCAATGTGAAGAAAGATTACAGGCAACCAATAAGTATTGCTAACAGCCTTAGGAGCCATTTTAAAGCAATCCATAGTAGAATTGAGTGGCTTCCTATGTTATAAAATCTGAACAAAATGTTTTTGACCCTAATATAGAAGCTCTTACCTGTCATATTCCTTTAAATCAAAGTAACTTTTTGCTAGCAAATAATGTTCCTTCTCATCTTTGTAGTCAGTGGCAACTTCAGGTATTGAAGGACTATCTACCTTAACTTCTCGCAGTGCAAAATTCAATTCTGACAACCTGTAAAAATAAGAAAAAGGCAGGCCTTTCATTAATTCATTTCACACATTATAGTCTTAGATTAGCAGAACACCCTTATGTAGATAAAGGCCAGGAACATGGATTGAATATTTAATATCGTTTGGAATTCTGCACAAAAAAGACACTAAGTCTGAGATCGGGAAAAAAGTAGAATCGTGCTCACCCGAGTTCCCCACTCCACTCTCTAATGGGACCCGCATGGAAAGTAGGGGTTTTGGGTGGGGACATTCTTCAGTCAGGAGACATCCAGCGGCGGCATTTGAACTACTAGCAGGTAGCGCCATCTGTTAACGAACTTTTGAAACAGAAAAAAATTATTTCTCCTTTATTCTCTTCCTTTCCCGTCTCCTTCCTTTCTTCCTCTTACCTCCACTTCACCCTACCTACCTATTCGAGACCTATTCCTAACCATAAATTTTGGATTGAACGCAAGACCCTTAGCATCGTAGCCAAGAGCTTTATCCGTTACGCCACGAGTGACAGTTGAGCAGTGAAGGAAGTTTCCATATAGGCCTATTTGAGTTATTATAGGCGTTCGTGAGTGTTAACGCAAGAATCGGTTTTTCTAATTTTGAGATGGTTTGTTTGTTATGAAAAGAGTAGTGTTGGTGCAAGGGAATTTTTCTGAATCAATTAAGCCATTTTTTATGTTATAACACGGCGGTTTTTTTAAATTTGGAAATATTATGTTAATTTTGATTTTTTTTATATATATAATTGTGAAATATCCTGTTGGCATGAAATATTATGTTTGTTGCAAGGGTTTTTGGCATTTTGTAATTTTTTTATCGTTAATTATTATTTTTTTTATAATTTGTGAAATATTATATTTGTTGGTGTTGCAAGGGTCTTTCGTTATTGTGAAATATTATTTTGTTTTTCAAATCTGTTTAAAGATCGTGAAATATGATGTTTGGTACAAGGGTATTTTTATTTATTGTTCGATATTTTTTTATAATTTGTGATAAACTCCTGAAATGGGTGCAGGAAGATGTCTAGGACATCTGATTAAATAAATAAATAAATGTGAAATTTTATTTTGTTTTTTAATAAGGGTGCAAGGGTCTTTTTTATTGTGAATTACTATTTTTTTAAATCTGTTTAAAGATTGTGAAATATGATGTTCGGTACAAGGGTACCGTATTTTTTACTGTACAATATTTTTTTTATAATCATTTTTAAAAATTGTGAAATATTGTGTATGGTGCAAGGGTCTTTTTTATTGTGAAATAGCCTATGATGTTTTTTATAATCTTTTTTATAATAGTGAAATGCCAAATATTATGTTGGCGTTGGTGCAAGGGTAGTTTTTCTTATAAATGTGAAATATTATGTTGGCTCTAAAAAGAGCCGGGGAGTTTCGGTGCAAGGGTAATTTATTTTAAATCTGAAATATTATGTTGGCTCTGAAAAGAGCCGTTTTGGTGCAATTTTGAATTAAAATTGGCCCTGAAAAGAGCCGTGTGGGGGGGGGGAGGGAATGTTCATTTCCACTGCATTAATTAATTCTCTTGGGATCTTGTGTATGGCACACCATTGAAGGTCTAACACTTGTATAACACAGTGAGCTGCATTACCGGCACTGAGTAGCGGCCGGCGGGTGGCTAGGAGCGGCAGGCGTGATAGGGGAAGTGGTCAGGCAGGGAAGGACAAGCGGGGAACAAGCCGGCGGGCGAGTACGGAGTGGAAAGGGGTCCGGGGTGAGCGGGATTCTACTCTTATTCCCTGAGATCTTACAGCAAGAAAGACTTATGTACCGTGGGGAAAAAATAATTTTATGCCGCGCACCAGGCTTCTCCCACCAACTCTCTAATGGGACCCGCCTGGGAAGGTGGGGTTTAGGGTTTCGTCGCAAAAGAGATTCAATGTGATACATAACAAACCTCGCGCTATTCAGTAGGCCTATATTCCTCCTAACCTAACAAAACAGCGGAGATTGGCTGGTGCGCGGCATATATATATCTTTTACCGAGAAAAACATTGAAGACAGAGCCTTGTAGGTTTCCAACAATTGATAGTATAATCAAATGACTACAAATAAACACCACATCAATTATCAAATAACTTACCACTTAGTACAGTGCATTAAACCTCGTTGGGAACATTCTACTATTGCTCTTTGAAGGTCGGATTTCACCTCTTTTAAGTCAAATTTCGAGACTTCTTCCGTCATCTTTACGTATCATGGGGATTCAGATAAAAATGTGCACCAAAACTTGCTTCTTCTAACACATGGAATGCTATTCACAGAACACAAACTATGCTATTACACATGAAAAATCTTTACGATTACACTAAACTTAACACTCTCGCACGACCGCGCCAGTACAAGCCAGGTTGCCAATAGCACCATATTAAATTCAACTAGGTTTGGTCACGAAATTAATTTCATCTAAGCGTACATGAAATAAAATGTCACACACACATCTCGCACTTCATGGGTGAATTAAATTTAGCTCATTTCAGCTATAATATTTCTGGTTCGATTCAGCTACTATAAAAAGTTTTGTTGGCGACGCTGACAACATTGAAAACATGTAGCGAGGATTTGTGCAAAATAACTCGTTTTCCATCATAATTACATTGAAAATTGCCAAAAATATATATTTAGGTTACTTTCTATGCTCATTTTGGAACTCTCCAACGAATGACATAATTATGTCAAATTAGCCATCCAGCATGTGAGCTGACTACTACATAGTTCGGGTCCCCTCCAAGTTATTACTGGGAAAAAAATAATGAAACTCCTTTCATGGGTACGTATATTCTTTAAAACATTTATGAGCTGTACCTATTTTTTGTAACTTTTGTGGGTATGTGTTTTCATACTAACCTAACATAACCTCAAATTTGTAATTTGTAGGGAAAACCAAGAACAGGTCGCCCCTTAAGCTCCTCCCACTTGACTCACTATCGGGACTGCTAGTAGTTCCACTATAGTCACCTAGATGTCTCGTTTAAAAACTAAACTCCGTGGCGCTACATCCCTGGAGGGACTTGGCCTACCACCCGACCGCTGCGTCATCTCCCGTAGGCAGATGGCAGGATTGGGGGGCATGTGGTCAGCATGCCGACACCCACGGCCGTTAATGGTGGTTTTCTTGACCGGAGCCGCCACTTCTCAATCAAGTAGCTCCTCAATTTGGAATCACGAGGCTGAGTGCACCCCTACCAGACCTCCCTACCTCAGAAAAATCCGAGGTACCGGGAATCGAACCCGGGCCGACGGATCTAGATGTCTCGTTTAGCAGCGTTAAAAATTTGATTTTTTTCCCCTTTTTCTTCATTTTCTCTTTCTAATAGTCAACCCCTTCTCTCCTTTACCCTACCTACCTATTCGACACCTATTCCTATCCTACAATTTTCGCACCTAACGTGATACGAACATGGGACCGCTAACATGATTGCCAGTCATCTAAACCACTATCCCATCAAGTGATCGTTGTGGTATGAAGCAAGAATTCATCTTTTTAAGCTTAAAGAGCTGCATGATATAGCAGAGATTGACAATTTTGTATTAATTGCAATTGTGAAATATCCTTTTGGTTCAAGGGAAGTTTTAATTGAACAAGGGTTGTTTTGGTTTTACTAATCAACTCATCTTGAGGGTGGCATAATATTGAAATCTAAAACTCTTGTTCCCAATTCAACCTCTACCGTCCATCACGTGATGGGTCACCATGGCAACTCGGAGTGGGCGGAGCTTAAGAGGCAACCTGTTCTTGGTTTTTGCCAATTTGTAAAATGTATGCGTACATGTTTCATTTTCTCGGGCAGACATTATGGCCTTGAGTAGGTCACATAAAAGCTCTGTTTTGTATTATCTGCATCTAGCACACCAGTTAAGGTCTTTCAAGAATCTTGCATTTCACTTATTTGGCAGCTTGCTTTTTGTTGACCTGATTCACAAAATCAATTCTGCTAAATTCAATGTCAATATGATATTGACCATAGTGACAGCCAGGCCGTGTTTATTAGTATTTAGTACCATAATGTCGCCAATATATCTGTTCCTAAAGTTAAGTCTTGTACTGTCAAATACCACAATGCATGCGCACATTGTGAGTTCACTGAATAATGACATACTGTAGCGTGCATACATTGCACAGCGAAACTGACACTGTGCACATACATCGCACCGCAAAACTGACATTGTGCGCATGTGTTGTGGTACTTGACAGTACATGAATTGACTTTGCGGGAATAAGCCTATTATCACAACATGACTACGTCTACATGTAGAATTAACTCAGCATATGGCAGGGTATGGATTATAAACAAAATACCAGTGGGTTATTTAGAATGGGATAATACAATGGTCATCCCTGTTGAATAGTATCAGCATTAGTAGAAGTTACCATAGGAAACTTCGTAGTTAAGGAGACCGCATTTCTGGGAGTTGAAGCCAGGATCAATTGAATAAATGTTTCTACCCAGAATGCAATAGTGCACAGTAATTGTTGTATATTATTAAAACTTGAAGATGATATGAATAAACGATGCCAAATTATACATAACACAAACATGATCTAAAATATAGGAACATTTGTAGTTAATGCAAAATACACTTAACATGTTAATACACAGAGCACAACGCTCAAATCAGTTAGTACACAAAGTTTTTAACCCTCAGTTCTTAATGTCCCCATAGGCTACTTCTGTGATAAGTGAATTTGATTCAGGAGATGCTTACTGCCCTTTGAGAAGTCATAAATTTCTGAACAGCTAACTGTAACTGTAACTGTAACTGTAACTGTTGCCATCAGGGATGAACTTAATTCTTGATTGACATTGATAGAAAAAGTGAAAATTATATGTTGAGACCTCTGACAGGGAATCTGATTTGTTTTCTAAAAGCTGAAATATTTAGGTGCCCCGGTCAAACCCAATGGGGACAAAGGGATTTTACTCCAAAAATTGGAACTAACCTGACCAAGTCGCTTTATCTTAGTGTGATGAGGTTTTGCGAATGGTGTGGAAGGGAAACATAAGTAGTGGCAGCTAGATTCTAGGTCAGTGAAATATTGCTCACAGTGTGCGAATGGAAAAGAAAATCCATCAGCACAGGACATTTATACTTTCAGAAAGCTATAGTAGCAGTTGTTTCAGAGTTGTAGAAATGGGTCATCAAGATTTCATGGATTTTTTCAAATTCATTAAAAGGACACTTTCTTATGAGAAAATAAGGCAACCAGGGTAGTATTTTCAAGTGGAATAATATGAAATGGTTGCGCTATTCATCTGATGAATTTGTTGAACAAGTACAAATCTACCTTGGAGGAACGGACAACTTTTATTATTCTATTATCCACAATAATTATACTATTAGCTAGCCTACTTGCAAAAAAGTCAATTGAAGATTGAGAAAAATCGTCACCATTTGAATGCAAATTTGATCCTAAAAATTCAGCATATCTACCATTCCAAAAGTTTGCATCAAGGGACAAGAGACTGAGAATAGAGTGTTTATAGTAAAACCAAAAGTTTGCATCAAGGGACAAGAGACTGAGAATAGAGTGTTTATAGTAAAACCAATGACAGAGAAACCAGTCCAAAAAATTCCGTAAAAGAAAAAAACGCCTATTTCTTTGTATCCATTCATTTCAACATTTTGTCATCCGTTCTGTCAGGATTTACCTGTAACCAACAGTGCATGTGATAAAGCGACCCTGAGGATTACTGGGGAAATCTTCAGTAAACGTGTTTTGTAAGGTATAACATTTCCAGGATACCGTATAACTTTGTACAGCATTCTTATAAACTGATATGTAGTAGTAGTAGTATCTAATGCCCAGACACTTGGATGATCTCCATTCGTCTTTATAAGCTGATATTAGCTCAAATGAAAATGTTATACAGTGCACACAGCTTATCGTGATCACTTCAGAACGCAGCTAATCTGATAATATTAACCGATTGTAACAGTAGCCGAAGGAATTAAATGAAGGTTATTTAATAATAATAATAATAATAATAATTTAATTGTCGTTAGGCCATTACAGCAATAGACAAAGTTCTAAAAATAGAATTAATATTAAACTACAGCTAAATTACTAAGTTCTAAGTTACAAATAACACATATTTTAAGCTAAATTACACTATTACAATTGAAGTATTCATCCAAGGTATAAAAAGGGTTACAAACTAACCAATTATGTAATCTTTTTCTAAATACAATGATATGAGTATGTTGAGTAGATACAGATAGTTTATTTATTCATATATAAGATAATATAGCCTACTACAAAACAGAATTTAAAATATTTATTGAAAAATAATACGTAACTGTGAATCATTGAACCATTCTTAGGCTAATACAGTAATAGACTGCAAGCAACTATTTTTTCAACCATTAACAAGGTTTTAATTGTTTTTACTTTCCTTTAGGAGTCCATTAACCAATACTCCATAATCAGTTACGAGTTACAAGTGTTTTTGGAAGTGTATACTGATCTGTGGTGAACACCACGTAGCACAACATCTAACGCCTCTCTGTTTAAGTCTTTTCATTTTATACTAGCCATCACTGCATGTCAGCACTGTATTCTTCATAAATCAAAAGCTGCAGTTTAACTGTGGGGTGAAACATGTTTTATTGCTTAAAAGAAAAAGTTAGGTAAACCCCCTCGAACTGGTCACCCTGTGAGCAGGGAACAGAATTGCTACCTCCAGTACAACACGATACAGTTGAGTTAGACACAAAACCCTTATAAAATAAATTTTGAATGACGTACAATACTTGGAAATAAAGCCGCAAAAAGGAAAATGTGATAACTGAATCTTTGATCACAATAAACAGCATTTTTTTAATGTATAAGTATTAATCCATAAGGGACTTCATAAAAGTGATAACATTACCCGATTGATAACATTATCTGCGATTACATTAAGCCGTGTTCATTGTATAAAATTTAGCAGTTGTACCAAATGACATAAGTCAGTCTTTTTTCTTGTTGTTAATCACTTAAGTATTTTGTGTAGTTTTTAAAACATGAAAAATTATTGTACATCATATTGAAGGAGTTCATAATGTAATAATTAAACATGTACAGTATATGTATTTCATTCTTATACCATTATCCAATTAAGAGCAAATTTAAAAAAGCTTCTCCTGAAAAACTGACTTTTTTTTACTTATTTGCACTTTCCTGCCAGCGAAAGAATCGTTTCTTTAGCTACGTATTGTGAATTGGAGTAACCTCTTACCTTTCAGTAATGTTTCTTTCAGGGAGCCAACACATATGGACAGCTAGGGCAAGGAGTGAAGTCCGAACAGTGCATTCTTCCTGCAGAGATAAAAACAGAAAATATTTTAGACCTTGATTCTGTAATATACATAACTGGCGGAGGAGGCCATACACTAATTCTTACCAAAGATGGAAAAGTGTTTGCATGTGGATTAAACACAAAAGGACAGTTGGGACTTAATATGAATTTGGAACATCTAGTCCTTACAGAAATAACTTCACTTGTAAAATACCACATAGCTCAAATCTGTTGTGGCTGGGATTCAAGTCTTGCAGTTACAAACAATGGAGAATTGCTTGTGTGGGGTTCTAATGCTTATGGGCAGTTAGGACTACCAAAAGCCAAGGTAAAGAAAAAGAATAGGCCTATAAAAATATGTACTCACTTATAATCATTGCTACATAGGAACATGGATTTGCTTGCTTTGAGAGACACATTGCACCTTGTGAAATCATATTGCATGCTTTATTATCATTATTATTATTATTATTATTATTATTGTTATTATTATTATTATTATTATTATTATTATTATTATTATTATTATTATTATCATCATCATCATCATCATCATCATCGCCGTTATCATCATCAGTATCATCATTATTATTATTATCATCGTTATCATTACTATTATTGTTATTGTTATTAGTATTATTATTATTATTGTTGTTGTTGTTGGTCAATACAGTTAACCCACAAAAAATAGGTTTGTTTATTTATTTAGACCTATTTATTTTATTACGAGCTTCACTCACAATTCAAGTTGCAAGCCGCCACTGATATTCTTATATACACCTGGTCCTTGAGAAGTACACGGAGTACAGTAAAAGAAGCTGTCTCTCCCAAACAGTCAGATGATTGACACTTGGTTTTTTGGAGCCGTGGCCAATTTCATTTTAGCCGAGTGTAGGCTATACCTTGTGCACCATGCTGTGGCTAAATACATTTATGGTCAGGTTCACTGACATCAGGTGTTCTGAGCCTCAACATAACAATTGTAGACTTTTACAAGTAGGCTATTAATGTTGCAAATTAGATGCACCAGTATTAACAGGCATTATTTAACTGGTGTTTGCTGGCAATTGGATATTATTTTCCAGGGAATTATTTTCCACTTGATGTGAGACTGAATGCACAATTTCTTTACTGACTTCTTTTGTTACTGTGAGTTTTTCTAGTAATTCATATAGTTGCGCAGGCTGAAGCAAAATGAATAATATAGAGCAAATAAAGATATGTCAATGCAGCTATATTATATATACCAGCTATCGCAGCAGCATGGTTCTTTGTGCTCTTGTCTTATACATGTAGGAAAAACCTCAATTAAATATTAAAAGTTTCTATTATGTTAATTTCTGATAACTTAATTCTTATTCATTATTATACTAAAACATCTTTAATTCAATATACGTTTTATGGGTGCAACAGAAAAATTTCTATTAATGGGAACTCTATATCTTTAACTTAGATCTTATGCAACATAAAGAATGTGCTTTTGCTGAGCCAGAATCATTCCTGAAATGCCATTTCCATGACATTTGGGAGTGAATTATTCTTCCCATAAGATTATTACAAAATATGGCCATGTTCTTGTAGACTTTACAGGTGTTAAGTATTTAACTGATCAGCAACGAACCTAATTTAATGACGGTAAGTGACAAAATTTACAGAAGGAAATGAAAGAAGAAAAAAAAAATCTCTGCTCCTCACTTTGACCAGATTTTTCTAGACCCCATTCTCATATCATCTGGCCCTCATTTCATTCAGTCTACAAGGTTCCTGATAAGTCGGTTCCCAGCAATCCTTTTCTCCAATCCAGATCCCTATAGTCGTATCAGCTCTGTAAAAAGGACATTATCCAGTCCTGGCACTTTGCAAGTTCCAACCCAGGGTTTTCCGTGGTTTTCCCTGATTGTAAGATGAATACCGGAACTATATAAAAAAAATATATATATAAATATATATATATATATAAAAAATACAAATAATAATAATAATAATAATAATAATTATAATTATAATAATAAAGGACACGGCCCAACCATTAACTGTCATTACACTTGACCTGCAAAGGTTTGACCCCTACAAGAAACTCCGTTAGCATAAGCACTTTAAGTTATAGGATAGAAACCTGTTTTCATTTCCAGCAATGCATTTCATATGCAGGTATGGAACTGAGCTGAGGGCTTTGCCCCCAATGCTCTGACCTCAGATAGCTTATCTGGTCTGGCCTGGCACTTCATTCTCCTTGACAATGGATCCTTAGATTGGCCACCGAAAAGTCAGAATTTATCAATGTATCTAACTGGTTAGAAGCCTGGGAAAATAATCTATACAGAATTTACTGTGAATCATTTACTAATATTTTCATTGCATCAGCAGGTGGGAACAGGCTATGCAATTTGCCTTAACATAAAACACCATGTACCGGTACTAGTTATGAGTTTGTGAATTATTCAGTATTTTGCCAACTCATGACTGTGATAGATGGATTATTAACTTTATGCTTTTTAAGAATTGATTTCAGTGCAGATCAATGGTTTCAGATTCTTTACACATCATTTCCACTCAAAGTCCCACTGCCTGCAATATTGTGTGTGGCTTCTGGTCTGCGCCATACTGCAATGCTTTCCAAAGAAGGCAAAGTATTTATCTGTGGTAGTGGTAGGAAAGGACAATTAGGTCTTGTGGATGGCACTGGTAAATCTGTGTTAGAGGTGGATCATCCTACAGAAAGTAAGTCTGCAATTTCTTTTCTTTTTGTATATCATGAAAATAAAGTTATAACCTTGTATTTGTTTATAGTATTTTTTATTTTATTTTGTCTTCAGAATAATTTAAATAAAATCTTCTACTCTTTAAATTTATATTATATTTTTTTAAGTTTTTTTACAAATTGTCTTGGGATCGCCAAATTTATCAGCAACAGTTTAATCTTATCCTATACCTTCAAACTGTAGATAGAGATTTAGCCCAAGCATATAGAGCACAAACAAGTGAAAGTTCCACAACAGAAGGTGTTTCAGAAGGAAGCAGAATGCTCTTGTGCAGTAAACATTAAGTGAAATGGATTAAAAATGTATTTTTAATTAGTTTATGCAATTTAAAGTTGTACACAACATCTAGTTCCAGTCCTAAGGTACAGATTAAACTAAGCTGATTTATCCATAAAACCATAAAAGCCAAAATTGGAGAGAAGCAGCAAATGACTCTGTCAAAAATACACTTTTTTTTAATTCATATGATATCATTGACTTGGATAAGCCTACTGTATATGGATATATGCATATGCATTCTGTTAGACAATATATGATAATATTATAGGAGAAAAATTCCTCTGACACTGGGATTTGAACCCAGGACCTTTGGCTATCTGTGCCAATGCTCTACCAACTGAGCTAAGCCAGAGTTCACTTCACAGCGCCAGATGGAACCTCTCTCCTATGACTGATTGCCTTTAATGGTCTACCTCAGTTGGTAGAGCATTGGCACAGACAGCCAAAGGTCCTGGGTTCAAATCCCAGTGTCAGAGGAATTTTTCTCCTATAATATTATCATGTATTGTCCAAGAGAGACAATAATCCATGGTTCATGAATGCATATTCATATATCTGTCTTGAATGTTACTGTACAATAACAGTGGAAACCTGGTCACAAAAATCACTAATTAGTGTGCCTCACAGTACTGCATATGACATAACTTGTGAGGTAGACCATTAAGGGCAATTAGTCATAGGAGAGCGGTTCCATCTGGCACTGTGAAGTGAACTCTGGCTTACCTAATATACCTTCGGGTGAAATAGGGTTTATTTCAATTTGGATATTCAATAAATAAATAAATAACTGAGTTGGTAAAGCATTGGTACGGATAGCCAAAGGTCCTAGGTTCAAATCCCAGTGTCAGAGGAATTTTGCTCCTATAATAATACTACTGCAGATGATTCGAATATGCATTCCTTAATGAGAAACGCATCATACCCACTAAAGTAGAGACTTCAATTTTTTAAACAACAAGCTTAAAGTTGCAGCACTTGCTGCTCACAATTTCTATGGGTAAATCATCTGAATCAATAAATTCAATCATACCAATATAACTAACACTAACAAGGTGGAATGAATATTATTTATTGATTAGTGTAACCTTCTTGGGCCACCTGAAAGATCTAGTGGATGGCATTGTGATTTAGAATCTGCTGGTATGGGTTCGATCCCTGGTAACTCGGATTCCTATGAGGTAGGAAGTTCTGGAATGGGGGTCACTCAACCTCATGACACCAATTGAGGAGCTACTGATAAAGAAATAGCAACACAGGTCATGAATGCCATCAACAATACCAAGAGTGTCAGTGCTGACTACATCCCCCCCCCCCCATCCTGCCATCTGCCTCTGGTAGGTGTTGCAGCATTATGATGGTCAGACTGATCCAAACAGCCTAACGCTACGGTCCCTAGAGGGATGTAGTGCTACAGTGTTTGTTTGTTATTGTAACCTTCTTGACAAAAGAAAAATGAGCATTGATGATCGCTATATAATCTGCAAGCTATGGCACATTTTTTCAGTGACTATTCCTCATTGATGCCTCTGATTTCTAATTTTTTACATATTTTTTTTTCATAAATCTTGACTTCAATGTCCTTCCTGTATGAAATTTAGTAGAGCTTCACTCCAAAAATCCATTCACACCAGAAATTTGTTAAGTAATCAGAGTTTACTTATGGTCCAAAATGCCTGTAATATAACCCCTAGAACAAGTAAACAAGAAATTTCAAATGAAGGGGTGTGCTAATCTTTCAAGGACTTGAATCACAGTTTATTAAGAAATTATGGTCTGCTATTTGAAAATGACTATATTTTGAACAATTTTAATTATCTTACATAATAAGATTAAGACAATGGCTTTGTAAAGTTCCAGATCTCGCAGACGTATGTGATATTGCTTGTGGACAACATCACACAGTTGTGTTAACTACAAGCGGCAGACTTTTTGCATGGGGAGAGAATAAACATGGTCAACTTGGGGTCAGTCCAACACTTCATCCTACTGTAATCAAACCTATGGAAATACAAACTCTCCCATGTGAAATAGATTCCGGGAGCAAAGTATTCTCTGGTTGGACACATGTTGCCATTTTAACAGGTAACGTAATGTGATAGATCACCTATTGTATTTTTAGGAAGTATAGTACTTACATACCTTTGTTAGTTCAAAATTCTATGGAATATGTAAACAAAAAGACAGATTTTCTCAATTGTAGCCATTATCATTAAACTTTTTTTTTTTAATCCATATTAAATGTTCAATACTTAAATTCAGTTAGCTTTTGCCTGTGCAGGTCACTGTTCCATAAATCAAGTGTGACCAAAATATAAAGAAAGTACTTTAAAGTATGTAAATGTTTGCAGTTTAACATAATATAGTCAAAAGTGTATGAGGTAGGGTGACAGAAAAAGCCTGTTGTGGGCAGTGTCACGATTCGCAAAGAGGAGGAGACAGGAATTCTGACAAAACAAAATAAAACGACTCATTTCTGTACCATCCTGACCAACAAATATCAACAAGTGGAGAAAGTTTAACTGAACATACAGTTCTTTAAGACAGAATAAGAATGCATAACTTTTTGTAGTGAAATTGGGCAGAAAAAGACAAACATCATTCTATTTGAAAATATATAAACATTTATCAAGTAAGTATTAAAGATTTTTTTTAATTCAAGGTGTGAGATAATAGAATAAAATTAAGAGTAATTTTGCAGTGCCAAATGAAAGACAGTAAACATTGATTGCATGATGACTCTTAACGTGGATAATAATTAATTATTAAGGCCCAGAAGTTTATGAAAAATCATATTTTTAATAAAGCACTCTATTACATCCTATTGTTAAAATGTGTAAAATACATTAAAGAAATAATGAAAAATTAAACGTTTCATTTAGCATATTGTTGCATGTTTTGTAGTTTTGCGATAATGGTTGATATTAAAATATGTGCATATTTTTTTTAACTTGTCACATTTTTAACAGCATAATTATTCTGACATATTTTATTGGTGTGCACATCTCTATTAATTCAATCATTTACAGCTTATGCTTTGTGAATGCTTTGAGAACCAACTGTACAATAATTGACGGTACATAGCCCAATGTTTGAGGAACTAATTGTATAACATTAAAGCTATATTTCACTTCATTAGTTTTCAATTTACTAAGATTTTTTGCATTGACCTTGTTTTTTAAAAAGTTTTGTAATGTAATATATACAACTTCTATTTTTGTAATTTATAATGTAATTCAGCTAACAAGAGAACTAAGGTATTGAATTTACCTGAACGATATAGCATATTTCATTGGTTCTGGAACAAATTTTAGAGCATATTTGCATGTATATTTTGTCTTCTGGGCCTTATTAATTATATATTATTTCTGCTATCATAGTTGACAATTTTTAGAAATGTTTCATTTCCAGTTACTCATGTGACAAAGACACTAATATGCATACCTAAAGTACAGTATACTACATCTGGGGCAAAATCTGTTCAATTTTGTTATCGTTTTGATCATATTTTTATGTTTTGTCCATTTTTGTTGTTTTTAAGCACTAATTGTATATTATGCTTTGTTGTTAATAGCAATCCTCTCTGTGGGGAAAGCTGAAGGGTTTCTTCAAAATAAATTTTTTATTTTTTTTTTTTATTGAAACGTTTAATTTTATAAGGGTCTAAGTGCCAAAACCGTAATTTTTCAGCTAATAATTTTAAATGGATCTATGTACTCAGACCAATCCATTTCAGAAGGGTCCAAGGTCCAGGGAAAGCCAAGTTAGTAGCAATAAATTCCAAGATATAGTACTGGGCTATCTCCAGCCCGTCTTTCTGTGGGTCTATATCTTGTTTTCTACACAGTCATGATTTTGGCATTTATTTATTTATTTATTTAACCTGGCGGAGTTAAGGCCATAAGGCCTTCTCTACCACTCAGCCAGGGCAAAAACATGAAATACATAATGATAATAATAATAATAATAATAATAATAATAATGATTAATAATAAATTAAAAAAGAACTGATATACATGAATACAAGAAACGTACATTAAATACAAAAAAAAAATTCGAACATAAGTACTTGAATAATATGAATATACAATACAAATGACTAAAAATAAAGAAATAAAAAAAGATGAAAGTCTAAACAAATACATTCTTAGTTATTACAAAATATAATGAAAATTAAAATATATATTACTAATTAGCATCAATTCTTAAATGCTATTATATACCAAATTTAATAAATGGCGCTTGAACTGTAAAGTCGTTTGGCAGCTCCTGAGATGGCTAGGCAGTGAATTCCAGTGACGAATAGCTGTTGTTGTAAACAAATTCGAATAATGTGTAGTTCTGTAAAGAGGCATGGATAGTAAGGGGTCAAGCTGAGAGCGCGTGCCCAAGTTATGATAGGAAGAAAGGTAATGAAAGCGACTGGAAAGATAGCTAGGTGTAGAGGTATGAAGGTATTGAGGTATTTAGACCCTTATAAAAGTAAATGTTTCAATTATAATGAGCACAACTTTTTCAGAACTTGCATTTTTCAAATTTTGGCAGAGTACAGCACAGCACATTGCTTTAGAAGTTACTGAAAAGTATAGTTTGGTCAGAAAGCAAGTTTTTTTTTAAATAAAAAAAGGTAACAAAATTATAATTGGTAATTTTTTTACAGATGGAAAAATAATTAATTGGGGAAGAAATACTTATGGACAACTCGGGTGCCATGAATATCAACGACCATTGTCTTGGAAACCTCACATTATGGCCAATATAGGTCATGTAAAGGATATGGCAATTGGATCTGAACATAATATTGCATTGCTGGGTAAGGCAGTCAAACAATTTTCTATGATCTATTAAAGAATCAAGAAAAATTGAAAATGTAATTACCTTCTAGCCTGCACACATTCAAATGATAAATGTGAAGAAGAAATGTCACCTCCATACCCATATGATATTAACTGTGGGTAGGTAATTTTTGAAAGGTAATGCAGAGAGAACTGTAAACTGTTTAAAGGTTGATATCTTTCCCTATGTTTATTTAGCAAAGGAACCTCTCAAATAGGTGATTTTCTTCAAAGCCGAACTAAACCAGGAAACATTGTAATACACCATTTTATATAATTAAGTGTCAACAGCAGGAAATTACCCTGGGTGGAACAGTTAGTTAGGCCAGCGATTCCCAAACTTTTTTGTCCTGGGACCCACTTTCACCTAGAATTTTTTTCGCGACCCACTACTGCATAATGATAACCAATATAGACTATATAAAAAAAAAAAATTCGCAACCCACTACTGCAAAACGATAACCAATATAGGCTCTATAAAATAAAGCACATTTTTTTCATACGCCTTTCAATAGTTTTATTGTGTTCAAATGCCTTATATTCCTTATATTGAAAACAAGTTTAATTTTTCCCGCCCTTTTTGCGACCCACCGAAATTGGTGGGTCGCGGGTCGCGACCCATAGTTTGGGAACCACTGAGTTAGGCACTGGCTTTCTATTCCCAAACTTGCAGGTTTAATCATGGTCTAGGTCAGTGGAATTTATGTGCATGTAAATGCATCAATTCCATGTATGTAGATTTACATACTTGTACAAAAGTCCTGTAGGACAAATTTTTGGCACACCAGCAATGGTTACAGGTGAAAGCTGCTGTACACAACTGTTGTCAATTAGAAAATAACAAACGAATTAGTATTCTTATATAGTAACTTCAGTAATGTATCCTATTAAATAATTACAGATTTTACCAACAAAAACAGACAATAGCTAAGATGGGATTGTGACTCACCATGGGAGATCATGGGTTCAAATTCCAGGTACAGCCAGGGACTAAGGTTTTTTGTGGTTTTCCTCTTCATTGGTGTGGTGAATACTCAGTTGAATTTTTATAGCCAAGGTCTTCCCTCAACTTCCCCTTTCAAAATTCAAAATACTCATATAGACTTGGCACATGGACTCAGCAATTCATATTCGTCCTATTCATTCCCTGCTTCTCTCAATCCAGTCTTTTTTTTGTTGAACCATCAAGACTACCTGCAAGGAAAGAGCACATTGTCTGGGAATCTGCATGTCAGTACGAATTGAAAGTAGAGTGGATGTGGGTGAATGGCCAAAGGGAAACATGCAGCACATTGGACCTGGGAAATTCGTCACTGTACATCCCATAAGCAAAAGTGTACAACAGACACATTTAATTTGACGTCTTACCAAACCCATCTTTTACAATATAATTACTAACTTCTGTATACAAAAATGTGTGAATAGCATATGTGACTGCCCATGTGGTCTAATGATTAGTATTGCTGATTCGAATCCACAGGCTATGGTTTGATTCTCAGAATCTCCTTGGATTTTTCTGAGGTAGGAAGGTCTGGAACAGGCTGCATTCGATCTTGTGAGGACAACTATTTCATGAAGACCACCAATGAAAGTCCTGGAAGTTCCATGCTGACCAATTGCTCCACAATCTTGCTTTCTACCAATATACTGGTAGCTGAAAGACAGAGGAAGATGGCGCAACAGTTGAATGGGAAGCCATGTCCATCCATGGAACAAAGTAGCATAGATTTTTGTTTATTTAGCTTAACATTATCACATATTAAACTTTAATTCCTGGTGTTCCATCACAAGCAAGAACAGGGCCTATCACCATACAGCTGGAATATGCATCTCTACTTAATGACTTCACTGGTAGATGGTAGAATTGGGGTGGGGTGGGCATTTGGTCAATATTGCCAATGCTCACAGCTTTCATTGATGGAATTCATCATCATACCTGCTACTTCTTTATCAAATAGCTCCTCGATTGTCCTAAGGAGGCTGAGTGTAACACATTCCAGTCCTTCCTATTTCAGAAATAGCCTATTTGAGGAGTTATCAGGGATCAAATCCAGGCATGAAGGTCAATAGTCACCAATGCTAACCACTATTAGTCCATGTGCCAGACCCATCGGTCATTATAATTTGGGGAGACTGAATGAAACTTATACCACACGTTCCTGGGGTCATGTGGAGCAAAAAAGTCGGGGGGGGCCATCATGAGGAGGTAGCTTTCAAACATGGCGGCCATTCAAAATGGCGGACGACTGTGAATTTTTAAATTCAAATATCTCGGGACTGGGTTCATCAATCTTGAATTTTGTTTTTTCAAAATGTAGGTTATTCTTCTGGCTACATGTTTGTTCAACATGTATGTGGCCAAAAAACCAATATTTATTGGTCAAAATTCTAAAAATCGGAAATATAGATTTTTTGACATTTACGTTTTGCGGTTTATTACTCTAACCGTTGGCTATATCGAAAAAGTGTCTGAAACAAAAGTTGTAGAGACACATCTCACCTTTAAAACGCAAAAATGAAATCGAAGATAGGATCAATAGAATCCGAGATATCCAGATTCAAAGCGGGCGGAGCGGGGTTGAGCATGTTGACCGAGCGCTCGGTGCAGCCTAGTGAGAGGCGAGACTTGGCGTAAAATCCAGCGCTTTATTTATTTTCAGCCTCAGTAATTGCTTTATTACTAGATAAATTTACATTATCTACTAATGTGCACTATTTTTAACATGATTATTAAGCACTTTCTCATAAATACAATTAACAACTATATTGTTTATCTGGGAAATGGACGTCAATAATTACCAACTCATATAATATACTGTCAAGGCTTTTATATCCGATTTTTAAGATGAAATCGTTAAAGGAACTTCAAATAGTCGAAATAATTAAAAGAGGAAAAAAGTATTACAGTTTAGGTATGTATCGGAGACTTTTAACAATGCTTTCAGAAATGAACACAGGATGTAAGCAACTAAGAAATAAAAATTCCCATAAAATACCTTATACAATATTATTAACAATGTTGAATTAAGTCTTCTTCACTAGAATCACTGAAGTCAGGTATTATAATTATTGCTCTCGTCCTCAACTGCCGTTGCTTCGGCAAACCCCTTGCACCAACAGCTCTCGATGATTCAGATTTGAGTTGTTAAGCACGAGTAACTTTCTGGTGCACAGTTGATCTTGCAATGGCACCGGAAAAAGGAAAGTACGCACGCCGGTACTGGCAGACCTTCCATCCACTTGACTGATAAGTTACCTGAATCTGATGTGTCCTTTTCTCACCCATGAGTAAAAGTGTCCAGAATTAGTGGTTTGGTTTCCAGGCTTTTCATCAAAATTCCGGCCAGGTAGTTGGCACGTTTATTGTGTTTTCTCAAGGTGTCTTTACAAAGAGACATTTGGAAGCTCTCAATCTGGCCCTCTGAACATCTGGTAGCGCAGCTCATTTCACCTTGCGTTTGGGGGCATACGACTGGAAGACAAATGTTTCTTTGCTGTCATCAACATCATTATACATCATCCAATCTTTGCCTAACTTCCTGATTGCTTCAATAAATCTTTGTTCCTTTCTGCACAAAAGCTTTTAACTTTCCCCTGGCCAGCTAAAGCACTGATTGTGTCGCAGCCAGACCAGCAGTAATACCCAATAAGAGCTGTAAAAAGCTGTTCGCCTAAGGCAGATACTATCTGGGAAACTTGCATACTGTTTTGTTTGTTTCCCGATTCAGAAGTTTTTGCTTTTTATGGTTTTGCAAAAACCTACAGCCAAAACTAATACATCTGTATTGATTAAAAAGCAAAGAACTGATTCAGATGATGTAGCGGTGTTCCTTGCATGCAGCATCATTCTGGAATCAGCTTATTCTTGAGTGCAGAACAGCTCAGGAACATTTTTGCTCCTAATATAAATGATCATGAAGCAGATCTCACCAACTGCTGCGAAGATTTCTAGGTTTCCAATTATGTTTTCAAATTTCTCCTCTTACAAACTGCAAAAAAATAATTTTATCATTTTATTTTTGCCGTAACTGTTCCTTAGAAGCGTCCTCTAACAAACCACTCTGTAGCCACCCTTGATTTCACTAAATTTGATACCTTCAGCTGTTCCGCTTTTTTCCCCGCTCCAAAGATTTGATCGAAACCTCTGAATAATATATGTCAACCCTCCGACCTATATTAAAAACCTGCTTGAGAAAATTCGTTGAGAATTCGTAAAACGTTTTTTGTTATCCTTTGATGGACTGAAGCACGGCTATTGAATCAATGATGCAGGCCAAATCTTTTTCCGGCAGACTGGCAGGGGTGGTGTATACTTCCAAAAAATTAGATAATACTGATTTGTAGGTTTTCTTCAAAGGCCCATTAACATTCGCCGGTGCCAGAGGATATCTGAATCCTTCCATCATGTCAAGTTCTTGGTTTTCTGCAATAAAGGTCATTTTGCTGAATAAATTTCGATTGCACTGGAGGATTACTTCTTTGTTTCCAACCTTGGTTTTTTTGCTCTTCTTTAGTCTACTAATCTTAAGACCCACTTTCTTAATACGTTTATGAAACCCTTCTCCTTTAGCTACCCGAAACGTGAACTCTTAATAAGCTATTTTCCCCTTGTTTTCCGAATCAATGTGATCAGAAGAACATATATTCCAGTAGGCAAATGTACAATATCTTAAGGGTTGGGATCGAAGGGGTTCGTCCACTCGGCTAGAAGGTCAGTGAGAGTTGTCACGTCTTTCTCATCTCTAAGTGTCCTTGGGCTTTGGAGGTCAGGGTGGCACTGATCTGTTTCTCTGGATGAAAGAATGCTGAGGAGGTTCTTTAGCTCTTATTCAGCATTAACATATTACCGTACTACAGCCTACTTTTTCAGACTGAAATCCTTAGTACCTTCAGGAGTTTGGGTGTCTTTGTTTACAGTCTCTTTGATGGCTTGGTCCACTGGAATTCTAGAAAATGGTTTGTTGCTTCTTATTTGTACTGAAAACCTCCTTCTACATAATATTGGTGAACATATGGGCTCTCCTTCTAGTTTAGATAATTCAAGAAAGTGTTATGATAGATAATGTGAGTAGTTCACTCTATCCAGCGCAAAAATTCAGGGCACAATTTTTTCAACAGCAGCTAAAAACAGAAAAAAAATGCCTTCTCGATTATTCCGAAGAAAAACGGAAAGTAGCTCCACTAGGGCGATATATTTCATCCGAAAGGACAGCATTTCTTCATTACTTGTAAGAAGATGTATCAAGTAGAGAGGCTTGAACATGTTCATCTTGAAGTACAGAGTTAAGGGATGTATAGTTCATAATTAGTGATGTTCATTTCCCAGATAAATTGTATAATTGTTAATTGTATTTATTACTCAAATCCGATGCACCGAGAGCTGTGGGTGCAAGGGGTGTACCAAAGCAACAGCAGATGAGGAAGAGTGCAATTATAATAACTGATTACAGTGATTCTTATGAAGAAGACTTATTTCAAGATTGTTCATAATATTATAGGCTATAAGGCATTTTATAGGAATTTTTATTTCTTAGTTGCTTACGTCCTGTGTTCATTTCTGAAAGTATTGTTAAAAGTCTCCGATACATACCTAAATTGTAATACTTTTTTCCTTTTCTTAATTATTTTGACTATTTGAAGTTCCTTTAACGATTTCATCTTAAAAATCGGATATAAAAGCCTTGACAGTATATTATATGAGTTGGTAATTATTGACGACCATTTCCCAGATAAACAATATAGTTGTTAATTGTATTTATGAGAAAGTGCTTAATAATCATGTTAAAAATAGTGCACATTAGTAGATAATGTAAATTTATCTAGTAATAAAGCAATTACTGAGGCTGAAAATAAATAAAGCGCAGAATTTTACGCCAAGTCTCGCCTCTCACTAGGCTGCACCGAGCGCTCGGTCAACATGCTCAACCCCGCTCCGCCCGCTTTGAATCTGGATATCTCGGATTCTATTGATCCGATCTTCGATTTCATTTTTGCGTTTTAAAGGTGAGATGTTTCTCTACAACGTTTGTTTCAGACACTTTTTCGATATACCCAACGGCTAGAGTAATAAACCGCAAAACGTAAATGTCAAAAAATCTATATTTCCGATTTTTAGAATTTTGACCAATAAATATTGGTTTTTTGGCCACATACATGTTGAACAAACATGTAGCCAGAAGAATAACCTACATTTTGAAAAAACAAAATTCAAGATTGATGAACCCAGTCCCGAGATATTTGAATTTAAAGATTCACAAGCGTCCGCCATTTTGAATGGCCGCCATGTTTGAAAGCTACCTCCTCATGATGGCCCCCCCCCCCCCCCCCGACTTTTTTGCTCCACATGACCCCAGGAATGTGTGGTATAAGTTTCATTCAGTCCCCCCAAATTATAATGACATGGTCGATTTTGGGGGTCTGGCACATGGACTATATACCATGCAGGCAGTATTTACATAATATACATTAATCTATTATAATTTTAAACTATTTTACAAACCAATAAATAACATAAATAAAAATACTGTACACAAATGTGTTTCATTTAGTAGATTTCAGTGGCAGCCTTTTCAAATTGTACCCCTGTCAATATAGATTTTTAATTGTGCTATTGTATGCTTATTGCATTAGGTTGCAGGGTGCAACAGATATTTTGTCAATTAACGTTAATTAAACATTCAGTTATAATAATAATAATATATTTATTCACCGTAAATTTCTATACAGAAATATTGGCTTCGTCAGGGAACTAAATCTAAATCTAATAACTAACAAATTCTTATAACTAACTGTAACTAATACAGAGTGAAGGTAAGATTAATTACGATATTAGGGTTATATCATATAACTCAGTAACTAAGGTAAGATGTTACACTTACCTAGTTAATGAGTTCCAGGTTCAGGAATTCATCAACAGTGTACGGCATATGATGCAGGAGCATTTTTTTAACTGCCTTTTTTAATTGACTTGTTTGATAGGTTTTTAGCTTATCTGGGATTTATTCAAGGTTTATTTTGTCATTGATACTTTGTGTACTACTTTGCTGCAGATTAGGTTAAAGTGCATATAAGCTCGTATTTGAGACAGATTCTTGTACATGAGAGATTAGATTGCTAGTGTGTAATAGTGAAACCTATTTTTGTTATTACTATTAAAATTTAACATACTGTAAGTAATATACATTAAATTCTGCAATTTGAATATGGACCATAAGTCAATTAACAACAGGAAAGCATACTTTCTACTTACCCATCTAGGTATCACAAATGTATTGCAGTTCACTCCCGTTATTTGATCTTCCATTTCCAGTTTGTAATCCATATGCAGTCTAAACAGTTCCTCTCTTGAGGTATACAGTTTCCAAATCAACTTTTTTCCTTTTAATTTCCAGACAGTGGACAAATAGTTTCCTGGGGATGGAATGAACATGGCAATTGTGGAACTGGAACAGAAGAAGATATAAGGCAACCTACTGTAATAACACAATCTATACATCAGTTGGCAATATTACTTGGATGTGGAGCTGGACACAATTTTGCTATTGTAGTCTGACAAAAACACTTTTTTATTGGAAAATATCACTGTTAGTGCTGTGCATCAGTCAACTCCAAGCCTAATGTAAAACGGCTGGAAAAAGGATGGGCTGCCAAAAATTTGTATGTTCCAGCTGTGTATGCTTGTCTCGTTATTGCCTGCGTATACAAGATAAATCAAATGGAGAGTAAATTCTGGATACATAGGTTTTCCAAAGAATTAAATAAGAATATCGTTGAGCGACATAAAATCCTATGGAGCCTATATTGAATTATATAGCCGTGTATTATGGTTATTATAATTATTAGCAAGCGAACTGGCTACAATCATTCTAGTGCGAAATGAGTGAGCAATACTTTCTCTACATTTAAATCTCAAACGAACCTTAATTATTTTAATTACAAGTTTCTGTTCTTATATCTAGCAAGCAAACAAGATACTAATCCCAACAACAGACCTGTTTTTATGTTGCTTATGGCATTGGTTTGTTTTTGTGTTCAAAAGAAAGGAAATCTGTTCATTTATTTCAGTTTTTGTGACTTTCAAACAAACATCATAACATTGTGGGAAGCAAACCCACAATCTTTGCTACAAACGTTCTGTCAATGAACAAATCACAGCAATGACTGGAAGTTCCTTTACACTTGTGAACACTTCACAGAACTTTACTTTCTAACGAACAAGAGTCCGTCCATCCTTTTCGTAGCTGTTGTAGCTGACTGTAGATCCCCGAGTTTTATAAGAATTTTATATGGTGAAGTTATTAAATACTGAATAATACTTGAAATGGAGATTTTATATATCTAACTTCACTTGAATCACGAACTAACCTGAATATGTTTTCAGGGCCCTTTGCAACTCATCTTCAGCTATACTACATCTAATAAAATCTTAATAAGTATTATTTAAAATTCAGGGTTCAGCTTATGGCTGTTGTATAAATGCAGCTAGTCTAATGTGCCTACCTTAATATTGAACCCTAATTTTGAGAGTAGTTTTTATTTTCTCATTTTTACTTGAGTGGACAGCAAGTGTTAATCAAGTATTTTACTCAGCTTAATATGTAGCCTACTTAAAGTGAAATTTTATTTTGGGAATAATATTTTTGAATGTAAGCTATCCTTCAATGTACATCCTTTACATTCCTATGACCATTAATTGAAAATATTACTGTTTTTGATGTGATTAAAATTAATAAAATCCTTTTGACTCCATGCACAAAGCAAAGGGTTCTAGATAGAGGTTTCATTTTCCGAAGACTGATTTAGTCACACTTATTTTACCAAAGAGGACAGTGACAAATAGTAAGCCTGCACGCCTTGACAGCCATCTATTAGGAAACTAAGGTATTACTGGAACGTGAAAAGACCGAGGAATTGGGTCCAGAGGCTGTAACTTAGGCTTGGATTTCCTTAACATACCGGTACCACATAAATCTAAGAGATGAAACTCATAGGTTATTAGTTGTGCCCAGGTGTCATAAATGTTGCTTATAGAGGGACAGCACTTATATTATACCTCTTATAATCAAAGTTAGCACAATAAAATTCAATTTTCAGTGATAATACTCTTATTTTGCAAGATCAAACAAGTCCATTCTTTTCTAATACCAACTACACACTGAAATTCTAAGTGTCACTGCATGAACTCTTGAGGGTCAGAGCTAATAAAGAAAATGCTCTGTACATGTGTATTATAATGTATATTATTTATTTGTATGCTAAGTTCAATTTAAATCATCTGTTAATATTAAGGAAAAAGCTGTTCTTACATAGCATTGGTAAAAGATAATCATGTCACATTGGATTAGTGATGAACATTTTCTGTTTTCTATTGCGTTACATGTGCTCAAAGACTGCATTTAAATAAATAAATATGTATATGTGATCTTAACATGTCAGACTTTTTGTAAGCTGTCCCATTTTTAGTACAAATTATTGGGCTTTGACTGTAGTTATAACCTTGTACTCAAAGTTCCCATCTATTATATAGCAAGTGTGTAGGCAGTTCTGAGACGTTGGTGCTAGTAGGGTGGCCATTTAATTTTGAAGCAACAGAAAGTTTCTGTGATTTTGACTGTGTACTGACTTTTGTTTTGTTAGCTTGATTAATCAAGCACTAAATATTTGAAGAATTATAACACCCTTTCTTTTTCCTCTCCTTACCTTTATCATAATCATAAACTTGTCCAACATCGTCTAGCACTTTTAATGTGTTTTAACACTGAATAATAGGGCCACAATGATTTAAAACATGTGCCTGAAAACAAACAAACAAACTTAATTAGAACAAGAAATAAGGGTCAGCATATTTAGAATTACTACAGCTTAATTCATCACATAAGTCAGCTGCGGTGGTCTAGAGGTAGCTTGTCCGCCTCTAGATCCGAAGGTCCCGGGATCAAACCTGGCCGCAGTTGATGGGTTTTCAGGACGTAAAAATCCTGGCATGGAGTCCTCCGGAAGGAACTTTAAGCTGGGGGCCCATGTCGTAGATTTACAGCACGTAAAAGAACTCCAAGCCTAAATTAGAGCCTCTGGACAAAATTTGTCAGCCCTTTCACGTCCAAGTAATACCTTAGTTTCCAGAGGGGGTTAAGGGGCGATGGGCTTACCACCTGTCCCTCTGCCCTCTCTAGGAAAATAAGCGTAACAAAATTCACATAGGTAATCAGAAACCTCCACTTGGAGGCCCTTCGCCCCAACATGAGAGCAAAGGATTCGAGAGAGAGAATTCATCACATAAGCAGACGTACCTTTTAATTGAAAAACACAAGTATCATGTCTTTCATTATGAATTTCACATTGTTTCATCTCCATTCTTAAAAAATAAGCAAATCCCTTTGCTTATAAATATTAAGACTTTCTAGTTTTAGATTTGCATCTCAGTTATACTAATCACATTGTATGTTACATTTTTTCATTCCCCACATACAAAATTCTATCATTTATGCATTACTTTTTTATTTTGAAAGGGCAATAAATAAGACAAGTTCGACAATAACAGTCTCAAGTATGTGTACGCCTCTTTTGAAATGACCTTCCTGTGCCAATTCTGCTGCTTATCACGGAAGCAATTATTTGGACTGCCAAACACAGCTAGACTATAAAGATAATGCATGGACTTCTGTTTATTTGCATGTTTATGTTTGATTGGAAGATGAATGGATGATACTCACCTATCCCACCATCTAAAATTTCACACACCGATTTTATCTGCTGAATCTTATATTCGCATGGTTTTCATTGGCAATGTTTTGTACCCTCTAGGATGATGTATCATTTTTAAAAAATCAGTTCCAATTAAAATTTTTCACTTGTACATTTTCTCAATTAAATATTGCCATAACCATTCCCCTTAAAATAACCAAGATTTCTCTGTATTACAAAAAAAAAAAAAAACAACAAAAAAACAAAACGAGCTGGGATACCATTCTACTCCATCTCAAGCCCTCTATATACATGAAAAATGAATTTTACTGACAAGAGAGTGCCGATTCTGAAATTAAAGACATCTAATATATTAACTGACTTTAAGAATGACAGTGGAACCAGTTCCACAGAGTTGATGTAAATATGCTTGAATCATTAGGTTGTAAATATAAACATTCTATAGGTCTGATTACTATATATAGCCTATATATATATATATATTTGTGCATAAAATTTAATTCTACTGTAATTCTTTTATGAATGAAATAAACATTTTATTGCAACATATATTAACACTTGAGACAAATTAAGAAAAGTTATTTAATTCACTTAAGTTAATTAGTGTAGTTAGTTTAATTAAGAGAATATTTATTAACTTCACTATATAAACTTCCTATAAATTTTAGGATGTTATTGCAGGTTTCAGATATCTTACACGTAACTCATAGTTTAACCCTCAGCATCACTTTTGTTCTCAACTGGTTTTTTGGAACCACAAATTTTTATCTTTGTACAGTCGGTCAAATAAAAAACGTCGGGCGGTATTTGATTAAGTATCACGAACGAGCATATGCGCATGTACAGGAAGACTTAAGGTTAGGTTCACACACGCCTCTTGTCTATCCATGTATTTTCTTGATTATTTAGTCAGTTTTGTTCCAAAACAAACATGTATAGAAGGCTGTGGCTATATGCCTCAAATCCGCCATATTCTTGGTTGCAAATTTTTATAATATTAATAATTAATAGATTCGCGAGGAATATGTTTATTCAAGGAGCATTTTTTAAAGATTTTATTTTATAATACCGGTACTTCTAGTGCAAAATCAATTACTTACGTTCAACTTCTGCCACCAATCTAACAGCATCGAAATACGCCGGCCAGATCCACGATTCCTATGAAAACTTCCGGTCGCATTATAGTGAAGTACCCACCTCTTTAAGAAATATGGAACCTTCTCGCTGCTTCAGAGGCCGAAAAATGCAGGTCAATTACAGCCCTAACTACACTTTCTCTCAAGCTAGCATTTATATGTGGTGCAATGACAAAGCAAAATGAATTATGACAATACATTAAGTTGAATATCGTGTGTTGCGCTTTCCGCGTTTTTCACTTTTCCCTCGTTCATTTTTTCCCTCCTGTCGCATGGCCTCATATGTTCCGAAAATGACTTGTATTTTATGTTTTTTATAGGAAACTTGTGAACTAATGCGTTAAAACTTTAATTTTAACTGCATACGAGTCCCGACGTTTTTTATTTGACCGACTGTACCTTCCCTGTCTTTTTATGTTCTATTCTATGTATATATTAATCAATGTGAACTCTCTTGGAATTATTGTATTCTTAGTTTAATTCTTAGATATAATTGACAAAACCTGAATTTCTATATAGAAATTTTTGTTTAATAAATCTATTTTATTCTATTCTGTTCAGTCATTTCACTTGCCTTGCTATGATCATGCCAATGTTTATACTGAGGAAAGTTTAATATATGAAAAAGTCAGGTAAACTGATGTAACAAAGTGCCAATATGTATTTGTTTAATCAGTTATGATTGCAATTGTGATATGCAGAATACAAAAAAAAAAAAAGTCAAATTGGCCGGTTTTGGGATTTGAACCATGGAACTCCAGAATGTGAGGCCAAGATGTTACCATCTCTGCCACCTGGGTCAGTTTAACGGTCTAATTGGAAAAGCCCATGTAAAGCAATAAGCTAACTGTATTTTAATTTCCAAAGCCTTATAAGATCACAGTAAAACAATGGGCTTTGTTGTCATGATAACTGATTTGCATTTCATAAATTCTTTTGAATACGTATATTACCATAAAATAGGCACTAAATTGAGCATTACTCCGAAACAGGTCAACCGATTTTATCTAATATCAATAGACGTCTTCCCATGGACATTATAAATGTGTATACCAAGTTTCATAACAATCCGGTAAAGCGTATTTGAGTTACTGCGTCTTTAAAATAGACACTAAATTGGGTTTTACTCCGGTACCAGTCTACCGATTTAGTCCAATATCAGTAGACGTCTTCCCATGTACATTATAAATGGGTATACAAAGTTTCAGGAAAATCCAATAAAGCATATTTGAGTTATCGTGACTTCTTATATATTAACATAAACGGCACTAAATTGGACATTATTCCGGTACTGGCCAACCGATTTGGTCAAATATCAATAGACGTCTTCCCATGGACATTATAAATGCGTATACGAAGTTTCATGAAACTCCAATAAAGCGTATTTCAGTTATTGTGCCTAAATTGGGTTTTACTCCAGTACCGGTCAACAGATTAGGTTCAAATTCAATAGGATACTTCTCATGGATGCATATACCAAGTTTCATGGAAATCCGATACAGCGCATTTGAGTATGGTGCCTTTCTAATATGATCTATTAAAATAGGCACTAAATTGGGCATTACTCCGGTACCGGTGAACCGATTTGGTTCATTATCAATAGGGTTCTTCCCATGGGCATTATAAATGTGTTTTCCAAGTTTCATGAAAATCCGAAAAAGCGTATTTGAGTTATGGCGTGTACAGACACACGGACAGACGGACGGGCAGACAGACATTTATTCGTCCCCACACACAATCTCATAAAGTACCATACTGGCACTTAATAAAACAGAACATAGAACGGTGTCAACATATACAGGATGTTCCTATACAACTCTACATTTCTTCACCAATTTGTATGACATTTTCCACACATACCCAGTTAAGCCCGGGAAGTAATCCGGTCAACATTAAAATTCAAACAAACTACTCCTTCCCTTGAAAATTATATAATTTCTGAGAATATTATACTAAAAAAATGAAATGCAATTTAGTTCACATGACAGCAGTGTATTGTTTATAGTGTTCACATAGGGCTTTGGGAACTACATAATATTGGGGTTTAACAAATTCAGATGCTATCGATGTATTACATTTGTGAAAATAATTGATTAAGAATGAAATCCACGAAAATAATGCACAGTGTGATACGGTCACATATCTTTCTCTACCCTGGACATGAAGAATATCATTTTCTCACTTCACATTTTGATGTAGAGTAAGAGGTCGTATTGCAGAGACATCTTGAAGTGTGTGCCAACGAGTATGCCATAAAGAGGTCTGTAAAAATTCCTAAGCATCTAAAAGAAGACGAAATAGGATGGAACATTTTCAGTCCTATTCCCGTAGTGTATTATGTCCCGGGTTTTTGGGGAGGAAAGTATATAAGTGATATTGAATTTATTTTCTATTTTAGCCCCGAACTGGTTGTATGGTAACATGTGAGTGAGTAATAAAATTTTCCATCAAGACAATACAATCTTATGTAACCGGAATTTCTGTTTCTTCTTATTTCAGTCCCTCCCAGGCATGGTGTGTAGAAGCTAAGCTATATCTAGCGTTATCTGAGGGAATATATTATACTAGCATGTGCCCGCAGCTTCGCCTGCGATAATTATTTCAAAAATTAAACATTAAGAGCATAATAGTTAAATCATTATATTTATTAACACCTAAATCACGTGGACTACATATCACGATTAGATAGCATCGGCTGGTAAAAGCTACCTCAGATTCGAGTTCCTTGGTCCAGAAAACCCCTGTATAGTGAGTTTGGTCCAAATAAAACAATGTTTGACCATATTAGGGCTTACAACATTCAAGCAATCGCGAAAGTTTAATTTCCAAGGTATGACAAAAATAGACAAAGCCAACTGTAATTGTCAAACTTCCATTTAATTTAATTCCAAACCCATCTGAAACCCACTGGCAACAATATGTTTTAATGTCAAATGTGATTCGGATTCGATAATTCTGTTTAAGAAGGGATTAAGTATTCTCAAAAACATTTGATTTTTGGCATTTAAAATCAGAATTTTTCAAAATCCTTTCTTAGGGAGCACCTACATTATGAAACGAAGGTACTGTCAAAATTCCAAGTCTCTACTTGTTATAGTTTAGGCTCTACGTTGATTCCTGTCAGTCAGTCAGGACAAAGCCTTTTATATAGGCCTATATAGAGATAAGGACCTAGAGTTTCAAAATCGAAAGTCCTCCATAAGTTAATTTCAAATCACAAAATATAAAGCCCGGGCAATGCCGGGCCTTTTCAGCTAGTGAATTAATAAAGAAATTCGCAGAATTGTGCATTTAGTTGATGTGTCATTGAAGATAGAATTTCATTAGTGATGCTCCCCTGTTTGGGCACTTTAGTATTAATAATGAATTTTTTTGCATTTCTTTGTTTCACCTTAAATTCTTCCACCTAATTGTATTTCTAAATATAAACGTATTTGTAATATTTGAAAATGGAGTTGTGTTTTGAAATTTTGAACTTCCTATTTTAAATTTCTTTTGCAAAAATTCTTTAACTGTTTTTAGTTTGAGTATTAATTTTTTAATATACCTGTAAATTTCTCTGTTCTCTCTTATTAATAGATATTATGTTAATTGCAGCCCCAAAAACAAGCTCTGCTCATCTGGGGACTTTCAAAGAAAATACCAAACATATACAAGATTATTGTAATGTTTGATAATTTTGATACTAATAAATTTGAATTTGAAATAAAATCCATTTGCATAATAATCCATTATAAGAAAGATAACGGCTTTCTTGTGGACTAGTTCTTATAATATTTTCAATCTGTTCAACTTCCTTTGTCTCTTGATCTTTTCTATTAAGTAGAGCATACAGCTGATCCACTGTAATTTGGATTCCATGTAATAAGAACTATAGTATTTTTTACCCAAAATAGAGGGATCATCTCTTACTCATCTAAGGGATTGGCTAGCCATCACTCAATGAGCAATCATGGAAAAATACTCACAGAACTCCATGATAATGTGGCGAAGTAAACATGCCACACTCAAGTATACTCGCTTATTTTACTATTATCCATTCACTTTATCAGGAGTCTAGTGTATGTAAACATTGCATTTGTATCATTCGGCTCTTAACATTATTGGATTGGTAATGTATAAAAAAAATCTGTGAGTACAGATGGAAGATAAATTGTATTTTCTTTACAAACAGTCAGTAAATGAAGCAAATTTCCAAAGCATGGGTATGTGTGTTTCTAAAATGAATTATTTTTATTAAGTGCCAGAATGGTACTTTCTGAGATTGTGTGGTGGACAGGAAAATGTCTGTCTGCCCATGTGTATGTATGCATGATAACTCAAATATGCTTTATCAGATTTTCATGAAACTTGGTATATGCATTTATATCATTCATGGGACAAAGCCTGTTTGGTCTGAACCAAATTGGTTGACTGGTACCGGAATAAAGCCCAATTGGTGCCTATTTTATGGTAATATATTATTTAGAATTTATCAAATGCAAACATGATGACATCTTGTTTTACAGTGTTCATATATGGCTTTGGAAGTACTTTGACAAATAACACTGCCCACATATTCCTTCACATATGCTTATCAAACTTTATACCTTTGTTTTTCCGTAAGCCTTGCTCAATGAATCAATCTGGAGCTTAACTCAAAAATTGATTACAAAAATAACTTATTTTCTGCATATCATAATTGCAATTATCACCGATTAAGCATTCTGGCACTTTGTTATAACATTTTACCTGATTTTATTTAATTATATAATGTAACAGTAAATCAAATAAATCAGGTTTCAGAAGAAATCAAAATCAGAGTACTTAATGGAAATCGCTGTTACTATACATATGCCAGCTTGATGAGATCTAGAACTTTAAATAGGGCCATGAAGATGAAAATATACAAAACAATCATAAGACCTGTTGTGACATACGGAAGCGAAACATGGACAATGACAGACAAAGATGAAGAAATACTTAGAATATTTGAACGTAAGATTATAAGGAAAATTTATGGCCCCATCAAAAATGCTGATGGAACTTGGAGGATACTAATGAATATGGAAATTGACAGGATTATAAAAGGAGCTGACATTGTAAGATTCGTGAAGAGCAGGAGAATAGCATGGTTGGGACATACATTAAGAATGGAGGATGACAGAACACCTAAGAGGATAATGAACGGAAAGCCAGAGGGCAGAAGACTAAGAGGTAGACCACGAATCCGATGGATGGATACAGTAGAGAGCGATTTGAGAATAATGGGAATAAGAGGATGGAGACGGCTAGCAGAGGACAGGACTGAATGGAACAGAATTGTTGAGAAGGCCAAAACTTACCCTGGGTTATAGTGCCAGGTAAAGAAGAAAAAGAATATAATGAAACAAAAAAATAATTCTCCTGATTCTGAGTGAGTGGTGAACATTTAATATTAGTGCCACTACCCAGCCAAAACACAGCAGCTGATGGAGGAATATGTTTTGTGTTTGTTTACAGTGCAACATCAGGTGAGAAAGGAATCAGTCTATAGCTGTAGGAGATCATATCACAGGACAAGTTTACCCTATTTAAATGTTTTATTTCTTTTAGAACAGATAAATATTTTGGCAATCACTAAAAGTAAAATGTATTCACATTCTTAAAACATGCTGAACACTTATATGAAAAAAATAGGTCTATGACCTATACTGTAAATGAAGTGCTCAGCAAAATGTTAACATCTGTGATACACTAGACATTTCCAATTTCTATCCTAAAAAGGATTATTTAAGGTTTTTCTTCAATCAAATAGCAGTAAAATATGTTTTAATTTTGATAATCTTGTTATTTTATCCACAAGCAATTCACAGATGCAATGCATTAGAGTCCCAAAAACTCGGCACTTGATAACCCGGCAGTCCGGATAACTCGGACACACCCTGGCAGGGTGATGAAGCAGCAAAACGCAGAGTGCAGTGCAGAAAACAACAGGATATTATACATTTCTTTAAAAAAGTGTAGCCAGTTTTTGCAAAGTCGGCTAGTTAATTTTTATTATAGACAGCTTTATGCCTTCATGCCTTATGTATTCTCAAGCAACCAATACATACCAGTACTGTATTTTCTGAGGAAACACTTGTACTTATTCTTTTTTAAAACCTTTCCTGATAACCCGGCATTTTCACACACTCTGCCACTCTTCGGTCCCCATTAGGCCGAGTTTTAGGGACTCTACTGTAATTTGAACTCAACTAAATGTACCTTATGCTTGCAAAATATTACTGGTATTATTTTGCTTATGCTTAGTATCTATGTAGAGATCAAGACAAAGTAGTAACAAAATATTTATTTAACATAATTCATTATTCATAAATCTCTTTCCTGTAACTAAACAATGAGTAAAATAAAATGAACACACAGAATCAATGTTTGTGATCAAGAGACGCTAAGGGGAAAGATACTTGATTTTTCAGAAAAATACATATGAGGAATGTGTCCAAGCCTTGGTTTCAGAACTAATGTAATGAATCATAACGAGCCTATTTATGCAAACAATATATTGCCTGTTTCCATTGCAATGCCTGGAAATTAAAGAAAGCATCCTTATGGGCTCAAATTAAGGGGTAGATACAGTTTACCTTCAGAAATGTCATTTTCAAATAATTTTTAAAATGTGAGCAATTTTTTAAGTTCTTTTTGGAGCAAAAATTATTTAAATATCTACATTATTTTTGAAGTTTGAATTAAAATGCAAGTTGCAGCACCTGTACAATTTAATGTTACAGTCGACTCAATCATCTAGGGTAACTGAGGAAACAATAGACAGATAATGCAATACTACAAAAAACTTAACAAGTTAATAAACCAACTATAAAGACAAATACTGTATTTCAATGTTTAAAACAACATTATGGGAACAGTTTTAGCAAAAGTACTTATTGTGCAAGTTTATGAGGAAGTGAAAAGTAGTCAGCAATGTTCTGAAAAAAATCAGTTTTTTTGTTTGTTTAAACTACCTTTTCTTTGCACTGATATTGTATGACCAAAATTGAATCTTATTTTAATTCTTAATATTGTAAAACGTCATCTAATGTAGGCTTACTAGGAAGCTTGAATAAAATTGAAAACATTAAATCTGATCAGTTAATATTTAATAATGCAATACTATCACTTGTTTCCAAATTATTTTCTGCTTAAAAGGAATTTCACTGGTCTTGTCCTCAAGGTACTAGAGGCAAGAAGCTTAAATTTCCTTCATTCTGTATTTAATGATTTCAACAAACGAAAACAGATCCTCTGTTCTTATACAGTAGACTAATACCATTAATAATTACCCATTTATAATTTGTCTCTCTTGTCTTCAACTTAATGTATTTTTTAGTTTGGTCACAATAAGACTAAAACTACAGTTAATCAGCCTTACATAAAGCATTAAAAATGAAAAATACTTTTTTCAACAACAAAACAATAAATTAAGCATCACTAGCATTAAACACTTTGAATATAACACTAATTTTGAGGCCTTTTCAGTTCCCAGTCTGTTTTGAAGATTTGAATGCACTAAACCAAAGGAAGAAAAAAAAATCCTACACTAGCTGAAGATGTTTGAGCAGTCAGAAGTTTGTCTATAATTGGGAATACATTAGGACAAACTCTTTCAATAGCACTTTTCGGCTTTTCTAGTAGTAAAAATAGCAAGAATAGAAATAAAAGAAAAAATAATGGAATTAAAAAAAAATTGGTTTAAACCATGATTAGAACCAAAGTGGTTTAAACCAGTCAACCCCAGCCAACTTTCTTTCTTCTCTTTGAATTGTACTCTTTCTTTCAAATTTTAATTGAAGTGGAATAACTAAGTGTGTGAGTCAATTCACATTATTTTTATAAATATGTAATAATTTCACTGTGAAAGTTCCATCATAACTTTTCAAAATTTTAAATTGGTCTTGGAATGGAAAGGTGAAGTCAGACTGAAAAATTCAATACCATAGACGGGATTTGAACCAGGATCTAACAAGAATTCAATGCCATAGCCAATGAATGTTATATGATTCATGTACACTAAGGGGAAAAAGATTGAGTATGGTCAATTTTTCAATATTATAAGCTATACCTACTCCCTTAATGGCATAATCTGCTTTAGTTTATGCATTATGCATTATGCTATTGTAGATCAGAAAGACTGTCCAATGCAAATAGCAGGTAGTCATATAATTTTCCTTTCATTTATCTAATGAATAATATATTGAGGGCTCTATTTTGGAGACTTTAGATGAGAAGTAGGCATAAATTGCTTGTATATAGTCTACCATATTAGTTATGTCTCCAATATATCAGATGGTTTGGAATTGAAAACTCTGACACTTTCCTCATAAGAAAAAAAAAAGAAGCAACTGTAGTTGAAGTGATACATACATACCTCATAAAAAGATTCTAGACTAAAATTAATGGAGACATTTTTCAAGCAAGGAAGAAGGAGAGAGGTTCCATCTGGCGCTGTGAAGCTAACTCTGGCCTAGCTCGGTTGGTAGAGCAGCATAGATAGCCAAAGGTCCTGGATTCAAATCCCAGTGCCAGAGGAATTTTTCTCCCATAATATTTTTCATATAATGTCCAATAGAGACAATCTATGGTTCATGAATACATACTTGTATATCCATCAAGAAAGGAAAAGTTCTCGAATTCACATCACTCCAAAGAATTACCTCTCTAACTCATTTCCAATCACATTGAATTTTCCACAGTGTCATGAAGACCATCAATCCTCATCATTATATACTACCTATCATTCTGCTGCCTTCTCGAATTATCAAGTTAGTGTTCACTGCCTGCAGTACACACTACCAATAATTATGTATGAGGGGTATTCAGTAGTTAATCTAGATGATAATAAGCTAACAAGTTACCAAACATTATACGGAAATTAATTGAAAACCTGAAAATTTTCTCAAAACTTTATGATCTAACCAGCAACATGCTCAAGGTGAAGTCTTCCTCATTATCTAGGTCAGTTTAGGGCTATTACCAAAGATTTGTGTAACTCCTTTCTGCATAAATTCAGTTGGTAATGCCTGCTGGGCTGAAATGAATATGAAATATATTCACACTTATATGTGTGAGACTGCAGATTCCACAACATAAAACATACATAAGGTGAGACAATACATCACCAGCTCAGTCTTCTACCTACCCGGAATAAAGTCACAACAAGATGACCGAAACGTCAGTGTTTAATCCCAAGGCACGGCACCTCCCAGAATGCCAAGATTTTATACTTTATATTAATTTTGATATAATTTTATATTACTATGTTATTTCCAGTTACAAGATATCTCCTAATGATATGTTAAAATGAAAAGAGTAATTTTATTAACCCTTAAACTGAAATATTGACCAGTGAGACTGCTATAATTTTTTTAACACAGCTAGTAATGTCAAACAATAACTTGTGATTCTGAGTTTCTCTTGATTCTCTCAATGAGATCATTATAATATTGTTTACAGTGATTAAAGCAGCAGAGTAATCTTAGTATGATGGTATAAGTCAGATCTAAACAGCCTATTGAAGATTATTTCTGAATACTCATAGGACGTTTTATCACAATTATTTGTATGCAATGTCAATGTATACTGAAAAATAATTAAGCAGTCTGGGCTTACCAAGTACTGATAAAGGTTTTAACAAAAACTTTATATTGGGAAATAATCGAGAGCAATACAGTTTTCTGCATCAATTTTTCCCTCATAACTTCTCTTTCAATTGGCTCATAGAAGGATAATACTTGAACACCCCATTAAAAACTCACAATAATCTTATGAAAATGACGCTGGTAACTGGAAAACACCAGGTCAGGCTTACCAAGCACTGATCAAGTTATTAACAAATACTTCAAATTAGCACTTACTAAGCACTTCCATTACATAACAGTGAGCACCATTCTAAGTTACCAGCACTAAAAGTTTTGCATAATGTGACACATTAAGATTTATTTTAAAACTTTCCATTGTTTTTCTTTTGACATTAAGTTCATTTCATTGGATGGATGTAGTGCAGATATAATATCGGAGATGGTGCTATGGTCAAATCGAAGATGTTCACTTAGGTATGCCTATCAGGTAATAACAACAGAAGATCTAACATTACTGTAATCTTGTCAAATAAAATAATAAATAATCATTGTCTTTCGTTCAACTTCATCTTCACACACCCACGCTCCACAGGAACTGCATGATAAAAAGTCTCACCACATTACACGAGATGTACACCTTATGTACAATGAATGAGGAATAACAAGTTCTGCTTCAAAAGAAGTCCTCACAAAAATTCACAATTTATACACGCACTAATGCCCATTAAATGGACCAAATTTACCATTTAAAATGGGACTTCTGTCAAAATCCACGAAGGCCATTGTACACTTTGGTGCTTGAACTCTGGTTCAATATTTCTCTTATAGCTGCAACAAACATACAAAAATAAAAATAAATAATTAATTAATCGTACCAGATAAATATTAGTTTACTTTTGTATAACCAGTGTTTCTGCATTTCTCAACAGCTCCTCAATCTGTAAATCTCACATAAGATAAAACAAATTAAATTTAAAAAAAAATGCAGATCATTAAAATTATATAAATAACTTAGAGGTTATTAATGAGAGGAAAATACAGTGGAATGTCAATAATCCAAACATCAGTTATCCAAAACATCCATTATCACATTATTTATTTATTTTTACGTTTTTAAAGGATGATCATGCAATATTTACAATTATATATATTACGGTTTTAAACACACTTAAACTTTGCTCAATTAAAACCATAATATACATGTTATGACTTCACTGTGTTCTTCCCAATATCAGTATTTACATTTACATTGTTACAGAGAAACAAACAGTTTAGGGTAGGCACAAGTTACGACAATAAGTCCTTCCTACATATTGTATTTACTGGACTACATTCAATGGAGTTAATGTAATGGTTTTAACAACATACTGAACTGCATTTAAAAATGAGTTGGAATGGACTGGAGAAAGCTGTAAAACAGAGGATTTGCTCCATAGTGAATGAGGGTGCTGGTGGTAGCGACTTATTCTGATTGATTGTAAATTCCTATACGATATTGAGCTCTAACCTCCTGTCAAAACATGTGCTTTCAATTTTTGTATGCTATTGATGAATGAATGTTTTTGAAATGGTTAAGGCCTTCTAGTGTATCAAAACCCTCAGCAAACTGACCACTTTGCACTCATCATTGGTGTGGACTGCAAACCGAAGCAACAATCTGTTGTCTGAGGAAGGGCAAGTGTAGTGGAGTTTGATTAACTGACATTCCACTGTATTAGGAATCTTTGGATGAGAAAACAATTTCTTTGGTGCCGTACTCAGGAAAATTCCATAAATGTGGCCGTATACATAAAAGTTATCCATTACTAGGTTCTCTAACAACTGATTACAACAATATTAGCTATTTCAGGAGGGACACATCCTTTGCATTGCCACTTCAATACATAGAAACTGTGAAAAATCATCTATTTTCAGTTTTACTCTGTATGCTGTCAATATGCTATACTGCACATCTTTCATGCAACAGAAATAATCTATCGAATATTATAATTCCGGGGTGCGCGGGCAAAGAGAGTTAAGTCCACTTTCTTGTTACTGAGAATTAGAGTGACTTAACACACTATACCAGTCCAACATAGCTTTAGAGATGGATAAACCCATGAGGCACACATCCATAACTACCGTACAATTTTGAATATGACTTACTGGACTTAACACAAATGTAGAGAACATTTTTATCTTTAACTCTATGGACATATCTCAATTCTTTAGGATGGTGGACTTAACTCTCTTTGTCCATGCACCCTGGAATTATGAAAATATAATGAAAAATTAAAATACCTTCTTATGTTCCTCAGATTGAATATTATAATTGTAAAAATATAATGAAAAATTCAAATACCTTTCTTATGTTCCTCAGAGAGCTCTGACTTAGGAAATTCTACATCAAATGTGATGTATAAATTGCCATGAAGATTATTGTTGTGATAATTCGGCATCCCTTCACCTTTCTTACGTATCCGAGCTCCTGGCCATGTCACCTTATCTCTCTGTATTTGAACTTTGTGACCATCCAAGTGTTCTATATCCAAAGTAAAGCCAACTAGAGCATCTTGCAATGATATGGTAACATTTGTGTATAAGTCATCTTCACGTCGTTCGAACGCCGTGTGGGGCATTGTCTTGATTTTCAAAACCAAGTCCCCAGGTTCACCATCTAAATGTGGTTCTCCCTCAGCAATGAATTTTGATTCCTGACCATCTACCATCCCAGGTTCAATTTCAATCTCCAAGGTTCGTTCTTCATTCACTAACCTATTAATCAAAGTTGGACAAAATTTGTAAGTTAATTGACTAGTATGGAAGTTAAATGAATTAAAGAAAAGTGAGTGCTTATTCTCTTATGTGTCACACAGCCTGTAAATGACCAAGAACTTATCAGACTCAAGATTTCACACATATAAGAAGTATTATCTCAATTTAATTAATGACATTAAAAAACTATGAAGAAGAAAAAAAAACTGACTGGAAATAATCCTTGAGAAAAAATGAAAGGACTGTAATGGGAGTCGAGAAAAATGTCCTCAAAAATAAAAAGGTTTCTTGTCAAAGAGATAGGCTGTGAATTACATTCAATCAACTCTCAATAGCTAGTATTAAAAATACATGCTGGACTTACATTTCTGAATTTAGCACCACTTTTTAGCATAAGTTTTCAACCTCATGTTACCAATTATTTCAGGTTTGATCTTAGTGATAATTTAATATCTACAGGGTGATTCAGGACCTTGGCAATAAACTTTGTGGAATGAAAGGTCATGCCAAGAGGATCATTTTTTCTCAATCAATGATCCTTAAAAGATGAGTTGTTTAGGAGTCAACCAATTGAGCAGATATGATCTAGAGGTTATATAAGCTCATTTATTGCATAAACACAACTGAAAATTAAATTAAATAGTAATTCAGAGAATGCCTTCAAGTGTCCACCTTCGTCCCCAATGCATTCATGACACCATCGTTCCATTGTCTGTTGAACCCTGTCCAACATGTGCAGTCTCCAACAAATGCAGCCAAAGGTATGCATACAATCAGTTCTTCCCTTTTGGCAACTGGGGTAGCGTACATGATACTCTTCACATGCCCCTAAAGAAAGAATCCAGCAAAGTTAATCAGATGATCGCATTGCCCATGCAACAGGTATCCCCCTGGTGGACACTTTGAAGGCCCTCTCTGAATTATTTTTTCAGTTAATTTGCAGTTGTTCTTGCGCAATAAATGAACTTATGTAACCTCTGGATCTGCTCATTCATGTGGCTCCTAAAAATGCATGTGCCAACATTGATTATATGACAAAAAAAAAGATGTCCTTGGTGAGACCTATCACTCCACAAGGTTTGTTGGAGAGGTCTTGAATCATCCTGTATAGTGGGTTTAGTTGGAGTTTTAAATTACAGCAGTTGTATTTTAGGCATCTGGTTAGCCTAATGAACAAAATATTACTTTATATTCATAAGATAATATTATACATATGAAGCGTTAGATAGTATTACTTACTTGACATTAGGGCATTCATCACATACAGTTTGTTGCATCATCTGAAATCTTCCTGGACCTAAATGCCTAGTCACCATCTCCTGGCGACAATTGCATTTTCTTGTACCCTTTGCTGCTTTCATTACAGGTTTATTATGGGTTATCTGTATGAATAAATAAAAAATATGAATTACGTGACTTTTTCATGCATATTGACAATTTTTAAAATCCACTAAATATTATGCTAGTTTCAAACATTAAAGGTGTAACACCAAGCTATTTGGAAGGCAAAATTGAAGCATGTAAGTATCAAGGGATCTAAGTACCAACATTTCATCCTTTGTTCTTTAAAGTTATACCAGTGAGTTCTAGGTACCATCTTCAATATGGTGTTAATTCATCATATTCCACATCAATCTTTTGTAAGGCTACAAACACATCCAACAGATGGCATCTACAGTATCGTTCAAAGTACCGTTGTGGCAGCAGATCATCGCAAACAGTGTTTAGCTATATATAGAATTTTAGAAAGTTTATTTCTTTCTTCTGCTGAAGATTCAAGTAAGAGAATACCCAATGCAAAGAAGAATTTCAGTATTTAACTGACTTATTTTAGAATTTTAGAGTATATATCTTCAAATACTGTCCCCTCTGATCGGTACATATCTGATGATGTATAAATTTTATATGGATGGAACTTCAAACTTTTAAGTCCTCTTAATACTGATGTCTAATAGAACTATTATTACCTTTAGCCAATTGGTAAAAACCCTATTAGCTAACATTTTATTCCTTAAGTTGGTTAATAGAACTATTATTCCCTTTAGCCAATTGTTAAAAACCCAATTATTGCTGCAAGAGCCAACAGGGATCTAACGGGAAGTGGAGGTAAGTTAGTAGGCTATACCGGGTGGTCCTAAACTATATGTCAAAAATGTAAAGGTAGGTAGAGGGGACCTAAATAAGCATATTTTGTATAGGAATGTGTGTGCAGTAATGACACATTAAAGCACTAGCTTGTAAAGCAGTATGTATCACAGGAAACTGAAAAGACAAGTAAAGACAAAAGACTGCAATCCATGTAACGGTATGCCTCAGCTCCTTTCCTCCACACTTCCAATCGTTAGAAGCCATTGTGTCAGTGGTGTAGAATTTGCTCCATATGTCTCTCCTCTTCTCCTGTAGTTTTTCCAAGAGTAGCACATGCCCGTGTGTGGAGGGCAGGAGCAGTTGAGTGCAAAGTTCTTCCACACAGAAAAAGCTCACAAGTCAGTACCAAGATTTGTCTTGAAGGGGTTTATTTTCAAACACATTCTTCTTTAGGAAAATTGCTTTCAGTTTTTCTAACTGCACCAGGTATTTAATTTTTAGGAGCGGCCAGACATACCCCAGACCATATGAGGCAACAGAAGTAATCTAACTGAAAGGCTGTTCCGACAGATAGTCTAATTAAGTGTTCTATGTCGTTCATGCCTTGACTGCAGCACTGAGTTGATGTGTAGTACGAAGACACTGCCTATTGTTTGCAGTATGATGCCTAAGTATAAGTTGGTTTATATTCTTGAGGAGTCTTTCAGGTGTATGGAAGATTAATGGCTTTCCACCTTTCCTGAATGTCACTGATACAGTCTTTTCTTCATTTAAGCACAGTTCGTTTGCTTCTGCCCAAGTCATCGGCAAGTAGTTCTTCTGGAGATCTTGAGGCCAGTATTATATCATCGGTGTATATGTAGAGGATTACATTTTCTGGAATTATCTCTGTAATACCAGCTGTACTATTATAAATAACAGCGGGCTTAAGGGGTCCCCCTGCAATACCCCTGTAGTTTGCTCTAAGGGAGTTGACACCGTTATTCCGTCATGTATCTCAATGTGGTCTGAGGCTAGTATGTTCTTGAGCTGTTTGGTATATATAGTTGTTTCTGTCCATTAGCTTACCCAGTTTCTCAATGAGGATCTTCCTACTGATCAATTCAAATGCCTTTGAAAAATTGATAAAGATGGCATGTAGTTTTCCCTTGGTGGTTGCCAGAGCTGTCTTGATATTACCTTGGAAACATCAGATGGCCTTTGTAGTGCATCGCTCTCTCCTGAATCTGACTTGTACCTCTGGTAGTCTGGAGTCCACTTCTGTGATAAAGTGTTTACATAGGAGATTTGTCAGAGTTTTGAGCAGCATGCATTCGAGAGCAATACCCCCATAAGACATTTGGAACTTTGATGCTGTCCTTACCTTTGTGTATCATTATTAGTAAGCAACATTAAAGAGGCTCTGGTGATTGTTAAAAGAAATTAGAGCTTTGGGAAGCTGAGCTTAAATTTTAAAATGATATAAGCCACACTGTAGTACAAGGACCAGACTTGTAACTGAATTGGATCTATCAGTCGCTTCCAAGGATTCCTTCTGAGGGGGCTTTTATTTTAAGAATTTATTTTATAGAGGCTTCCAGCCCCCACACTCCTCCTGTATTTTGAAAATTTGCTATATTTCTAAACCTATATGTTTTACTAAAGAGGCTCTGTCGAATGTAAAGAAAACATGGGAGGGGGGGGGGGGGTTTGGAGAACCTAGACTAAAAATTTGAAATTCATATATCCAAGGCATGGTACAAGACTAAAATTCTTAATCGAATGGAATCTCTCAGTTGTTTTCAAAAATTTCTTTTGTGAGGTCTTTATTTTGAGAATTTCTTCTGTAGGGGCTTGCAGCTTCCACACCCCTGCTTTATTCTGAGAATTTGCTTTATTTCTAGACCCCTTTGTTTTGCTAAAGAGGCTCTAGTGATTGTAAAGAAAATATTAGGGACACTGGTGAACCTGGGTTTAAAATTTAAAATTAATACATCCCACTGCATGGTACAAGGGCCAAATTCGCAATTGAATTAGATCTCTCAGTCGCTTCCAAGAATTTACACTTTACAGTTTCAGGGCTGCCAATAATATAACAGCATTCATACAAAATAATTTAAGGCCCAACTATTATAATGTGATGAAAAGAATTAAGTTATTATAAAAACACTGTCTGAATTGAACCTGTAAATTCTAAAACAATGCCTTAATGACTGCACCACTCCACAGAAGTTATTTTACATGGGTGCATTTATAGACATGGGACTGTCGCATGTATATGAAATTACACTGTCTGAATTTAACCTGCAAATACGGACTGTCACAGTTATGCTCATGAAACTGGGTTTGTCAATCTGTTTACCCAGCATTCAGGGACCTATTCTGAACCATAAATTTTATGCACCAACCAGTATCGAACCCGGGACCACTAGCAATGTAGCTAGCAGCCTTAACCACTACAACACCAGTGACTGCTGAGCAATAAAGGGAAAATCCATCTAGTTTAGAGAGTTTTAATGCATGATAAATAGCCGTTTTTTTATAATTGTGAAATATTATGTTGGCTCTGAAAAGAACCGTTAAGGGTAATTTTTGATATGGTAAAGGGTCATTTACGTAACACTGTAGATTTTGTTTATTTTACAATAGTGAGCTGCAGTGCCAGTATTAAGCAAGTTCATAGCATAAGCTGCAGTGCCGGTATTGAGCCGGGATATGGGGAAGTAGGTAGCGACTTTTGCAAGGCTCGGAAGCCAGGGGAAGCAGCCCAGTGGGCGAGAGTGGGCAAAGCTTCGCTGCTGCATGACCTGAAACTATCTTTTGCCCAACAAAAATCAGATCTAGGCTATGGGGTAGGCAAATGTCTAGAAAAACAATTATAGATACTGACCTCCACAAAATTGCCACTATACAGCTCTTCTAATGATACATATAGATCCATTACTATATCTGCACCTCTTGGTGTTTCCTGCTGGCCACTGGAACCACCACCAAAATTAAAACCAAAGTCACCAAAGAAGCTTGCAAAAGGATCTGCATTATTCATCATGCCATCCTTCTTCAAACAATCCTCTCCACAACGATCATAAGTTTCCCGTTTTTCTGGGTCTGACAGAACTTCATACGCTGCACCCAGGTCTTGAAACTTCCTTGAAGCATCTGGATCATCCTGATTTTTATCAGGATGTAACTCTTTTGCTAAGGTGCGATAGGCCTTTTTAATTTGGTTTGTGTTGGCACTTCGCGATACACCCAATATTGCATAGAAGTCACGTCTAGAACAGAAGAAAGTTAAAAGTCAATTAAAAATACCTGTCTTACAATGATTTTTAAATGAGTATGATAACCTATTACTTTCATGATTTATATTACCGGTAGAAAATTTATTGTATTATGCAATTCAAAAAATCACAATTTATTGGAGAATTATTGTAGGACAGTTCTAAATATTCTTAAGTCCAATTTAAGGTTAAATCTTACCCAGCAAACACGGTAGTGTACAAAAATATATTCAACACAAGCAAAATCCATACACCCACCACGGCCATTGTTTCTATCTGGCAGACAACTGGGTGAACTGGATGTGGTATGTTTTGATTGGTTGACGGTAAACTTATTATGAGAAACTCGTGATGCATTCTTATGAATTGAGATTTAAAAACTTAAATTTAAAATAACACAAAAAATTAATCTCCTACCACACTGTAGTTAATATGCTTTGTATTGAAAGTTAAATCACATTCATTCTTTATAACAAAAAAATACAGAGAAGGAAATGGGTTTTAAAAGCATTTAAATGTTTGAAAAGTTGCAGGTACTGATAGCAAAGTACAGGTGTCCACTGAATAGGTTAGTATGTATAGTTTTAAAGAAAAATTCATGAGTGATTTTAAAACATATTTCCCGTAGTAATATAAAGCAGTTTCATTAATTATTTTTCGTCGGTGATGTGGTACTAGTTATTATTATCATCCTTAAAGCAAGAAATAATATTGGAAAGAAACGTACGTCTGTTGTAGATATTTACGATAGTTGGTCTCGTCACGTATGAAACATTTCACCTCCAAAATATTACATCCTTCGGTTCACAAATAGTGGTGCGCAATCCGAGGAACAATACAGGCTCGGGGGAACCCTATAACAAATACTCTCAATAAGTAGCTACCGTACTTATTGAGAGTTTGCCTATAATAAAAGCTCGCTTAAATAATGCAAGAAAGGATGTCAATTTAGTAGTAGTGCATAGATCGCGAGCGATCCTTAGCGATCCGTGGATATTCTCGGCAGAAGGGTGCCAGCCGTTGCACTTATGTGAATCTTGGCCTAGAGCGCACTGTGTCACTAACACATTTCCTCCACTTCACTCTATCTTGTGCATTTCTTATTATGTCCGTCCAAGATGAGTTCATGGATTCCTTGATCTCATCGCTCCACCTTGTCCGCGGTCTTCCTCTCCTTCTGTTTCCGTTTGTCATACCCAGCATTATGTCTTTTTCGAGGGAGTTCTCTCTTCTCATAACGTGTCCAAAATATGTCAGTTTCCGTTTCAGCGCCTGTGCTTCCAACGAACACTCTGGTACTAACTCCTCTATGATTGACTTGTTGGTTCTTTTCTCTGTCCATTTTACTTTAAGTAATTTCCTCCAAGTCCACATCTCAAATGCCTCGATTTTCTTCTTCTCTTTTTTCCTCAAGGTCCAACTCTCGCATCCGTAGAGCACTATTGGGAATATCATTTGCTGGATAACTCTCATTTTAGTTCTGATTGAGACACCCGAGTCATTTATGATTTTGTGTAACTTCTTTAACCCAACTTTGCCTAAAATTATCCGTCTCTTTACTTCTTCTGCGCAACGGCCTGAATTTGATATGACAGATCCTAGAAACGAATGACTTTTCACTATCTTTATCTGTTCACCATTTATACATATGTTCTCTAGGCTGCCAGTGGTCATAATCACTGTCTTTTTTAAATTTAGTCTTAGACCTGCTTTGGAGCTTTCCTCTATTATCTTCTCTACAAGGTTTACCAGATCGTCGATACTATCTGTGATAATTGTTGTGTCGTCAGCATACCTAATGTTGTTAATTTTCCTTCCTCCAATCCGTATCCCTCCTTCCATCTCATCTATTTTTACCTTCCTCATTATTCTTTCGGTATAACAGTTGAACAATTTTGGAGATACAATGCAACCTTGCCTAACTCCTTTTTCTATCGGAAACCAGTCTGTTTCTCCTTCGTATAGCCTTATTTTGGCCTCCTGATCTTCGTACAATTTTTCTAGTAAGTTGATTAAGTGCCTTGGTACCCCTAGTTCTTCTAGCGCTACCCATATCAATTTACATATATTAATTTACAATTTACATATATTAAAATAAGCATGGGGTGAAAACAACAACTTTGTTTTTATGTTAACATTTAGAAAGTAATAAATTTGCTTAAAGAATTTTTTAAAAAGGAATTTCATTTTATCATACATCTGCATGGTTAGGAAATCGTAACTCATATGTTTAAGAAAACTTTTATATTCATATAATTGCCATACAGCTTTTTAACATGGTTAATGAATGCAGTCCTCGCTTTTTCCTACCAGAATATTATAGCAGTGAAGCACAGCCCGGCTTGCATAGGTGCAACTTAACTGTCATCCTTTCTTCAAGACTGATTATACTATATTCCAAATGGATTTTCTCCCTTAGTGAAAACATCTGTGCAGGCTTGTATGGCCCAAAATCCAATGTGTTGAACACTCTGTATTAACAAATTTTCACTCGGATATGCACTGTTACAGAGTTGATTGAGGCACTGCACTAAAAATTGGAAGATTGCAGGTTTAATCCCTGATGAGTTCAGTGGGGTTCTTCAATTGGCTTAATCCTTCTGGTGGCATTATGGTCCTGGGTTCAACTTGGTCTCTAACAGAAACGAGCACCAGGAGCAATTTTGGGAATAAAGATGACCGGTATGTTAGGCTGTCAACCATACCACAAATCATGTGCCAAAGTTCAGATAATCTAGGAACCTCAACTTCCTGGAACCATAAGGTCCTCCATTGCTTAAAAATGGATAACTTACTGGCAAAACAATAATTTTCCACTGAATAATAAAAGACCATTGCACCAAACATAATATGTCACAACTATAAAAAAACAAAATATTTCATAATAAAAAAAGACCCTTGCACCAAAATTCATATTTCATAATTATAGGAGTGGAAGTGGGGGACTCGTGCATTGCATAAAATACCTTTTTCCCAACTTACTTTACTTTACTACTACTATAAAGATAAAATTTAATATTGTACCAGTAAGTTGCCTTGGTAGCTCAAGTGGCAGAACAGCAGCACTGAATTTTTCAGTCGGACTCTACCATTCCAGCTTAGCCTACACATGCAAGCGTGAATGAATTAAAATTCCACTGTGACATAAGCCTGGATCTTAAAGTATTTACGAGTTTTTAAGTCGCCACTGGGTTGTTATCTCAATATTCAGAATGCTTGGTGGGTATACTGGGATATGTGAGTCAGTTGGAAAAATTAAAGAGCAGTGGCATAGAGCTGAAGATCTGTGGTTCAGATACTGGCAATGCCACTGATTTTTTCAGTCTGACTCTACCTTTCCATTTTTTCACATTATCAGATTATAATAAATTTAATCAAAGAAAATTTCTAGGAACAGAAGCCCAACTCTGCCCCCTGCCCCCCCAGATGTCCATGCTCACTTGTGGAGAACATGAACAACTGGAATCTGGAAATATCAAATAACAGGGAACTGGCACCTATAGTCTTTATGCTCTATTATATTATTGTGAAATTTCATCTCTTCTCTTCTACAGCTGTAACTTAAGGTGACCATTCATCCCGATTTGGTCAGGACAGTCCTCTTTTTTAAACAGCTATCCCTGAATTTTATGTACCCTTGTTGGGATGCAAAAAGTCCTTTTCTTTGTTAAAAAAGATACAGATTTTGTACCGATTTATTAAAACGGCTGTGATTATTCGATGATTGCATTGTAAGATGTATTTCCTAAGGATGTAACTGTGGGTTGGGATATAAGACAATAAATTAAAACTATGAATTATAGGAAATAAAGCGTGTTTCAGTCAGTTGGTCAAGCCAGTAGACCTATGATATCATTACATTATGATATCAGTATTTGGAAACAAGTACTGAAAAGCCCAATGTAATGAAAATAAGTTCGTACTGAATAGGTTACAGACTGCAAATAATTGGTTCATGAAAATTTAAGACATCCATTTTGAAATGAGTCATAAGTTTTGGGATGTACCTTGGTGCACATAAACTCACATGTACAGAGCTGGTTTCAATCACCAAACCCCCCCCCCTTTTTTTTTCAGAGAGTTACAATTCATACATATTCATAAAAATTCACAACAGTATTAATTCTTCCCTCGCATAACAAGAAATGTTCTCATAAAACATAGATCTACTGTACATTCACGGTATTTTTACATTCACTATAGAATTAATACTGGTAAGTATTCGTGATTATGATTGGGTTGGTTAATGCATCATTGTATGTAGATAAGTCTTGTGTGAATTGTATGATCTCTTTGTTGTAATTTTCACAAGTCATAGATTATGTTAATGAGCAGTAACAATAGACCTACTCATAAATGTCCTCATTAAAGTGCAAGTACCAGTAGGCTACTTATTAAAATAAGCCCAATTCTTGCTTTTCAGTAACATTGCTAAATCTAAGAATTTAAATTGTAAATGAAAAATATTGATATTAATTAATGCTTGAAATGGAGATTTTGGGTACAAAACTTCACTAAATTTAAGAACTAACCTGAACATTGTCTTTGAGCATACACCACACTCCTCAGTTATACTCTATTGAGTTTTACATCAACAACGATAACAACAATAAAGTTAAAAATCCATCCATGAGTAACATTTAAAAGTATTGAATTAAAAAAACTTTTTAGGCACACTGCTATTTGCCTTGGTAAACTTCTGGACGTCATTTCACAGGTGGTGTCCCTGCATCATCAGTAGAGTGTCAACTGATATCTTCATGAACAGGTGAGTGTTTTATGGTGGGGGTGAAGTGGAGGTAGGAGGTAGGGGTTGGATGTGGAGATAATCTCAAATTGAAATTTTTTGTTCTAGGCTTATTCCTCAGCACAAATTATATTTGAAGGATTGAAAGAGTCTTGCTTATTTAATTAAAATATTTCTAAATTAATGTCATTTTGAAAATATGTAATAATTGCCAAGAATCATACAATTTTATTATAGGTTTAGGGATTATAGCAGAATATTCTAGAAACAAAGGATTCAATTTTAGATTCATAAATTTTGTTTGGGGAAGAAAATATATTGTTTGCCTTGTGAGGTAATAATAAGTGAGTCTTCATCATTAACCTACATCATTGGCCCAACAATCTGAGTTGTGATGAAAGATTGAAGGAGATACTCGTTTGTTCATGACGTATGAAGGAAAGTGTGATCTTTTCCAACATGTCAGGCTAGCAATTCAGACGTGTTCAGACTTTGATCTCAACTTGGGGGGTGAATTGGTCTTCTGAATATGTTGGGCTATCAGTTAAGATGTGTGGAGTCTGGTCTGAACATGGTCATTGTGGAGAATGGATGTGACAAGGCTCGGGTCGCAATCTGGATGGATTGCCGTTTGAGACTTGGCTAGGGTAGAGTAGAGTGAGACAAAACATATTTTATTGAAATTAATTTTACTATCTGTTTAGTCAGGATTGCAGTAGGTTAGTGCTGGTCCTGTTCTTCTCATTGGATCTTAAAGGTAGGTACTTGAACGATGCACATCCATAAAGTAAATTTCCCTGGGGCCGTTTACAGAAACAAAACAAAATTTCTTGGAAATATTCATTGCAACAGATACAGCAAGTATTCAGCTATTTTTCAACATATTTGCCACCGGAATTGAAATACCTATGTCGTAGAAGTGTCCCGCCTGGGATTTGAACCACCATGTGACAACCAACTTTGCCTCTCTGGCATTCTTTGTCATTTCATGAGGTATAGGAAAAAGATGGAAATCAGTGGAAGCAAAGCTCAGGCTGTAGGGTGGACGTTTAAACACCTCCTAGTAAGTCTCCTGCAGAAGTTCGGCTGGGAGGTGTCTAAACATTCACCCTAAAGCCCTGACCTCACTCCCAGTGATTTCCATTTTTTTCTACACCTCACGAAATGACAAAGAATGACAGAAAAGAACAGAGAGGCAAAGGTGGTTGTCACACAGTAGTTCAAATCCCAGGCGGGACACTTCTAAGATACAGGTATTCAAAACTTGGTGCCACAATATGACAAGTGTTTCAATTCTGGTGGTGAATATGTTGAAAATAGCTGAATACTTGCTGTATCTGTTGCAATGAATATTTCCAAGAGCTTTGTTTTGTTTCTGTAAACGGCCCCAGGGAAACTTACTTAACGGTTGAGCCTCGTATCATTTGTTTTAATTAGCCAGGTTGTTCTAATAGGAATAGGGTTCAATTGATAGGTTTGTGATGCCAGAGTTTTGGTTTTCTATTATGAAGATCTGAATTTCAAAAATAGGTATGTGCCAGTAGGATTTTGTTGGGTCTAGGGTTATTTTTTTAATTCTAGCACATTGCTGTCTTGACTGATTCAAACAGAATGGTTATTTCAGGGAGGGGTTTAATTTAGTTCAGTTCGCTCTACATTTAATCTATTGAAAATTTCTTTTGTATAATAAATCATTAATTGTTAATAATGTAAAAAACAACAATCTTGTAAAATAGGAAACCAAGTGAATTTTTGTCTGTTTAATTAAACTGAATATAAATTATATTGTAAATGATCCTGGGAACTCTGAATCTTTTATTATAGTTTTGTTCTGCTCCATTTCTATGGGCTGATTGTTCAAATTCTTGCAGGCCATAATTTGTTTGTATCTTAGTCCTTTAATTGTGAACTGCCTCACTTAGGTACCCTGGCTGGATCTAGCATAACTGTGTTAGTTTGAGTCTGGGTGTGGAGTGGTCAATATTGTGATTGATAGTTTCTGGACGGGTACACTGCGTGTATTATAACACATTCCCTCACCATCGTCTGTTCCTGAAGATCTCCATTTTCACTGCTGGAGATGCAGGGACACTAGCTGTGAAACAACTGTCCAGAGGTTTACTAAGATAAATAGCAGTGCGCTTAAAAGTATTTTTAATTCAATTATTTTATTATACAGCGCTCAAGTTGGACACAAGATTGAAACTTAAAAATATTCTATGTTATGCTTAATTTCTCAGTTTCCAGATACCTGTGGTATAATTACATTCAGCACAGGAAGGTTTTAGACATTAGGATGGGTAATGATAATAATAACAATTTCTTTACTGTCACGGTTTACATTTGGTATAAAGTGATGACTCACCAAGTTTCCTTAAGTCTAAACTTAACCTTATTGTCCATTCATTCTTAGAACTAACCCTAAAATAAAACAAGTACTGGTATTTATTTTAATTTTCTTGTGTTCTGGGAAACACAATGAAGTGGGACAAATTTATTAAGACATACTTGAAAAAGTATGATACTTACTACTTCATTTACTTTATAGATTTACTAGTAAATGTTTTTGAGGAGCTTTCACCTCCCTAGCAGTTCATGTAAGTTTGGCAGTTGAATGTAGCTCAGGATGAGGAGAAGGCTCCTCAAAGACAAGTTGCTACCAAGTGTGAAAATTAGAAGTACGTCTATTTCACTCTAGCACATTACGCTAGGGTTCCCAAAAATATGAGAATAAATATTGGACACTTAGATCTGTGTTGGAAAACAACTTAACAATACATTCCCATGGTATTATATACCATACCGAATATGTCCTAGTTTCTTTCAAGCTTAAAACAAAACAAAAAAGAGATAAATAGTAGGTTCACCTTTAACTTCATTACTAGTCTCACTCATGAGTCATACCGCTTTGAAGAATGAATTTCATACAACTTATTGCTTGTTTTGAAGCAGCATGTCATGTATGTCACATAAAGTTCAATGAAAAACACTTTCACAATAAGCATTGCTTTTACTGTTTTTACACAATGTTTTGTGTCTCTCTGTGTCAACATGCTGAGTAATGTCAGACTTCCCTTGACACCAAACAATGCATCTCAATCTGAACATTCAACTTTTCCATTTTTATCTTTCAAAAATGGAAACTGAGCTTTTAACGTGTCAGTAAATTCACATTTCCATTTTGGTATTTTCTAATTCAATCACTGGAGCAACAGGATTCAATAACAAAGATGAAATTACAGTGTGGATTCCTAAATATAACAAAGCCAACTAACATGACCAAGGATGGCCGTACTCGTACTAAGTATCCCAAATGGTCCCACGAATCGTGATGAAGCTGGCACCTGTTAACTGTGCAACTGTATTGCTTTCCCAATTTTTTTTTTCTGGAGTGTTCTTGGACAATAAAAATAACTGTAGCCTATAATAAACATTAAAATATAGGGCAAAAGCGCATCCCAAAGACTTTTTTGGGACAATGGCACGTATTAGCAAAAAAAGGGACATGCCCATATTTTACGGGATGTTTGGGAACCTTGCATTAAGCTTTTCTACCTAAGAGAGACAGATATACCTGTGTTTATCTTAAAAATATATCATGGAATTGTCACAGTGAAATAATATGAGCTGACTAACACATTTAACTACTGTACTCCGTTTACTAAGTTAAATTTTGACAAAAAGCTGAAGTTACAGGCAAAGGCCCACAGAACTTGTTCTGCCAAGAACTTGTAAGGGGGAGTAGTTAAGTGTCTTAGTAATTTCATATTATCCCCCCCCCCAAAAAAAAAGTTTGTTTTTCTTTAGGATTGGTTCTAAAGAGAATTGGACAAAATCTACCCATTCTACTGTTTAAAATGTTACCATGCTGAATATAATATATGATGTTGTTCATTAATGGACTAGGCAAGTGAATAATTACTGTTAAATAAATTTACTAAGTATTTTCTTTTCATGAGACTTACAGTTCTTCCTCCCCCTCTGGAATTTGATCAGAAAACCCATTCTGAAGTGGTACCCCAATACGATCTGAAACAGGAAGATTACAGTAACTAACTGTTCATTACCTCATAATTTCTGCATATATTATCATTGCACCAACTTTTAATTAAAACTTTCATTCTTTTATAGGTTTTGTGAATGCTAAAGAAATGGCTTTAAAAGGAATAAGAGTCATTGAAATGGCTGGCCTTGCACCAGGACCTTTTTGTGGTATGGTACTGGCTGATTTTGGAGCTACAGTCATAAAAGTGGAAAGGGTATATCAACTTCTGTTAACTTACATAATTATATATATAACAAATTATGAGAGACATTCACACAATTTTCTGTACTTTAAGCATGGATCTCACAATTTTCTTGAATAAGACAAACATTAAGAAGAGGGTTAGCCTCTGCTGCAAATTCGCCAATGCGAAAATAAAATATATGCACAGGGATGGGGAGTGGGCATGGTGGAGATGGCTTAGTATACCCTTACAAACCACTGGGCATTATATGGGAAAGATTCTATACACACGACTGTCCACATCAATGAACAAACAAACCTGTATACTCTGTGTCCATATCGTTGTACTGTGTAGTAATGTTATTCTAATCTTTGAAGGTTCAATAATATAATTATCTGTAAAAAGAGTATGTTAGACTTATCATAGCCGTCCCCCCAAAAAATCTTGGATATGCCTCTGCAATTGCATGAAAGAGGGACTAAAGGGTGAACTGACATGACAGTATTCTGATGCTTTAATCTGGATGAAACTAATGTAATTGAATTCCTGAATTAAAATATTTGAATACTTACAAAAACTTGATGGGCATATGCAATTTGAAGAATAGTAATCAGTTTCCTTTTATTACATGGAAAGGTTACTGGTAATTTGAGGAACATTTCAATACTAAACTAAATTTTGTCTTGTACGGACTTAGGAAAATATACATTGTATTTCTTTAGTATTTCCTTTTATATATATATATATATATATATATATATGTGTGTGTGTATATATCTATGTGTGTGTATAGGCTATATATAAATGATGATTAATGTAATCATGGATAATGTTATCATCGGGTAATGTTATCATTTTTATGACTCCCGTGCGGATTAATACTGATACATTGAAAAAATGAACTTTATTGTGATCAAAGATTCGGTTTATGTTATCACATTTTCCTTTTTTAAAGTTTTAATGCCAAGTGCTGTACGTCATTCAAAATTTCGTTTTTAAGGGTTTTGTTTCTAGCTTAACTGTATTGCGTTATACTGGAGGTAGCAATATTGTTTCCAGCTCAGCATGACCTGTTTGAGGGGGTGGAATTACCTAACTTTCTCTTTTAAGCAGTAAAACATGTTTCACCCCTCAGTTAAGCTGCAGCTTTTGATTTATGAAGATAACAATGTTGACATGCAGTGATGGCTAGTGTAAAATGAAGAGACTTGAACAGACAGACATTAGATGTTTTGCTACGCAGTGTTCACCACAGATCAGTAGACTTTCAAAAACACTCATAATTCATAACTGAGTATGGAGTATTGATTAATGGACTCCTAAAGGAAAACAACAATTAAAAGTTTTGTTATTGGATGAAAAAAATAGTTGCTTGCTGTATTATATTCTAATATTACTGTATTATAAGTGGTTTAATGATTCACAGTTATGTATTACCTTATAAATAAAATAGCTTTTAATTAGGTTTTTGTAGTGTATTATCTTATATATATATATCTGAATAAATAACCTTCATTATATTCCTTCGGCTATTGTTATCAATGGATTAATATTATCAGATTAGTTGCATCCCAATAAGCAGCATGCACTGTATATATACAGTGCATGTTTTGTCAGTCCTTGTTCAGTTATGTTGATACCTTGAGCTTGATAGAGTTATCACAGTCATGGCTCTCTTTAAGAATTAATATAATATTAATTTTGTCTTGTTTAGTGGCTTTGCTAATATTTTATTCATTGCTAATTTTGCGCACGGCCTCCTAGAAATTATATTCTTTCTTGTTGTCAAAACAATTGATTGTAGGTTCTTCCTCTTTACCGAATTCAGTTCAACATTTATTTTCAATTAATATTCTTTATTATTTTAATTAAACATTAATTATGAATGTATTTTTATTTATCCTCTCATCATATGACTGTCAGATTGCTTCTCAATCTACGTCTTTTCTTTTAAGAATATCATTGCTGAATCGTTCGTAATTTCTTCACCAATGGGAGTGTTTTTTTAATCATTGTTGAATAGCGCTTTATTCAAAAATTCATTCCTTGTACTTTGCCATTTTTCTATCCTTTGATAGAATCGTCATCTCTTCTGGACGCAGTCCAATGTTGGGTTTAATCATCTTAACGAACCTTATTTTTCATTTCCATGAACCCAGGATTCTTTCATCGTCATTTGTATTGCAAATAAGCAACGTTCGTTCAGCTCATAATAGCTGACTATTTATGCTACTATCAAGCATTTCTTCAAGGCAAGATTATTTCATTGGTTCAACATCAGGATTGAACTGTTGTGATATTTAATTAAACAAAGGAATCTTCACTATCAAAAGTGAGTGTTTAAATCTTACGTAGTAGTGAATTAAGATAACTTATATACAGCTTGTAACATTCAATCTCAAACTTTATTCATCGTAAGCTGTATCATCTTACTACTATGCAATTGGACTCAATGACATAATTAATTGTTTGATAATGTGTAAATCGAGATCGCAGAGAATAATTATGGACATGATTAAAGCAACATGGACTTGCTGTATATATATTCAATCATTCATGTTTTTTCTTGATATTTATTGTCAAGTGGTCCTCTGGAATTATTATTAATAAATATACTTCTAAACAATCTTGTCTATGTTTTTGGGTGGAAATATATCATCACTTAATCTACAATTCAACTTCACCATTTAGAAGACGTCAAGACATCATCTACCGTGTGATTGTGATCCTCAAGATATTATAGTGTCAGTGAAGTGCAATACCTATGGATCATTATTATTGTAATTTAACCTCTCGTTCACTCCAAACGGCCAAGGATGTGCGTTTGTTTGTTTTAACTAAATTTAACACTCTTACAGTCCATTGCTAAACGCACAGTCCTATTTGTCTTATAGTCTGTTAAATTAGTTTTTAATAATGGTTGTTTACTATGCACATGGACTGAATGTAACATTGGTTAGTGACAAAAAGGAGAAAAGAAATAAATCTACCGTACCCATAGCTTTAATTTGGTATTTAACATGTTATAATTATCTGAAAACCAAATAACAGGTCTTCAGGCTTACTTTTTGTGGAATGGCTGATTTGTTTTTTATATTATTGATAAAAACTGCTCCATTTTGAGGGGGTGGAGTATATATTAAGCAACCCATTTCTGTCAGAAAATTACTTCCATAATTCTGTCAACTTGTCTGCTAGTTCATTGAGAGTAAACTTACTATAAGGGCCTCATAAGTAAAAGTATAAGTAAAATGTAATGGAGCTAATGGTCATAAGTAATTAATAGGTTTAGGATTATGTCTTTGACAAACCAATTTTTCTGTATAGTAATTTATGGTGAATAAAATATTATCTTATCTCCAAGGCAATAGAGAACATTTTACTATTACATACAAAAATCTAAACATTATTTGTCTGTTAACATTTTCAGGTTACTGGAGGGTTTGACCTAGACTGTTTAGCAAATGGAAAGAAATCTTTGGGTCTAAATGTGAAACATCCAAAAGGAGTTGAAATTCTTCGCAAGTTATGCAGTAAATCAGATGTTCTCATAGAACCATTCAGAAGAGGTAACTTAGGCCTATGTTTATTGCCTCCTGTTTAACACTTGGTGCTCAAAACCTCAAAAGAAACAGCTGAAGCTTAATACCAAAAGTAAAAATCCCTTTAGACAGGCCTACAGGCTGAGGTAGATTCGAAGAGCTTTTGGTTTAATTTATTGTCGCTGTGCAGCACTCTTCTTCTTTAGCCTTGGCATGACAAACCCGCAATAATAGCTGCAAATTTCAATCGATACCATGTCTTGAGTTTCGAAAAATTCTTTCATATCTTTACGTTTCATGCCTCCCTAAGTACGAAACCACCGCCCGTTCAAATTTTTTTTTCGTAATATATATATATATATCTTTACAAGCTAGCGGCCATAATTTTGAAGATATTTGAACCCAATTTTATTATGTTATTTCTAGGCCCAATAGTTCGGACAAGTTCGTTAATGAGCAAAATTGGCCCAAGGAGGGGTTGGGGGAGGGGGTAGAAATTTAGAAAAATTTATATCTCGGCCCCTATAAAGTATAGAGGGAAACTTTGTTTGAATAAATTAAAGTACTCCCTTTGGAGTTCACAGTAACAGGGGGAGGGGATGGAAATTTGAAATTTTTGAAACCACGTCTTGTGGGGTATCGTTGAAAAGGTTTTGATGAGTACTCTACAAATCAATAACTAGTTTCTCGATATCTCTCATATAAGGCGAGATTTGAATGTTTGAAAAAATGATCTTTCCTCTTTTTTGCAGTTATTATTGTGGGTTTGTCATGCCAAGGCTAAAGAAGAAAAGTGCTGCGCAGCAAAAATAAATTAAACCAAAAGCACTTCGAAATCTACCTCAGCCTGTAGGCCTGCCTAAAGGGATTTTTTTTTAATGATATTTAAAGAACAAAAATAATATCAGGTAAACTGATATAACAAAGTGCCAGAAAGCTTTTGTTTAATAAGTGATAATTGCAATTATGATATGCAGAAAAGAAATTGTTGTAATCTATCTACAAGTTAAGCTCCAAATCGATTCATAAAGCTTGTGGAAGAACAAAGATCTAAAGTTTGATACTCAACCTTAATTCATACTCGTATACTCTGATATAAGAAATTCTTAAAATATGTGAACATTTCACAAAATGCTCTGGCAAAGAATTCTGGTTAATGTACGTAGGCCTTCTATATATAACAGTAATCATGTAGTACTCATTTCAACTTGACCAACGAAATAAACAAACATCTGACTGCATTGGAGTCAAGGCTCACAATGATTAGCAATGCAGCATTGTACCTAGGTAGTATAGTAATGATTTTCCATTTAAAAAGCATGTGACCTTTAATTAGTCATTACTCCGGTACTGGTCAACCAATTTGGTCCAAAATAAATAGGTTTCTTGCCATGGATATTATAAATGTGTATACCAAGTTTCATGAAAATCTGATAAAGCATATTTGAGTTATCGCACGTACAGACACGTGGACATACAGACAGACGGACAGACATTTTCCCATCCACACACAATCTCAAGTAGGCCTACCATACTGGCACTTAATAACTGTGAACTTTGAATTGCATTACTTTTTTAAAAAATAAATTCAGATTTACTTGGTAAATATAGACAAATCTTTCAGTTTGTTATTTCTCATCCTGCACCCCAATAGTTGCAAAATACTTGCAATGGTCATAGCTGTACAATACACATGTAGAATAATTCTTTGTATGGTTGGTAAAGTAAAGTGTTCCTTATACAGGTCCTGGAGGCCATAAGGGTTCCAGGAGGTGGTAAGGTTGTCAGCCTTATGCACCGGCCACCTTTACCCCCAGAATTACTCCTGGTACTCATTTCTGTTAGAGGCTAAATTGACTCTAGGGTCATAGTAAACCGCAATGGTCTTGGGAAAATTATGCAGCACCCGTATGGATTGTCATGGTGTTCAACATGTTAAATACTATTTAAGCATTAAGCAGACATTTACCAGTGCTTAGCTTAAAACATCATAAGACTTAGATAGATAAAGGAAAGGAGTTGAAAATGTCTGTGGCAACTATATAATTACATGAAAGCAATATCATACCACAAAAAAGAATGCTTCTATTATTAAAATACGCAGAACATATCTCGTGAATATGGTGCTTGGAAATATTCTTCCCAACAATTTTGTCATGTATAATTTTTCAGTGAAATGAGTAGTGAGCAGTATTTTTATATTTTACTTCCCGTGTTGTCTATAAATCATTCCTTAATTTACTGAAATACAAAAATGTATTTTACCTAAAATCTTCTCAAGAGTGTGAAAAGTGAGAATGCAAACTTTGAATGAATTGAAAGCATGACTGAAACTGCGTTGTTCAGATATACAGACAAAGAGGTACAAAATCTGAAAATCCAATAAATGTGATCACTTCCCCCGCAATGGAAGTTTTTAATCAATTTTTCAAAAGGAACAAGGTACAGTCATATGTAAACTCTGTGTGAATAGGTTTTTGTTTTTTTGTTTCATGTGTCTTATTTTTTAATTTTCACTGTCCATTTTTCCCCCCATTGATTCCTCATTTTCTTTTGTTATCAGTAGGAGAGGAAATTGAAATTTAAAGAGCAATATCTGAAAATGAAAATATTTTACCCAATGTATCTAAGATATGATGTTAAAATAAACTAGGGGAAACTCAGGAGGTTTGACCATAGTGGAGGTTTGACCCACCCTTGCTAAAAAAAATTGTATACATTGGTATGTGCTGCCACATGGTGCCACATAGTGAACTACATTGGCATCATGATCAGCCCACAGTATAGTATAACAGTAGCAAAGCTCTAATGAAAGGAAAATGCATCCTTTTGACAGATCGTGCGACACTAGCACCCCAAGCGGCCAGCAGGATGGAACTAGCAAACAGCCATTTCCAGCATTGGAAAGATACGAATATATGGCTGTATTTCTTCTTATTTTTAAAATTACCAGAACGAGATTATTACCGGAAAGGCATACTGGTGAACTCACCAAATCATAGACTTTATGGTAATGTAAAGAAGTTGTAGTTTCAAGATCGATGACATTGTATATCTTATAAAGTATCAGACCGGTTTCCGTCCACCATATAAGCTACATCCCTACATCTTCAAGAATTTAATTGACCTACTACTAACATATACTGTACTTACACTGAAAATTCTGACAAATAAGAAAACTTAATAATTTCAATAAGCATGTAGTAGTACTAGTTCAGAAATTAGGGGGGAAAGTAAAGTTCTATAGGCATATAGCACGATAGGCCTATGGTCAGTATCAGATGCAATAGAAAAACACTTTTGACTTTTTCTTCATTTTGTTAAACACGATAAATTATTAAAAAGTAAAGGATTAAACACGTTATCTTTATTCTCGACAGTTTAATTTTGTTAAATTCAATTATATAGGCCTAACATAACCTCGTGTTAAAACATTTTTAAAATTAGTAGGGTCAGGTGGGGTATTTGTAAAGAGGCCTATATATTTAGAAACCTTTGCATCGTTAGGATTTTCATTTATGATATACATATAAAAATAATTAATTGTATATAGCATTTACAAGCCATTTTCTGCTCCTAAAATTAAAAGAAATAGGAGTAAATACACTAGTATGGATGCAAGCATGATAATCACAAATTTGCAATTTAATTTCACAAATAACTGTTTTTGCTTACCTCTCAGGATCTTTAGGGAACCTGAAGAAAGATAAATCGGGAGAATTCCTTTGGCTGTTGGTGCAATTTATAGCACCACAAGCATTTCCATAAAATATTGTTGACATTTTACATAAGCAACAATGTAACATATTGTGTGGTTCTTGCTCACCGCTACGAGCGCTGCAGTCGCACCGGTTGAAAAAAACTGTATGGAGCTTCGCTACTGTTATACTATACTGTGATCATCCTTTTAGAATAGTGCATGGAGCCATTCAAAGAGTGTGAGGAGGATTTTAATGTTTGGAGCAAAAAAATTGTGCATTTCTGGTTTTCTCTGCAAAGATAAAGGTAAGACAGTTTCACAGTATTATGAAATGTTTAATTTGCATAATATTAAGTAAAGGTGACTTTAAAATTCTGTAGTAACAAAAAATTGTTTTAATATAACCTTAAGCAGTATTTTCTTAGTAAAATGTAATGATGCAGGGTAAGGAGGTTTGACCCACTAAGTTGAAGGTGGTTTGACCCATTACATATCCATAACTTGATGTTATTTTTAATCAAGTTAAGATGAAATTTTACATAAACATAACAATAATAATGATTCCTTTTTTCTAGATGCCACTTTTCTGGAAACCAAAAGAATTGGAAGAATTAAAATTCCAGCAGACCAGATGTAAGATTTCTTTAATGTTTTAATGTTTGCATCTGCTTCGACAGGAGAAACTTCTGAGGGATATTCGGTGCCTGCATCTGCATTAACAGCAGAACCTTCTGGGGGGATTTCTGCAACAGTGTCTGTGACTCCAGAACAGATCAGACCCTTCCCTAAAGCTGGTCCAAAGAAAGGGAAAGGTGAACGGAGGCCAGGAAAGTCCCGAATTTTAACTTATACTCCTGTGAAGGCATCTGCTGAAGCAGAACATGCTATGAGGATGAAAAAGAAAATGAAAAGAAACATTCCTGCTGCCAAAAACGTGAACAAATGTCTAGAATTTTCAAATAGTAGCGAAGAAAATGAGGACGTCACTAGTTCGTCACCTGAAACAGAAGATGCCTTGGAATGTGTTACAGACAGTATAGAAAAGCATAGTTATAGTGTTAATGACTATGCACTTGTGAAATTGGCATCAAAGAAGGTTATTTATTATTATGTGTGTAAAATCATGAAAAAATACAATGATTTTGAATATTAGGTTAAATTTCTCAGAAGACTAAAGGAAGGCTCCGAATTCGTCTTCTCTGACCCTGAGGATGTGTCTGATGCAGTATGTGACATGATTAAACTACCGAAGCCAGTAGAATGTGCTGGGACTGAAAGGTTGACGTCAAGACTCAAATTTGTCTATGATTTTCAAAATTCAATGTGCGTTAGGAGAAAAAATTGTAATGCTCTTAACGTCAGTGGTCATAATGCAACTTTATGTTTTCTTCTCAGTATTTTATTGGTTAATTACCAGAATTGTAATTAGTATTAATAAATTGTAATCATCAATGACGTTTTCTTAACCATTATTATTTTTTCCTGTAGTTATTATACAGTGGGCCAAACCTCCCATACCATGGGTCAAACCACCCTCACATCGGGAGGTTTGACCCATTTCTGTATATTTCATATAGTTCAATGCATCATAGATTCTACTAGTAGGAATCAGGTAAGTATTTTTTATTTACACACAAGTGGATGGCACAAGTACACACATGCCAAAATAAATTGCTTGGAATGAAAAGGAAAGAGGAGAAAAATATTTAATGTGAAAGTGGGTCAAACCTCCTGAGTTTCCCCTACCTTAATTATTTTCCCCTTCAAAAAATAATACATAGAATTTTTTACTTGAGAGAAAGAAAATAGCATGGAAAATCATGAAAATGTCTTGTGCTATGTAAGGAAACTAATCAACCAAATAAAATACTTTTGATTACTGGAATAATAAATCACAGTATGAAGAAGATATACACTACATGAAGTTTGTCACACTGAGTAAGGTTTGTTAGTTAATAGAGATAATGTTGAAATGTATGTGTAGAAAAAATGTTTAATTTTTAATCTTTAGTTATCAAATTGATTTGAAAAAAACAGATTTCCCAAGAAACACATTATGTAAAATAGTAATTATTAGACCTATACAAAGGCTCCGCTTTCTATTAATTTTTCTGGATATGTATTAAATAGTTACCGTTACAAATATATATTGCACTATTACTTTGTTGAAAATTAACATCATGATTTAACAAAGGACTAATTCAAAATAATACTGTTATAGGAGTCATGGAAAAACTAGGACTGGGGCCTGATATCTTACTCAAGGATAATCCTAGATTAATATATGCTAGGTTAACTGGATTTGGTCAATATGGTTTTTATTCTGATATGGCTGGTCATGATATAAATTATATAGCAACATCAGGTAAGTTCATTTTATTTCAAAATTAAATTAAATATAAACAAGTTTTCTTTTAATAAATACATTTTTCAGAGGAAAAATACCTAGAACCCCAGCCTGTACTTATGATTTAATACAGCATTGATGGGAACCTGTCATGTACAATTTTCATAGTATATACTATACCCGCACGCTACTTCTTGGGCGCTGGATTTACGGGGAAGTGAGGGTCGGGGGGAACAAAACATAGCTAGTCCGCCAGCCTTTCTGCAGTGTTGTCAACCAAAGAAATAACGTTTCAGCAGAATCGCGTGAATGGTATTTTATGTAGTGACTTTAATATACAACGATTTTAATGCAGTCCAATAATATAACGTGGTGACGGTATTGCGTAACAATTAATTACATGTCATAAGCATTTGGTTATCAAATAAGAATATTATACATAATACAGGCTCAATATTTTTACACTGGATGACTAATTTTAAGCATAAAGAAGAGTCTTAGCAGAACATGCTTCACCATTTCATGTTGTAAAACGTAAGAGAGGTAAGGCATCTAAAAGTGGAGAAAGCTATAGGCCTAATTTTAAACGTATTTAATACGTTTTGTGAAAAGTTCGCTCAACTTTCAGTCCATGAAATTGACATCAGAGTTCACGGGATCGTCAGAAATTAGCACATACGGAATTCTTAAAGAGGTGAGGAAAGTGTTGGATGTACAATGAAGTGTTTGTGAAATCAGCCGTTCGAAAGATTGTATTTTTCCCCATAACTCCATGCGTCAGAAAAGATAATGTCAATAAATAAATAAGAATCCTGAGACAGAATGAAAGCTTTGTATTGAAGCCACTAGATGTCAGGGTGTATAGGGTACTTCGTGTTTCAATGTTGTCAGCTTTACCTACGAAGTTGAACGAAACCTACTGAATGAGGACTAGGGAGTCGAGCGCCCAAGAAATCACATGCGGGTAGTACCTGTATATACTGAAAAACAAATGCACAACTTTTTTAGAACATTGTATCAATAGAAATGAGCTGAGGTCCGACCAATCTGTATCCTCAGTAGTCTATACATTAGAAGCAAAAAGGTATTACCATTGGAACGCTAATTTCTGTTAGAGCAAGAATGCTATAAGGGATTTTGGGGGAAAAAATGCTCATACTGAAATTAATAAAAAAACGCATGGTTTTCAGAATAATCTACTAAAAAATCAGTAACTGTAATAAAGAACTAGAGAAAATTGAATTAAATGAACTCGAATAATTGAAGATAAAATTTAAGGATGACGACAATGAAGTAAAGAAATAATGCTCCAAAATGTTACTTCTTTCTTTGGGAGTTTAAACTGAGTAGTTGTTAGCTATTTTCTCGAAAATGGCTCTAACGATTTTGATTACTTTTTTTAATGAGGTATTTTCACACAACAATGCATTTTAAGAGCGAGAGGTGAAAAAGATCTTTGGTTTTACAGTGGGCCATGATATTGCTATGCATCTGTTTAAGCTATTTACTACGTGTCATGGCATATTTAACCTATTCCACTTACTTTTATTGCACAAAGTCAAAGTTGGAGCTGGCTGACTAAATTGAAGCTGCAATGTGTATTTGAATCAGTCTACAGCAATTGAAGATACTTGAGACAAAAGCGAGAGTGCTCCTGTGCATTAAAAGTAAGTGAATTAGCTTAAAATATGATTTAAATTAGTTTAACTGAAAAATAGTAGGCCTATTTAAACCAAGTAGTATGCAAGAAATGTGAAACACAAACTTGTTTGTAAGTTTTTTCACTTTTTGTTTGCCCACAACAGTATAGAATTTGTGAGAATGAATGGTGGAGCCTTATAAGGCCCCTGTGTATGTATCACGTGTAATAAATTGAAAGTGCTTTTGATTAATTCAGTAACTTAAACATATTGCATTCATGTGTTTTTGTCTGTCACTGTTATCATAACGTCATTGATGCTATATTTATAATTTTGTGTTGTTGGACACACGGACACATGCTTGAGCAGTATTATGTAGTCATGCCATCTCTGCAAAACTTGTTGTGTATTATTACAGAAATCACAATATAGAAGTTCTCTTTTTCTTCAGACTGTTTTCTTTGTGTTGTCTTACTTGAAATGTATACTATACAAGAAAAAGGTGCAATTGTCTTATGGTCAGCAGAACACAAATCTCTGTTCATGGTACAATGGCAATTTTGACATGAGTACAACCAAGACCCTCCACAAGGAATTTAAGGAAACCAATAGAGAGCATGTGGATTAAAATGAATTTAATTTTGATGTCTGTCATGTTAATGGTGGCCATATCGAAATAAGGTTACTTGGAAACTGTTTGAGTTACTCAATTAAGCACTTTTCAATTAAATTATTTATTACCCATAATACCTACTTTAAAGGAACCCTATGGAACTCCACAATTCATTCTCAGAGACCTTGTATAGAATTTTAATAAATGTTTCTGTTTCAGGGTTACTGTCACTCCTTGGTCGTAAAAACGAAAAACCTACTCCACCTGTCAATTTAGCAGCAGACTTTGGTGGTGGTGGTCTGATGTGTGCTCTAGGAATCATAATGGCTTTGATGGAAAGGACTAAATCAGGTATAGGGCAAGTGGTAGATGCAAATATGGTTGAAGGAACAGCCTACCTTGGCAGCTGGGTAATGCGTTCACAGAAGCATCCTTACTGGGGGGAGCCACGAGGGGAAAACTTGTAAGTATTCAGTAGTCATTATTCAGTTGGGAGTGAAAGAAGAGTAGGTATTCCTACATGTAGTATTATCTATACAGATGCTATTCATACACTATAAAACACTCAAACTATAGGCCTAGTTCACACTGATTATTAAACATCTGTCTTTGAGGATATCATAAACTTGTATCTTTCCCACATTAAGCATTTTCATGATTTCTTCAATGGACAATTTATCATTCCTACTAGTCTCAGTCAATTTCACTTTACCGTTCAAATCAAGAACAACTTTCTTCTTTGAAGCCATGGTTAGACTGAATTTCTGTACTGTTATTGTACCCAACTGCAAAAACAAATTTTTATTGAATATGAGCCACTGATTGCTGGTTAGCACTTATCATACACTGCACCACCCCTTCCATGGTTACCTCATGTCAAAGGGTGGAATGCAAACCAATCAGTTAAATGTAGGAACACCAAAAAAATATCTTAATGATGACTTTCATACATTTAGTATTTTAGTGAATATTTTCAATATATGACTTAGATATTTTTTTTTAAAGTTCTCACTATGCATTCCATTTTCATGTTATGCAGTTTCCACTTACTCCAGGTAAACCAATTTGTAATTCTTCACTAGAATGAAGGGATTTAGAATTTTTTTCTTTAAAGACAGTACAGTTGAACCTCCATATAATGAAGACCGATATAACGATAAACCTGCATTAAGCGATATTTTTCTACGGTCCCGGCAAATTTCCTATCTTAATAATGTTACTTGTCCCTCGTTATAGCAATTAAAATATTTCGTGAACACCCTTTTATAACGATACATATTTTGAAGTGAAATTCCCATTCTAGACCAGCAGCTTAGCCCTTCAGGTGGTGGCAGGTAGCAGATTAGTGTCCTTCCCAGTGGGTGCTAAACTTTAAGCTCACCTTCAGAAATTCCGGAAGAGAAATTTTATTTTCAGTAGAGGGTGGAGTACAAGGTCACTGACAAATGTGATTGTTCCGTCTTTCTTCGTTCTTCCCTCTCTTTCCACTCCCCTTGTGACTGAACTTTCTGCAACATATGCTAGGCAATGTTAAGCAGTTAACCAGTCTTTAAAATTATTTTTCAGTGGGCTGGCGGAAAATATCTCCGGCCTCTGCTCAACGAAAATCACTAAGTCTCGAAACAAAATTAGCGGAATTTAAAAATTTGGATGATGGTTTGAAGCAGACAGAAGTTCCAGCAAAGTATGGACATTCACAATCTATGTTGGCTATATTTCTTAAAAAGAGAAGAGAAAATGAGGAAAGTGTTGTGTTAAGGCTAGTTTACACGATGGCACTAGGTTTCGTAACCACTTTCATGAAAGTGATTTTGTGAAACTAATTACACCCATTTTCTTCAAAACTAATTCAACGGCAACCGCATTTTTAAGCTTATTTCTGAAGTTGAAGTTGCTGAAATCCCATATAAACGTTTGAAACACGTATGAATCCAGGCATTTCACAGTTTCCTCACTTCCCCACTTCATTTTACAAAACGCGAAGAAGCTAATTAAGCCTATAATCTCAAAATTACAATTATAGTTTTGTGAAAAGTTGGAATCAGCCGAAACTGTATAATGTCATAACTCACTGTCGCCAGTAGGCTACATCTCGTGCTTGCGCCTTCAAGTAAAAAACAGTTGCAAAACTTAGTTACGAAACCTAATTTCATCATATAAACTAGAATTACAGTATATGTTTGGCTGTGTAAGTACATAATTCGGTTTTTGTTTTCCATGCAGTTTTCTTAAGATGTCCCTCGATATAACAATAACCCTCATATAACAATATGATTTGCTAGGTCCTGCAAATATTGTTATAAGGAGGTTTGACTGTATTGAATAAAGGGTCTGTTAATGACAGGTTTTTACTGTATATGTCTCAAGCACTAGAAAAACTGAAATTCTTATTGATAAACATATGGAGAGTTACCAAGAACATTTGGCTGGAGAAATTATTTTATGCAGATATGAGCACCAGTCAGTAATATTAGGCTATTATCCTACTATTTCATTACTTTGTTACACAAAACACAACACAGTTTAAACAGAGAACAAAACATAAAATAAGGTATTAAATTTACTCTACCGAACAAACAGATTACAATAATCAATCTTTGGCAAGACAGCCAACTCCACTGTTGCTACATAAGCTAGAAATTGAAGAATTTAAAAAACTAAATTCACTATTTACCCTCTGTGGCAACTGGGAGTGTTCTAATTTGTAAACTTTTTATAAACATTATTACGGGTGACATGTAAATAAATATTCATCCATAGCATAGTGGTTGAGGTGCTGCACTACAAACTGGAAGGTCGCGGGTTCAATTCCCGATGAGGTCGTTGGAATTTTTCAATTGGCCTAATCCTTCTGGTGGCACTATGGCCCTGGGGTCGACAGAAATGAGTACCAGGAGCAATCCTGGGGGTAAAGGCGGCCAGTGCGTAAGGCTGACAACCTTACCAACTTTACATGCTGAATGTCCAAAGTCTGGGAGCCTCAACCTCCTGGAACCCTCTGGGCCTCCATGGCCTGTATAGGGATCACTTTACTTTTTTAAAAATATTAATGTACTATTCATATGCATTGAAAGCTACATAAATTGACTGAACTTAAAGAAAAACTAAAATTGTTATAATACCAGTAAATAGTATATTGCGATACAAGTGCCGTAAGCGATGCATACGGATCAAGGAAAGAGTTTTTCAATTTTCCGAGATTTGTTATGCGCTTACGGCATGAGTATTGCATGCTATTTTTTGCACGATGATTATTTATATCAATTTAATTATATTAATTGTGATATTACCTGAAAATATTATGTATATACATTCTTGAAGGTAGATGTTTATTTCAGAAAATGATTCGCATGTGTTTGTTGTTATGGGAACCGAATATTTGTCTTGGGGGGCCTTGTCCATAAAGGCTTGTATTATGATGTGCCGTAAGTAAATTCTTACCGCACGGAAACTCTTACCGCACATCGCAACAAGATTGCGTGTGGGAATGTCAACTTACGATCCACGGCAACAACATTCGTAAGTACCACTAATTAGTTAAGTCTTGCAAAAAAGGTTATGAAGCAACTTACATGTCAAAAATAGTAGAAAAGGAAAACATTTGGACGTAGCCAAGCAAATTAAATGGTAGGGTCACAACCATGAATGCCTTCCACATGCAGCAGCCACATCTTTCCTTTTTCAGACTGTAATAACACTGGTTCGACCTCGTACAATGCTTGTAAGGTTTTACAAAGCTCTGAAAAACAATGAATTAAGAATGTGAAAACATATCTAAGAAAATAGAACTAATATTCACAAGTTACCTCCTGTATTTTTAGGCCTACATTTTTACCTGGAACAATTCTCTGTGTGTGTGTAAAGAAAGGTAACTCCCAAAACTTAATTTTGTGATAAATGGATTTTAATCTTCATCTAAATAAGTAACATCAAGCATTGACAATAAGCCTAATTTCATTGTAAATTATAATATTTGTAGGTACTGTGAAATTCAGGATTGCTTTTTTTTTTAAGATTTTTTATTATTGTTAATGTTTAAAATTATACTGAGGATGTTATTTTAATCATTACTTACCTAATTATGCATTACAGTTTTATGAGAGAAACATGGTAGTGAAAAGAGAGGTATCTCATAAAACTTTAATGAATAATGAGGTAAGTAGGCCTAATGATTTTAATCAGAAGTGTTAGGGTCGTTCCCAACCCTCCTCCCTCCCCCCTTTAGGGGACTAATCCAATCCAATCCAATGATTTTAATAACTCCGAGCATACCCCTCTTTCCACAATGAAACCAGTATAAAGAGAGATATCTCAATTACAAATAAACTTTACCTGTTTACATGCCATGAATTGAAAAAGTGACAATTATCCCATAATAGACTACAATATTACCCCCCTGACTATTAATGTTACGAGATACCTCTCTATAAACACTGATAAAGAATAAATCCATCATCGTTCCTGGCTAGATATATCATTTTCTACAGTTTTGTATTACCCCTCTTTACACTTACACCTGAGAATTTCTTTATGTGCAAAATATAAAGTGAAGCTGAATAAGAAAAATACTGACAGAGCTATAACCCAGTTCCAGCTTGTCTATTGTTCCTATAAATGGAATCATAAGCTTTTTTAGAACTTAATGTAAGCTGGTGTATATTCCAATCCTTTTTCAACATGACATACTGTAGATCTATAGGGAGACCCAATGAACAATGAACTGGCTGCACAATGTTTTTCTGGCTTGCGATGATGGTGTGCATTGCCATCTGCTGCTATCATAGAGGGGCGCTGATGCAGCTATACAACAATTTCCTTAACTATGTTTAAAGGCTTTACTTACCAATATTATGCAAGGGGGTGCTGAAACTGACCACTGTCATTCCATACATTTTTTTGGCACCTCTTTAAGAAATCGTCCATCACTCGCCATAGTTCACATTGCAAAATGCTGGCAATTTTCTGGCAGATACTTTATTTTAATTCTTCCAGGATGTGTGGATTTGTCTTGTATAATTTACGTTTTAATTTACCCCTGAGACAAAAGTTGCAATGGATTATGTCGGGGGACCAAGAGGGCTGCAAATCTCTACTAATAATTCTGTCCTCATATCTGGGGTAAATTAAAACATAGAGTATACAAGACAAACACACATCCTGGAAGAATTAAAACAAAATATCTGCCAGGAAATTGCCACAATTTCACAGCGTGAACTGTGGCAAGTGATGGGAGGTTTCTTTAAGAGGTACCAAAAACATAGGGACGATGGTTGCCAGTTTCAGTACCTTTAAACATAGTTAAGGATATTGTTGTATGGTTGCATCAGTTCCACTTTATGATAGCCGCACACAGCATTGCAAAACAGAAAAACACTGCTCAGCTGTTCATAGTTCATTAGGTCTCCCTGTACTTCTCCAAAAAACCCATTGATATACAACTGCTGCCCCTGTATGAGTTTAGACTATCGAGTGATATGCTAGATAACATTTTATAGCATGTTGGTAATCGTTACTGTTGGTTTAATCTCATGTTTTATGATTTCTAAGAAGTATAGCCTTTTCCATTGATCTAGCATCCTTTCAGCATTCTGTACATGGCAACTATCAACTTTTAATTGTAGAAGATAATACTGGCCCTCCCATCTCTATGCACGCTGCTGGAATTGAAACATCACCTGGGGCCTTATAATTCTTTATGCTTTAAAAGATAACTTTCTGAAACACGACCATGTTTTCTGAAATACCAACTAAGTTAACAAATTAGCCCAGATTAACAACAGATTAAATTAATAGGGAAAACATTGAGAAGTGTCAAAATTATATATTAAACTTTAAACAAGTTGAAATTGAATGTTTTTAAAGTTCTTACTATACTAAAGATTAAATATAATGTGGCAGATATACAATTTGACATTTTCTGAAATACAATTTATTGACAAACATAAAATACAAATGTTGCTTTCTAAAATTAAAAATGCACTGGCAAAGTATGCTATTTAACACTCATTATAACTTTAATTTCTGTTTCCTCATTTAGATTGGACACTGGTTCACATTTCTACAATACCTACAAAACAAAAGATGGCAAGTATATGGCTGTAGGTGCTATAGAACCAGAATTTTACTCAAAACTTTTAAATGGTTTGGGTTTTACTGAAGAAGAAGCGCCACACTTTGACAATTTTGAAGAAAACATCAAGTTATTTACAAAGAGATTCAAAGAACGTACACAAAAAGAATGGTGCAAAATATTTGATGGAACTGATGCTTGCTGTACACCTGTGTTGACAATTGAAGAAGCTACAAAACATCCTCACAATGTGGAAAGAAAAACATTTGTTACGTATGTAGATGACAACATTCCTTCTCCTTCAGCAGCTCCTCGTCTTAGTAGAACACCAGCAGTGACAAAAGCCACAGAACCTAAACCACAGCATGGACAACACACAGTTGAAATACTTAGTGATATCAACTATAGCAGGGAGGATATTGAACAACTTCAAAGAGATGGAGTCATAAAAACAAACAAGTCAAAACTGTGAACTTAAAGAAATCTAAAAAGCTTTCTTCAAGTTCGTTGATGGTAATACTAATAAGAAACGAGTTTATAGTTATATACATTTTACTCAAATCACTTTGAAGAAGAATGCTAAAAATAATGTCACTTGTTTTTCCCTGGAAACATGTAAGAGTGCTACAGCATACATCACCTCACAATCTTTTCACCCTTAAATTTAAGCCAGGAAAGGTTTTTTGTTTGTTTGTATATTTGTTTGTTTGTTTGTTATAATTTAACATCTGAAGCCCATAATGAAGATGTTCAAGAGCGACTAGATGGAGGGCAGAGCTATAAGAGGCAGCTCCCAGTGAATCAGTGGGCAATATTATACCAACACTATCATTCCAATCATTCAATAATACAGAATTTAGTACTACAAAGGGCTGTATGGTGTATGGTTTATGACTAGCCTTGGCAAAAGAGAGTAGAATAGTAGAATTTTCTTATACAAAAATTTTTAGAAGTTTTTTTCATAAGCAATCCACCATGACATAAAAATGTACTTGTCATCTGTCAACATCCATCCCTGAAGATGTCAGCTCCCAGTAATCTGGCTCTAAAATGGAAAAGACATTCATTTGGCATAATCTTCTACAAGGGAAAACTTTGTGGCACTAAATATCGCTGCATTACCTACCTTAGTTTTTAAAACTGATAGATGGCAGGTGTATGGGCATGTGGCCAGCATGCTGACTTCCACAGCTCTTATCATTATTGATAATTTTGGTCGTCTGAGTCACTAGTTCTTTATCAAATAGCTCCTCAGTTGTTCTGATGAGAGGCTGTGCCAGGAATCGAACTTGCACCTCCAGAAACATAGTCATCAATGTTAATCACTGAATTATGAAGACTGCCAATTCTACATAAGAAGATTGATCACCTAAAGGCCTGGTAAATAGATGCCATAGACCATACCAGGATATTTTCATAACATCCAAGAAATTGTGCTATAAATACAAGGAAAATTTTCAACTTAAAAATCACAGTATCTATACTTCTCAATTCACAAATGAAAATGTTTACAACAAAATATATTACTGAAACACTTTGAGGAAAAGAGAATGATGAATATTATTGTAAAGTGACAGTTTGTTTTAAAAATTCTCTTAGCTTATGATGACGCTTTGTGAAATAACAAAAACTGGCTTGGTACAAGTAGATTAGGTATTATGACAGTTACTGCAATTTTTATTACTTCCTCTGCCCGTACCATAGGTACTATAGGTAGAGGAAGTATTGTTTTCGACCCCAAAATTCGAAGTTGAGTTTTTAGCATATAAACACGTTTCAAGGCCCCCTGAATCCAAAAATACTATTTTTGGAAACATGTCTGTGTGTCAGTGTGTGTGTGTGTGTGTGTGTGTCTGTCTGTCCGTGTGGACGTTTGTGAACAGGCTAGCTCCGAAACGGAGAATCGTATGAAAACAAAATTTCGTATTTGGGTCAGGTACCTTCTGAAGATGTGATTCGTAGATTGGCGACAAATTTCCCTTATTTTTAAGGGTACTTTACATGAAGAAATTTTCGTTTTTCGCGATTTTTCTCGAAAACGGCTCTAACGATTTTCTTTAAATTTTGCACATGGGTTGCTTATACTAAGAGCTAAAACTTTTATTTGAAACATTTTTTCGAGAAAATTCTCTGAGGGTAGTTACAAGCCACCCACTGTTCACCCACTGTTTGTAGAAAGTTTGTCTTACGTGATGAACAACTGAATTCGTGCTCTTTCACGGCCTCTTATTCTATATGAGAATGTGAAGTGAGAAAGATGTGTTGTTGGCCATGCATAGAGTAAAGATGTATCTGAGGGAAATATTCGATAAATTTCGGAAATTATATTTTACGGCAGAAAGTTCAATAAACGTCTGCAGTCATTTGTTCTTTTTTTTTTTTAAGTTTGTTATATAGACTGCGCTTTTAGTCACATCATTGAAAGAAGAGGTATTTATAGGATAATCAGCGTAAAATTGTGTCTTGCGATTCTGTACAAGGATATGTGAATACTGCTAACTTTTATTTGGGCAGAGGAAGTTATGTGACTTTCACATCAGATTTTCTTTCAATGCTTATAAAAGAAAATATTAACATCTATAATGATTTGGGTTCTTCACATATCTATCAAACTAGAAATGGATATTGTTTAGGATTGTTTAGATGTAACTATAGTAAAACACAAAAAACTTGTTACTAAATGTCAATTGAGTTTAACAATGCTCTTCTCTGTCTTTAAAACAACTGCCCTATATTAGGTTTATAAAAGAAGTAAAAATATATATTAACTGAAAATTGTAATTATAAGGTAGATGAATTTTTTGAAATTACATTTTTATTTTTTTATTATTTACTGTAGAGTTAATTATATTTGTTATTATAAAAATATAAACATTAGACTTAGCTTACAATAACTTTTAAAGTTAGTTGTATATAATATTGTACTTTATTGTATAAAATGAATTGTAAATGGACTGATTGCAATAAAAAATTGTCCAAAGGTCAATAAATAAATAAATAGATTTTGATTATCTGTATATAGAGGTATGATTTTAAGACCCACAAAATGTGAAATGCAGTAATATATATATAGCAGAGTTAAAACAGACATTTAAATGGATTTTAACCGCTAATATGTAATTTTATAGTTGCGATAAAACACAAAATCCTGGATTTAAAAAAATATATAATTATCAAGAAATATGTTTTATAGTAAATTATGGCAAATTTCAACAATGTAAAATGCTGTCGTGTCTAAAGACTATTCCTATTGAAGACTCAATTAATGTAAAAGATTATTTAAAATCATATTTACATCTGTAAACTGAAATTAAATCTTCTTCAGATGAAAAAATGAAAATAGCTTTTGGAGGTGCTTAGAGGAACAAAAGCTGAAATGTCTCCAAGCCCCTCACATCTCCATTTTCTAATTACTTTCGGGTTAGAGAACCACACTTCTTCCAAAAAATCTCCAGACTGTGTTCAGGTTTACTAAGTCAAGCAAGAAAACACCATGAAGAACTTAATTAAATTCACATCAATGTTTATTAAGTGCCAGTATGGTACTTTATGAGATTGTGTGTGGGGATGGGAAAATGTCTGTCCATCCATCCATCTGTGTGTCTGTACGCGTGATAACTCAAATATGTTTAATCAGATTTTCATGAAACCTGGTATACGCATTTATAACGTCCACGGGAAGAAGCATATTGATATTGGACCTAATTGGTTGACCGGTAATGCCCAATTTAGTGCCTATTTTTATGGTAATATATTAGAAAGTCACGATAACTCAAATACGCTTTATTGGATTTTCATGAAACTTGGTATACATATTTATGACATTCTTGGGTACAAGCCTATTGAATTTGGACCAAATCAGTTGACCGGTGCTGAAATAACGAGTATATCAATATTAATTTTGTAATGAATATTCTTCCATGACCCACAATATATTAAAATATGTAACAAATTGCCAGTCATATGTTGATATTGTTAGCCGCCTTGATTGATTCGTTTCTTCATAACGATGTCAGTGTAGGCTAAATAATAATGTAAATAAAAGATTTAAAACACAACTATCCGTTGAATATTGATATTATATTGTGCATTCTATGGATATGTAGACTACCGATATCTACATTAGGCTATATTTTAATGTGAGTATTTTTCTTATTCGTTCCTTTGCAGCAATATACCTAATGTAATTCCTGGCAGATAGATTTCATGTTGACGTTTTATTCATTCATAACCTATAAGGCTGCTTTAAACTTGAAACAAACATGTCAGCGAATCGTAGGCCTATTGCATCATTAATATTATTGCGCATTTTGTTTTTGGAGTTTAACTCAGAGATCTATTAAAAAATAACTTCTTTTCTGCATGGACCTATCATAATTGCGTTTATCACTGATTAAAAAAAGCATTCTGGCACTTGATTATATCAGTTTACCGGATTTTATTTTCTTTTAATTATGTTTAGACAGTATTTCTAATAGAGTTTAGAGTACATGCGTTTCTAATAGGCCTGTAATTTCAGTAATGTGTGCCAAATAATTAATTTATTACTGAGAATTGCAGGTCTGGTAATTAAAAACCTATGACAACCACATTTTGATTCTCCATCATTTTTATTCTTAAATTTAACAGATTTTATACCGTTATTCCTTGTCATACAAAAAAATCATGCCACTATCATACAATAAATTTAATATTAGGCTACTTATGTTAAGGAACTTTTTCTACATTAAGACTTTATTATAGTTTTGGATTATTTGTATTGACAAGGTGGTTGTTTAAAAATGTATTCAACAAATGTATGTCATTTAAAGCAAAACATGAACACAATTTTTTCTTTACTTGTTCACATTATATTACCTGTTTATTACTGCATAAATATGTTGGGTCTAACAGTGCAGTCCTGCTGGTCACTGGAGTATTAAAAAGAAAAGCAGTTGTGTGGAGTGATTTGTACCTGCTGATTCTAGAAATTATAGATTGCTGCAGAGATCCTAGTGGCAGATTGTTAACTCTTTGAATAGGGTGACCAGATGTCCTGCTTTTTGCGTTATAATCCATTTTTTAACACCGTATCCAGCAGTCTGCCAATTGGCTTGGAAATCTCATAAATATCCTATTTGAAAATATCATATGAAAAGCCCTGCAAAATATAGTATTTTACGATTTGTATCAAGATTCTTTATATGTAATATCTTATGACTGGAAGAAAATTAAGATTAACATCCATAATGGCAACTACATATCAATAACCTTTAAGAAATCAGTAATCATAGCATGCTGAGTTCCAATGTTTTAACAAAAAGTGAACATTAATCATATTAGGTATAAATATGATAATAAGAATTAATAGTAATATATTTTCATAATGTCCCATCATTATTAGTTTTGGAATTTTTTTTTTATGATGTATTTATTTTTGTTCAAACTTTTGCTGATAGGCCTATTGGTTTCTAATGTTGCTGATATTGATTTCTAATGAATATCTCTTTTTCAATGGTCTTTATCTATCCTGGAGAGCAATTAGTTAATCAAGGTTTGTGAAGTGGGACTGCCACAGAAGACTGAATTATTTGAAGCCATTACATTTATTTGTGGTTATAGAGGTGAGCCATAGTGTGGTACACGATCAACAACATAAATTCATAAACAGACCAAGTTGCAATCTGTATTTAACTATAAGAGCGTTATTAATGAATTTCACTTTTCTTATGAGGGTTAAAGGCAAACCATCAAAGATTATTCATTAAATAAGGACATAAGGTGGACACGAATATTATATTTTATTATAAGAGTGTTGCCTGAATCCACTGTATACACCTCAGGCAGCTACAAGTCTTGTTAGTCTGGGAAACCAGGCCTCTAAAAAGGGCTTATAATACAGTGGAACCTCAGTATTCCTAATAAACCATTATTCCAAAATTTTGCATAATTTGAACAAATAAAAATATTAAAAAATGGAATAATATGAAGTAAGCTCCACTGTTTACATCACTTCGTTTTAATTTGTTGTAAAATAAACATTTGAATCAGCAGGAGTTGAAGTACTGGTAGGTCTTCCTTTTGTGCCTGAACCACAAGATTAGTTTTGTGAAATTGAAGACTTAGCCACGATTTGTTTCCAAGTTTTATTGCACTTTTCCCATACTTCAGCAACCCAATAAATAGCATCTCTGATTGTTATTTTTTCCGATCTTTCTTAGATTGAAGAGTCTTCTTCTCCTTCAGCTATGATTTATAAGGCATTTGGTATATGAAGAGTATTTTATTGAATTTCCCAAATAGTCCGAATTTTCCTGGCTCTGAACAGAGGTCAGCCCCAGTTAGTTTGGATTCCCGAGTTTCAACTGTATGTTAAGTTCTTCAATAACTCAACTCTACAATTTTATCTAATTTCGAACAAACATTAATCAATATTAAATTGTTTTGGAAGTTAGCACAGTGAAATTATGTAACACAATAATTATATAGGAGTTGAAATTAACACTAAACTTCACTTTTGGTTTAGTTTGCATATACTAGTTTCAGTACCATTGCTACCATTTTCAACAGCTATACTTCAACTGCCGTGGCACTGTCCTACGCACGTTAAACGAAATTTAAGATGAGGTCATCATTGGTCTGGATCTCGAAGTTCATGAGTCGGTGGGGGTTCTCTTAATTTGTAGATTGCAATAAATTTTCAAAGAGTTTCTGATTACAAGTGCTGAAGTGATGCCATGGTTTTTTAAGACTCCTGAATTTTTTGTCTGCCAAGGGTGGAATGTAAATTTCTTATATTTAAAGTTTTTTTTCTATTGATTCAAGGTGGATACTTCTCTGGTTAATTTTTTTAAATTGATTTTTTTGTCAATTAGTTCTCTATTAGTGTTCTGAGATGATTGTCTTCTAAAAATTCGTTCAATGTCCACAGGAGAGTGCCAAGGCAGTTGAAGTATAGCTGTTGAAAATGGTAGCGATGGCACTGAAAGTAGTACCGGTAATCTATACCAAAAGTGAAGTTTAGAGTTAATTGCAACTCCCTATATAATTATTATCACTAATCAAGTTTCCATTGACTTATGAAAACGAAAACTGAGAGGAATTTACATATGATTGGTGCACCCAAGGGAAACAGGAGATGAATACTGAGAGGTTGACAAGATACACAACAACATAAGATATGGGGTGAAAGAAGGTCTGGGCGATTTGACCGGGGTGTAATACGATCTAAACACTGATTTGGTTTTGGAGGAAAATATCTACATGGGAATGGAGAAATTGCTTACCAGTAAGGAAAGTGTTTTTGGCTAGTAGATTCACTGAAGATACGTGAGCAAGCATACTAATTTTCTACACAACATTTATTTACATTATTAACAGGTTGTTTCATTCATATCATCTGATGTCTGAAATACATTTTTCAATTTCTCTAACAAATTCTTCAGCTTGATTATCCAAGTTCTTATAAAAATTGAGACTGACAGTATCAGAGTCATTAATGAAAACTCTTAATATTTCAACTATTCGAGACAAATCAAAAAGGATATGGTTTCTTCCAAGCTTCCAATCCCCATATAAAATTAAAAGTGTATTATCTTTCAAAGAATCTAATCTCTTTCTTCCAATAAAGTGCAAGAAAGAGTAAAATTCCTCGTAATTGATACCAAATGTTGCCTGAAGCATAAGTTGGCAATGCTCACGCCAATCTTCCATATCCTTACAGTCCTCAACTTCTTTCTTCACTGCCATCAGATTATTTTGCAATGAGGACCACATTTTTCCAATGTTACAACCATTAACCCAGTTGTGATTTATGGATATTGTATCTTCCTGCAAGATATACAACTGTGAATTAGCTGTCAGAATTAATTCAAAATCCCATTCAAATTCAAAGGGAAGCAGAATAATAAACCTCATTAGCAATACACTGTCCGTAATTGTCTGTATAGGAGACATAAGCACGAAAACCTTCCCATCAAACACTGGTAATAATAAGTTTTTTTCAAGCTTGCCCTCGAATTATGTTTAGTCAGGAAATTCTCTGGTGATGGTAATGGAATGGATTGCTAAAAGCTTGTGCATACCACAATTTACCAGGGTGCAAGGCCAAGAATTAATAATAAATTCACAAAATACCTTTTGAGATATTACTAGATTGAGTCCATTTAAGTTACAAAAATTAATAAAATCATAAGATATATAGGCAAGAATGCAAACACTAAAAGTTTTTTTTTTTACTAATAAATGACACGAAATAATAAAAAAAGGACTTTAAAGAATAAGACTAATTAAAAGAAAAGAAAATGGATTTTACAGGAATTTAAACATTTCACGGACCAGAATATTATAGGAGAAAAATTCCTCCGACACTGGGACTTGAACCCAGGTCCTTTGGCTATTCGCGCCAATGCTCTACCAACTGAGCTAAGCCAGAGTTCAATTCACAGCGCCGGATGGAACCTCTCTCCTATGACTGATTGCCCTAATGGTCTACCTCACAGACAGACAAGTTATGTCATATGCAGTACTGTGAGGCACACTAATTAGTGATTTTTGTGACCGGGCTCCCACTGTTATTGTACAGTTTACATTCAAGATAGATATATAAGCTTTCATGAATCACAGATTATTGTCTCTGTTGGACATTACATTACATCTCATGTAATGTCTGCAGCAGGTTGTGCTTATGGAACAGCCCGGGATCATTGGTGCTACCATGGCAGTCATCTTCAGCATATCTCGCCATTCAGAACTGGAGAGGCCTGTTTTCTGAAGAACCCATGAACTTGCAGATGAAATTTCCACAAACATATAAATATCTTTATACTTTTGGGGGTAGGCACATCAAATTTCATATTTCCGATGTGGAAGGAGCTCTCTAAGTTGCTTGACAGATCTGTCAGCATCAGCTGAATCTATCTGTAAATTGGTAAGGCAAATGTTCTTGTAATAACCTTGTAATTCCTAACAACAGCATGAGGATCTTTCAATGCTTCAAACTTTAAGTTCATATTCAGTTGTTGTAGATATGCCTCCCATATCAGTAAAGCCTTATGCATATAGCATACTATTTAGGGTGTCATGAAATAGCTGAAGGATTTCTTTAACAGCACTTTATTTTGTATATTGTAATAAGAAATGTCATTGGAATCTTGACCACTGGAGTTGCTTGAAAGGGATAGATAAACATAGGGACAATGAACTGGTTAAAAACGTTCAATTTTTGATGTGGTTAAAGTAGATAGATTGTTGTAAGAGAGTTGAGGTCTATTTGGAGTTTTTTTCTAAAATTGCATTTTCATTAAATGTAATTTTTTTAAATCTTGACACTGAGTAACACAGTAAAATTCAAGATAATTTACCTGCAGTACATAAATAAGATTATCCTAATTAAATTCTACTGCTACTACTAATATAAACATAACACTAATATATAGCCTACACTTAATTTTCTGGGAAGTATATACATTTGCTAATTAGACATTGTTTTAATGTCTTATTAAATGTGGTTTGGTCTGAGATCTATCTATGATTAGCTGATCACAGAGGTCTTTGTACGTGTTCAGTGGATGGAGAAGAAGAGCCTTATGCTCTAATCTACAGGGTCCGCCAGAAAAATGTATACACACTTTAAGGAACGAAACTATTTATTAGGTTTGTTTTTTTAATTTAAATACTAATCAAACATCTACCGGTAGTACTTTCTTAGTTCAGTGGTTACATTAGATGTTCAAAATGTTGGCCGTTGGCGGCCAGACACATTACTGAACGATGAGCGGTCGCCGCAGCTACGTCGGTCAATGTTTCAATGGAGATCGCAGCACATGCCGCTGTAATCTCCTGGCGAAGTTCCTCCAACGTGCGTGGCTTACGTCGATAGACTTGATCTTTCACGGTTCCCCATAAGTAAAAGTCCATAGGGGTTAATTCTGGCGACCGTGGAGGGAACTCAATGGGCCCTCTTCGTCCAATCAGGATCGTCATCATTAATCATATGCAGTAATCGTGGAATGTAAGGTTTCCACTTAGCACCTTTCAGAATTCGTCGTACACTTGTACTGCTAATCCCCACTTCACACGCACATTGCGTAGCAGACTTTTGTGGAGAAGTAACAAACTTTTCCAACACGAGATCTGACGAAGGAGGACTTGTAGCTGTACGCGGTCTTCCTGATCTTCCTTTATGAATATCATAAATCGTTCCATGTGCCTCAAACTTGCCAATAATGCGTTTAATTGATAGACGGATTGGTGGTTCTGTTTCAAACTCCCGCCTCCACTGACGCTGCACTTCAACGGCATTATCAAACCTGATAAACCACTTCAGAATGCATTTTCGCTGCTCGAACGTTAAGCGTTCTCCAGCCATTTTGTTTTGTCACTATCGTGTTGAAAGTAACGACATGTGTTAAGAGTAAGACCATACTACAACATACTGGTAATATACTGGTAATATCCCGATACAGTCTGACAAAGAGTGTATACATTTTTCTGGCGGACTCTGTATATTAATAAAAGGAAGTGTCTGTCCTCCGTCTGTCTGTCCGTGATGCCCAGCGAAATCTACTCAACGCAGAGATCTGAAATTTTATACATAGGCGGACTAAAGGGTCGGAATGTGCACCTCGAAGCCGGAATTTTAATTTTAGCTTTCGTTCGTGAGTTATGAGTGAAAAATGAGCAAAAAACGTGCATTTTTTGCGTTTTCGAAGCATGAGTTTTCAGTAATACAAATCAATTACACTTGGCTTTGGCTATTTTTGTCATACCTTCGACATAAAAGCATCGGGATCTCAAGAATGTTGTAGTTCACGCTGGTCGATTCATTTATTTTTAATGTCAAGGCACGCAAACATAATATGAAATTTTCATCCTACACCGAAGAGGATTATTATTATTATTATTATTATTATTATTATTATTATTATAGGGATAATCAATATTAGCCTAAATATGGTCACCGTTGTTCGATTTGGACGAAACTCACTATACAGGGGTTTTCTGGGCCAAGGAACTCGAATCTGAGGTCGCTTTTACCAGGTGACGCTATCTAATCGTGATATGTAGTTCACATGATTTAGGTGTTAATATAATGATTTAACTATTATGCTCTTAATTTTTAATTTTTGAAATAATTATCGCGGGCGAAGCCGCGGGCACATGCTATCTTAAAATAATAAAAGGACGTGTTTGTCTGTCTGTCCACGATGCCCAGCGAAATCTACTGAACGCAGAGATCTGAAATTTTAAACATAGATGGGCTGAAAGGTGGGCGAATGCGCATCGAAGCCGGATTTTTAATTTTAGCTTTCGTTCGCGAGTTGTGAGTGAAAAACTCTCAGAAAACGTGATTTTAGCGCTGTCGAAGCATCAGATTTCAGTAATACATTTCAATGTCAAATCAATTGCAGTTGGCTTTGGCTATTTTTGTCATACCGTGGTAATAAAACGCTGGTCGATTCATTTGTTTAGAATGTCAAGGCCCGTAGACATATGAAATTTTCAACCTACACGGAAGAGGGATAATCAACATAGACCTAAATATGGTTAAACATCGTTCGATTTGGACGAAACTCACTATACAGGGATTTTCTGGGCCAAGGAACTCGAATCTGAGATCGCTTTTACCAGGCGACGCTATCTAATCGTGACATGTAGTCCACGTGATTTAGATGTTAATAAATATAATGATTTAACTATTATGCTCTTAATTTTTAATTCTTGAAATAATTATCGCGGGCGATCGCTTGAATGTTGTAAGCCCATGCTGGTCGATTCATTTGTTTAGAATGTCAAGGCCCATAGACATATGAAATTTTCAACCTACACGGAAGAGGGATAATCAACATAGACCTAAATATGGTTAAACATGGCTCGATTTGGACGAAACTCACTATACAGGGATTTTCTGGAAGGAACTCGAATCTGAGATCGCTTTTACCAGGCGACGCTATCTAATCGTGGTATGTAATTCACGTGATTTAGGTGTTAATAAATATAATGATTTAACTATTATGCTCTTAATTTTTAATTTTTGAAATAATTATCGTGGGCGAAGCCGCGGGCACATGCTAGTTTGGAAATATTCAAGAACTTCATAATTTCCAAGGAGGGTGCATAATAGATATTTTGTTTTATTAATACCACCTTATACCCTCAATTTCGATTACCATTAGTAGATGTTCCAGAAAAAATATATTCTTCCAATATCAGTTACATGTAAGTTTATTAAGTTTCAACTGTAATTAAACTTAATAAACTTACATGTTACTGATATTGGCAGAATATATTTTTTCTGGAACATCTATTAATGGTAATCAAAATTGAGGGTATAAGGTGGTACTAATAAAACAAAATATCTACTAATTTGGAAAGATTTTACTTGCAACAATTTATTAGCATTTAATTATTATTTAAAGTTTAATGTATAATATTGACATTTCAAAATGTTTTCCTGATTAATTGAATATAAAAAAGCATCATATTTTTGTGTTTGCTTACCAAGTTCCAGACCTGATGATGCCAACAAGATGGAACAAAAATTGCCTCCTCTGCTTCTTGTATTACTTCCAATGAGAAGCGCAAATCTTTGTATTTTGGAAAAAAATTTCTGTCTTGCATATCACAAGCAGTTGCATCATATGCCAGCTGTCCAAATTTATCACACAGACAAACTTCCTCACCAGGTGGAAATAACAGCCATCGTTTTCGACCACAGATATTTATGGACCAACTAAATGAAGTGAAAACATCTGCATGGAGCGGAGTCCTATGAAAGATAAAATAAAATGCAATAATATTTAAATCTATCCTTGTTTTCAGGAATCTTTTTCTTGATCATCTTCTTGTATGGCATATTGCCAATCACAATACCAAAAAAAAAGTCAGACCAAAAGATAACTTAAGTATTGCAGCATTCTGTTTGCTGAAAGTGTTGCTTATACTGATGCAGACTTATTTAAAAGACTAAAGGAAACAAAAAGTACAGTAAAATTTAAGTAAATGCTAAAAAAATTATTCTACAACAGCCACTTTACTCTATAGAAAAGTATCAAACTGATATTGCCAAAGCTATTTCTAATGTTGAAGGTTATAGTTACAAATACATTACACCCACTTTTGTACCTATATTTATTACCCTAATCTACACTCACTGTATTCTTAATAATAAATTGTATTCTTATTAATAATGGTTTCACAGGCTATAAGCCGAGTGAAGAGATATACATCCAAGCTTTCGGTCGCTGACATCTCTGCGGCCTTCCTCAGGGAAATGAGTGTTAAATAACACTTAGCAGAGGGACATATGGACAGAGTTCTACAGCTCGGAGGCCATGATAAACAGAGAGTGGACAGGCACAAACCAGGATTTGAGACATTTTGTGATTTCTCTCGCAGTCCATGGTTACCACCACAAAATATGCGCCCAAAAGGCATTTCATGACCTGGACCAAAGCTGTGTGTGCGAACGGTGTGGTAACGAGTGCAATCGATATCACGTCATCTATTGCAAGAATAGAGGAAAATCCCTGATTGAGTACTGTAAATAAGTCTGATGTCCCAAGTGCAGGGAACACAGTTAAAATATGCTCAACTTGAGTGCACCTTTCTGTTATTAAATTAATTAAATAACACTCTTACAACACACTCATTTCCCTGAGGAAGGTCACAGTGATGTCAGCAATCGAAAGCTCCCTTCACTCGGCTTATAGCCTGTAAAACTATTATTAATAATCAGCAAGAAAGCCTCAAGTCTTAAAATTGTATTCTTACTTTAATCAGTAATCAAAACCTATATTTATGTATAGAAATTCTTGGTTAGTGAATTTAAATCTAAAAGTCTACTCAAGAAGCAAAAGTCAGCCAGTCTCTGAGCACACAAAATAACTCGTATTTTGGGACTTAATTTAGAATGATTATTCATTCAATGATATAATAATTCTATAGTAAACATAGTAAAATTGAGGCTTTACCATGATCCTTTTGGTCCCATGTAGACAAAACGGTAATCATCTTTAATGTTAGTCTTTGCACTATAATATTCATTCAACCAATCTGAAGCAAAATACTTTGGAACTCTGTATATATTCTTCTCTGGAAAATCTCGTGTGAAGTGCCAGTCCTATAAAACAAATTTTATTTCCGTTAAAATATTGTTTTAGTGTAATATTCTTTCAGTTACATCTGATAGAATTGTTTAACACTTGAATATGAGCACATTTTATGCATGCAAGCTTCCAAACTACATAAAGCACTGTAATGGAAATCTTTATAAGAAGAGATTAAAAGAATATCTGATAAATAAGGCCCTGTATAGTATAAATGAATATTTGCACTAATTGTTTTGAGTATAATTCTGAGTCACTATGTGTTGCCTATTGGTTTTCTTAATATATTTTAACATATTTTATGGAACTTGATACTTCATTCTTGATTATATACTTTATTTGTAAGACAATACTGACGAATCCACATGTACTGTTGTATATTTATGGAGAATAAAGAATTTGAATTTGAATTTGAATGTTTAAAAAAATGACTTACAAAAATCTATTATGAAACCCATGTCCCTACGGAAAGAGAATGCTATTTTCATGCTTTATAGTTAGACATATAGCAAGAGTTAGATCTTTGTTTGGAAGTAAAAACTGTGATGTTGCAACAGACGTAAATTAAAACATGAAAGTGATTTTGTGTAGTATAAATAGATACCGTGTGTTTAAATATGTTTTTAATTCTTTTATAAATATTGATATATTTGGAACTTAATGTTCCTTTGTGCTTAAAAATGCAAAAAAATAATTGTAATATTATTGGTTCTTGCTGTCCCTTACATATTGAATGCTGAATAATGAATTATATTATACAGTGTGTTCAGTGGTCATGGTGATTGCAAGTCGATCAATCATGTAAGATGTGACTAGTTGCACCTGCGCAAAAGCAATTGATGCATCAACCACCATAAAGATTTAAATATTGTTTTTTTTAAGGTTGGTATTCTTGCAACTTGATGATCATCTTGAACAGTGGTTAGTTTTCATGGAAGTAATATTTAGGCAATTTTTTGTACAGCAAGCAGCGAAGGTATTTTAAATGTATTATTCTTGAGCCTGAAGTCACATGTAAAAATTCTACTTGTGACTTGTTCCACAATCTTTGGCTGAAAGAAAGAACCTAGTCAATTCCTGGCTCAAAATACATTTTCCTCTAACATTACAATGGGCTAGAATTGTTAAATAAAAAAAGTAGAATAAGTACAATTTATGACATAATTTGAAATTTGGTGTAAAGGCTAGTTTACACGACGAAATTAGGTTTCGTAAGAAAGTTTCGCAGCTGTTTTTTACTTGAATGCGCATGCGCGAGATGTACTGGTGACAATGAGTTATGAAACTACGCAGTTTCGGCTGATTCCAACTTTTCACAAAACTATAATAGTAATTTGATATTTTACGCATATTTATCTTGTTTGCATTTTGTAAAATGAAGTGGGGAAGTGAGGAAATTGTGATTCAGACATGTTTCAAACGTGTATGTGGGATTTCAACAACTTGAACTTCAGAAATAACATGAAATGTGTGGTTGAATTGGAAAGAAAATGTGTGTAATTAGTTTCACAAAATCGCTTTCATAAAAGTGGCTACGAAACCTAGTGTCATCGTGTAAATTAGCTTTAAGGACTGCACCTTGGATCGACCATTGTGTGGGCACATAAAGAGAAAGAAAATGCCATTTGATCTATATATATATAAATGAATGTATGTATGTATGTGTGTGTGTGTGTCCTTTATGCATTACTACACCATTCATCCGATCGCCGTGAAACTTTGGGAAGTTATTGGGTACATTCCCGGGAAGGTTTCTGTCACACTACATTTTTAATTTTAGCCTTCGTTCGCGAGTTATGAGTGAAAAATGGCAAGAAAACGTGCATTTTTTACGCTTTCGAAGCATCAGTTATTCATTTCAGTTGTCAAATCAATTGCAGAAGGCTTTGTCTATTTTTGTCATACTTTGGAAACAATAGCATCGCGATCGCTTTGGAAGGCAATGGATATCTCATGTTATTATAAACGCCAGAGAAGTTAATGATACGGTGATGATAAGGTAATATTAAATATTTATTTAACGTGGAATATGCTTCTTATGAAAGATGGTTTACAGAGAATTCCGGGGAAGTTGCTTAGTTCGGGGTCCAGGCTACAACATTTCTATATGTAATCATAAGTAAAATCTCTTATGTAGGGTCGTTAAATCTGCCTGAAATGTAACGGAATTATAAGTCTGGACAAATGAATATAGAAACTATGGCCTCAGTAGGCTTATTCCATTCTTCATCTATATAAATAAAAACGAATATATGTCTGTCTGTCAAATACATTTACACACATTTTTTCATCGTGAGTTTAATCGATTTCAATTCTCATAATCTTCTGAGATTGCAGCAACGCTCGACGGGTAATCTATATAGATCTTCTATATAGCCTACATAAAAATGAATGTATGTGTGTCTGTCCTTTATGCATTACTATGCCATTCATCCGATCACCATGAAACTTTGGGAAGTTGTTGAATACATTCCCGCAAAGGCATGCTACATTTTTAATTTTAGCTTTCGTTCGCGAGTTATGAGTGAAAACGGGATTGAGACGTACATTTCTTGCGCTTTCGAAACATCAGTTTTCAGTTGTCAAATCAATTGCAGATGACTTTGCCTACTTTCGTCATACCTTGGAAATAAAAGCATCGCGATCGTTCGAATTTTGTAAGCCCACCATGGACGAATCATTTGTTTATAATGTCAAGGCACGCAGACAGATGAAATTTTCACCCTAGATGGAAGAAGAATAGTGAATATAGCCCTAAATGGACAAACATTATGCAGAGTTTTTTAGGCCAGGGAACTCGAATCTGAGGTTATTTTTCCCATGCTGCGCTTTCAAATCGTGGAATTCACTTCAAAGCCGGATTTACAGTTGTTTCATTAATTAGGCCTATCAATCGTTTAATTTAGACCTATGAATGTTTCGTGTGCAAAGTGTTAGTAAATATAATAGTTTAATTATTTTTCTCTAAATTTATAATCTTCCTATTAATTATTGTGGGCGAAGCCACGGGGATCTGCTATAAGCTATAATAAGCTGTAGCTTATCTAGCGTTCTCTGAGGAAATAGTTTGTGTGTGATAAGTTGTTCTTCCCCATTTCAAATTCTAAATATCTATATAAAGACCTTAAAGACCTCGAGTTTGAAAATCGAAAGTCCTTCATAAGTTATTTTCGCATTTACAAAATACAAAACCCGAGCGACGCCGGGCCTTTTAAGCTAGTAGTAGATAAAGAATAACAAAAATACCTCAATGTGAGGATTCTTGCAATATAGTAAATTCACAATGGAAAAATTGTTACAGAATACTTAGTATAAAGTCAACTTACTTTTAAATATAAACAGGGCAAATCAGTATAACCTCTCTGAATATAGTCTTTCCAATAATGTAGATATTCACTAAGTTTTGTATCTGACTTCTTCTGGACATTATAATACTTTTCATCACAGTTTGCCACTGGTACTGTAACCGATCCTGAAGAAGAGAAGAAAATTAGGTGGACAATTTTATGAGATTTACACATAACATTTTAATTTCTGCATTCCTACTATTGAGGCATGACTATTTCATGTGGACTTGTGTAACATTTGCAAACATTTTTACAAGAAGTTGTTTTGGTGAAAGTTTTACCTGGATCATGGTGTACTGTTAAACTCCTTACCTGGTGTCACACAATTCTACCAAGAATTAATTAGCAGGAGGATGTGAGAAAAATATGCATTTACGTGGAATTATTCTATTGCTCAAACTAATTCTAAGTATAAGTGTGATTTCAAGAAAATGTACTTTCTTATGACATAAAAAGTAATTCCTCCAACTTCAATGTACATTAATTAGGAACTATGACTGAAGTGCAGTATGCTTTTGCATTTTTTAGGTATAGGAATATTCTTATAATTTTATTTTGTAACTCTTCCCTGACGATGTCTTGCAGTTATGTAAACTGTCATACGACTGAATAAAGTATTATTATTATATAGATACATGCAAAAATTAGCGGCTCATATTAACTGTAAGTGGGTGAAAATGTGCTTGTATTATTGCATAAAGAAACAACAGTAAGGGTTTGTACAGCTCACTTGAGTAGCCTGCATACTGGGAACATTGGTGACAGAGCGGGGAGTACAGTAAAATTTCAAAATAAAAAAATTTCCCTGGCCCATCACATAAAAATTCCGTTCTTGCCAGGGATATACTTTTGAACATTATGTGAACTTCAGTTTAAAATTCTAATACAATTACCGGAAACATGTACTGTACTTATGTTTCTTCATAACGCCATTTTTTAATGTAAATGTTATTACCAGCTGAATGCATAGCAACAAAATTTATCTGACAAGCATTTGATATGCACAGAAGCACGACAATGGACATTACTGCTTTGTGTTGGTTTCTTTTTGCAACAATACGGTTAAAGAATGTTTGCCATAACAATGAGTGCTTAATGATTGCTCCATGGTAGTCTGTCAGGGATGTCTTTCACAGAGAGTGGATGTTGTGGTTAATAATATGGATGTTTTTATAAAAAAAAAAGCATAAAGTAACAGAGTCTGAAATGTCAGGTAATGAAGCTATGTCTTCTACTCAACAGGTATTTGTTCCAATATGGCAAGGATAAATGTCAGTGAAATATATACTGGTAGTGGAAATTGTGATATTAAGTGTGATAGCCTAATTGGAGGATGTCGAGACAAAGTGAGATTCGAGAAATGGAAAACATATCGACCATGGCCATTAGCAAACAGTTCTGGAGGAGTTATATGCTTAGTACAAGGTGTAAGGTATTACTACATTTATTAAGTGCCAGTATGGTACTTTATAAGATTGTGTGCGGGACGGGAAAATGTCTGTCCATCCACATGATAACTCAAATACACTTTATCGGATTTTCATGAAATTTGGTATACACAGTTATAATGTCCATGGCAAGAAGCCCATTTAAGTTGAACCAAATTGGTTGACTGGTATCGGAGTAACAACTAATTAAATGGGAAATCATGACTATACTACAATGCTGCATTGCTAATCATTCAGGGCCTTGACTCCAATGCAGTCAGATGTTTGTTTATTTCGTTGATCAAGTTGAAATGAATACTACATAAATACTGTTACATACAGAAGATATATTACTGTGAAATAATTAGGCGTCTACGTACATTAAGCGGAGTTCTTTGCCAGTGCATTTTGTAAAATGTTCACATATTTTAAGAATTTCTTAAATCAGTGTATACGAGTATGAATTAAGCTTAAGTATCAAACTTTAGACCTTTGTTCTTCCGCAAGCCCTGCTTAATGAATCAATCTGGAGCTTAACTCGGAGATAGATTACAAAAATAACTTATTTTCTGCATATCATAGTTGCAATTATCACTGATTAAACAAAAGTATTCTGGCTCTTTGTTATATCAGTTTACATGATTTTATTTTATACGAGGATAAATGTAATTATGTAAGTACATTGGTGGATGTAGAACAATTAAAATGATTAAGAATTACGTTTTTTGTAATACATTTCTTCTTTTGGTGTATTGAGTTAGGGGAACCATTGCTTCCCTTGCATACTTGCCATTTCAAAGGATGATGGCAAGGCCTTTAAAATGTACGTCCTGATTTAGTGAGTATTTACTTACAGTAATGTGTGAAGTTGAAAGTTATAAAGTTTATTAAGTTAAAGAATTGAATAAAGAACGAGACTGCTTTAAACAATCATGAATATTTTGAAAACAGGTGATTACTGGCACCCTAAATCATATAGCCTATTGGTTTTAATAGACTTTTAAGTGTACTTTCATTTCACCAAAGGAAGGAAGGAATTTTGGCAATCCCTGGGCAGACAGGAAGTAAGAGCTGCCCAGCAGAGGATAGATCTTATGGGGACAAAACATGGACGAAGAAACTGATTGGATTAATCAAATGGCTGATAGACAAGGCAGATCAAGAAGAAAAATAATTTTTTTAAAATTGTAAAGCGTGAGGGTGTCAAGAAAGGGAGAGCGAAAACAAGTCTGCCGAAGAACTGTTTCGTGACTGAAATGCTGAATACCAGCAAACTGAGCAAAGCTCTCCCATCCTTCTTCCTTTTTTTTCCTCTTCTTTCTTGGTAGTAAAATGTAGTTTTACATATAAGCTTAGTTGCATTTGGAGTGGTTGTAAACTACTGGATACCAGTAGTAGTAACTTAGTATTATTTTGAACTGTATTTAGCTGTAGAATTAGATATTGTTTAATAAGTAGTATTTTAAAATTGAATAACATTGTGTAGAAAAGAATTGTTAAATTTTAATCTATAGTTGTTGTATTTTGAAAAGGAAAATAAACTTATCAAAATAAAATCATAGCAGATTACATTCTGGTTTAGAACCTAGATACCAAAACATAATATGCAGTTTTTTTAAACTTATTTATTTTTATTTTTAATTTTTTTTAAAAAGAATGTGGAATCTCCTTATGAGTCCTAAACACCAGGATTTCCTAATGACTGGAAAGGACAAATGAGAAACAAACAAATGATTTTTAAAGTTACATCTTTATTTAACAAAATTGGTCTACTAAAAATTATACAAACAAGTTAGGAATATTATCGTTAGCCTACGTATGGGAGGTTTCCAATTTTAAGACTCTGTGGGCCAAAATTACATTCAGAAGTTGATTGGCAGGCAGTACAATTTTTGGGGGATAAAATTAGACAAATCGTAAATGAGCTGGAAATACAGGAAAATTTATATACAATTTTACTTCTCTGAAAACCTTCGTAAAGAAGTCTTGAAGTAACCCTATTTTGCTTGTAATGTGTTCCATTGCTTCACACAAATTCTGAGTCGGCCGCGGTGGTCTAGAGGTAGCGTGCCCGCCTCTAGATCTGCAGTGCGCGGGATCAAACCCGGCCGCGGTCGATGGATTTTTCAGGACGTAAAAATCCTGGGCACAGAGTCCTCCGGGAGGGACTTTAAGCTGGGGGTCCCGTGTCGTAGATTTACGGCACGTAAAAGAACTCCAAGCCTAAATTAGAGCCTCTGGACAAAATTTCTCGGCCCTTTCACATCCAAGAAATACTTAGTTTCCAATAAAAATAATGGAATTTTAAATCAAAATTAGATAAGCTTACTTAAAAATCTATTTAACCAAAACTGAATACTTATTGATGAATTTAAAAATATGTAGCCTACTTGAATGAGAATCGACATAGCAGGCTGAATGCAGCACTTTCTTGCAGTCATAGAATATCATTATAATTTCAAGATGTGACAGAGCAGCTCTTCAGCAGCACTGTACAACTGTTTAAAAAACATTACATTAATGTAGGCCAACTACAGTTTTTGTTAAAATATCTTCTGGAGCATCAAGTCCTAGACTGTGCAATGAAGGTCCTAGCTCCATAATTCTTGCACTACCAACACATTCATCTCTATCATAAAACACTGCAAACTGGCCTGGAGTAATGGCTCTCAGTGGCAAGTTCAGAATAACAAGCAATTGTTTCTCATCCATATACATCACTACACATTTGACAAGAGGTTTTGTGTGCTGGAATCGAAAATCACATGTCCAAAACTCTCCGCCTTTCAATGGCTGCGGGACAGAATGAATCCAATGAGGCTCTGAGGTAAGAAACATGGATGTGAAGAGTGAAGGATGCTCAGTACCTGGAGCAACATATATTTCATTAGTTTTAACATCTTTCCTTGCTATAAAGTAGGGTTTTCGGTGGCCTCCTAGCCGGCATCGCTGACCAACTGTCCAATGATGTATGCCAGAATGCTTTCCTACTACTTGTCCTGTATCAATATCTCGGAAGAAACCAGGCTTATCAGCTACATACTCAGAAATAAAATTTTGGAAATTTCTGGAGCCAATGAAGCATATACCTGTGCTTTCCTTCTTATGCACTAAATATTCCATTCCACAATCATATGCTATTCTTTTAACTTCAGTTTTTCTCAAGTTACCAAGTGGAAATATTGTTCTCTGAAGAGGAATTTGTGGTACTTGGCTTAAAAAGAAAGTCTGATCTTTGAATAGATCAATGGGTTTCAAAAGGCGTACCCCTATATCTTCATCAATTTTTTCTAAGTAATTCCCAAAAGATGTGCGTGCATAATGCCCTGTTGCAATTGCACAAGCTCCTAGTTTTTCACAGGCATACTTATAAAAGCTGTTAAATTTGATTTGACGATTGCAGAGAATATCTGGATTAGGTGTGAATCCCTGTTCATAATCCTTTAACAGATTGCAGAACACATCATTCCAATATTGCTTTACAAAGTTGGCATGATGAAATGGGATGCCAAGAGTCCTGCATACCCAATGGGCATCTTCTGCATCTTGAGCAGCTGAACACACTCCTGTTTCATCTATGACATCCCAGTTCTCCATAAACACACCGATCACTTCATATCCTCTGTGTTTGAGAAGCAAGGCTGCTACTGCACTATCTACTCCTCCAGACACTGCAGCTACCACTCTTCTGATATTCACCATTTTGTATGATCCTATTACCGGTACTGAAAAAATAATTTTTTTATCTATAAAAACTAAACATTCTATTAGAATGTACAGGACCGTGAAACATCTTAACAACTAAAAACAGGATTCCAATCCGGTCAACAATCCTTTGTAATTAACAGGCAAGATCTATTACTACTAGTAGTAGTAGTAATAAGTTCCCTAGGTTGTGAACAACCCGTGGTGATCCATCCATGGGATGCCACCCGATTTTAGTGTCTTACTACAAAGCCACATAAAGTTAAGTAATATATTATTCAGCTCCTACAGGTAAAAAATAATGGATAACCGTTGACCTCTTAACTTACCGAATGTTTTAGTAATATGAACGAAATCTGGCTTTCTGTCTGAAACCCATTTATTTGTACTTTTCCATGATTTAGCAGCTGATAACTTCAATATGCATGGTTTATTTGAATATAAATACTGCGAGAAAAAATCGCTATAAGAAATATCGTCACTTATGCGTGGAATTTCATAACCCTGTCTACAAAATGACTCTTCACTCTTTTCTAAAACTTCATCCAGTTCGATTGTATTTATTACATCTTCAGACATTTGAAACCCACGATAAAATTAACTCCAAAACTTCTAGTTTCTACTTCGTACGCATTACAATTTTCCTTTATTTCAGAAACAAGCAGAACACAATTTCCAGTGGTGCCAATAGTCAATGGCAGACATTCTTTCAGGTAAACACTAACACAGTTTATAAACGTAATGAGAATAATGTAATACGTAATTTAAGGCTCAGCTTAGTTATAATTAAGTGTGCTATTCTAACAACTTACTTTTTGTTGGTAAGATACACAAGATACAAAATTGGCATGGCACGAAACTTATGTATGTTATAGCCGAAATTAATCCATGGATTTATAATCCTCTCTGTTATCCTCTTTCTCATGCCCTCCTACCCCACACACCTCTACACCATTTGTATTTTAATTGCATAAAGCCAGGTCAAATGTCAAACCTATTTTGAAATTTATTCAGCTGTTTAGGTTATGATCGTCATATACTGGTACCAATTGAAATCAGAACTTTTATGAACCAGACCTCTAACTTTCTTGGTTTACAATAACACTTAGTTTGCAGTTATCAGAGGGACATTTAGCATTAACTTGAAAAATTATTATTATTAATATGTAAAGCACCCAATGGGCAAGAAAAGATAAAGAATTCATATTAACACTGGTCCGATTATCGTATGTATAGTCTGAGCAGAACTGAACTGGAGAGACTGATCTATTCTTGCATGATAATGCATGATAAGTTTCACGTTCACATAAGTTCATTGCACATTCCACATACACTCCTCACAGGCCTGATGGAAAGACTTTCTGGTACAGATGCAATGATGAAAACCATGAATCGCAAAGCGCATTACTGCGTGCCTCAGCTCATAATTGGCTTGCATCCATCCTGTAGAAGCTCTCATTAATTGAATCCCTCTTTATTTGGAGCTCTCGCAACAATTTTTCATATGCAGTTGTACTTGGCAGGAGCATTTTCAGTCTCAGGTCTTCAACCAAGAAGGTTTCCCTGGCCAAGACATATGTATATCTTGATAGCATAAATTTTGAGACCCAAGTACCATTTTCAGGTATCTTGGTTTCATGCTTTCAAGTGTTAGGTATTCCCAAATAAGTTTTTAGCCATATGTGAGAGTAGGAGGCAATACTTTGACCCGAAAGAGTTCCATAGTTGTGTTGATCAACATCCTTTGTAGGTGTCTGATATCACTTATGCTTCTGATCGCAGCTGCCAATCTTTCTTTTATGTGGACTGAGAAGGTTTACCCTGTTACTTGCTTAATTCATAATCCTCAAGTATTTGAATTGTCTTTTTGGTGCCAGTGTATGCCCCCCACACACAATGATGATGTCCCTGGCTAGGCGGCATCGTTTTCTAAATACCACCAGCTCTGTCTTTGAAATATTCATTACAAATTTGTTTTAATCTATCCATTGCATGATGAGATCCTTTATTATGTCCATATCCTGGCCTCTCTTTTCCATTCCCCTTATGTCCCTCTCCATTCTACTACTGGTAGCCTAATGTTGTAAGTCTCTATATCTCTTCATACCATCTAACCTTCATTATTAAGTGCCAGTATGGTACTTTATGAGATTGTGTGGGGGACGAGAAAATGTCTGTCCATCTGTCCGTCCGCGTGTCCGTACGTGCGATAACTCAAATACGCTTTATCAGATTTTAATGAAACTTGGTATACGCATTTATAATGTCCATGGGAAGAACATTATTAATATTGGACCAAATCGGTTGACTGGTACCAGAGTAAAACCCAATTTAGTGTCCGTTTTAAAGGTGCCCTAACTCAAAAAAACTTTATGGGTTTTTTATGAAACTTGGTATACATATTTATAATGTCCATGGGAAGACGTATGTTGATATTGGACCAAATCGGTTGGCCAGTACCGGAATAATGCCCAATTTAGTGCCTTTTATGGTATTATATAACAAAAGGTGTGGTAACTCAAATATGCTTTATCGGATTTTCATGAAACTTCATACATTTATTTATAACGTCCATGGCAAGAAGCCTATTTATTTTGGACCAAATCGGTTGACCAGTACCAGAGTAACAACTAATTAAAGGTCACATGGTTTTTGAAGTGACACTTCTTTAGCCGCGGGAGGGGGTAAATCGAGAAATGTGTCACGCTCAAAAATCGTCACGAAATTAATGAGGTGTGACGGAACGGACTGCACAGAAAACAATCAAGTCAATAAAATATCCAAAATTTAAAAAATCCAAAAATTCAAATTTAAAAAATAAAAAATCCAGAATTAAAAAATCCAAATATCCAAAAAAAAATTTAAAAAATTTAAAAATTAATAAAATCCAAAATTAAAATATCCAACAATTCAAAATTTAAAAAATCAAAAAGTAAAAAATTCAAAGATCCAAAATTTTTAAAATCCAAAATTAGAAAATTCAAAGATCCAAAATTTAAAAATCCAAAAATCCAAAATTAAAAATGTCCAAAAACCCAATATTAAAAAGTTGAATAATCCAAAATTGAAATCCAATAATCAAAAATTGAAAAATAAATAAATTAAAAAAACAAGTTTCACTTCTGTCGCGTGGCTTTCCACGGGACACTTTTTAAATCATGTCTATACTACAATGCCGCATTTTTTATTATTGAGGGCTTTGATGCAATGCAGTCAGATGTTTGTTTACTTCGTTGATGTAGTTGAAATTGAATACTACATGAATACTGTTATATACAGACTGTATATATATATATACTGGTATATATACTGTGAAATAATTAGCGGAAGTTATTTGCCACAGAATTTTGTAAAATGTTGACATAGGCCTATTTTAAGAATTTGCGATTGTCAAGGTATCACAAATCTGTAGTTCTGCTGACGCTGGTCAATTTTAATCTGATTAAAAAAACGTATTTTCTGCATATCATAATTGCAATTATAATTGATTCAACAAAAACATTCTGTCACTTTGTTATATCAGTTTACCTGATTTTATTTTTGCTAAAATCAAGCAATTTTTAACAGAGTACCCTCATTGTACTATAAGTTACTACCCATATTTATTAGTGTTGGCTGTTTTTCCAGCACCCAGTTTTATCTTCATAAACCATTTTCCCATAGGCTATGTTATTAATTTATGTGATGAGATGTCTGAAGTAATGTTATACCAGTACCAATACATTATTCATAGCAGTAATGTTTTAACTGTCTGGGTGCTGCCTCTTGGGTTTTAAAACTAACTTTTCGATTGTATTGTGACCTCCTCCTAGGTTGGTTTGTAGAAGACAACCAATGTATCCTCCATGTTTTATATGTTGTGCCATGGTAACCAAGGTGTCAAATTCATTATGACAGACTGCCCTGCAAGATCATGCTCATTAAGTGATCGAATAAACCAGTTATTAATACCTGCCAATATGCATTGTGTGCAATCCTACTCTGTTATTTATTTATATGCTGTGCTGCAGCATCAACTCCATAAAAAGGTTAGCTGAAGGCACACCAGCTGTGCTACCAGTGAATTAGGCTACCAGCGATAATGGGTAGCACCCTATTGCAAGTAGAACTTCTCTTCATACATCAAGATCAGGAACTTCAGAAAGAACCCTGTTAGATCGACACATTCTTGAGGAAGGTTGCATACTAGCAGCTTCTGGTGGGTGATCTGCTGCCTCGCCTACAAGCACCTTAATTAAAAAATGAGGTTACATCAAAACTAACAAGAATGTCAGTATCCCTCAGTTGTAGATTCTTGATGGCATCGACCAATTGGCTCAAGTTCTTACAGTTGAATTGGTGAATAAGTGTTGTCTGAAAGAGGAAAGAAGTTATTCACAAGATAGCATGCACTCACTATCAGGTGTACTGGAGTCCCAGGCTTGTGGATCTTGTGTAGTCCATAGAGCTGAGTCACATAGTGTCCTCTCTTCAGTCTCGCTTTGTCTTGAATCTATGGTTGTTTGTTGGTTGATTATCATCACCAGTTCCATTCTCAACTTTCGGATCAGGTTGTTCTGGAGATGGTTGTATGAGTCTTCTGACAGAATGGACAGTGCCTTCGTGTTATAGTTAGCTGATTTCATTATGACAGTTGAATTTCCTTCGTCTGCTGGAACTATAACAAAGAGTTTGTAACTTACAGTTCTTAGAGTTCTTTCAAGACTAGTTGTTCTTCTTTCAGAAGATTGTGCTGGATTGGTTGTGCGTGTTGGGTTTTTATATAATGCTCTCATAGGCTTCATAGCTAGTAATAAGCAGCTAATAATAAAAATGCTTGATTGGGCAATAACTTGTAGAATAAAATCAGGTAAACTGATGTAACCAAGTGCCAGAATGCTTTATTTTAATCAGTGGTAATTGTAATTATGATATGCAGAAATAAGTTATTTTTTTAATCAGTTTCTGAGTTAAGCTCCAGATTGATTCATTAAGCAGGCATTACAGAAGAACAAAGGTCTAGTTTGATAAGCATGTGTGAAGGAATATGTGGGTAACTGTTATTTGTCAAGGTTAACTGTATTACAACTTCCAAAGCCGTATATGAACACTGTAAATAATATGTTGTCTTAAGAATTGATTTGCATTTGATAAATTCTTTCTAATATATTAATATAAAATAGGCACTAAATTGGGCATTACTCCAGTACCAGTCCACCAATTTAGTCCAAAATCAATAGGCTTCTTCCCGTGGACGTTATAAATGCACCTACACCAAGTTTCATGAAAATCGTAAATCGGCAGACACACAGAAAGACAGATGGAGAGACATTTTCCCGTCCACCACACAATCTCAGAAAGTACCATTCTGGCACTTAATAAACCATACTATTAGCACCCTTGATAATCCATATATAAATAAATTTCTTAGTACCGATAAATCTCTCTCTATACATCACTACTGAGATGGAATACAATCAAGTTATCTGCATACAATAATTTTGAATTTTCATTTTTGCTATGAACTGATAATGAGATATAGACCTGATATATATGTGTATATATGTAAGTAGCCTACAAGTAATGTACTGAAAACTTAAAAAGAGTGAGATAAACATTTTAAAAAGTACTATGTGTTTCTCTTTGTAAGTATATGATTTCGGGAATGGAAATACGAGGGTTGTGCAAAAAGTAAGTTTCCCTTATTTTTAGAATAAAAACTACAGGAAATATCGAAAAAATTCTTTTATTTTTCGATTCTTCGACTCAAGAACTATTTTTCTACATAGTCACTGTTTTTCTAAATGTATTTTTGTGACCGTGGTACAAGCATTTTCAGTCCAGCCTCATACTCCGCTTGCGCCACCTCCTTCAAAAATGGTTGACTTCCATCTTGAGTTCGTGATTGTTGTGGAAGTGCTGTCCACCCAGGTGAACTTTCAACTTCGGAAACAGGTAGTAGTCTCTTGGGGCAAGGTCTGGGGAGAAGGGTGGATGTGGCAGAATGTCCCAATTTAACTTTTCAAGCAGCTCAACTGTCTTTCTCGCTGGAGACCCAACATGCACACACTTTGTCATTCCCAAATTCTTTTTTTAAGATGTTAGCCACTGACCTGCGACTGATTTTAATGTGGGGAGGTAAGGCAGCAACAATATTGTTGAGGGTGAGGTGCCCATCTCATTTAACAATCTCTGAACCGCACTGCATAGCATCCCCCTCAGTGGCGGTCGAAGGACGACCGGAGCGCGGTTCATCACAAACATTCTGACAGCCCTCTGCGAAAGCAGAACACCATTTTCGCACCATTTGGACACTCATCGCACCCGTACCATACACATAAACAATTTCTCAGTGGATTTCAGTTGATTTTTGCCTTTAACATGGAGAAAACGGATCACAGAACACAATTCGATGGCGGAGTGAGAGAGTAAGGGTGTCTCCATGGTTAAGAAGCTACTGACGCCAAACTGATTGTTGTAAAGAAATGGTAACAGGTTCAGTGTTGCCACTACGTATGTAATAAAAATTTCTCAAAATATGAGTCTCCCACAAAAATTTTCCCCTGTTTAACAAAACAGGGAAACTTACTTTTTGCACAACCCTCGTAAATATACTGGTTCTGGTTCAGATAGTTACGTATACAGCTTGCATTAAATTATTCACAGCATTTCATTCAAAATATAATTTTACATTGGTAATGCACAGTTGATAATTCCATATGAACCTTACAGGTTAACTAATGCAGTTCCAGCACTTAATCGGAATCCACTATGGGCCAAAAACAAAGCAGTGGCAGTTCTACCAGAGAAACAGAAACACCTACACATGCATACGATGAATTAAGAGAACATGAAGTCAACAATCCTCCTTGCAATGATAATACCAGTATAGACTTCTCTGTTGCACTGAATGATGAATATCTGAAACTGCCCTTCTTAAAACACAAGTTGACTTTGGATTATCTACGGATTTCAAAGGTTATGCTAGTTATGAGAGGTCTTCCTGGCAGTGGAAGACCTATAGTTGTGAAGCACATCAAGTCACTATTTGAAGACTCAGTAATCTGTTCAACTTCAGAATACTTTATGCAAGGAGGAAGGTAAGCTGAGGATTAGGAGTACTTAATACTGAGTTGTGTTGGGGTGAATGTTAATTCTGTATAAGTGTATGCTTAGGAGTAATATAAAAGTGCCTAGGGAGACAAAAGTGTTGATTTGGCCATTTTGACCAAAAAAATTTATTTTTAAATTTTAGTGTCAAAAACTTAAACGTACTGATACCCTAAAGTATAACTGTGCAAAATTTTATGCCGTCTTGGTGTATGGAACAAGGACTGCTGATATTATTTTTAAACCTCTGTGTGCTTCAAACTGCCAGTGCGTGAAAACCTTAATCACCTATTTTCTCAGTTTGAGTTTAGATGTTACTTTGTCACATCCAAAATCTGTTATATTGTCATTGAAATTTTGTTCACAATGTAACTTACTTTGCAATGTGTCTAATAAAACTACAAAACAGATTTTCTGTAAGAATTCAGGTTATTTTTTTAATTTTTATGGGTAAAATATTTTTTTTAAACAAAAAGTAAGCCTATATACAAAACTAAAAAATCCATCAGTAAATTTGTAAACCATGCATCAGAGAATTTTACATTAAAAATCTGTCAGAGGAGATCAATAATTTCAATTTTGTTTGAAAAAATCAATTAAATCAATTATTGTCTCAAAAACAAATTGAGATATTAAAATTAAGTTTTAAACTTGGTGAAATTTCAATTAAGTGTGCAACATTTCAAGTTCTAGGATAAATAGTTTAGAAAACCAGTCTTAACTGGTGATGGGTCGAACCAGTTCATTTACGTGAATGCAGTTCACAAGCACAGGGGTTGTCTCAGACAGGAGTATAAGATACACATGACTTGGCATAAAACACATGATTTCTCTGTTACGTAAAAAGAGAACACCACTGTTTCCAACCATGTGAATGTAAAATTTTATATGATTTAAAAATACATATAGCCTATAATTTGTTAATAAGAGGTTCCTGCAATAAAATAATTTAATTTACAGGATACCTCACCTGGTAATTAATTCATTTCCATTCTTGTTTTATTATTGATAAAAATATGTAGGCTACATACTTGCTTGGTGATAATCTTTTAAAAAAAAAAAAAAAAATAAATAATAATAATAATAATAATAATAATAATAATAATAATAATAATAATAATAATAAAAAAAAAAGTGTTTTCGAGCTATTGGTATTGCTTGAAAGCTCCATGATAACCCGAAGTATAACATTTGAAAAGGGGTGAATATTAGTTTAGTCTTTTTCCTCTTACTGAATGGCTAGCGATCATGGAAACGCAGTGATTTCTATGCCGATTTAGGTGAAGGAAAAGCTAAGTGTAATTTCTGTTCAAAACATTTGTCATTCAGAGGGGGTGGATATTTTAAATCTGGCACGTCATGTTTGCATATACTGTGCAGTTTTTCAGTGTTAAAATTCCAACCCTTATTTGCTATATCAGCTGCTATCCGTCTAGGTAAGCTTATTAAATCTGTGGTGCTAAGGCAGAACCCGATATGTCAGAAAAATTCGATTTTTTGTTTTCTGTATCAACCTATAGAGATTTTGATGAAGAATGTGATGGCAAAACCCGGTATGTTTCTTATTTGTCTAGAATAGTTTATTATGAAAAATAATATTCCGATATGTCAATTTCTAAGAAATTGTTTGGTGGCAGAAACCAATATGGTATACATATCGGGCTCTGGCATCCTCCTGCAACACTCTAGTGATGAAAATTTCCGATATGTCTGACATATCGGCTAGTGGCACCTTCTCATTTGCCTATTTCCGGGTGACATCAGTCTGCGTGACTGGAGCTCTGCGTATGAGTAGCGTCTCTCGTTCGTCTGCCTTGTCAGCTTCAATTTCGCTTACGTTAATTTTTATCAATTTATTATTAAAATTTTCGTCTCGAAATGGCTTCAACGGGTAAGTAGTCACTTGAACATAAGGATGTTGTACAATGAATACAAAAGTGAGCATGAATATGCTGCTTCTTATGATTTATTCAGAGAGGTATTTAAGTCCACTGGTTACTAATTTAAGCAGCCACATGTTGATACATGTAAGACATGCGATTCTTACATAATAAAAATTAAAGTAATGATCCAAAAGAAAACAGCCAGTTGATCATCGGTCGTAATCCACACAAGGAAATAGTAGATCTAGGGTACAGAATGATAGATGTTGATAAAAACAGTGCACAAGAAGACCCGAAAATAAGTGTTTTAGTGTTTGATTTGCAGCAAGTCTTAAATACCCCTTCTCTGACCGCAATCGTTTCATTTTATAAACGCCTTCCCTCAACATACAACCTAACTATCCGAGACTGCGCCCCAGATGGAGGTACCACTAGCTGCTACATGTGGCATGAAGCAATCGGAAAGAGAGGATCTGAAGAGACTGCTTCATGCATTTTTAAAAAGCTTTAAACTCTGCCCTTTCGGGCATGTTGTAACCCATGTTGTGACTTACTCAGACACATGCGGTGGTCAAAATCGGAATATTAACATGTCTGCCACGTTTTCCTTTTATGTCAGTAAGAGCACCCACATAGATTGTGTGGATCAGAAATTTCTGTTACCTGGACACACTCACCTAGAATGTGACGTAGACCATGCTCGTATTGAAAGGGCTAAAAAGAAAACCGAAATACCGATCATGGTACCCCGAGACTGGTTCCAGTTCGTTCGAACCGTAAAGAGGAAAAAACCATTTCAGGTCAAGGAAATGAGGCAACAAGAGGACTTCTTCTCATTTTCAAAACTGGTGCAGGAGCATTTGACTCGAAGGACAACGCACACGGAGGGCAGAAAAGAGAACTGCCTTGACATCAAATGGATTAGGTACGGGAAAACTTTTGGTTTAATGCAATTTAAAAATTCTTTTGATGACCAAGACTTTTGCGGCGATCGAAACGAGGCAGACCTACGATTCCTTCCTTGACAGTATGTTACAACTGTCCACTGCCCATCAACCCCCTTAAGAAGAAGGATCTCCTGAGCCTGCTTCTCCTTATACACACTGACTGTCATTCCTTCTACGAAAACCTGGACAGCAGCAACAGAGTACAAGAGCTTCCAGAAAGCAGTTAAATCGAGTAAAGTGCCTTAATAAATTAGTAAATAATCTTATTCATTCTTTTTATTAAGTAAATAGTGTTTAATTCCTAAAATATCTCATGTCCTATAACAATAGCCCAGCTTTCCTACCGTTCTACGTTCATGGGAACAAGATATTTCAAAGAAGGTAAACACCGATATTGCCGTTTAGTGAGCAAAACAAACAAGCGATAAATCACTTTTCTCAAGACAACTGAAGTAGGCAAAGGACGATATGTCTAACTTATGTAAATATTTACGTTTTGTGATGAGATTTTACAACTGTTTGACTTATAGGACAGAAATATTCTCTCGGTAACACTATCACAAACTTGGCAAGTCAATATAAAGAAAATCTGAATTTCTGCGATCTATTGAACTTTAAAATTCCTCTCCTGAAAAATTGCAATTTTAGACATATCGGGTTCTGCCTTAGCACCACAGAAATATTATTGTTCTTTCTTGCTAGCTTGCAAGCATTAGGACTGTGTGAAGTAGAGTGACGAACAAACGAGATTGGAATGAGTAAAACATTCACTGAGTTGGGTAACCTCTTTGAATTGTTAAAGTATAGGAATGAGTGAAGTAGGAAATGAACGAACAACAGTCGAGAGAATTGGCTCTACTAGTGCTAGATAACCTCTTGAAGTGTTTAAACTACTAGTTCACCAAAAATGAATAACTTATTCACACTTCAAATGAGTGAAGCATTCATTTTGAATGACTCACTCACAAGTTACCATCACTACAGTCTCTACACTTCGGTCATCCCTTAATAGTGAGTTCTATTTGGGTAAATATTAATTCTGTATGAGTGTATGCTCAGGAGTATTTCACTTATAAGATTCATTTAAGTTATTGCATTATATATATATATTTTTTATATCTTATTCCAGACCACAGTTTATAAGTAGTCTTATTTGGTAGTAGAATTGCATAGCTTAAATAGGTATTTTCATGTCCAGGTAACATTTTAGTTTCCTCTAGGTGGTTGTTATGGCTTACCACCTGTCACTCTGTCCTCTAAAGCAACATAAAAATTTAATTCAATTTTAATTTAATTACATAGTTGTCATGGAACACAAAGTGTATAGACATTGTCAAAAGATAAAAGATAAGAACTGTAAAATTAAGTCATTTAAATTACAGTTAAAAAATTCATTTATGTTATAAAATGCCTTTGTGGTCAGCCAACCAGAGATAGTTCTCTTAAAATGGAGTCTGTTCATATTAAATACATTGGGTGGAAACTTGTTTGCAACTTTAGTAGAAATAATATAACTAAATTAGTTTTCTGAAAGTAAAACTTCCCCCAGGAGGCCCTGTGCTTCGTGTGCTTATGTTGTGGTACATTTTCATTAATAATTTAAATGCTCTAGGGGCATTCCGTTCATCATGAACACACAATTGCATAATACCTCATTTAAATACAGAATATGTACCGTATTCTGTAACACATACAAAGATTTTGTTTATATGTTAAAAAAAAAAGTACATTATACTCTTTACTACTCATGTAAAAGATAGCACACAAATGAAATAAATAACCGAGACAATGAATATTTTACTAATGTCACCGATACATATCACAAAATGTACAAGAGAATGACACAGCTCATAGAAATGCAAATTTCTCCCAAGTTAACTATACCAGTGTGAAATTCTACACAAGACATTTTTATTTAAAGGTGAAAATAACTGTACAGTTTACATTACTCTACTTTTCAAATCATGGATGTCAACCTGCACTTGTGTTTTTGCCCATACTTAGAGTTTCAGAAAATTATATTTTTCCAAGATCTATTTTCTCTAAATTAGGGTGCGGCTTATACATGCATGCAACCTATACACATGTAAATTTTCATTTAAATTAAATTTATTAATTATAGAATTAATTAAACAAATACGATTATTTTTACATTAAGGTGCCACCTGGATGAGCACATGCTTGTGGTACAGTATCACTTTTTCTGCTAGTTTTGTAAATAAATAATATAGGTCCTAAAAGTCTATTAACTGTAGATAGGAGAGGGGTTTCAAACTGAGAAGGTACTTGATAAGGTTCAGTAAGTCATCATTAGGGCTCGGACTTTTAGGTGCTTATAAAACCGAAAATATTTGTTTTTTATGTGGTTAAAAAGTTGAAAATATGTTTAAAAAATATGAAAATATTTTTATTTATTTATTTAACCAATATTTACAGAAGTACTCATCTATAATTAGTCATTCTAGTCAGCAAGTGTAGAACTGTTGCAGTAACCAACAATAGTAGGTCTTAGTTCGCAGGCTTCCACGGCCAGAGTTATAATTAAAATTATAGTAATTGATATCCGGGTTAGGCCGCGTCGTGTTTATGGTGTCTTCTGACGTTTCGGACAACATATCGTGTCCTTCTTCTGAGAAAGAATTGCAAGAAAATAAGTGCCTGTGATTAGTAAATAGTCGCAGTTGTCATGACGTCAGTGTTATTGTTTCACACCAGATGTCACTAATCTTATAACCATCTTCCCTGTTTATGTTATGGGGATGTTTAATGATTTCTATTGCTTCTGTGACAAGTCTAGGGAATTTTCTGTTTTCATTTTTAAGAAGAGCTATGTTATCGAAAAGTATTTTGTGACCCGTTTCGTCCGAATGAGATGCTATGGCGGAGAAGTCAGTGTTGTTATGTTTCTGGTGTCTTATATGTTCTTTTCTTCTGGCATCCAGAGAGCGTCCAGTTTGTCCTATGTATACTTTTCCACACATACATGGAATTGAGTAGACTCCCGCTTTATGTAAGATGTCGATTTCGTCTTTCTCTCTTCTTAAAAACCCTTCCAATTTGTTGACAGGAGTAAAAATTGTTTCAATGTCATATTTCTTTAAAATTTTTTGAATCTGGTCAGTGATTCCAGCGATGTAGGGAAGGTAGGCCTTAGACTTAGGTGGCGGCTTTACAGTAGGATCTGTTAAGTCTATTTGGTTTCCAGATAGTCTGTTTTCCACTCTCTTTAGACATCTTCGTATTTCACGAGATGGATAACCATTACACCGAAAGGTATAAGATAAAGACTTCAGTTCCTGTCGAATATTATCACTGTCACAGATTTCAACAGCCCTCGAGGACAGGGTGTTTATAATTCCTCTCTTAACTGAAGGAGGATGGTGTGAAGACCAGTTTAGATACCTGTCTGTGTTTGTCGGTTTTCTATATACAGCATGGCTTAATGACCCATCTGTGCTGGTCAAAAGAAAATCAGATGGGTCATTAAGCCATGCTGTATATAGAAAACCGACAAACACAGACAGGTATCTAAACTGGTCTTCACACCATCCTCCTTCAGTTAAGAGAGGAATTATAAACACCCTGTCCTCGAGGGCTGTTGAAATCTGTGACAGTGATAACATTCGACAGGAACTGAAGTCTTTATCTTATACCTTTCGGTGTAATGGTTATCCATCTCGTGAAATACGAAGATGTCTAAAGAGAGTGGAAAACAGACTATCTGGAAACCAAATAGACTTAACAGATCCTACTGAAAAGCCGCCACCTAAGTCTAAGGCCTACCTTCCCTACATCGCTGGAATCACTGACCAGATTCAAAAAATTTTAAAGAAATATGACATTGAAACAATTTTTACTCCTGTCAACAAATTGGAAGGGTTTTTAAGAAGAGAGAAAGACGAAATCGACATCTTACATAAAGCGGGAGTCTACTCAATTCCATGTATGTGTGGAAAAGTATACATAGGACAAACTGGACGCTCTCTGGATGCCAGAAGAAAAGAACATATAAGACACCAGAAACATAACAACACTGACTTCTCCGCCATAGCATCTCATTCGGACGAAACGGGTCACAAAATACTTTTCGATAACATAGCTCTTCTTAAAAATGAAAACAGAAAATTCCCTAGACTTGTCACAGAAGCAATAGAAATCATTAAACATCCCCATAACATAAACAGGGAAGATGGTTATAAGATTAGTGACATCTGGCGTGAAACAATAACACTGACGTCATGACAACTGCGACTATTTACTAATCACAGGCACTTATTTTCTTGCAATTCTTTCTCAGAAGAAGGACACGATATGTTGTCCGAAACGTCAGAAGACACCATAAACACGACGCGGCCTAACCCGGATATCAATTACTATAATTTTAATAGTAGGTCTTAAGTTGTGCATCTTAAAGCTGTGACGATTTTCACGGAACAGAGACTTGTATCTTGAAAATGTATGTTCAACATTGCAGGATGTTAATCTTGCATATTTGTAATACTGACACTGTAACAATAATTCACTGACACTCAGATGTTCCATCTGCTCCAAGTTCTCTACACTGTTAACCATTAAAATATCTGAAATCTTGCGCAACACTTGTAACCCTTCATTCTTATTTAGGCATGACAGGAATTTTTCTCTAATTTTGTTTGCTTTTGAACCACTGATTTTGTTAAGTTTGTTTTCAATGTGTTTGATTTCTTTTATTGATTCTGTCAACAATTGTTTTGTTCTTTCCAACTTAGTAATGCAGTTTGAGAGGAAACTGAAATTTCCACTAATAAAGGCCTAATCAGCCCTGATTTATTGTCTGACTCAACATAACAACGCAACACATTGAAAATATGTCGCAATTTTACAAAAACAGTCAAAATATTCATTTCTAAACAAGATATGTGGTAAAATATGTAAAAAAGAATTAAGTTACCAAAAATATTTATTAAAATAAAAAATATCGAAAATATTTTTTTTTTATGTGATATGCAACTCAGTATTTTGAATCCAAAGGTCCCAACCGGAACTTTGACAAAGTCCTGAAATCATAAGTAATAGCAAAAAAATTATGTATTTACCTAAAAGTCCGAGCCCTAGTCATCATTAATAGCTGTGGGAGTCAGCATGCTGCCCCCCAATCATACCATATGGTACATGACGCAGAGGGCAGATGGCATCCCTCAAGAAATGTAGCGCCATGGAGTTTAGTTTAGTTTAAGAGAGGGGTAGTTTTAGTAAATAAATTGCTGCGGGAATAATACTTTCTGTTCTGTAATAGCTAATTCAGAGTTAATTTGATGCAACAAAAAATTGTACGTAATGGTACGTAATGGGTGGTATGCATAAAATCAGTCAATGCTTTTACTTTACCTATAGGAAAAAGTAAAAGGAAAAGCATAAACTGCATATCGTATACATAAACATGATTCTTCTGCTATGAAGTGAATTATAGCATATCATAGGCTTTACATTTTGATAACAATCGTTTTTGTGCTCTTTGGGTGTTTCCGTTACTATTCACGACTACCCAAAGGCCATGTGATTGTGATGAGAAAGCATTAACCATAAATTTAATTATTTTTTCATCTAGTTTCTAAATTCCCCATCACAAAGCCTGCCTCAGTCGTTCGCTAATGTGAGTATAATTAATGACTGCATTTTGAATATCGGAAAAGGGGAAGTCTACAAACCTTCATTCATGGAAAGAAATTTTATCTATACACGGGCTTTTTCCATAATTTTTTTCGTTACAAAAGCGACCAACAGTCAACATTTTCTTTCTCAAATCTATCAAGTTTCTTATAAATAATAATTGACAGCACTCTTCTCTTTTTATATTTATACAAATTAAGCCATGCAAATTACTGCCAACCATTCACTACGCAGTCAAAGCCACGAACGATGCATGCTATGATTTTTCATAATAAAACCTACAAAGCAGAGCTCTATACTACACTTTTTGCATATATTTCATAGTTTATTGTAAGGCTTGAAGTAAAATCTAATGTATAGGCTATACTATGGATTCTTAGCTCAGAGGAAAAGCTTTTCCAAAGGTTTTTATACATTCAAATCTTAGTATTTCCTGAAGGAAGTGCAGTAAAAGTATCTACTGCCATTTTATGCATACCACCCAATAAGCCCTGTCAATTTGTCATTATGTATATAATAAATAAGTAATCATTAAACATGGATGGATAACCCTAACTGATTTTGAAATAAGTATGTTACCTGATATGAATTTATTTTATTGTATCCAACAGATATGAATTTGATCCAAACAAACTAGAAGAAGCCAAGATATTCTGTCAAGAAAAGGCACGAAATGCATGCGAAGGGAGTACACATGTGGTTGTAATTGACAACACAAATATGAGAAAATGGGAAATGAAATACTATTTCCGTCTCGCCATGGAAACCTGCTATGTTGTCGTTCTTGTGGAGCCCTGGAAATTCTACATGAAAGAATTAGTCTCACGGAATCGTCATACAGAGGTTATTGAGCAACTTTCTCTTCAATTACAGCAATGGGAAACAGTCATTCCATTGTACTTTGGCTGGTTTTTAAATGAGGCAGATTCGAGAATGTTGAAATTGGTTGCTTTGGCTCACTTAGAAGAGTGTTTGGAAATTCAAGAATTTGCTGAGGATTTTAAAGCTTTCACTCATATTTCTGAAATGCAAGGTAAATAGATTAATTATGCTTAGCTTTGCCTTCATTCATTCTTGTCATCTCAGGCTATTTTTTGCAAGGTTCTTACTTTCATTGTTGTCCTTGGTCTCTCTCTCTCTCTTCAATACTATTCTATAAGTCAAAATATAAGGCTTTTTACTTGTTTCTTTATTACTTTTTTTATTATTTTATTTTTATTTTTTATTTTTAATCAGCACATTATGCTGAGAACACTGGATTTTGCTGTAGGAAACAGTATATGTATGGCATTCCTTTGTACTCAGATTTTTAAAAAGTACAATATAATAGTGGCTGAGGTGCTGCGCTACAAACCGGAAGGCCGAGGGTTCGATTCCCGATGAGGTCATTGGAATTTTTCAATTGGCCTAATCCTTATGGTGGTACTATGGCCCTGGGATCGACTCAGCCTCTAACAGAAATGAGTACCAGAAGCAATCCTGGGGGTAAAGGCAACCAGTGCATAAGGCTGACAACCTTACCACCTTCACGTGCCAAATGTCCAAAATCTGGGAGCCTCAACCTCCTGGAACCCTGTGGGCCTCCATGGCCTGTATAGGGATCACTTTACTATATAATAAAAGGTGTTAACAATGTATGGCAGGATGATTTTTACTTCATAGAGAATTTTTGGTTCTTGATTTAAATTTACCTCAGGCCTGGACTGGCCAGGGTCGGCGACTGCTGAGGGCCCCCAAAAAATGTATCTATTTTTTTATTACTGAGGTATTTTTTTAACTACACTACTTCATAATTAGTTGCACCAGAGTCATTTTACTTTTTCCCAGGAAGCTTACGAGTGCACAATCATTTTTAAGCTGTTCTTAAAATGCCAGTATTTGACTAAGATAATACACATTCTACATTTATTACCGGACATGACGTTTCTCCTAAGCATAGCCTATTTATAAATCTGTTGAGATCCATAAAGATTGTCATTATCATGAGTTTGCAGCTACGGCAGGTTTTCAAAGCCAAAAAGGTCATGATATTTCAACTCTTCTGACTAGTAACTAAACCAAAAGGCAAGAAAGAGAAGTTCACACCAGAAGATTGGTTGTTCAACATTTAATTGATATAGTTTCTTTTATCGAGAGGCAAGATATTGCATACATAGGTGATAAAGCAAAGGGACTTATACACTGGACTCTATAGAAAATCATGGTAATTTTCTTGAACTGGTCATGTTCGTTGCAAATTATGATGTGATTTTACAAAATCATGTCAGAAAGCGTATTGAAGACAGCAAAAAGCAGAGACTGAAAATAAATAACAAAAGAAAAAGTACAGGAAAATTAACTAAGGGACCAATTGGACGAGGGCTGTCTGTTGACATTTTTGTCAAAAACTTCATCAACAAGGTAATAAAAGTAATTGGATTGATGGGCCATAATATTATTTTGAAAGACCTTCACAGAAGCATAACATATAGCGTGACGGTATAGCAAAGATGTAGCTGTTGTGAACCAATTGGCAATTTGCATCTACTATGTAGAAAAAGACTTATAAATAATTTGGATAAAAGTGTTATTAAATATCGATGAAGTAGCCAGTACCAGCGAAGAACTGGTCACAACATTGTTAGGTTAGGTTACTTCTTGACTTAAATTGTAAATAACTTGTTTGGACCATTTTTTAAATTTTGATTATAAAAACACAATTGTAGTCAAAGATAACTTTTTTCTTTACATATGCTGGGCTTACTCATTAGTGTTTTCCCTCCATAATTACTGTTTTTATTATTTTATTGAGGTGTTGCAGTAGGATTTAGGTGATGGCTTTAGCAAAGGTTAAATTGTCTAAATCTAGAAATGTTTCTCTCTCTCATTTTCAAGTAATATACTACTTGTAATTGATTATTATTTTTTCTAGTGTGTACCAAGTTTAAATATAATAAAAATTATATAACACGTATTGTAAACATAAGTAAACTACAACAGAAAATCTTAATCTTTTATAAAGATCTTGCCTTTACTCTAATACTTTTCAAATACCAAAATATCAGAACATGTGGCTTTCAGGCATGTAATTTTTAAAAAATCTCTGGAGGACCCCCATCTTGGTAAGGGGGCTCCTCTTCAATCTCTAGCTGAGGGCCCGCAAAAGAGCCAGTCCAGGCCTGACTTACCTAGAAGTAAAAATGACACTTCCAACCAAGATAGCCTAACAGAACAGGTGTCCATAATCTAACTTAAGTATTTGTGCATTCATATTACTCTGTATTTTTTTATTTTGTGGAAAAACTTCATAATTTCTAAAAATAATGGAAAAATTGCCCAAATATTTTTAGAGGAATTTAAGCACAGACCCATTTTCTGCCTACTTGTTGGAATCCAGTTAACCATATGAGCAGCAGTAGCCCCAGCGTTGCCAGCCAAACTCTGTCCATTTAATTAAAGTTTACACCATAAAATTGTTTAAAAACTGTACTAAAACTCCTAATGTTGGTTCACTCTTCACAGCAGCTGTTGCAAGTGGTCTACATTCGCTGTCACATAATCATGTCTCATACTTTCAAGAAGTGTCTGAAATAACGATCAAAGATTTATTTACCTCATGATGAAAGAATAAATATTTGTTGTGCATAAATGGACACCAAAATATTGTCCACATATTTAGACTTATTAACTTTAGGAAATGGATAATGAGATACTGTTACCATTTTTCAAGGAGCTACCTTATGGTGGGCATGAGAAATTAAGGCTATACTAGCCTAGGAACTATTACACATGAAGAATAATTTTTCAAGAATGTATGAGACCCATATGACAGTAAATGTACATCACTTCCAGTATGAATAGAGTGAATACTTCTTTGGATTTCAATGCATAGTTTTATAGTTTTTATAATGCAAACTTGAATTATGCAGCCGATGTAACACATGATTAGACCGAGTTCTAGCAAGCAATGCTGGAGCTACCACCAATTACAGGGTCGGCTAGTTTTTTCCAGGTAGATTAAAAATGGCTCTGTACCTCTGATTTTACAAAGTAACATTGCATCACAGTACACCATTAACACCAGCGTATCTGTTTCAGATTTGCTTGATTATTATCTGATGCCTGAATCATGTAAAGGTGGAATGCTTCATTGTACTTCAAAGTTCTGTTCGTTTGGAGATGTTCCTGGCTCTTTGGAATACACAGTCAGCAAAGAAGTTATTGAAGCCTGTGGACACTGTTTCAAACTCCACATCATTGGTTTTGTAATTACTCCTCGAACATTCGGAGCTCGGGTGAAATTAGGGACAGAGGAACTAAAACTGTGGAGTCAAGACGATAATTGTAACTCTCCAAAAATATCATCTTCGAATTTCAGTTACAATAAACCCTTTATGCAGAACAGCAACTATCAGAATCCAATTGTGAATCAGAACAACAAGGGTAAACCATGGTTTCCACATTGTCAGGCAACTCTTGTGAGCTCAGAAGAGTTGCAGCCATCCTTCCATCCAACAAAAGGCAAAGGAAGTCGTGCTCATATTACAATAGGTTGTGCAGAAGGTGTTGCAGCAGTTACAACCGGTTATGATTTGCACGAGATTGTGGAATGTGAAGAAAATCCTGAAGTAACTAGTCAGTGTAGAACATTTTCTCTTCCGAGAGGCTGGTTGAGAGATTATGGGAAATCAAGATGGGTGCTATACATGAATCGTCAAATAACTGTTAACACGCTTTTCACAGGATATTATTAATTCTGACACTTTTCCTGGCACCAAGTAATGTAGAGGTAGTTTTGTGAAAAATTCTGTGACCACTGCAATTGGTGCTTAAATATACTTCATAATTCTGTCTTTGGAATTATTTTGTATCAAACATGGTTCAACATTTCATTGATATGCTATATTGTTCCACATAGATAATGTGTAGTTCACACGAGGGGGTCCTTAAGCTGGCCATTACTGACGTACTATTTATACAATCCTATAAATATGCTGTCTGAAAGTTTTATTTACTGTAATATTTCTTCACATAAAACATCATTTCGAAGATAATTTCAGAATAGAATAGCAACTGTATTTTAATCCTGTTTAGTTATATCATAACTGAAGGAGCTTTTTTTTTAAATGTGTTTTTCCTCTGTTTCAGGATTGTTTTCACTGTCATAAGAAATTAAAATTTTTATTAAAAAATGTATAATTTCTGTTGTATGTTTTGGGGAGGTTTCTGAAAAATAATTGTATTGGTCCAAACAAAACAAAAAATGGACATTTTAAAGCACGAATTTATACATGTATACAAAATAATACTGAATGTGGAGAGTATTTTATAAATCGTAGGCTCCATTAGGTCAAGCCAGCAGTAACATATTAGTGAACATATATTCTAAATAAGGATAATTTCAATATAGTTTTGATGATATAGCCTTCTTTCTGAGGAATGAAAAATAGCAATCCCAAAGTTATTAGGATGGGAGAAACAAAAGCACATACAATGAACCTTCATACTATCATAGAAAGTAATTTTTTAGAACAAACAAACATTGTCTTCACCACATATGCATTTCTATAAATAAGTTTATAGAAACTCAGAACTTCTAACCAATATCATTTTTCCATACATGCATCTTCATCTTCCACCTCCAATATCATTTTTCCATACATGCATCTTCAGCTTCCAACCCCCTAAACAAGGTTTATAAAAAGTACTCTCTTAGAACTGGGGGTACGCCATAGCATAGTGGTTGAGGCGCTGCTCTACAAACCGGAAGGTGGCCGGTACGTATGGCTACCACCTTCACGTGCCGAATGTCTAAAATCTTGGAGCCTCAACCTCCTGGAACCCTCTGGGCCTCCATGGCCTATAGGGAACACTTTACTTTACTCTCTCAGAACTTCTAACATCATTTTTCCATACATGCACCTTCTACTTCCACCACCATAAACAAAGTCCATAGAAGTATTCTCTCAAAACTTCTAACCAGCATAGCCTCTACCACATATGCATCTTCTGCTTCCACTTCGATCCATAAACAAGGTTTAAAGAAAGTGCTCTCTCGGAATTTCTAACCAAAATCATTTTACCATACATGCATCTTTTGCTTCCACCATTATAAAAAAAAAAAGTCTATAGAAGTACTCTCTCAGAACTTCTAAACAGTATAGCCTTTCTACAAGCAAAACAAAATTATATTTTACAATGGATATATTTTATTATTCTTAATACAACGTTTCGGCACATTCCATAAGGCCTTCGTCAGGTACAGCAAGAAGAAAAATTCCAACTGATAAATAAACAAACTCGAGAAGTTTCCATGGATATGAATCATGTCAAAACGCCGGATCCACCGCCTTCTGGAATATCCGGAAAATTGACGTGAAAACTAGAAGTTCTTCCGAACCTTTTAATCCACTCATCCGGGATGTTATATGTTGTGAGAATGAAAGAGCATGAAAGAGATGTACGGCTCGGGAGACCGGCTACCGGTTTAAGCCAGCATATGATTGATAATATGCACCATATCGATAATATCAGGATTTTGAAAATTGAACCCGACCCTATTAAAAGGAAAATCCTCGAAGCGGTAAATATCATTGACAACCAAGATAATTTAAATAGATACGAAGGTGACCTTGGAGAAGTGTGGTTGAATATGATCAAAAATTTTAAAAACTGTAGACTGACTGTTATCTTTCCCTCCCCTCCTGATATCGGTAATTTAGACACCCCTTATAACATCCCGGATGAGTGGATTAAAAGGTTCGGAAGAACTTCTAGTTTTCACGTCAATTTTCCAGATATTCCAGAAGGCGGTGGATCCGGCGTTTTGACATGATTCATATCCATGGAAACTTCTCGAGTTTGTTTATTTATCAGTTGGAATTTTTCTTCTTGCTGTACCTGACGAAGGCCTTATGGAATGTGCCGAAACGTTGTATTAAGAATAATAAAATATATCCATTGTAAAATATAATTTTGTTTTGCTTGTAGTATACATACAATGGAAAAAGGACTTCCTACTACTTTATGTTTAGTATAGCCTTTACCACACATGCGTCTTCTGCTTCCACCCCCATAAAGAAGGTCTGCTAGCTACAAAACATCTTCAAAGTAACATCGAGTCAGTTAAGTTGAATTTTAGTTTTCTATTTATAGTTTCATTTAATCTTTGTTTACTCAAATTATACTTGCTATGTTATGTGCAGCTGTTAATAGAGTAATATTGAATGTGTTTTTCCATATCAATTCACTTTAACCTGCATGACTTTTTTTATAGTAAGCTATTAAGGTTTGCAAACACTGGATATGTTTCTAAGCTCCACATAACTTGTGTGATTTTCAAACTGTTTTAGCCTTTTATGTGTTGCTTAAACATCCTTGAAAGATTGTATAATATTGTATCTAGTATAAGTTTTTTAATGTTTCCAAGGTGAAATATTTGTTGTGTCCAAGAAACAGATCCTATACTAGCAGAATCTAGTAATCGCAATATTTTATTTAGTGCTTCCCTGAGATATCGAGCTAATCTAGTGTTGTAATTTCTTGAGAGACTGATAATAATTATGTAAAGGTATTATGCAATTGCTGTACTTGCACAGTTACCAAAATGTACCTAACTGAAATTTTTATGAAAATAAATTCTTACATTACCAAATATCTTATGGGTTTTTTACTATTAATATTATCATGAGGAGAATAAAATTACAAGGAACCCATTCGCTAATACAAATGCATGACCATTACAGTCCATCTCAATCTTGCTGGGAGCAAGTATGAATAATCCTCTGCATGACATTCCCTCGGTCCCCATTGGCTGAGATGGTAACACACATTTGCTTGGTTTGCCCTTTGCATCAGTTGATATTAAAAATTCAGTGTGACAAACAAACAAACAAACTGCCTCCCATTAGAGATCGCTCAGTGGAGTATACTCACAAAATAATAATAACAAAAAATGATGTTAAAAAAAAGAACAAAAGTCCAAAAAGTACATAGTCCATCAATGAAAAGCATGGTTGTGGAGGATTTGACATGATTTGTGAAGGACCAATAGTACAATGTTGTCCCTCAAGGAAACTGGTAGGTCGAATTCCTTCCTGAAATCCTCAAAAAACTTCAGGATAGCTCCACGGGCACCAATCAGAAGTCCATACACTTTAAGATCCAGCAGATGATATTTGATCTTAAAATATTCTTCGGTAGGCTGGTAGATGTTAATTTCTCTGTGTGGACTTCTAATGCTTGATGACAACCTTACTCAAACCTGATGGAAGGTTAACAATCATTCCATGTCTGTCTGTTTTAAATGCCAGAATATCAACCCACCTTGTTGAACCATTGGTTCCATCAAGGGACTGACCGGGTTTGGAACGCACTGCTGCTACATTGCAATTCATTTTAAGACAGGTTATCCATTCGGATGTTTAAGACCCAGGTGTTAGTGATATTTGCCAAGTAAAAATTAAAATTATGTACTGTACCTCCCTAAATAACCTATGATCAACTAATAACTTTTGACATATAGGTAATAAAATTTATGTTTAACTAATTCATTACTTTACAAAATTTCTTCATATAGAGAGCGTTTGTCACTTTATCTATTTATCCTGATTACGAGTGGGGTTGAGTACAAATCACTTATTAGCTATGATGACCACGTGTGATGCATGCATGTAAACTGGTTCCTTGCCCTTCATATTATAACAAAATGTTTAATCATCTCAAATAGCATTCCCCTCCCTTTTATTTTGCTTAACAGAGGTTTCACTATAACAGAACATCTGACATGCATATCGATGAAATACTAAATGACGTCATTTTGGATTCTAACATAAGCTAAGAGAATAAAATACATACATCTTTTATTAATCCTTTACAAACAATTTTACAAAAAAAGAATCATCACTCCCGATTATCATGGAAAATCATCTGGGTTGCGGAATAATGATTTCATACATGAAGATTTGTGCTGTTCATTGACACTTAAATTTAGCACTGTGAAGAAATATATAACATTTTAAGCTATTAATAAATGTCAAAAGGGTAAACAAAAGAATATATTTTTTGTGATCTTTTAAGAAATAGGTTAATACCACTTAAATTGGAATACCAGGAGTAACATGTGGAGCTATTTGTGTTACATGTAGCAAATCTGAATAAGAAAATTTCACATGTACTTCAATTATCAGATATTTTTACCTTAGAACATGTTTTGCAGAGCTACTACTCCATCCTCAGCCGATTCTAACTGGCCATTTGGTAGTGAGTGAATAAACAGGAGGATTTAAGTTCTTCGTATGCCTACTGTGGCATCAAACTTTAATAAAGAATTTTTTGGGGTTGTTTTTTAGTTAATATTTTCCCTGGACTGTTGAGTTAATTGTTTATGCCTGTTAAAATAATTTTATTTCATCTTCAATCTCATGTAGGTGGTCACACACATGGCATTGTGCTGGACAGTCTGGAGTTTGAGCCAACTGTCTGCTGACCAGCACTAACTCATTTGGAGGGTAATTTGTCCTTTTTGGGATTGAACCATAAGTATAGCTACACAAAAATTGGGTTTTTATTATATCCATAGCATGGGAAAAATAATATAAACCGTCCCCAAGTGGAGTTGCTTAAAACAAAGCTCCACATTTGCAAGCCCAACCATGTTGGCCTACATTGCCATGTCTAGGAAAAAGTACAAATAAAAGATAGACAGTCATTCACATTCGTCACTTCTAGGTAATTATTAAGAATTCTGTAGTTTCTTTTAGCTTTAATGGAACCTCTGCTGTTTTGTCTCAATTCTGAAGTTCTTAAGGTAAGTTTTTGCCACATATTATTCTCTTCTTTTTCTTCTTCTTTGTCTGGCATAATCCAGGGTGAGTTTTGGCCTTCTCAACAATTTTGCTCCCTTCAATCCTGTCCTGTTAGTCGTCTTATTCCAATTATTCTCAAGTCACTCTACTGCATCTGTCCATTGAATCCGTGGTCTACCTCTTAACCTTCTCCCTTCTGGCTTCAATTCATTATTCTCTTAGGTGTTCTGCCATCCCCCATTCTTATTATATGTCCCAACCATGCAATTCTCCTACTCTTCACAAATCTTACAATATCGGCTCCTTTAATAATTTTGCCAATTCATATTATTCTCTAGTTTATGTCAATATGTTCATTTCCAAAATTTGAAAATGTCCACCCCGATATCATGGCATTCTTCCAAGAAATGGGCTGCTAAATCTGACTTGGTCTGCCTATTCATGATATTTCTGAAGCGTTCTTTTCTCCTTGTGTTTAGATTCCTTTGGTTTGGTCTATATAACAAAGATTGTGATAAATAATACATAGGCCGAACCAGAAAAAGATGCTTCTGCTGCTCATTTTTTAGAGGTGAAATCGGTGAAATAAAATTATGAAAAGAGTAAAGCTCATCATATGGGAGAAAATGTTACTAAAAATATAACTCTTCAACCTTCACATCATAGTAGACAAGCTTACAAGGAACTTCAGTCCATAAAATTGTATTGGAAGTTAACATAGTGAAGTTATATAATATAATAATTAGGCCTATATAGGGAGTTGAAATAACACTAAATGATAGTAAAAGTTAATTTTAATGTTAATTTGAACTCCCTATATAATCATTATTCAATCCATAAGTTCATCCATCCACAACTAGAAGGTCAGTTGGATTCAGTTGATTCTGTAATGTATTCTAAGGTAAAAATATATTGTAAGTAAAGTTAATACGACACTTCCCTACTCAAATTTTCTACATTTGTCAAGATTTCCCTGTGCTTTCACTTATTAATGTTAATAATATTTGCATTGACTTTTATGGGTCCACTGGAGTGGTCTTGTGGTTAGCGTCGATGACTACAGATCCGTCGGACCGGGTTCGATTCCCGGTACCTCCTCGAATTTTTCTGAGGTAGGGAGGTCTGGTAGGGGTGCACTCAGCCTCGTGATTCAAATTGAAGAGCTACTTGATAGAGAAGTAGTGACTCCGGTCATGAAAACCACCATTAACGGCAGTGGGTGTCTGCATGCTGACCACATGCGCCCCAATCCTGCCATCTGCCTATGGTAGATGACGCAGCGGTGGGTGGTAGGCCAAGTCCCTCCAGGGATGTAGTGCCACGGAGTTTAGTTTAGTTTGACTTTTATGGTACCATTATTTCACAAGATTTAGGAATATACAAGCATATCCCAGATAAACGGAAGTCAAAGCTTTTGAACAGTCTAAAAAAGGAAATTAAAAGGAAAAGAACCTCCTTAAAATCTCTTACAACATACTAACAACATTTAATGATGCATGTTGTTTACAAAAAAGTGTTACGTGGTAAGATCCTAGCTAAGATCAAATGTACTGATGTAAAGCCAGCAATAATATCTTAAAATTCTTGCAGACAGTAAAAATCTCAATGAACCTCTTTTTAACATTGCAAATATTTTGGTTTACATACTTTTAAACTGTAAACCTAACTCTCTATTAAAATGCTCTAAAACAGAACTTGATCACTATTGTCACAGAAAGAAATGCAGTTGGCTGTCTCCATAAGGAATTTTAGTATAGATAAAACACTAGTAAAATCAGCGAAACTGGACAAGTTTACTGCTTAAAATTCATATTGCTTGGATATCGAGCATACCTCAGAGGAACAAGGATTTTACAATGACTTGAAGAGGCAGCAATTTGTTAGTAGTTATACATTGGCCTTAGATGTACTTTGCCCCCTCCCCCCAAATCAGGGTTTATGATGACATGTCTTTCTATAGTAATATAAAAAATTAACTGACTACATGTTTTGAAGTGGAGACACAATGCTTGAAAACAAATGTCTGAGAGTAATCTGAACTTTTATAGATAGAAGCACACTTTTCTTTAAGTAAAAGCTTGCAATTTCAATATAAAAATTATGACCATGGGATGAAGAAAGTTCAAAGCAGTTTATCTAATAATTTTTAACCACTTAAAAAATAATTACTTTAAAACAAGATGGAAGTTTCAAGTGCAGACAATAAACTCCCATCATGTATTGGAATATTACAATTTACAAACTCCATTTTAACAAAGAGAGACTAAAGTACCTGTAGAATTTTTATAATGTTATAGAAATTCTATCATCAAGAACATTGAAAATAAAAAGAAACTGCTTTGCTTTGTAACATTCTCCAACTTACCGAATTTTCCGGTGAACAAGATGCACTTTTTTCTCTTAAAATCCAAACTTAAGATGTTACTGTTGTCCCGCAGTACATTAAAACATAAGTTTTATATGGCATTATGGGAAACTTCGTCATAGGGCAGGTCTCTGACTCCACCTGCCAATAGCGTGAGTAAACACTTTGTTACATGTCAAGTAACTCCATTTGGCATTGTCTGAGGGCTCTGCAGATGCACTTCTGCCGGTCACGCTGGCTCATCAGCATATCTCCCACTTACAGGAGATGCTTTATCGATTTTCTAAGCTCCTTACTATTTCCCCAATAAAAATTAAGAGAAAACAGAAGAAAATAATCAAAGCTTAAAAATTTTTTGGTTACAGTAAAGAGTTGCAAGACCTTAGAATATTGTAACAAGGGCTCGTCGGGGTTCAAAATGAGAACACCGAGTTTATAATTGAAGGATGGAGGTTTCTTTATTTCCTACAACAATTGTCGATACAGACAGAAAACTCCAGACTATTCGCCAGTTCACTGTCCTGTTCAGTGCTCACTCTCACTGTGCTCAGTCCTAATTACAGCACTGTTCCAGTCCAATCCAGATCATCCCACGTCGCGCCGGTCAACTCCACAGTCCTCGCTGCCGCTGTGCGATCCTCCCGTCGTGCCGAGTTCCCCGGGACGGCACTACCTCAGCCCAGATCAGCTCACCAGCTCTTCCGTTCACCCTTCCCTCCGGTCACTAGTTCCCCGTTGACTAGCTATTCCGCTCTCGGGTCCCTCCGGTCACTGGCTCCTCAGCTTCCCAAGACACACTCACTTGAGACCGCGCTGATCAATCCTCTCCGTCCAGCTCACCCTCTGACGCTGACGCTCGCCGCTACTCACGGACTGCCTCTCTGACTGTTCCCTCGTTGACCCTCTGACTCTTCACGGACTGTCTCTCCTCTGATGTACTGACTGACTCTCCACACTGAACTGAACTTCATTCACTGACGGTCTCTCTCAACTCCGATTCACTGACTGCCTCTCCTCACTGAACTCTCCTTGACTGACTGACTCATCACTCCTCGTTGCCGTCTCTGACTGAACTGAACTGCCTCGCCGCTCACTCGCGGCCCTATATATAGGGCCGACGAATATTCCAGACCCGGTCTCTCGAAAGCTCTCCGCCCGCGCATTGTCTAGAATGTCCGCGCGGGGCGAAGTCACAGCCCTAGCGCGTGGCTCCACCTCTGGCCCCTCCCACGAGCGCGCACCGTCACTCGCCGCGCCGTCGTGCCAGGGAGTAGGCCGCACCCGTCGACACGCGGCTCCAATAGCCGCGCTGCTGTCACACCCACTGGCGCTCGTCTGCCGTCCACCCACTAGAGGAGCGCGATCCTTCTAGACTCCGCCGCTCTAGTTCTTTCTCGCTTACTCCTCCTTCTATCAGGCTCTAGGCTTTTCTGGCTTTGTCACAATATCTATCCTTAGTAGCCTACTTGAAAACACATAAATATTCAGCACTAACTTTCCCTCTTCAAATTCAAATTTTCATAACAAAAAAATACAGTTCATCAACACTGTAATTATTACAATTCACTGTATGTATTAACTGAAAGTATGCTATATGCAAGAACTGGCTTTATGATTAATATCCAAGGTTCAGAGTTCATGATTGATTAGAATTTGGTTATGAAAAACTTTTTTCTTGAAAAATTGTGTTAATTTTGGAATGTATCTTAATTCAAAAGAGAGTATTTTACACTGAATAATAGGCCTACGGTATTTAGCTGGAAATGTGTTGTTAAGAGTATTATAACATATTAATTTAACTAACAAGGGCTTCCACAATAAATATATTACAGTAATCATCATTCCTTCCTTTAGAAGGGTACCGGTATGAACGAATGATTGAAGGAATAAGTCATGATAGACTCCCTTGCCCTTTAGGTACCTCAGCCTCATGACTATTCTTCCAAATACCCCAAAGGGATCAGTAGGTGACAGGTTAGCTGTGTCTCAAGGAACCTCATATATATTGTATCACTGATCAATGCTAGCAATAATTGACCAAAGTAGCAAGCTTCATACCTATATATTTCAGGAATAAACTGAGGGATTTGTGAAAGGATTGCTTTCTTCCCTAAAATGGCATGGGTGGAACAACTAACTGCAAACAAGGGTCCATTTGTGTGGTAATACAAGGGGTGCTTGTGACCTGCACCTATCAATCGCACTAACACTTCTTGACAGAACTCCGACTCTACAACCTAGGTAGAAGTCCTGAGGGTACCACGAGGAGGTGGAGTTTTTTATTAACTGGAGTTAGGCTAATTACTTGACTAATGGCCAGGTGCACCAAAATTGGTTATTGTGTCAGCCACTATGTAATGACTGTTAACTTTTATGGGCATTAAATTCACAAATTAGATGTACCAATAATAACAGGTATTATTTAATCAACATCTGCTGGGAATCTTTTACCCAATTCAACAGTCAATTATTTTATGCTGGATGAGAAACTGAAAGCATAATTTCCTTATTGACATCTTTTGTTATCAACCTTCTCTTGTCCATTTGAGTTATAGCATGGGAAGAAACAAAATGAATAATATGGAGCCAATAAAGAAGCATGAACAGAAAGTTAATTCTAGATCAAGTTAGATTAATTGCAGGATATGTTATATTATGTCAGCGACAAAACTGTAGTTATTGCAACAACACGAGGAAAACCCAAATAAATATTAAAACCTTCTGTTGCATAAAATCTTAGTGTCATCACTAGGTTTTGGGAGTTAAGGAACTAAAAGGTAGTGCTTTAGGTGCCTAAAAAGGCACTTAAAAGGAAAATAGCACAAAAAAGACACTGAAATTATACTGAGCAAAAAAAGTTGTATATGCAAAATAGCTCTCATAACAAAACTGCGTTCAAAAATTAAGTTGTAGCTATTTATTAATCAGTAATTAAAGTTAAAAAACACCGATGTGGGACAGTACTATTGTAATACCACCAAACAAACAAAAAAAAAAAAAAAAAAACACACACAATGGAAAATAGAATGAATAGCTGACCTTGTACACTGTCATCTACTTTGACATGTCCATAATTTGAAATGCAGTAAACCATAAGTAATTTTTCAAGATTAACAGACAGACTTCTGTCATGTTTATTGGACAAAATTAGTTTGTATGCCGAAAAAGATCTCTCAACATGCACTGACGTGACTGGAACACACTTCAATAGTGCGACATTAAACGCCTCAGGAAGTTCACCGCCATTCCCACTTAGTATGTTATAAATGGAATTAATGGTCTCATAACCAGGACTTCTTAATAGAACATTTTTTAGTTTTCAGACATTTGTTAAATTTTAAAATCTTGTAGAATGTTCGGCTGATTAATATGAATAATGTTTGTTATGAAATTGGTCCCTCAGGCCCCCTCTTTTTTTTTTTATCAAAACAGGAAAATTCAATAAGAACTCAAATTTTAGGTGTAGAAAATGATGTGGTTGGTTCATACTAAGTTAAATTAGGGAATACTGTTTTATAGAAGAAATTAACAAATAAAAAATTCAAAACATTCTGACACTTAAAAATTTTAGAAAGCACAAACTCTTTTCCACATTTTGTGGAAATAAATTTCCACATGTAAATAAATTAGAAGTAACTACTAGTCAACATAATTTCTCACTCCCATGACATTGCAAAACATTACTAAACAACGAAATTTGTCAGAAGTATAATATATAAAACCTTATGGATGGAAAATAATCATTTTATGATAGAAGGGCCTAGTGTCCTGAGGCCTCTTTTCTGCCTAACAACAGAATTAATTAATTTCAATTAGAAATACGCTTGTTCAGAAACTTGGCACATTAGAATGCAACCTATTGACGATATAAAGAAGAAGACGTTTTAAATTTCAGTATTTTTCACCTCACAACTACACTTCGGCAAAGATAATCCAAAACTGTATGATACTGGGGTCTGGGATATTCACGCTGATCAACATGGAAAATAGAGGTATCGGTTTTAGGTAGTGAATTGTATGATAGAATGTAGAATGTTCATGTACAAGGAAAATAATGTTAAAAAGCAAAACCCAAACAAATTCAATAGCAACAGGGAGGCCCAAGTCCATATATATTATACATACTAACTTCCAGTTCTTAATTTCGACCTCATTTTTCAATACCATTAAAAGGATACTCAAATATTGAAAAAAGAAAGAAAAAAAATGGCAAAAAATAGGCTGTATAAAAGCAAAATAGGCACAAATGGCAAAAGAGGAAAAAAATTGGTGAGATAAAACTTCACCAGAAGGCTTTATTTGTTGTAATTCAAACACACCTACTAGCAGCCTTTAAATACAGTGCGTCCGAGAATATTCTCTGCAGCAGCTACTTGTTGGAGAGGCAGCTAGCTGCAGCAGTTAAGTTGGTACTCACCACAGCCGATCATAGCAGGTGCTGGAAGTGCACCCATTGATAAAGTGACAATGACCTCTGCCTGCCTGCATACACAGCTGGCGGTTTGTTTTTATAAAAGCGTGTTGCCAACGTAACTGCTGCAGCTAGCCCTCTCTCCAGCAAATAGCAACTGCGGAGAATGTTCTCGGGCGCACTGTATATACACTCAAGCAGGATAGGCATTTTATTAAACTCCTGATGCTTAGCCACCACGATGTGATTTATAGGAGAAGCAAGAAAATTTCTATCAGTGGGAACCCTAATATCTTCAGTTCTTCTAAAATATGAAGAATGTGTCTTTGCTGAGCCAGAATCGTTCCTGAAATGCCAGGCAATGGATTACTCTTCCCATAAAATGTTCCAGTTGATCAAAATAATCCAAATAAAGCAAGTTAGCTTCAAAATTATCAAGAAATTAGACCATTTTCTTTAAACACTTTTACTGCCATTAAATATTTAACTGGCCAGCAATGACTTATTAAACTTTATGGCTGTTAAGCGTATTTTAATCAGGTTAAAAGTTAGTGCAACACAAAAGTTATCTGATATTAAGTTGAAAGTTTAGTAATTATAATTCCTAACCAATGTCAGTACATCTGTGCCTCAGTTACACTAATCTAAGGTCTGTTATCCTTTGTGACTGCAAATCTTCACATGGATAATATCTAGTCCAAGAACGCATGCATTCACATCATCCCACCACTTTCAGAGTGGGAAATAAGGGAAATACATTCTAAATTTGAGATTATGGCACGATAAAATTCTATACTCTCTAAGAGAATTCATAATCAAAACTACTTTTTGTGCTTAAGTTATTCTTCAATTTTTAACCCTCCTAGTCCATCCACAGAAAATGGGTCAAACCCTACTATTACAGATCCTGAAGGCACGAAGGACTATACAATTACTCTGGTTGCGGGTTTGATTCTCAATGAAGTTGTTCATATTTAATTGACCTAATCCTTCTGGTCCTGGGGTCGACTCAACCTAACATAAATAAGTACAGGAGCAATCTTGGGGGCAAAGGCTCAAAACCTGAATGTGCCTAACGTCTAAAAATCTGGAAGCCTCAAACTCGCAAAAATCTAAGGGCCTTCATGGCCTGTATAGGGATTACGCTACTTTTACTTTTCAAATAATTCTAGACCAAATTATAACCAACTATTCACATTCTTATTATTATGGGTTAACACAATATTTTTATTACAGATGAGATTCCATGTTGCCCTGATGTATGCTGGATATCTAAACAGTGTTGTGATGTAAGCAGCATACACTTTTTGAGTTTCGTTATGATTCTTCCTGATGTGAGACCAATATCAAAATACTTATATAACCATCATAAATTAAACATAATACAGCAATTACGTAGGTCAACAATTATTCAATTAGAATGCATAAAGTTTCTATGTTAGGATCTTTTTCAAGGAGGAGCTTTTAGTTCAGTAACTATTTATATAACTTTATATTGAACATTAAACTACGATTTGAGAGAACTTCTTGAATTATGACACTGCCTGCACAATAATATTTTGTGAGAGAAAGAAAAAAAAGAATAAGAACCCTTATTTAATTTTTTGTATTTACATAAAAAACACAGGCTGAAGTGTTCAGAGAGCAAGCTTTTTTTTTTTACTAAGGCCACACAGTGTGTTATGATTAGGCTTTGTATTTTTGTCACGAAATCAGGCAAAATATTTATTGGTCAGAAATGCCTGGTAGAGTTGTTGTTGAATGACTGCTTGATGCACAATGCAAGAGAATGCATAAATAAATCTTTTACCTGCTTTCTTGACAAAATATGAAGCATAGTATAGTGGAACCTCAGCAATCTGAACTAAGTGGGGCAGACATCTGTTCGGATTCCGGAAAATCAAAAAATCTTGGAAATTCCATAAAATATCCTTTTTTACCTAATGCAGTAGAGTACTGACTTTGAATACTTTACACCGACTGATGCAACATCGCATCATCAAGCAGGATTAGTTCTTTACGTCAAATACCAATTCAAATGTTTCTTTTAAATTAGGAATAAACATTAGTTTAGTAAATTAATTGAAACTTGAGATGAAGGTTTAACATACGTAACTTCACTTAATTCAAGCACTGACCTGAACATGTTTCGAGCAATCCTTCTTGACTCATCATCAGCTATACTCCACTTCACTATATAAACTTCCGACAAATTCTAGGATGATTTAGTTTAGTATTTGATTAGTACTTGTAATTTTTCTTAATTTTTTGTTTTGTTTAGATTATCCCAAATTTTGGATTTTTGGGGTTCTGATTCCAAGGTTCCACTGTATTATGAAACACTCAATTTACACACAATTAAATTAAATTGTATTCATTTTATTTATACTTCACAATATTGTAACTAGATGAACAGGCATCAATCCATAATTTTAAAATAACCTTTTAAAAAGAGCTCCCCTCAATCAATTATTTTTAGAATGCTTAGATTTTGAAATATTTCCAAAATCTATGATTTTATTTAGCATAAATGATGTTTTCTATAAGCCAATTCTGTTAAATACACTAACATCATAAATTTATTATTTCACATACATGGGTTTAACTGTTCAACTCTTTTGTAAACTCTTGCCTGTTCTAAGACTCCCAGATAAAACTTTTTAAAATATCAGAAAGATTGCATATTCATCTGAAAATTTCACTGGAAATATATACTACAATTTATACTCTGTAAATACTGTACAATAAGAATGTTTTCTAATTTGGCTATATAATTGATCAAATAGCTGTTACATGCTAACTACCATATTAAGCAAGCATGGTGAAAACAAAATGGCAGGGCTCTGTGGCCATGTAATTTCTAATTATAACAATACAATGTTTAACTGAAATAATTTTTACAGTTTTTAACTGTAAAGAAAATGCCATGAATTGATTAATATGCTTGAAATGTGTTCTACTGAAAACTTGTCATATTAAGCACAAACATTGCAACGATCATAGGCAGTAATTGTAGTGACATGTAGCAGAATACCCAGACTAGAAGCCACATGAAGAAATGAACCTCAAAGGCAGAAATTTTAATGTTTTTAATAAGGCCAATGTTAAAAAATGTTACTACCATCTTCTCAATAGCAATCCTGTAGACAAGACCTTATAAAGCACAGGGAAAAATATTTAACTTCCAGCCTGGAAAACTGCAAGATATTATCTTAATATTATCTAATGATCGTATTACAGGCACTAATATGCTTGAGACAGTAGGCAAAGCAAAGATAGCACACAGTAACAAATTTGAGCAAGGAATATCAGCTGATTCCAACAGGCCACCTGATGGCAGGTGGATGAACTTATTGATTAAAGAAATAAAATAAATGTGATACCAGTTGCTCAACTATGATTTATTTTGTAATTCGCCACCTAGGCCTTTTGATGCCTTTGCATTATCTTCTGGTCCTTTTCGTCCATTTACGCTTTCAACCTCTGCAACACCATTAGTCTGACAGAAAATCTGTGTTTTGTGTGTTAAAATGAAGTGTTTGTATTCTTTAGAGTGCTTATTAGTGTTATTTTGTTAGTGGTATATGTACAGAATATAACCAAGTGTGGAACTTCAGTAGGCTTATGACAATCAGCTCTGGGTTGTGATGTCTGGTGTCAAAAGGGAATAGGCCAAGTAGGACGCTGATGCACAAATTAATTCATCATGCAAGAGGAGAAAATTTGGGGAGCTGTCAAACGGGATTTTAAGAAATGAATGAAAAGGACATTTCAGTTGATATGCCCTGAAGATGGTGCAAAGGCACCAAAAGGCCTAGGTGGTAAATTACAAAGTAAATCATAATTGAGCAACTGGTATTGCATTTACTTTATTTCATTGATCGAGCTCAATGGTATTGGATATGTATTTTAATAATTGTTGATTAAAGTTCCTTGGATGCCCACGGAATATATTATGGACTTATAGTCTGGAAGGAAAAACTCTTAAACTTTGACACCATGATAGGCATCCGAATAACTTTAATCAACAAATACATCCACCCCTACCAGATGGCAAGTCGGAATCATCTGATGATGGAGGGAATACCCTTCGAAACATATACTAAGGTGAACATCCCTAATAAGTGAAGTTCCTGTGAAAATTCCATACTCAAATTTGCTACAGATGTCAATATTTCACTGGGTTATTTTCCTAATAATATTAGCATTGTTAAACAGAGCACACAGGTTTATACAGCCATAAAATTGTCATTACAGAAAGTTATATTCTGTAAACACACTCTGTGACCTTAGCAAGTTAATTATACAAAATTATGCAGTTAGTTTAAAATACAAATACTTCACTTACTCTTGGATAAGTCCTGCCCACTTATAGACACCACCCTAATTAATAGCTCCATAAGACTGTACCCCTTACGACTTCCCCTTATGATATTTCATGCATAATCACCAACCTTGTCTTTTATGGAAAATTTTGGCAAAAAACTGCGGGGCTTATACAAAGTAAACGTGGTACATAAAATATCTGGCTTAATTTAGCAAAATGAGTGAAGTAAAAATCTTAATATTTTATTGAACACAAGCTTGACAACTCATCTTAAAATGCAGGAAAAAACACCCAAAAACATAATCGTCACTTTAGTTTTCAAGTTGTGTTTTCAAACGAATCCTTAAATAGCTAATTATTCTCATAGGCCTCTACAGCCAGTGTCAAATCTAAATGAGTCAAAGCTATTTTGGTTTTGTTGCAAAATCCACACAACCTTGACTCAGTAGTCACAATTGAATCACTAAGATTTAAATTACTGATGTATAATTGATCACAAAGTAGAACAACTGGTGAAATATACATGCATGAATGGATGAATATTTATGAATTACCAGCTTTGCAAAGAAGCAATATTTCTTAAATAGAACTGCAATTCTGAGTGATCTGATTTTATCAAATTATTTATAGAATAATGTTGCACATTATTAAGGAAAGGAAAATGATTAGAAAGAAAAATTATATTTATAAATACCAATATAGCATACTTAATGAGCATTATATTGTTTACTTTACAAAACAAACTGAACAAATTATAGTGCATGCTTCAATGTAAATCTACATCAATATTAAATTGTTTTGAAAGTTAGCTCAGTGAAGTCACACAACATCATAATTATACAGGGAGTTAAAATGAACACTAAACTTCACTTTTGGTCTAGTTTATCAGTACTAGCTTCAGCGCTGAAACTAGTACAGGTAACTCCCTCTATACTTATTATGTAAATCAACATGTTTCCATAAAGCATGGGAGGTACGATCAGAAAGCAAATATTTTCATCAACACAGTTATGTTTGTGGTTACTCAGCAAAGTTTAAAATAACTATGCATCTGGGAATTATAAAGTACCGGTACTGGTACTATATTATGTATTCCGAATGTAAGAAAAGTAATTTCATTGTCAAATTATGACGACTTATGGAAAAGTAAGAAAATGAATAAACTGATCTCAGTGTATGTTATGAAAATGAGCACCATGAATTTGGAGCAGGCAGCCACTGTTGATGTTTTGGTACCAATAATGGAAGAAAAGCTGCCATATGAGGGTATTTATAACTTGATTCTTGCAATTTTTCAAGCAATACTGGATATAAGATTCTGTCAGAATTAAAATGTCAAATCATTGCAAAATGGAGAAAAGAATATATTTTAACATGACATCAAAGGGTTGCAGAAATATTATGATACTGTGAAATAGAGAGTAGACATATTTCATTTAATTCCCAGCAACAAAATCTTTATACCAGAATTACTAACACATAGTGAAAGTGCTGCAGCATTTCGGATAGCAGAACAATTGCACCGAATGGAAATATTTATTGCATGTTGTATCAAGAACATGACATTCAAAACACCTGGAATGGGGTGCACACCTTAGGATGTGCAGTACACTTTTGCAATATTGGTTGAAGTCAAATGGACAACTACAATGGGAAGTCAGAAGACTAATGACCTCTGTCCATTAGATTAAATAAATAAATGATGTTTAAAATGTATCCGCTATGTGATGGTTTATCTTAAAACCAAACAACACGTAGCTAAATACTGTATTAAATGTCAATAGCTCACCATTTTATTTGCACTTCTTGTTATTTTCAACTATATCAAAATAATTTTTCATCTTGCTTGTTTAGCTCTTACAATACACCATGTCTGGTTAAAGGTAAGCATAAATAATGGTTTATAATACAAAAATTGCACAGAAGTATAAACTAAACTAAACTCCATTGTGCTACATCCCTGAAGGGATTAGGCCTACCACCCGACCGCTGCATCATCTACCATAGGACGATGGCAGGATTGGGGGGCATGTAGTTAGCATGCCGACACCCACGGCCATTAATGGTGGTTTCCATGACGAAGCCGCTACTTTTCTATCAAGTAGCTCCTCAGTTTGAATCATGAGGCTGAGTGCAACCTATTCCAGACGACCCTACCTCAGAAAAATCAGTGGTGGTACCGGGGATTGAACCCAGGCCTGCATGGCTTAACACAATTCCATCTCCCAGCACTGGAACTTTGTTGGACAGCATGTCTTTCAGAATTGCTATTGTGGTGTTTTGGTTGTAGATTCTGTATACAGCATAATACCTTGTGGATGCTAATGGGCATCTTTGTTCAATGGTTTCCTGCTATGGGAATATCATTCTTCTTCTTCTTCTTCTCATTGGCTCTACAGTTCTTGAAGAACTTTGGCCGCCTTACATATAGAATTCCATTCTTCTCTGTATTCTGTCTTTGTTCACCATCTCTTAACACCCAATTTCTTTAAATCACTCTCGACCCCATCTATCCATCTTGTATTCGGTCTTCCTCTATTCCTCCTGGTTTCCCTTCCAAAACCCTTTTTGGGAATCTTACACTCTCCGTCCTACACACATGGCACATCCATTTTAATCGTCTAATCTTTATTATGGTTACCAGATCTGTGTCTTTATTTATTTATTGTACTAAGAATATTACAGGCTAATGCCCAATTACAATATTCTCGCTTACATTAATACACCAGATTCAAAAATTCAAGTCATATAACTCCTTATTTGTCCTAATTCTCCAAATTCCTCCATCATTCTTTGGACCATATGTTCTTCTTAACACTATCCTTTCCCACAGAGTAATTTGCAATTCTTCCTTCTTGGAGGTTGAAAGGACTGTTGATTTTAGAGTCCCAAATGAATGGATCGATAAGTATGCTCGGTGTACGACATTTATGGGAGATAGTCACCAAACAACAGGGGGCGTGGAAGATTCCTCGTTTTGTGAGCAGTATGATTCTGGAGGCATCTGAGGAAGGGTCGAGGAAAGACTCGAAACGTAATGCAGCATTCTTTTAACTATTCACTGTGAGTAGAATTTTATATATTGTATTTTAAACTCTTCCTTCTTAGTTAATGCCCAGTTTTCACTACCATAAATAACGATAGGTCTTATTAGTGTCGTATATACATTAATTTTTATCTTTCTTGATAGACCTTTATTTTTTAAGCGGTTTTGCAAAGCGAAATAACACCTGTTTCCAGACATTAACTTAGATCTTATTTCTGTCCCAACATCATTATCCTCAGTTAGGATGATAAATAACACAAATAAAAAGCAAATAAATATTCACCTTAAAATCACAAAACTAATCAGAGTGCAGTTAAGAAGAACTGAGATGTCATGTAGATTCTCTTCATACTAATACCTAGTACATCTGCCCTTATAACTGGTATTCAATCATAAATCTAAAGGAGGAACATTTGAACACATGAAAAAAATGATGCACCAGATTTCAGAATGAGGAGAAAGGACTCAAGTTGTCCATGAAGAAGTATATGGATTCTGTGGATTCCAACATTTGCAGAATCAACATCATAGCCACTGACCTAAAGCATCTTCTGGGACCATCATCAACTCAACGATTGAAACTGAATCGTATGTTGAGCAACCTCGTGATGTCCACCTCAAGAAAACTGCCATTTACGTCCAACTATAAAGCATACTATAAAGAAAAGTACAGTCTTGTCCATATGAAGATCACTGGACTGATGACTGAAGCTAAAGGTACCATTCCAGCATTCTTTGTCCAATTCTGTCATGACTTTGGTTTAGATGACCACCTTACCAAATTCACAGCGATCACAGTATTGAAGGCTTCTGTGGCAATTTTGAGGAAGCACTATAATGCAGTAACTCCGCCAACTTGTGGTCATCCTCAGTGAAGATGGTTGAAATATATTTTATTTCAACATTTTAAAGACTTTTAACATTGAAAGGCAGAGTTACTGTATTATAGTAATTTAAATAAGACAATATAGCTCTGTTTTATGAACATTGAAGCATTTATGATTAAAGTTTGAAGTTTGAAGTTTTTGCCTTATAATAATTGTTTTACTCATTCATGGAAATTATCTTTAGAAGATGCTTAAATTATTACCATAAATTATTTTGTTGTATGATAACTCTTGTCCATTTGTTCAGTATGCTTTGTTTGTTCAGCAACCCAGTTAGGGGAAGCAGAAATGAATATAATAAATTTTGTTTCTTTATAAATCATTAATAATAAGAACTACATATTCTTTCGATGACAAGATGATATTTTAGGCAATGCACCATGACACACTTGTTGGAATTGAGATATATATAGAATAGAGGAATAGAAGTAAATAGAAGTTAAATGCAGATAGCCCAGTATCCAAGAATTTTAGGTGGAAGATTCTGTCTTCCTTCCTGTCTTTCTTTTTCCTTGTCTTATCAGATTCTTTGTATGGCAGTTAGATGCTCTTTGTTCTTGTGTTATCTCAGTGGTAAATAAGTGTGGCACAGTACATTAATATGAAGAGACCTTCATACTAAGACAAAACTATTATCCTAAAATCTATTACTGCAATATTTTACCATCTGCTTACTATCTAAAACATCTCTTATATACAAATACATATATTTATATTCTATGTTAAATTATCTGCATTAATCATATACAGTAACTTCTATTCTGGATTTTCCAGAAGATTATTTTCAAATGTTAGAAGAAAGGAAGGAAAAAGAGAGAAAGATTTTATTAAAATAAATGGTGCTGCTTGAATAATTTCAAGTTGTCCTCTGGGCACAGTATACCCTTTAATCCTTACAGGACAAAACAGTAAAATAAGAAACAGAAGAAAATGGGGCTACAAAATAGAGACGAGAGGAGATTGATATACAAAACTAAAAAGAAGAAAAAAAAAATACAGGGAAAAAGAAGGATAAGAAGAAAGAATGAAAAAAAGACGTATACACAAGAAAGAGATACACAGAAGAGGAGTTGTAAGAAAAGAAAGGAAGAACATGAGGAAGAAAAATGGAAGGAAAGAAGAAATTAAAAGATAGTAAAATAACAAGGACAATATAAAAAAAAAAGAACTGAAATGTACACTTGGCCACTGTTCCAAATCTCTGTCCCAATCAAGTTCTTCCGTGATCAATCAGAAGAGATAGTTTTGGTTATAAGACTGCATACGCTTCTCATCGTTATAAATAATGATGGATAGCTGAGTAATCGTAAGGTTTCATAAATGATAAATGGACAAACGTATATCTCACTGTGATATAAATAATCCCTAGTATGACTTACTAATACAACCACCTGGTTGTTGAAGCTGCTCATGTGGAATCATATAAATGCCTGTTACAAGTCAGCATTTTCCCTTTATCCTACAGTACTCTTAGTACAGGATTGAGGGGTAAGCTTCTCTTTCTGGAGGTTATGTGTTCACACACACCTTTACATACCTCTACCTTTAGTACGGGTAGAGGAAGTAAAAATATATCAGGAGTGGGATTGAACTTGGACGCAATCTTTTCTGCAATGCAATCTGGTGGCTTGTCCATTAGCCTAATATAGCTTTACAGCATATTACCTACCTAGTTGCTTTCTAATATGTGTATGAAAATGGAATAAGAAAGGCTTCCCCATAGTATTTCCTGAACAACTATAATGAATCATTTTCAGTACAGGAGTGGATTCAGAATTTCTTTCTGGAGGGAGCACAACTTCTCATGTTGTCTAAAGAATACAGACCTAAAATGAGTTTTGTCTGCACAAGGACACAGATATTACAACAGCCTAAAAGAAATTTAGATTAATGAAGTAACTTTCACTCACATTTTCAAACATTATAGGAAGTAAGTCATATTGTTACTTTATAAGAAACATTTTAAGTGAAGGGTCATTCCATATTACATCAACAAATTTTAAGAAAATTTTTTGCCACACCATTTTTGATTTTGATAAAATTTGGTAGGTGATGTGTACCAGTCTTCTGAACCCCAAAACAAATCTTGTTATACCGCTAAAAAAATTTACTCCTGATATATAGGCATTTGTTTGGAGTACGAACAAGCAAAAAATGTAATTTCAGACCCATTTTCTGAAAGCCGTAGAATTTCTATTTGAATCAGTAGGATGATCACATAGGGCTCATTGGAAAGCTTAAAGAATGGACTTTCATTTGTGCATACTAAATTAGATTTAAGTTAAGTCTAAACAGACGTTTTTAGGGCTCTAATCTTCGTTCGTGAACTGTCGTTTTGCGTAATTTTAGGCATTAAAAAAACAACGAAGGACTTGGAGTAACAGGCCAATTTTTTTTCCAGTTACAATGTGTAGGAAAAAAAAATGAGCTGTTACTGGTGGTCCTTCACCCTGAAAAATTTGCTTAAACTTCGAAAAAAATGTAAATCGTGCTTTTTCTCGGTCCCAAAAAGTAATGTGGGACAGGTGATACAAATCTGAAAATGCCAGGATGAGAAGCCCTTATAGTGTACTTTAAAATAAAAACAAAATCATTCTGTGACTCGAAGGGATAGAGGAGCTACAAGCCTTTGAAATATCAAGAAAACAGCACTTGACCGCTACTGAAAATAGGCTAAGCAGATAGGATAATTACCACAAAATTTAATTTAAATTTACATAAAATACAAAACATTTATTTACAAATGAGAATTTTCCTCAGTTATACAAATTTCTGATTTTTTGTAATTTTTCTAGCAAATTTTCACATTTGACTTCTTTTTAAGCTACATTGATGGCAATTTCAAGTACTGTATTTTCAACTACATCCCCGGAAGGACTTGGCCTACCACCCGACCGCTGCATCGTCTCCCGTAGGCAGATGGCAGGATTGGGGGGCATGTGGTCAGCATGCCGACACGCTCGGCCGTTAATGGTGGTTTTCTGGACCGGAGCTGCTACTTCTCTATCAAGTAGCTCCTCAGTTTGGAATCACGAGGCTGAGTGCACCCCTACCAGACCTCCCTACCTCAGAAAAATCCGAGGAGGTACCGGGAATCGAACCCGGGCCAACGGATCTGTAGTCAGCAACGCTAACCACAAGACCACGCCGGCGGACCTAAAGCTCTTTAAGGTTACATCAAATTAACCGTTTCTGTATGTTAACCTTTTTCTCCATTAGGTCCTCTAACAGATACACAGTACCTTTTCCTTGGCACTATTCGGCTGTACTCATCATTTTCGTAGAAGTCTTGTACAGTTTTGACTGAAACTTCATCAAGTTTATTCCTAGTCCTGTTCTCCCTATTCTGTGGCAAAATCCCGTTCTTTTTCACTAAATTTCTTGACTGGTGGGCTAAGTATTGGCTGACATTAAACTCACTCTGAACTATACTAATACTCCAACTACTAGGAGCTAAACTTACAATGTTCTTTCATTTTTTTCTTTAAGCTTGTGAATTAGTTGCTTGTACTCATTCGCTAAACTGGCAGGCTGCATGTTCATTAAAAATTCCTCATTATCAGTTGAAATGTTCAAATCAAAAGACTTACTTAACTTTCCTGATATACTAACCTCATTTGTTAACACTGAGGGTCTAGCTTCAACTGACAGCTTCTGCGCCTTAACAGGAGAAATACCAAGAACTGAACAAGCATCATTAACTGTTTCAACAAGAATGGTTTCAGGTTCATAAATGTCTGGGCATTCATCTTCACTGTCAGCACCGGTCTCTGTGCCTCGATTTGGATTTTTGATTTTTTAACATTTTGTGCACAATACCTTCTCTGGGATTAATTTCAGCTCAGGATTGCACATGGAAAGTGTCATTGATATTTATCTGAGAGAGATTTTTAATAGGTTTTGAGTGAACACTGTAGGGGTCACAGCAAGACCGTACACAAAATTTGGAAGTATCTGTCCAAAAATTCAGCCTTGTGAAACATTTTATATCATCGCAACCAGTTCTAATTGAAAATAATGTTTTTTGTTCTTCAGTGAACTCGGAAATAGTATTGAGTACTGAAGACCTAGAGTAAGATAATTTGACATACCTCTCCTTTATAAGATGCCAACAGAACACGAACACTCCATCATAGTAATATACTGGTAACAATTTCAATAGCATGTATTCAGCACAAAATAACAATAGTAATAATTTAAAAAAATAAACTAATCAAAAGATAATGAAGCACAAACACAACCTATATGCTATGAATCAGCTCAATAAGTGAATAGTGGACAGCATTCAACAGAGGGGCTGGATTATATGAAGCTATGCATATTCAAACATGACTTGGTCAGCAGCCAGACTCCAATGAACAGTGCGTGTCCAGAACTTATCAGTTATCAGTTAACATATAATTCAATATACTGTATAGAAGAGTAGAGTTTAATCCAGTACCTACACCTAATAAACCAGGATAAGAATGGTTTCTAAATACAGTACTTAAAATTGCCATCAGTGTAGCTTAAAAAGAAATCAAATGTGGAAATTTGCTAGAAAAACCACAAAAAATCAGAAAGTTGTATAACTGAGGAAAATTCTCATTTGTAAATAAATGTTTTGTATTTTATGTAAATTTAAATTAAATTTTGTGGTAATTATCCTATCTGCTTAGCCTATTTTCAGTAGCGGTCAAGTGCTGTTTTCTTGATATTTCAATGGCTTGTAGCTCCTCTATCCCTTCGAGTCAAAGAATGATTTTGTTTTTATTTTAAAGTACACTATAAGGGCTTCTCATCCTGTTATTTTTCGATTTTTATCACCAGTCCCACATTACTTTTTGGGACCGAGAAAAAGCACGATTTACATTTTTTTCGAAGTTTAAGCAAATTTTTCAGGGTGAAGGGCCACCAGTAACAGCTCATTTTTTCCTATATATACCCCTCATACATAAGTGTAACAGGAAAAAAAATTGGCCTGTTACTCCAAGTCCTTCGTTGATTTTTTAATCCCTAAAATTACGCAAAACGACAGTTCACGAATGAAGATTAGAGCCCTAAAAACGTCTGTTTAGACTTAACTTAAATCTAATTTAGTATGCACAAATGAAAGTCCATTCTTTAAGCTTTCCAATGAGCCCTATCTGATCATCCTACTGATTCAAATAGAAATTCTACGGCTTTTAGAAAACAGGTCTGAAATTACATTTTTTGCTTGTTCGTGTTATGGAATGACCCTAAATTAAAAATAACTTAAAGAAAATCTCCTTCTAAATTTAATTAATAGTTACAACACTTAAAGCCAAGTGTCCATTCTAGTCATTTGGTTCACAACTGCAATCTAATTACAAGGTATATTCATGGAGTAAGGGTCGTCGGCTTTTATTTAAATGTTAGTGGGTCTTAGCACAGTTTCACCCATGCGGAGCCATCTACTGGCTATTTACAAAGCTACTGCAGTTGTTTTTTGTTTGTTTGTTTCAGTAGGTGTTTGCCTATCAGTAAATGAAGAAAACAATGTCCACAACAATTGTTTCTCCCGCCAGCTGTGAAGTCTGCACTGTGATTAGATTTTTGTGTGCAAAAGGATCTTCACTTGCTGAAATTTATTGGGAGTTGTGCCTTGTGTACAGGCCTACAGTAATGAGTGAAGGAAAGGTTAGAAAGTGGTGTTGAGTCTTTAAAAATGGCTGCACAAATGTGCATGATGAAGAGCATAGTGGCAGGCTCGGTATTCAGACTAACGAAATCATTGAACAAGCGAACCGAAAACTGCCAAGTGATATGTGACTGACGATTAGTGCTCTGGTTGATGAATTTCCGCAAGTTTGATGTACCTCTATCTACACAATCGTCACAAAAAAGCTCAGATATCACAAATTGTGTGCAAGGTGGATACCGAAAATGTTCACTGACAAGCATAAAGAGCGAAGAGTGTGTAGTGGATGAGTGTTTTTGAACTGCTATCGAAAAGGTGGAGATTTCATTAAAGTTTATCAAAATAAAAAAAGTTTAAGCAATCTCCATACTCAAGTCAAAAAATGATGGCTACCATTTTTTAGGATGAAAAGGGCATCATTTTGGTCAATTTCATGGAACGTGGTTCAACAATTACTGAGATATGCGATCCAAAATCGGCACAGGAAACTGTTGTCCAGCATAATCCTTCTTCACGACAATGCGCATTCTCACACCGCTGCTGTAACTGCAATGTTAATAAATTTTTTATTTTTAAATACTGATACAGTAAGGGCAGCGACCAAGTGTACATACTGGGGTGGGGGACTAATAAGATATAAATTCTTAAAAGTTTCAATCCAGAATAGTTTTTACTATACATGGAAAAAATTATAAACTATGCTTCTGTGTGTAAAATCTGTTTCTATAATATACATTCTAGTATGTACAATATAAAATTTCGAGTCACTTAGCTAGAGATAATATTTACAGCAAATTGTTTGTATGTAACACAGACTGGACATTCACTAACCTCATAATAGAAAGATGATCCACACCTAGAATCTGAAAAAAGATCTTGAAAATTGAAAAAGTTGTTTACAGACAATCGCTCAAGATGAGCAGTAAATGTGAAAAACTGAGCATGCTGCAACTCTTAAAATAAGATACTGCAATAATAAAAACATTTTCTCATGAATAAATTCATTTTGTGTTTCTTCTACTATAGTGTAAAAAGTTAAATCTTTCGTCTTCAGGTACAAGTAACATGTTGTATGGATTATTTATAATCAAATTAAAGTAAGTTTGGATAAAGTTATTTTTAAAACCAGGCGACGTCTATATAAAATATATAAATATGTACAGAGAATTAGGACCGTAATGTCAAGACAAATTTTGATAAAAAAGAAACCAACTAGTGCACTAGTAAAAACATCTGGAGTCAACTACCCAGTGTGCTAGAATATTTGTTGGTGTAACACCTTTCCATAAAACTAATCCTCTGAAATGTATAACCTTCATACTTAATGCTCATAGAAGACATTCTAAATCCTAGACTGCCAAAAGTAAAAAATATTGGCAGGCCAATACATAAAAAATATCTTAAAAACAATTTACTACCAAATAATCATAGGAATCTGATCCTACGACACAGAGAGATCAAATTCTCAGCTTTTAAAACTGGTCCAATCTATGCAGTCACTCGTTACAGATCTCAGATCAAGTTCTCTGCTGCCAAATAGTTAAACCATAGCAAGCATAACTAACTGATGCACATTAAACTTGCCTTTCTGACACAGCAATTTTGTTTTCTGGAGGTGTCTGTGGGTTTGGAACAGTAGTAGGTACTGTGTCAGTAGTATTGTTCCTGGTCGGAGAAAGCAGTTCTTGCCTATCTCTCTCCCTCTCCCTTCCTGGCCTAAATGCTTCCAAGAGAGCTTCCACTCTTTCTTCTGTAGGACCCCATCTCTGGTATCCAGCATTATTTTGTAACCAAACCACCAGAGTTCCATGTGCCGATCTTACATTCAGTTCACTTCTACAAAAAGAAATTTAGGAATGTAATTAGCTATGGAAAATAGGTAAATTATCTAGTATGTAAACAGGGTGTCCCTGGTCAGCATAAAAAAAAAGGCTCACAACATACCATCCAGTAAAAACCAGGAATATACAAAATAGAGTGCAACGACTGTGATAGTGCATACATAGGATAAACCAGAAAGGCTTAAAAAACCTATTGAGAGTATAAATTTAAAACAGACAGAAGATCAGCTGTAGCAGCACATTTTTGAGATGCTAGCCATGAAATTTGTCCATAAGCGCCAGAGCTTTTGATTTGGGAAAAATCTATAAAACAAATTCTGAAAATATACTCATGAATTTTGACATTCCAACTGAACACAATCACATTGCAAAATACATAAAATTGTCACCAGGGGTACAAAGAGATTTTGCTAGCACTCAAGGCCTAGTAGTAGACAAGTAGCTGAAGATGCAGGTAGGCTTGGACTAGTGACCTGAAGAGGGCACTGGGAAAGGAGGTCAGAGGGTGCCATTGCCAATACACTACAGCACATATGCCTCTGTGGGAAACATCCACCACCACTGTTGTGATGAAAGTGGATGGAGGGACCTTGAGATCATATGGAAATCCCCTGTGAAGAGAGGGCTGAAAGCAATCAGATTAAAATTTATATGTGAAATGGAAACATAATATTACATTACATTAACACTAGAACGTCGAGAGGGGTCAAATCTCTACTTTAGACATAGCTAATTAAGTGAGAATAATTTCCTTTTGTGACTTTTATTCTTTTTGTGTGTTCAGCACACTCACCAAAAATCATATTTTTTCTGACATTCAGCTGTGACCTAGCCTATGTCGTTTACCTTACATGCCGGGAGGGGTTATTTTGACCCCTTTGTGCAAAACTATTTTTGGCATACTTGACATCCTAATTGTGCTTAATAGCAACAATGCCCTTTCACCAGATAGGCCTATCCTATTCCTCATTCAGCTCAGTTATAAGTAGGAAGTTATGAGAAGAAGATAAATCTTATAAGTTCAAGAAAAATTATAGCCTAATAATTGGTCCCTCTCACTTGGAAATGAAATACAAAACTAATTTCAGTATTTGCTAAAGAAATGTAAGGAATAGTGCTGTAATAGTTGTTTAAAAATAAAGGGATGATAAAGTTCAAACACTGTATTTTATTACCAGGGGTAAAATTGACCCCTTTCTGGTATTCTAGTATGTAAGAAAAGTTTTAGTGTTAAACAATATAGTAAAAGCAATATGCTAGTTAGGTTGTTGGACGCCAATTACTGAAAATTACTGAAAAAGAGTTGTTTGCATTAAAAAACCAGACACCTCTGGATATAAGGAGTGCTGGATTTAAAAAAATGTCCCAATTTTATACTTACTTTTCAGCCAATAACGCAAGTTTCACTAATGAAAGACATGTACAAAGTTTCCAGCCTTCCAATTTTTCTGCAATCGACAATTCACGATGTTTACATTTTTCACCACCTCTTTTCTTTACTGAATCCATAATGAGGCTATACAGCAGCAAATAAATGATAAAATGAGAAGGAATTCCTGTTAGCAGGTGCAAGCAACATTCAACAGCTGATTCCAAAGTGCAGTGCCTTCAAAACATAAATGGCACCTACAGAAACCAGTGGCACCAACATGGAAAATTTGAAATTTGCTCCGAAATCCATGCCGGAAACCTGAAGGAAGTAGATTTTCAATGGCCAGAGTTCTTCAAATTAATGTCAACCTGTATTTATTTCCTTATCTTCGGGAGGGGGGCAGCAGAGCATCTCTGTGGAGAGGATGTAATGGGAAAATTCTTGTTATCACATGTGGACAGTCACAGTGCAGATGCGGGCAAAGGCCCATGAAACATGTTCTGCCAAAAGCACGGTAAATGCAGTAGTTAGGAATGCTATACGGCTATACGAATATATTATATGGCTCATGCTGTAGGAAGGAATATAGAGTGGAGCTTTTGCAGGACCTGCCTGTGCAAGTAGTGAATGAAAGCGAGGCAATGTTGCCCAGTTCAGGTAATGCCGCGCCTAACAGAAGTGTTACATTGAACAATTTCAATTGACGGCAAGAAACTATACACAAACCAAAAATTTCAAGTGTACCATCAGAAAGAAGAAATTTTTCTGAAGCCAGATGTACAAAAACCATGCTTTTATGACAAGTGGTTGTTGAGCTATGAGGTTTTGAATGATAAGTAACTTTCTTATTAATCACTCACCTCCCGGGGGTAGTCGCAGGAAATCTACACTCTCTTTCTTTCTTCTGACAAGTGCGGCATCAGCACACAAATAGTCGGCAGGGATTGGCACTCACCATTTTCCTTTACATAGCATGAGCCATATATTTCACTAATTCTTAACAGTTTACAAACTCCGTAAAATATGTTCTGCCATCCTTCAATAATTTAAATAATGTAGGGTAAATACACATTACCTGAAACACTTTGTATAATTATAATATAGTCAACCCTCGATATAATGCCCCTCTTTACAGTGCCACAGTGGCACTCGCACTGTGCCAATAAATGCGAATGAAAGGATCTTCTCCCATATAAAATACATAAGAAACATTGTTACTGTGCCAATTTATTTAGTGCCAGTGAATAAAAGACAAGATTTTTACAAAATATAAGGTTGCAGTGATTTCTTTTCAGTTGCAGAATTCCTTTAAAACTGGCGTGATTGTTAGGAAGAATATTTAAGAAACATACTGTACTGTATTTCTAAGAAGTGAGTGAAAACGTAGTGCGGTGGAATGAGGACGCTATGTTAAGAAGTCAGACAGGCAGTCTGTGTGAGGGTAGAGCAGGTAGAAAGAGCCCTTCATACAATGAGACATTCCAAACTTTAACTCCTTTTAGTCCAGTGTCCAATCAGCTGCTAAACACTACACTACAGTTACTCGTATGATTGTTAAAATGAAGAGTGTTACACTTCAAGAGAAACGAGAAGTCTGTGAATACAGTGAAAGATTTCCAAAGTCTAGCCAGCAGGCTATTGCATCATATTTTTCATTATTGTGGGGGAAAACTGTTAGCCGGAAATGCACAGACAATATTGTATTATGCCATTTTTATTTTAAAAATTAAATTTCGTTTTAGCGCCACCCTCGCATTGTGCCACTAAATGTTGGAGAACGGATGGTGGCATTATATCGAGGGTTGACTGTATATTACTTCTGTCATTAGCCTTTTATGTATGCAAAAACTGAGTCAATATGTATGATTATGGTATCAAACAAAAGACTTTTTCACTCAGTTTGGTGAGTTTATATAGTATCATGTTTTAATAAACATTTGGGGGGAAAAATATTTTTTTATTGTTAAAAGTCAATGGGTTGTTTGTTTTGATATCTCAATTTTGATATACCAAAGCCCTGAAACAAATGATGGAACATAACTAAGTTAACATCTCTGTGATTGTGGTCTATATGCATTTATCAAAACCTCATGTACAGCAACATAACCTTATCTATATTAAACTTCCAAGTAAATATGTTTCAATTGAACGCTCCTTACTTATTTATGTGCAATGTATTCCTGTTGAATTGTTTTCAGTTTGAATATTTCCATATTCACCTGAAGCGCTGTTCAGGTGATAAATAATAAATTATAGACATGGCATTATGCAGTAAAATAAAGTACTTACTTTGAAATTACATGCTGAAACCCATGACGATATTCATGCTCAAATGCTGGTACAACTACTTGTTTTCTCTTGAAATGACTGGTTTCAAGTTTGAGAAGAGCATTTGGTGCAGGATCACGCCACTCTGGTAGGAATACAATGAATGAAAGTGGTTCTGGTGAATCAGCAAGGAGTCGCTCAAAATGGTTCACCATTGCTTCCATTAATTCCTCACAAAAGGGAGGATTAGCCTCGAATGATCCACTAACTGCTTTGAAATCCAAAATTGGCCTGAAAAAGTTTGAATCATTACAAATCAACATAAAAATATTGTTCCTGAACTCTTTTAAGCGGACAACAGAATATGGCATGAATGGAGTACTTAATCTTTTAAAGATGTAACCCTCTTCAATACATCCCTCAATAGCAAATCTGACCTATTTTCAGCATAGTGCTTACACCTATCATTAAGTGTAAGTTTCCAGGTCCTCCCAACAAGATAACAACTACAACTCTCAATTTATTTACATGACATTTGAATGACGTTTCAATTGTACAAATCTGGAATCCTATATCCCATATGTTGGGGCGAAGGGTCTCCAAGTGGAGATTTCAGTTACCTATGGGAGTTTTGCTACGCTTATTTTCCGAGAGAGGGCAGAGGGACAGGTGATAAGCTCATCGCCTCTCAATGCCCCTACGGAAACTAAGGTATTACTTGGATGTGAAAGGGCCAAGAAATATTGTCCAGAGGCTCTAATTTAGGCTTGGAGTTCTTTTACGTGACGTAAATCTACGATACGGGCACCCCAGCTTAAAGTCCCTCCCGGAAGACTCCGTGCCCAGGATTTTTACGTCCTGAAAAATTGATCGTGGCCAGGTTTGATCCTGCGACCTTCAGATCTAGAGGCGGGTATGCTACCTCCAGACCACCGCAGCTGACAATTGTACAAATACCAGTATCAATACCACAAATATTTCACAATTTAATAAGAATCATATATCCACTTACCCTCTTGAGCCAAAGTAGGAGTCAGTGTCAGCAAATGCAGAACAATACTGTTTAAAGTAACAGTTCAATGGTGAAGCAAAACACTCGAATGTTACTCCAAACGTCCTGTTCAGAGTCTCAAGTACAGTGACTGGAAGAGCCCCTTGAGTACCCTGGCCTTCGTTTTGTCCACTCCCAAAGAATGTTTTATATCTTTTCAATAAGCACCATACTCGAGGAAGGAAGAGCTCAAATTTCTTGTCATCAAAACAGCTGTATCTGTATAACTGTTCCTAAAAACAAATAATTATAATTGTCAACTATGAAAGTATGAGAAAAATGAATTCTTTGATTGTAAATTGAAGAATATGGCGGCACAAATTATATTATAAGTTTAATTTACTATAAGAGTTGACTATACACATTTTTAGAATTCACTTACCATTATTTTGGTATGATGCGTTTCAAGGAGATTCCTCCTCATTTTCAAATACAGTACGATGTCAACAGCCAAATCCTTCTCAGGAAGATCTTGGTGTGCACTTGGTGGACTTTTTATGAACTTCTTGATCGGATTGTCTTCTTCAGGTATTTCAAAATTCATTAATGAGTTTTTAAATTTTGTAATATTAATGTTCTCCCATATTTCCAGATCTTTATGATTTTGGACTGACTTTAATAATTTTGCTTCTTTAGAAATCTCATGATCATATTCCTAAACATATGATGCCACAGCTGATTTCTCAATTTTCTACAGTATCTGATGTGCCATTTTACTCTTGTGTCTTGGATGTCATTTCACTACCGAAACAGTGAATAAATACAAAAGAAAGAGGCAAGAAAAATTTACCGCTGCCCTTCAAGATAATTTATATTCTTCCTGAGAAGGATTGGGCAGTTGACATTGTATTTGAAAAAGAGGAGAAAGTTCCTTGAAACGCATCATACCAAAATAATAAGTGAAGCATAAAAATGTGTATAGTCAACTCATATAGTAAATTTAATTTATTATTGTGGCTTCACTGTGTAAGTTCAACAAGATCTTAATTTATTTATATTATAAGTACAGTCAACCCTCAATACAATGCCACCATCCGTTCTCTAACATTTAGTGACACTAAGTGAGGGTGGCACTAAACCGAAATTTGATTTTTAAAATAAAAATGGCATAATATAATATTTCCTATGAATCTCCAATTAATAGCTTTCCCCCACAATAATGAAAAAGTGATGCAATAGCCTGCTGGCTAAACTTTGGAAATCTTTCATTCTGTTCACTAACTTCTCATTTCTCTTGAAGTACAGCCTAACAACAGCTCTCTACATTTTAACAATCTTACGAGTAACTTTAGTGTAGAGGTTAACAGCTGAATGGACACTGGACTAAAAGAAGTGAAAGTTTGGAATGTCTCTTGTATGAAAGGCTCTTTCTACCTGCTCCACCCTTCCGCAGGCTCTCTGTCTGACATCTTAACATAACCTCCTCATTCCACCACACTACATTCACAGTTAGTGGCAGGGGAACACTCACTTCTTGGAAATACAGTTCAGTATGTTTCTTAAAAATCTTCCTAACATTCACGCCAGTTTTAAAAGAACTCTGCAACTGAAAGAAATCACTGAAAGCTATATTTTGTAAACATTTGTCTTATATTCACTGGCACTAAATGAATTGGCACAGTAACAAAGTTTCTTATGTATTTTATATGGAAGAAGATCCGTTCACTTGAATTTATTAGCACAGTGAAGGGTGGCACCGTAAAGAGGGGCATTATATTGAGGGTTGACTGTATTTATTAAATCAGAACTTTGACACGTGCTACTTTCATGTTCAAAACATAGTTCTATGAGGCATGACCAAAAGAAATCTGTTTATGTTATATAAGTGAATAAATGGAAAGAGAACATATGTTATCACAGTAGCACAATAAACATACACCAACAAATAAGCGAGCACATGTTCAGTCTTTTTGCATATCTATGCTATAGACTGGTGAGCATATGGCAAACAGGTGAATGTAGTGGTGGATCTGTTTTATTTGACCATAGACATTCATCAAACAATGCTACAATCTAAGTAACTGGACACAGATGATCTTGGATTCGTGTGAGGAAAAGTATCTTACGCTTTGTCATTATTCATTATTTATGCCTAGCCAATTTTATTCGTTGAAACTGTTATAAACTGAATCACTGTTTTTTAATGGATACAAATTGAGAAGCTACTTGATTGAGAAGTAGCGGCTCTAGTCACAGAAACCATCATTAATGGCTGATCACATGCCCCCCAAACCTACCACCTGCCTATGGTAGATTACGCAGCAATCGAATGGTAGGCCTAGACCCTCCAGTCATTTAGTGCCATGGAGTTTAGTCTGTTTTAGAAACACAATACTAAATAGTTTAAGATATCCTGTTTTTGTCTTTAAAAAAAAAATTGTGCAAAAATCTATTCACAAAATTCCAGGGTACCATTGTATAGGTAGATTGTGTATAAGATTAGATTAATAAATATTTTATTTACCAGCCACATTTTCAAAGAACTGTAGCACATGTGAGCAACTTCACCATCATCGCCAACCTTTATTTTAGAAGCAAATAACTAGTAACATGAGTGCATGCATTAATGACATATTGACATATGAACTTACAAAGGGTAAGTAAAAAGATAATTCTGATATATTTAAGCTACACAGATGTAATGATGCATACCAATTTCTGAAGATGGGTGGTGTTGATGTACATGGTGTCTCCATGATACCTAAGCAAGGTTTGATCCCGTTCCAGCAGGTATTCAATTTGAGGCAGTCGAGGAGAAGGAATGGCAAACTGCACAGGATAGCACCACACCTTACGGAGGTTTGGCATTTGTACTGGCGTCACCACTTCTAAAAAGCCATACCAAACAGAAAATATATAGTGCAATATAATGGACATGTTAAAAATTACCAATAGATGTCTAAACAATGCACTCATGGAGACAATTATTTAGGTGACTGAAGCTGGAAGGAAAAATACTGATGGCAGCACATTAATAAGTGTCAATTGAAAAAATGCAAATAGTAAAAAAAGTTTTACTTGTATGCTTTTAACCACTGAAGCATGAATAAAATAATATTTGTTATTCTCAAATATTTATAAGAAAGTGAGACACAAAGGCAAGTCAATATTAAAAAAAAATAATTTAAAGTCTAAGGAATAATTTTCTGCATAAGTTTAAAGATAATATTACAGTTGAGAAGTTAATATTTTACCTGATATACCATGCTCCTTTAAAAGATCACTATGTTTTTCTTTTACTTTTTTGGCATAGTCAGCTGATAAATGATATATTTTTAAACAAATTCCTTCAACAGATTCTTTGACAGTCTCCATAAGATGAGGCTGACATTGTCGCTGAAACAAAGATTAAATCAAGTGAGAAAAAAAAATAGTATTGTTGCTATTTAATATGAACGATTACAGCACTTTACACATACACATCATGAAGAAAGAAATGAGGAAAGATGCCTGTGGATTACACTGAGCAGCAGTTGATTATAGTCCTACAAGTTAAAAGAAACCTGTAAGGAACGAAGCTGTGATTGCTGCAGCAAGTCACAGCTACGTTCTCCACAGGCCACGGAGATTGTCTTTCTAACTTGTCAGACTTTTATATCCTGTCATTAGATAGTGAATCATACTATTTTATATGGACTGAAAAACCTGCATATGTACCATCTGATTAAAATTACATCACCAAATTAATAAAAACACCAGATATTGAAATTTTAAAACAAATTTTCATACAAAACAAAACCACTTTCATAGTTCTTTATGAACTGTATAAGCTATAGAATTCTGTTATATCATACCTTTAGATGGGCTAATCGATCCTGAAAATCATCATATGTGGCACCAACTGTTCTCCTTAACCACTGAAATGTTTCTTCAACATTCCATTTCACTACTTTTCTACTCTCTGGTGTTGCATTTCTGGGAAAAAGACATACAGAGAAAGAAATATAAAATATACAGGATATGAACACGATGTTCAAAATGGGATTCCAAAATGACACAGATTAGGATAATTATAATTCTTCCATTTGTCTTACCTCGACTCAATCATCTTTTTAGCAGCTTCAGCATATCTTGAAAGCTGCTTTCTAGCATCCCCAGTAAATTTCGGTCTCACAAGCTTTATAGGTATGTCATTCATTATCTCCCTATACATTGACATTGAAATTTCTGGGAAGCAATTACTCGGTAATAATGGATCACTTCCTGTGTCAATTACTTTTCTTTCCATCAGCCAGCGATTAAAAGAATCTTTTGGTGCATCAATAGCTAGAAACAAAAGAATATAGTAGAATTAATAAGATAAGTATTTGTAAGTACTAAATTTTACATTATCATGATCAAATTTGTTGAACTTCGATTTAATATCCTAATTAGACTTGGAAAGTTATACGCATTTGGGAAACAGAGATGCATGGTGGCAATGGAAATCACGTGACGTGACCTTCAGCCAATAGGCATCAGGCATTAGTCTTTGTCTAGCTTCAGTAGTAGTGCATTCTGTGCAGTGATTTTTATATTAAAAGTTATTACACAGTTTTTGGACTATTTTTTAATGTTGATGCATTCAATCACTCATTCGAAGAAAAGCTAAACCTGAGGTTTTACACAGACAAACAAGGGAAATGGTGTATAAAGTACATCAGTACCTCCTGAAAGAGGCAACGCAAGTAGAGTGCTTGACATGTACCGTGGTCAAGGTTGCCAAATGTCAAGACCATACAGCTGGATTGGTTGTGAGTGAGGGAAAATTTGTTTTAGAAAGTAATGGGTCTGTGTTTTATAGATCACCTGGGAAGCGCCACAACCCTCATAAAAAAATTACGGATATTAATGATTCCTTGCTACTGTTGGGGAAAAAATTGAGAGGTGAAACAAAAAGGGTGCTAAAATCAAACTCTTATCATGCAACTTTATTTTGTCATAAATTTAAATAATTTGTATCTTAAGTTAAGGAAATATATGTGGAATTCTGAACTTACAGAATTAAATTTAATAAACAAATTACATAAAGTATGAACTCCAAACTATGACTTACTGTAGCAGATAAGGGTATGTGACTTTCTATAAAACAGATTTTCTCTCCTCAAAAAACATTTGGCTTGTAACCAAACAAAACAATAATAAAATAAAGAATGACTTACCTTCCCTAGAATGGCATAATTCTTGATAACACTGTCTTAGTTTAGCAGCCAAAGAACATCTTAAAGTCTCGATATCCGGATGTGGATGAGGTAAGATTGTGGGTGGTCTCTCGTATATGACTACATTCGTCTGAACTTCTAAATCCCAGGGACCCCTGTTGGGAAAATTAAAAAATGTAAGATTACAAGACAACATAAATTCTAATTAATATCCACAAAAATAGAGAAAACATAATGAATTCTGATAGCAGCTTTTGGTATCATGTAGAGTTTAATAGATATCAGTTTGCAACTGACAAAATCAGAATGCCAACAAGAGTTCTTGCGTAACATACCGTAAGTGAAGTATTCATGTGGTTCAAAATGTGTAAAATGCTATGCCACTTGAATTATGATTAGAAACTTTTAAGTTCATTTAGAATATCAAAACACAAAGTTTTTATCATATCAAAACCAGAATTTACTGCAATACTGACCAATATTATTTTGGGGGGAAAAGAAAGAAAGAAAGAAAGAAGAAAGAAAAAAAAAACCATGTACCATGAAGTGAATTATAAATTACCCTATTCTAATTTCACTTTTCGTTCAAAGTAGTTGTAAACAAAGCCACTTGACAAGGAATTGCCTCATTGGCTGGTGGACGAACTACAGCTCTTGCTCCTAATAAAATAGTTTGACTCAAATCATAATGCTTTGTAGCCATTTTCATGCAGAGAAATTTAAAAACACATTTCTCAAGCAGATCTGTTTAAGAAACGAAATTAATTCAGTCAGATTTACCTGATGTATAATAACTAATTGAACTAACAGAACCATTACAACAGAGTGTAAATAGTAGACGTTTACGACGGCTGTGCTCATGCTCAAGCAAGTCATCAGTGTACTCCTTGTCACATGGCGTGCGTTGTATTTAAAAACTAGTATCATGGCTGATAAACAACTGTCTGCAACTGTAGTAATCCACACTGATAACAATCAAATTATAATAAAGCCGTAACCAAAATAAGATTTATTTTTGAAAGTGAAATGCCTAGTGCAGTAAACTATTTGTAAGCTGGAATGAACTTGACACAACCCCCTCCCAAGAATTAAGTATGACCTGCCGAATGTGCATTCGTTTATTTATTTGTTATTAATAGTAAAGAAAACTAAACTGCTTCATATGTTACTTTTTTGATAATGCAGGAACACATCTACAGTGCCTAATACCACAGGAGTCAGTACATTCCACTGGTACATGGGGTGTTTATTCAGCTGCTGGCACAGCGGAGGATCAGTACAGGGTAGTCTGGGAACTGTGAAGTCAAATTTGTAACTTTATCATATTTTAGTGTGATATTTCATTGTGTACTGTGTTTTAAAGTGTGTGTATTGCCCAGGGTAAGATATTCTTTGTGGGAACGGGTGTATATAGGCTACACAACACGTACATGAGGACAAGAAAGTCATGTGCTAGAACAAGACAAAAATATCGTCAAAAGTTACAGGTAATCTATAGCTCTCATAAGGTTGGCACAGTTACAAACTGGAATTAATGAAAATGAACAACATTAAAAAAAAAAGAAAACGCCTCTGAAAAGGGCAGCCGACATTACAAAATGAGAGAATTTTTTTATACTCATTATCTTCTGTTAACTATCTATGATTATCTTAAACTAGCTTAAAAGGCCCGGCGTCGCCCGGGTTTTTTATTTTGTAATTGGAAATTAACTTATGAAGGACTTTAGATTTATAAATTCTAGGTCCTTATATAGGTATTTATAATTTGAAGTAGAAAGAACGACTTATCACACTCAAACTATCCCCTAAGAAAATGTTTGAAATAGCTTTTATGGCTATATGTAGAATTTTGCATCCCATCGCTTGTACAGTACACAGTAAGCCCGGGAGGGGTTCTAATAAGAAGAAACAGAAATTCCGGTAACATAAAATTGTATTATCGTGGCTGAAAATTTTGTTTCTCACTCTCATGTTACCATAAAACCGTTTTCGGAATGAAATTAAACAGAAATACAATATCACTTTCATACATCTCTTCCCAAAACATATTACCTTACCTCGTATTGTTTTCTCTATTTCCAGGCTAGAGGAAGTAATGTGACTGCATTATTTTCGTGAATTTCATTCTGTGATATAATAATATATATATTACCATACCTCGTATTGTTTTCTCTATGTCCAGGGTAAAGAAAGTTATGTGACTGCATTATTTTCGTGGATATTAATAGTTCTCTCATTTGTTTCTCTCATTTGTCAAATTTATTCTACTTTCATTTTTTTCCCACGGCCATCTGAGACCCGCTGGTAACAATATGTTTTAATGTCAAATGTGATTCGGATTAGATAATTCTGTGTAAGAAGGGATTAAGTATTCTCAAAAACATTTGATTTTTGGCATTTAGAATCTGAATTTTTCAAAATCCTTTCTTAGTGAACACCTACATTATGAAACGAAGGTACTGTCAAAATTCCAAGTCTCTACCTGTTATAGTTTAGGCTGTACGTTGATTCCTGTCATTCAGTCAGTCATTCAGTCAGTCAGGACAAAGCCTTTTATATATATAGAGATACTAATTAGGTCTAATTTTGTACAGATGCCTTCATTATTTAAAAATAACTATCATATTTTTCAACATTGGTGCATGTCATAAAAAATTATTTCAGAAGTAAATACAATACTACTGAGAAGACTGGAACAGTAGAATATCAAATTAACATTCTGTTTGAATACATTACTTTGCAGGGCAGGTAAATCTTCATGTGGTATTGTCATATGCTCAGCGGAGTGACATATGAGGTGGTCGGTCACATGTTGAAGGTGGACGGGGTGTATGAAGAGATTTCTTTGGGAACAGTACTTACTTCGATCCTCTGTCGGAGTCCATTTGGTTAAGCACCTCAGCTTCCACGGCTACTTTGCCCAGGGGTATTGCATGAATCATCTCGGGTATAGTTTTATAGCTAGTTATACCTTTTGAAATGATAACCACACTATAAACTTTTGACTATCGGAATTTATTCATATAAACTGTGTAATTTGTGTAACTGTTTGTGCGTCGTCACCACTTTTGTTTCACTTGTCATTTACTTACGTGAATTATTGTAATTTTCTTCTTTATCACAAATGAAATAAAACTCACACGCTTATATATTCTGAATGCGTTGTGTTTCGTATGTGACAGTGGCTGTGAGAATCGCCATAGCTAGGTTTAGTTTCCGCGAACTTCTCCACGGAAGCACGATGCAACGATCCGCTCTGTTCGAAGAGTAATGATGGAGTGTTGTCCTACTGACGCTCTCTTTGGAGCTTAAGAATGCTTTTCTCTCATTGGCTGCATTCCTCGTTACGTAAATCATTCTTATTGGTTAAACGAATTCGCGGTTTGGAATTATGAATTTAGTACGTTGTATTTTAAATACATACGTTTCTTTTACAGTTAAGATTTCGAATTTGGAATTAAGAAATAATAATAATAATCGAAACGAGAATTTTGATACCGAAAATAATAATAATAGTAATTTGGATAACTTGAATAAATATTAATTATCTATTGTTTTATAAATAAATCGAAAGGGTGGAATAATTCCAATTTCACATATTAGGGCTTGTTTAACATCTCCATTGAACTTAAAGTGAAAACAGAATACAGAATTAAATAGGTCATGTAAATAAATCCTCTTCAAACTAATAAGACTTCATTAAGGCATAAACCGAGGCAATTAATGATAAAAAATTAATTATCCAGAGATGACAGAAATTGACAGAGATTAGATCAGAATTCCATTTAACACAACTGAGATGTGTTCAGCATCTATTACAATGGATACCAGACAACAGAAAATATAAGACTAACATATTTTTCTATTCATGGCAACACAGCATAAATATTAATGTGAACCTTTTACCAATATAAAGAAATCCATAGATAAAGAAGCAAGAAAGAATAAGAAGAAAGAGCATAATCATCATACATACGCTAAAATAAATTTCTTTGCTACTGGACTGCCCACACCTTCTTCCGATGCTCTTCGTTTAATAGCTACTGGCCCAGGTGGTCCATTCACAATTGGAGGTGGGTTGCATATTCCAAGAGGATCAGTAATTGGATCAAACTGAAAATATAAAGTATAAATTAAAACTTAATCTTGAGTCATTCAAAATAAATATTAAAATTTTATTGTAATCTTAGCCTACAAAGGATGCAATAAATCTGGAGAATTTAACAAACAATTTGCTATCACATCTTTGAGCTATGCTTTAATTAATTATGACAGCTTACATGAGCATAAATACAGTTTCAAAAAATATAAACAAAAGTAATACTTGAATTGTCTGCGCTGTATGAGAATTAAAATAACTAGAATAAATAAATACTTCATTTGATCGATCAATCATTGTCTACATCCTGCTACATTCTCTGCTTTGAGCTGCCATCTGTAGCTAAATATTTCAGGCAACTTATTACACCATTCACCGAAATGCATTATAATGCTGTTGTGTTATGACAACATGCAGACATCCCCAGGATTGCTTAAATCAGTCTAAACTTCAAGAAATATGTGCTGTACGCTTGTTTCAGAGGAAACTGACAAATTATTTACAATTGTTTGTCCATTTATGATTGCAAAAGATATTTGCAAATCAATTCAGCACCACCAGTTTGCACAGTGAATAATATGTTAGCAGTGAAAAGGTTAATGAGAATAACAAGATGAGAAATCTCAAGTAGACTCACTTTCAATTCGCTACTACAAGAAACCTCCGAAATACACTACAAGAAATAAAATCCTGTAACACAGTGAGTGAACTAGATCAAGCTGTCAATAATTTAAGTAACAATATAATTAAAATTGCAAAAGGCAATTTACCTAAACTTTCTTACACATCTGTTAAAAACTTCTGCTGGAATGAAGAACTTGTAACAATGCAGAAAAATGCATTAGTCTTCCAAAGATGATACAAGCACTGTTAATGCCCACTTTTGCAGCATAAGGGAGTACAGCCTGTGGCTTATTTGAATATTATTATTATAAAAACTAATCATTCATTATTAACATGTACTTATACATTTTATCATAATTATTACTGGGCTTTGCATTAACTTTCAAAGCAGAGCCCGTGTAAACAATAGAGCACTTGTGCTTAAGAGAGTCTGCGGTGGCAGTAGGCCTATGTTAATGTTAAAGTGATGCCACTTACTGCCAAAGTTAGCCGCAAATGCGGGTGGTCATGTTGAAGACCCGATAAACAAACAGATGGAATGAAAGCAATATTTAATAATACGACCACCCGGCAAGCAATGAAAAATATACAGAATACATTTTTTGTAAAATAAACTTTTGATGAAATCATGTGTAAGCATAAATTTGAAGTATAATTAGTGACAGCCAATCAGAATTTAGCTATCCTAGAATATTATTTCTATTGGATTTTTAGATGTGTGGATAGGGTCTCTTGTGCTTTGAGAATATTCTTGTATTGATATTGTAGAGTCAGTCGCTTTAAGTCACTCAACATGTAAAAGTAGATCAGCGGTATCCATTAAGTGAGGGGTGCACTTCGCACTGTGATATTTCAAACTACAAAAATAATTTCATTACAGTTTAAATCAACTATATTAACGATCATAATACATGTGTGTAATAATTGTATCAAGATTTACAATACATCCAGTGTTAATTGCAATATTGTGAGTTCTGTGTTTACCCGTTGTAACCTTTTTCACTGCTCTCAGAGAACTGAAAGAGAACCTTGTCGCTTGGAACCGACTCGAACCCAGGACAACCCAGCAGCCGAGGTGCAAAGTGATCACAAGTAAATGATACAACTTTATCTCATCAGAGTATGGTCAAGCTACAGGCGGAGATATGAAGAAATAAATTTGACAAGGAAGAGTACAAAAATTTAATAATAAAACAGAAACTAAACAGCTGCAAAGAATTGTGCTCATTTCCAACAAAGAGTAAATCGAGGGGACTCATCTATAGGCTATCGTGGAAGCCTATAAACTTAAACAATAATCGTTTTTAAAATTATTTCAAAACCAGTGGATAAACGTTAAAAAAGTTAAAACGCGACAATTCGACTATACCCTTGAGTCTTCTTCAGGTGACACCTCAATCAATACTGATCATAAGGAAGACTGTGTTTCGTCATGGTAACCCATCTGTCTACCATCGATAAAACCAGTGTTTCTAAAATATCTGTTTTTCCAGTCATTTGGAGTTTCGCTTTCGCAGGAATTACGCAGGCAGCCGGGGAATTTTTACCACTGGATTTTCCCTTCTCAGTCTCCTCATTACATCCAACCACTCATCCCCTATATCACCATCATGCATCATACCTATTTAAACGCACCCCCATGACGAAACTGATGATTGAGGTGTCACCTGAGGAAGACTCAAGGGTAGATATCAATTTCAAAAGAAGCTTAATTTTTGTCTTCATAAAAATGTTCAATGCTCATTTCATTCTTCTCAGTAATTATAGGCTATATCAATACATGAAACACCTTTGAAAGATTTCTTACAAATCTCTTAGCCCTAGTTTACATCCCTCATCAGTCATACTTTGCCTCTTCCCAGACAATATTTTACTGGACTTTTACCAAATGAAATCTTCATTGTGTGAGGCAATTGGACTTCTACTCATGAAATATTAATCTTGCTATCTTTGTAAACATACCTGAGGTTTTAACTGAGGCATTTCCCACAAAGATTCGCCGGTTGTTTTGTTCCAGAAGTATGGACGATTTTCACGTTTGCTCCAAAACTTGCGCCAACCTTGCTGAATTAATTCTGGTGGAAGCTCAGGTTCCATGAAAACACCAGGAGGCATTCCCTGAGGAAGAAAAGAATATACATTAATCACCAGATTTTTGTGCTTTTTAAAAATGGCTACAATCTCTATATATATATATATAAAAGGCTTTGTCTGACTGACTGACTGGAATCAACGTAGAGCCTAAACTATAACAGGTAGAGACTTGGAATTTTGACAGTACCTTCATTTCATAATGTAGGTGCTCACTAAGAAAGGATTTTGAAAAATTCTGATTTTAAATGCCAAAAATCAAATTTTTTGAGAATACTTAATCCCTTCTTACACAGAATTATCAAATCCAAATCACATTTGACATTAAAACATATTGTTGCCAGTGGGTTTCAGATGGGTTTGGAATTAAATTAAATGGAAGTTTGACAATTACAGTTGGCTTTGTCTATTTTTGTCATACCTTGAAATAAAACTTTTGCGATCGCTTGAATGTTGTAAGCTCTAATATGGTCAAACATTGTTTTATTTGGACGAAACTCACTATACAGGGGTTTTCTGGACCAAGGAACTCGAATCTGAGGTCGCTTTTACCAGGCGACACTATCTAATCGTGGTATGTAGTCCACGTGATTTAGGTGTTAATAAATATAATGATTTGAGCCAATCCATGTGAAAGTGGACAAAGGTGGTTACATCTTTTTTTTACGTGACATAGACATGTTATATATCAAAGTAAAGGGAAAAGACTGTAGAATTTGAAAATAGATTCATAATTCTATTAAATTAAAAGTATCAATATAATAATAACTGCTGAAATGTGAATTTTTTTCGTTGACTAAAATTTATAATTTAACATGTTGGCTAGTACTGCATTATATTCATGGAATCAGTAGATTTGCTGCAATTTTTAATTTCACCCACAAAAGAACAAATAAGTGAAGATTTTGTCATCATAAAACAAATTTTTAAGATCAGTTTAAGTGAAGATATTCATCAAATCAATTTTCAGGGTATCCTTGTCACACCCGTCACAAAAAACATGTAATAGTTTGGGTAGAAAGCCAAGTAATCATTGTATAAAATGGAAACTTGGTAAAAGTTAAGATATTTCAATACAGAAGACACACCTAAAATATAATTTTGAAATGCCTACTATTTTGGCTTAATTTTGATGTGACGGGTGTGACACATGCTGTGTGACGGGTGTGACATATGTTGTGTGACGGGTGTGACATTTATGTAAAATGCCTTTTGCAGCTTTTGTATAGTGATTATTTCATGCAGATGTTGAATAAATCATATGTTTGCATTAATATTATCTTTAAAATGGCTCTTGGACTTCCGTGGAAGAGAACAGAACTTCTTTGCAAGACAAAGAAACTACGATCTACCAGCTTTGGCTATGGATGACATAGGTGACCGGTGGAAATGTCACAAATGTTTTTATGTTGGTAAAGAAGTAAGGTAAAGATCTAGTGATCCCTATAATGGCCATTTTAGGGTTCAAATGTTCAACCTTCAACATTTTTAAACTATTAGCACATGAAGGTGGTAAGGTTGTCAGTCTTATGCACTGGCTGCCTTTACCCCAAAATTGCTTCTGGTACCCATTTCTGTTAGACGATGAGTTGACCTCAGGGCCATAGTGCCAGCAGAAGGATTAGGCCAATTGAAAAATCTCAAAAACCTCATCAATAATTGAACCTGTGCCCTTCCGGTTTGTAGCACAGTGCCTCAACCAGCAGAATGACACTGTACCCCAAGAAACTAAGTGAGAAGTGATAGCCTAATTCATTCTGTGCCTGATTTCTGTACTGGTAACTGTGTATCTTAGAACTGCTAAGAAATTCAGACAGACAATACCTCTAACAGCCGATGAAATGAGTAGGCCCACATGGAAACAAATGAAGGAGAACAGATAGAAAAACAATCAGCCAATCTAAATATAGCTACACAATATTATTTTTGTATGAGAGACAACAAAAATGTCCTGGTGACAAGAATAACCAGATCCACATCAATTCAGTAAAAGTTTGTGAAGAGCTCAGGCTTCCAAGTAGTCCAGGATTTTAGAGTAGAGGACAACAAAAACTGCCTAACTAGTACCGGAGGAACATTTCACTTCACAACTTTACACTAGCCTGTTAAACATATGGACAGAGTGGAAAAAAGACTACGTAACAAGGGAATTCTTTTTTATGCTGAGATCATGTGTTGGGATTCCCCAGGATTGGTATATTATCACAAAAAATTTTCATGAAATTTATGCAAAATGGTACAGGGGCAGAAGGTGCAAAGTGTGGTTAGCGTTGCAGATTACAGATCCATCGGCCTGGGTTCGATCCCCGGTACGTCCTAGAGTTTTTCTGAGGTAGGGAGGTCTGGTAGGGGTGCATTCAGCCTCGTGATTCAAATTGAGGAGCTACTTGATAGAGAAGTAGCGTCTCCGGTCATGAAAACCATCATTAATGGCTGTGGGTGTCGGCATGCTGACCACATGCCCCTCAATCCTACCATCTGCCTACGGTAGATGATGCAGCGGTCGGGTGGTAGGCCAAGTCCCTCTAGGGACGGAGTTTAGTTTAGTTTAAGTCTCGGTTATAAGTTGATGTTGTCACATCCGACATGTCACACCCGTCACGTCACACCCGTCACACTGATAAAGTAAATTTTCAATTACTATATAAATATTTTTGTAAAATCTAATTATGCATTTCAGTATGTTTATCAGTCCTCTTACTTGAAAAAATAAAACAAATATAGTGAAGCTAATCAATTCACAGAAATTTCAATTAAACCTACATAAGAAAAAACCTTTGTCCAATTATGGTCACACCCGTCACATGCACAATATATTTTCCAGCTCAAGCATACAGCCTTGAAAAAAACATTAGATCATATTTTGTACTTCAATGGGTTGGTATGTTAACACAAAAAACTTTGATGACTTTCCTGCAATATGGTTCAGAGGTAGAAAGAAATAAGTGTAATGAAATCTGTCCAAATGTCACACCCGTCACTATGGATTGGCTCATTTAACTATTATGCTCTTAATTTTTAATTTTTGAAATAATTATCGCGGGCGAAGCCGCAGGCACATGCTAGTGTTTTATATGCCAAGATCTTTGTGTTTGAGCCAAAATTAAAGAGATTAATTACCCTGATATGTTTCATATTACTAGGCTGACGAAAAAATTCTCCTAAAATGTTTGATTTTCGTCCAAGTAATCAGTTATTCAGAAGTTGAGTTCAGAAGTTAACTGAATTCCCAGTCCTTATTTGTGTTGAATGAAAAATATATTGCCCTATAAAAATTATTTTACTAAGAAATTACCGGTAGACCTAATTACTTTTATACTGTATTTCATTATAGTTTTTCATTCAATTTCAGTTTCTCCCCTCTAGAAAATAGCATTTTATGCATTTTACTCAAATAAGTGGTTTATAGCCTATTTAACTGACCAACACTTACGATAGGAAAAATGCATAATCACATATATGCAACAGATTTATCTAATAATTCACTTATTTTATCACATTAAGGTCATAATATTTGCCTATGGATGTCTTACGGATGGTGAACAAGTCTTTAGTTCAATTCGTTCTTCAATACGGTATTAAGTTATAGGGTGAAGTTCTTATAATACCGTAGTACTATTGCACCGCTAACATTATCACACAAAAAAAGGTTATAAAACATGCCTAAAAATTATATTGGTTATCCATTAGATCTATTACATTTTGAATTCTAAGTATTCAAAACCACCAAATTTACTACAATGTTTTATTAAATTACATTCACAAAACACATTATAAATTTCCCCTTTTATCCCATAATTATAAAACTAAACACTCTAATTTAATGTGCTTAATAATAAAGGGAATGCGCACAAATGTGCATGTTTAACACAGTGTAAAATTAAATGTCTTTACTATATGCTGTGATAGATATGATACTTTCCACACCAGTGTCCACAAAGTTCACACATACAGTGTTCGTCAGGGTCATGAAACGTCTTCCGTGCACATATCTTATGGTGGAAACCATGGGCCGCAAGTCTGGTCGTGACATGTCTGAGCACGAAGTTCGTCTTCATCCAGTCCGTATACACCATGGTAATGTGCTTGAACCCAAAAGTTTATCAACTGCCGCCTCCAATCTTAGTCCCTGTGGTCCTAGGTTATTATACATTAAAAAGTTCCCAGATTTTCAAATGTTCTTGATGTTCATGAATTCAAACATACTTAAGTAACTGGTATATTAATTATAATAAAAAATTACAGTTATTTGGAATTTATATGTAGACTAATATTCTTTCAAAACCGTAAGATAGTTACTTCACACTTGATTTGCTATTGTTAATATTACTAAACAACACAACTCAGAAACACTGTATAAAATTGTATTAGCCTAGTTTGATTTTTATTATCACTACGATTACAGTGGTTGGTAAGTTTATTAGTTATTGTAATTTGTAAATCTATATGCTGGAAAATAAAGTACCAGTACCCGTGCAATTCAAATAGTAAATAAGGTACCGTACTCTTGAGCAAAACTATATAAAACATCAAGTTTAAATCACAGGTATAGGTATACCATAAGTACCGTGTGAACATTCCCAAATTTATAAGTACTAAACTGGGTCATCTCTGAATACAAAGCACTGCTACAGCTATAACTACAATTTAAAGCCTTATATGTACATTTCTCAATTACTTACATGCGGAGTCTGTGGGATCTGAGGGCCTGGTGAAGGATGTGGCATCATCCCCTCGAGCCCAACAGTTGGTGGAATTTTTATCGGTGTGGGTACCAACACTGGAATATTTTCATTATGGTGTGCAGGTGGAAGAGGGGTAACCTGAGACAACACATCCCAAGCAGATGTACTTGCAAGTTCCTGCTTCCCACCAATTTCATTCATTATGAAGTCACTGACTGTTTATGCAAGACATCTGAAATACATGAATATGATTACAGATATAACAGCAATATACTTAATATATATTACTTTGTAACTTTATGTATAACAAAGAGGCAACAACAAGCTTATAATAATGCAACTGTCAAATAATGTTATCAAGGAATTAAGACAGTAAGTTACAGTGACAGATGTAACGTACTAGAAATTTATTGCAAATCCCTCTTTATATAATATTGGGACACACTTCGAACGATACAAATTATAATGTAGGTTATATAAGGCTCACCTTACACTTAGCTGTGTTCTCAAGCCAATGTTTTTATACTTATGTGTCAAGTTTAACAGGGATTTGTTTACTGAAAAACTATACACGTGAAATATATTTTGTTCTTCTGATTTATTTATGTGTCGCGCACATATAATATGTACATATATAGATTTTTCATACTTACAAAATTGTTTTTGTGAACGATATTTCACTTTTAATGCAGTTAAAATGAATTCATTCATGATTTTAAAAACTGAGCAAATCAATCCCCACCCATGACGACGCCATTTGCTCTCAGCTGAAGCACGTCACGTGACCAAAATTAGTGTCCGGCGTTTGTCTTTGTGATTGGTTAAAAACCAGTGTCTTGAATTTTATGATTGGCGAGTTTTATTTCACCAGTCTTGCACCGTTTCAGACTGACCAACAACATTTTTATTTTCGCAATTACGTTGAAAATAAATGATAGGTCAGGTGTTCATTTGTGTCAAAATTTTCAATCGGTATTCTATCCAGGTATTTATTCCATTGCTATAAGGCTTGTCACTTTGCTTCTGCATAAATTAAAATTAAGAGTTTTTTGTATAATGTTGGTAGCTTTGTGTGATGAAAATTACAGTAAAAAGAAGGAAAGTATGGTCAATGATTGGATCCAAGTTTTTGTATTTGCGGTGCTTAATTAGTGTTTGTTTAATGTCAGTGTATTTAGTATAGATGTTGGCCGTGAAAATACAGCATATTAATTTTCGTTGGTAATAACGGATATATTAAGTGAAATCTGCACTTCAGAGTTCAAGTTAATTACAATTAAGAAGAGAAGATAATTATTGACGATGTCCGTGGCTTTTGTGCAGAGAGGAAGGCCACCACCTAATCCGGCCCAAATCCAAAAGGTAAGCATGCCTTTATTGGTTATGTCCAACATTAGTTGTAACGTTGGGTTACTAATGCAATTGTGAGCATTGTTATAAAATTAAGTTTTACACATAGAATTTAATGCCAAAAGTGTTGGCTACTCATTGCATCAAGTGTCCTTTCTACTTAGCCCATATAGTGTTGTTGACAGTGTGAGAATTTCTGTTATACCACTGCAGTGAGAACCACAAATATGAACCCACAATTGTTATAATAAAGGATAAATGCGCACAGGTGTGCATAAAGTTTAACACTCTTCTCTGCTGTATTCAGAGAAGCTTCTCATCCTTTTTGTACACAACTCCAGGACCCACAATTGTTATGGGTATCTGTGTTTTTCTGATTACAGATGCTGGATGAGAACAGTCATTTAATACAAACCATTCAAGAGTACCAGAGTAAAGGGAAGGCACAAGAATGCATGCAGTAAGTTTATTATTGTGTTGGGGCGAGAGCACTATCTTCTCGACATTACAATTTCCCTTTTTGGAAATCACCTCATTAGATGTACTGGTACATGTAGGGCTCTTGGGTCTACGCAGGAAAGCAGCTGGTCTCCGCTATTTCCACCGTGCATCAGTCAATGTTCATCCGAGAGGCAGTGAAACACAACAGCCAACAAAACAAATTAAATGCCACTATACAGCCAACCTATCAGAATGGAAAACGCTTAAAAAAAACACGTTCTACTCACAGGTGACGGTTTAAATTGGAATAGGGACGTGTAGTTAAAGGATTGATATCAAAAGTAGTGCAACAGTCCGTTCTACTCACGGGTGACAGTTTAATTTGGAACAGGGACATCTAGTTAAAGGTTTAATACCAAAACTAGCGCAACAGCCCGCTCTACTCCCAGGTGACAGTTTAATTTGGAATAGGGACATGTAGTTAAAGGTTTAATACCAAAACTAGCGCAACAGCCCGTTCTACACACAGGTGACAGTTTAATTTGGAATAGGGACGTGTAGTTAAAGGATTGATATCAAAACTAGCGCAACAGCCCGTTCTACTTACAGGTGATGGTTAAAAAATCCCGTTATGCTCACAGGTGAAAATTTAATTTGGCATAGGCACTTGAACATGACGGTAATAATTAGCTCCTTCCGTATTTCGAGAAATTTCCGATTTTCAAACAGTTTATGCAGAAAACGAGGCAACGATAAAAAAAAAAAAAGTATTTATGTAGAGGAAGAATTTTGTTCTGACTTGACATACACGTGTTACCCACAATTCCATCCTTCTGAACACGAATATAACAATAATAATAACCAGTTCCTTCGACACTTTGAGGAAATTTCGATTTTCCATTCGTGTCACACAGTTTACGCAAAAGAAGTAGGGATGTTCCAAACAAAAATTCATTACATGGAGGAAAAGTTTTTTTTCGACGTAAAATACGCATGTAACCTATAATTGGATCCTTCTGAACACGAATATAACAATAATAATAACCAGTTCCCTACGTACTTCGAGAAAATTCCGATTTCCCATTAGTGTCACAGAGTTTACACATAAACTCTGTGACACTAATGGGAAATCGGAATTTTCTCGAAGTGCGGAAGAAACTGGTTATTATTATTGTTATATTCGTGTTCAGAAGGGTTGAATTATAGATAACACATGTAAGTCATGTCGGGAAAAAAATTTTACTCTTTGTAATCAATTTTTATTTAAATAGTTCTACTTTTTCTGCGAAAAATGTGTGATTTTAATGGAAAACCGGAATTTTCTCGAAGTGCGGAAGAAACTGGTTATTATTATTGTTATATTCGTGTTCAGAAGGGTGGAATTATAGATAACACATGTAACTTAGGTCGGAAAAAAAAATTTCCCTCCATGTAATGAATTTTTGTTTTGAAACGGTGATACTTTTTCTGCTTAAGCTGTGTGACACTAATGGAAAATCGGAATTTCCTCAAAGTGTCGAGGAACTGGTTATTATTATTGTTATATTCGTGTTCAGAAGGGTCGCATTACAGGTTACATACGTATTTTAGGTGGGAAAAAAAATTTTCCTCCGCGTAATGAATTTTTTTTTGGAATATTCCTACTTTCTTTGCGTAAACTGTGTGACACGATTGGAAAATCGCAATTTTCCCGAAGTGGGAAGGGAACTGGTTATTATTATTGTTATATTCGTGTTCAGAAGGGTCGAATTATAGATAACACATATAAGGCATGACGGAAAAAAATTTTTCCTCCTTAATGAATTTTTGTTTTGAAACGGTCCTACTTTTCTAGCGTAAACTCTGTGACAGTAATGGAAAATGGGAATTTTTTCAAAGTGCGGTAGGAACTGGTTATTATTATTGTTATATTCATGTTTAGAAGGATCCAATTATAGGTTACATGCGTATTTTACGTCGAAAAAAAACTTTTCCTCCATGTAATGAATTTTTGTTTGGAACATCCCTACTTCTTTTGCGTAAACTGTGTGACACGAATGGAAAATCGAAATTTCCTCAAAGTGTCGAAGGAACTGGTTATTATTATTGTTATATTCGTGTTCAGAAGGATGGAATTGTGGGTAACACGTGTATGTCAAGTCAGAACAAAATTCTTCCTCTACATAAATACTTTTTTTTTTATCGTTGCCTCGTTTTCTGCATAAACTGTTCGAAAATCGGAAATTTCTCGAAATCGGGAAGGAGATAATTATTACCGTCATGTTCAAGTGCCTATGCCAAATTAAATTTTCACCTGTGAGCATAACGGGATTTTTTAACCATCACCTGTAAGTAGAACGGGCTGTTGCGCTAGTTTTGATATCAATCCTTTAACTACACGTCCCTATTCCAAATTAAACTGTCACCTGTGTGTAGAACGGGCTGTTGCGCTAGTTTTGGTATTAAACCTTTAACTACATGTCCCTATTCCAAATTAAACTGCCACCTGGGAGTAGAACGGGCTGTTGCGCTAGTTTTGATATTAAACCTTTAACTACATGTCCCTATTCCAAATTAAACTGTCACCTGTGTGTAGAACGGGGTTATTTAACTGTCACCCGTGAGAAGAACGGGCTGTTGCGCTAGTTTTGATATTACACCTTTAACTACATGTCCCTATTCCAAATTAAACTGTCACCTGTGAGTAGAACGGGGTTATTTAACTGTCACCCGTGAGTAGATCGGGCTGTTGCGCTAGTTTTGATATTAAACCTTTAACTACATGTCCCTATTCCAAATTAAACTGTCTCCTGTGAGTAGAACGGGGTTATTTAACTGTCACCCGTGAGTAGATCGGGCTGTTGCGCTAGTTTTGATATTAAACCTTTAACTACATGTCCCTATTCCAAATTAAACTGTCACCCGTGAGTAGAACGGGCTGTTGCGCTAGTTTTGATATTAAACCTTTAACTACAAGTGCCTATTCTAAATTAAATTGTCACCTGTATGTAGAACGGGAATTACTCAATTTATCCTTTATTACGCTAGGGAATGCGTTTCTAGTGTAATGTATTCTGTTTGGTTGGCTATGCTGGTTAGTTCATTGCTACCTAGATCACAATATTGACTGAAAACTTGTGAAATATACGCAGACCCAAGAGCCCTACATGTACCGATGTACTTACTTTTGTTAAAAGAATTGATTGTGAGGTAAAAATAGTTGTATTTTAAACTTTATCATGTATTTTTACCTACTTTCTATTCATTTTTATTACGCATAAAACACGCCAGCCATATTATGGTTCTGTGCGAAGCAGGACACCAACTGTCCTCCTTGAGCTTGTGTAATGCCACAGCAGGCTAGGTGCCTTGTGCCAGCTGCATTAAGATAAGTTGTCTGCAGATAATCTAAATAATGCATAATACTAATCATATAAGCCTTGTTAAGTGCACAAAGTGGAGGCGGCAGCCATAGCGAAGCGCCCTTGCATTTTCGAATAATGTACGATACACTGTTTGTAGGTTTCAAATTATTGTGCCATATATATATATATACAGGGTCTTTATTATAAGTTGAGACGGGGCGACCGGTGTTTTCACTCTCTGCTACGGAGTCCGCATTAGCTGCGGGTGGCGCGGCTTCCCTGCTTAAAGTGTAGGCTATATAGGCTTACCTTATAACATATGTTGGAAGTGTCGTCCTTCCTTTGTTATACAGGCATTCTATCTGGAAACCACATTCTGGCTGACGCGAGTGAGTTCATCCACTGTAATGCCCCTAATTTCATTCGTAATGTTTTCTTTCAGCTCCTCCAATGTGTGAGGATTTGTTCGATAAACTCACTCGCGTCAGCCAGAATGTGGTTTCCAGATACAATGCCTGTATAACACAGGAAGGACGACACTTCCAACATATGTTATAAGGAAAGATGTAATACTTTATATAGCCTACACTTTAAGCAGGGAAGCCGCCCGCGGCTAATGCGGACTCCGTAGCAGAGAGTGAAAACACCGGTCGCCCCGTCTCAACTTATAATAAAGACACTGTATATACATCTCGGAGGTTTGTTGTATTGGTCAACCTGATACCCAGAATTCTAAGTCAAGTCTGTAACATGGCTGTCAGTTATATGTTATTATTAAGGTTCGGATGTTTATGACCTAAACAAGTGGAAAATAGACTGCAAATATGACCTAAAAAATGGCCCAAAAATCCTAAATATGACCTCATAAAGCAACGTATTTTCTAAGAACAAAAGTTCCAATTTAAAACATTTAATGACACTACATTATTGTAGATGTAGTTATCTCGTCCTGTAGATCCTGTGTTGAGCGAGGCTCAAGGATATAGAACACGTCAGATCAAAAAAATACATGCATGTTATGACAATAACATACAGAAACTGCAAGGTGCCAAATTTATCTAAGCTGGAAATATTCCTCCAAATTGTAGAAGGTGTGAGTTATTAAGAATTCCTTGAAAGGTGTTCTGAAATGTTTGTTTGTTTGTTTGTTTGTTTGTTTGTTTGTTTGGTTTTTTTTTTTATTATTTTTTTTGTTTTTATTACATAATTTAATGTTGTTTGGAAGCTTGTTATATATCTGTATTGCAGTATAATAAGCACCCTTCTGAAAGAATTTTAACAAGTTAGTTGGTCTGTGTAGATCATTCATATTTCTTTTAGTAGGCCTATGTCCATGTACACTAAAATTAGTTTGAAATTTATCAGTATTATCCACTATAGCCTATAACACATAACAGAGTAGGCTATATATACTCTCCTGTAAGAGCGAGGACTTTTAATTTTTCAAATGGCGGTTTACAAGATTCCCTTCTTTTCTTTCCACATAGCCTATTATTCTTATTGTCCTTTTTTGTAAACTAAATATTTTCTCCCTATGGGGAGAGTTGCCCCAGAATATGATTCCATACCTCATTACCGAATGGAAATATGCAAAATATACCATAAGTAATGCATCCTGTTGTAATACAGGCCTATTATTCATAAAGCAAAACACGCTGAGCTCAGTTTTGGACTTATCATTTCTATATGTGTGTCTTCCAGTCAAGATTTTGGTCAGTTTCTAGTCCTAAAAATGTTACATTGCTATTTTCTTTTATAATTTCAAGATTTGAGACACATCTGTTTTTTATCATGAATAAATATATATAAATATATATATATATAGAGCCCACACTTTCCACTGAAATACAATGTCTAGGTCAAAATTAAAGTTATTTAACACAGTGGATAAAATAATAAAATGGTTCAACGTTTCGACTATTCCTTCTAGTCTTCTGCACTCTGTAGTTGACTGGGCCAGACGAACAACAATCCTTGACTTGCTCCCTCAATATGTCATGATCGATCCTAAATATCATGTTTCTATGATATTCCTTCTTCCATGTCTCTGTACTTCCTCCATGCATTTGTTTTCTGGAGGAGAGATTTTAATCTTCTGATATGTCCTTTTCATCTTTTGTATCAACTCTAACCAATTCTCACCTAAATCTCTGTCATACCTATTAAGAGAAACACCCTCTCTGCCCACAATAGTCAATGCTTCACACTCCTTTCTATTTGTCTTACCCCTTTCTACTCTTACAACCATTACATCACCAATACAGTGTTGGTTATCGATCATATGTTGGCTCAATCCGTTTGCACCTCTACCACACACTATGTCCTTATCATGTTCTCGGAGTCTGGTCCTGATACGGTGTTGGTTATCGATCATATGTTGGCTCAATCCGTTTGCACCTCTACCACACACTATGTCCTTATCATGTTCTCGGAGTCTGGTCCTGATACGTCTGCCAGACTCTGAGAACCTGATAAGGACATAGTGTGTGGTATTGATTGAGCCAACATATGATCGATAACCAACACCGTATTGGTGATTTAAAAGTTGTAAGAGTAGAAAGGGATAAGACAAAAAGAAAGGCGTGTGAAGCATCGAATATCGTGGGCAGAGAGGGTGTTTCTCTGAATAGGTATGACGGAGATTTAGATGAAAAGGACATATCAGAAGATTAAAATCCCTCCTCCACAAAACAAATGCATGGAGGAAGTAGAGTATAATATACCAGAGACATGGAAGAAGGAATATCATAGAAACATGATATTTAGGATCAATCATGACATATCGAGGGAGCAAGTCGAGGATTGTTCTTCGTCTGGCCCAGTCAACTACAGAGTGCAGCCTGAGGAAGACTAGAAGGAATAGTCAAAACGTCATGCCATTTTGTTATTTTATCCACTGTGTTAAATAACTTTAATTTTGACCTAGGCATCTGTTTTTTGTCCTAAATTGTATAAAATGGGTCTTATCAATATTAAATGTCATTTTATTAGCTAGAAACCATGTGTTTAACTTGATAAATGATAAATGTTCTTGTAACGTTCCTGTTACAAGTACACTAGTAGGCTATCATCTGCGAAGAGCAATACCTTTGATTCGTCACTTAAGTTATAGGGCAAGTCATTAATGAAAATTAAAAAGAGCAAAGGTCCTAGAATTCATCCCTGAGGTACCCCATTCTTAACAACCCCTAAGTTAGATTAATTTCCATTTATTATTATCTTTTGAGTTCTATAAGACAGATATGGTTTGAACCACTTAAGTGTTAGCCTAAATTATCTAACCCATAATGATCCAATTTTTGAAGTAATATTTCATGATTTATACAGTCAAACGCTTTTGCTAAAGATCACATCACATTTTAAATTCAATCAGATAATGACTTTTTAACAATTTTACAGCTGATTTACAGTTTTACTTGTAAAGATCTTTTAATCTGTTAATGGTTTCAGATGCCACTGCAAATGTGAACTGAAAATATTTTTAGAACATGTCTAATACACAGCCTTAAGAAGTGCATACCTCGTAATTATATGCGTACTTGTTATTTTACATTCTTTCAAGGTATAATGCAATATGGTCTGCTACTATGGGGTAACTCCAAACACATTGAAAGTATACTGATCCTCCAAAAAAAGCTGATTAGAATCCTCACAGGATCATCTAGGCGGGAACATTGCAAACCATTATTCATACAAATGAAAATATTAATGGTGGTAAACCTGTATATTTATTCGGTATTGATTTATACAAAAAAAAAATCTTCCAGACTTACAATGTAGAAATGAAGTACATCATTACAACACTAGACATAATAATCAAATATATATACCGCATCACAGGTTATCCAAATCATCAAATCATTAAATAGCTATAAAATTGTAGGGCATAAGTTATTTAACAAACTTCCTCTAGAATATCAACTGCTACCTATAAACATTTTCAAAAGGACGGTATATGACTGGCTGATAAATAACCCCTACTATAGTATTGATGAATTTTATACATGTAATATAAATACTGTATGAGCTTCACCATGGTGTGTACTAATTTTTCTTTTACTTGGGTTTTATGTATTATTTATAGGGCTTTCTGGGACGTAACTATATTTTTATGCTGGTGCTTAACCTGATATATTTATATACTTTGACGTTGTCCATAGCTAAATGTTTTAGCTCTATGACAATAAAATTGCTTATTATTATTATTATTATATTATTATTGGAAGTTGTTAATAACAAGGAGGAAGAGGTAATTGTGCTTTTACTTGTTATTGTCCCTTCACATTTCAGTTACAGTGAAACCAAAATATCCATGACTCTTTTTCGGAAAACAAATTTAAAGTCAACAATTTAGAGCACATACTGCATAACTGTGCTCTTTTACTGAATTTATAACTGAAATATGACATTAAATTACAGATGTGACCAAAATATGACCAAGACCATGAAAATGACCAGAATATGACTTTATATGCAAAATAAAAACGGTCTGATTAAGATAAAAAATGTGCAATTCATGTTTAATTTGTGTTTGCTGCGACAACGGAAGTCAGGATAAAAATATGACATGTCATAAACATCCGAACCCTAGTTATTATCATGAATTACGTATTTTGAGGTAAGAGAATTACAGGATGTATTCTTATATATTAACAAATTTCGCACCTAATTATAATCCTTGCACCTAGGGACACATTTTCAACGTTGTTTCATTTCGTAAAAATTAAAACTGTAATGTCAAGGAGATAGGGCTGGACCCTTGCGTTGGATTTTTAATTTAGTTTTCAGGAATGGACGACATCACGTTTACATGGAAGATTTAAATCAATCTGAATCTGTTCGCTGTATTGAGATCATCAAGGTGAACATGCATTCAGTCCAAAATGAATTTTCGATTCGATCCGATTCTCTGGAAACTGAAGGAACTGATTCAATTTGAATTCAATCCCATGTAAACCCTAGTGAATGCTGTTGCTATGTACATACATACATTTGCATGTTTGAACGTTATTAAGTGCCAGTATGGTACTTTATGAGATTGTGTGGGGGACGAAAAATGTCTGTCCGTCTGTCTGTCTGTCCGTCCGTCTGTCTGTCCGTCCGTCCGTGTGTCTGTACGCGCTCTAACTGTACGCTTTTTCGGATTTTCATGAAACTTGGAAAACACATTTATAATGTCAATGGGAAGAACCCTATTGATATTGAACCAAATCGGTTCACCGGTACCGGAGTAATGCCCAATTTAGTGCCTATTTTAATAGATTATGGCGCCTTTCTAATAGAAAGGCGCCATAATTCAAATACGCTGTATCGGATTTCCATTAAACTTGGTATACGCATTTATGACATCCATGAAAAGTACTCTGTTAAATTTGAACCTAATCTGTTGACCGGTACCGGAGTAAAACCCAATTTAGTGTATATTTTAAAGGCGCAATAGCTCAAATACGCCTTATCGGATATTTATGAAACTTCGTATACGCATTTATACTATCCATGGAAAGACGTCTGTTGATGTTCAACCAAATCGGTTGGCCAGTACCGGAATAATGCCAATTTATTGCCTTTTATGTTAATATATGAGAAGTCGCGATAACTCAAATATGCTTTATTGGATTTTCCTGAAACTTTGTATACCCATTTATAATGTGCATGGGAAGACGTCTACCGATATTGGACCAAATCAGTTGTCCGGTACCGGAGTAAAACCCAATTTAGTGTCTATTTTAAAAACGCGGTAACTCAAATACGCTTTACCGGATTTTTATGGAATTTGGTATACACATTTGTAGTTTTCATGGGAAGAGGTCTACTGATACTGGATGAAATCGGTTCACCTGTTTCGGAGTAATGCTCAATTTGGTGCCTATTTTATGATAATATACGTATTCGAAAGAATTTATATAAAAAAAAAAGCAAATCATTTATCATGACAACATAGTCAATTGTTTTACTGTGATATTTTACGTCTTTGGAAATTAAAATAGAGATAGCTATGACCAAAAACACTATTGTTTTACATGCGCTTATAACTTACAACTAGACCGTTAAACTGACCCAGGTGACCGAGATGGTAACGTTTTGGCCTCACGTTATGGAGTTCCATGGTTCAAATCCCGAAACCAGCCAATTTCACTTTCTTGTTCGTATTTTTATGTGAGTGTTTGATTGTCAAGATATCAAAAATCTGTACAGTTCAGCTGATGCTGGAAGATTTTAATCTGATTAAAAAGAAAATTAGACCTTTGTTCTTCCCTAAGCCCTGCTTAATGAATAAATCTGGAGCTTAACTTGTAAATCAATTAAAAAAACATATTCTGCATATCATAATTGCAGTCATAACTGATTAAAAAAAAACATACTGGCACTTTTTTACATCAGTTTACCTGATTTTATTTATTTTATCAGGTTTTCTATCAGTTTATTAGGTGAAACGGAACAATCGGTGGCACCTTGGGTCTCACTCCACTCACCATATGGGTTGCCATGGCAACAGCCCATTTCCCCTACCTTCCCCTAGCCGACCTTCAGGCTGCTTGCTGCTTAAGGCTGGCTGCAACCTTTCTCCTCAGTACTGCATGTTATACTGCGCTGTGCGATATTAATTGTAATTAAAGTACAATCACCCTTGCACCAAAACGGATCTTTTCAGAGCCTACATAGTATGTCACGATTATAATAAATGACCCTTTCACCAAAATGGCTCTTTTCAGAGCAAACATAATATTTCACGATTATAATAAATGACCCTGCACCAAAACGACTATTTTCAGAGCAAACATAATATTTCATGATTATAATAAATGACCCTTGCACCA